>CM042028.1:67147500-68397500 GCA_023525975.1 Smallanthus sonchifolius | reverse complement strand
TTAAAGTTATTTCTTTTTATCCTGTTTATTTGGCTTATTTTATGATGGGTAATTAACTAATTATTATTTGTTAGTTGCTTATCTCTTTGGACCAAAATGCCCTCAGGTGGGGCACATGACTGCCATTTAACGTCAAAATCAGACGGCGTTGTCTGACTTAAAGGGTTAAAAAAAATGGAAAATCGAGTCATGAATTAAGAAAAAATGAGAATTTGTACTCAAATGGTTAAACTGAGTAAATCTAAGGGACAAAAAACGAAATTAACTCTAAATACGTATATCTTCAACATATAACTTGTTTCTTTAACTTTGGGGTCATCTTGAAGAACTACTGAGGTTGGTTGTGATAGATCACCAAATAATGAAGTTCAACAATATGTTCGAAAAATAAGTTGCAACTATGAATCACTTGAAGAACCCAAATGAGCTTTGTGACAACAAATAAACTCGAATTCTTTTAAGTTTTTCAAAAATAGTATAAAAAATTATTATTTTTTTATTTATTTAGTAAGTTAGAAACCCCCGTATGTTGTGTACTCAAATTGACACAACTAAGCGATAATCAATTAGGAAGAAGCACTGTGATTAGATTGATTCAATAGAACGATTATGATGAGAAATCAAAACAATAACATAGAAGGAGATGAGAGACAAATTCTAAAAAAAGAGATGGGAAGAACACATCACCAATTTCTAACCATTTTCATGAAAACTATGCTTTTCTTTTCTCCAACGATATATCCGGCGAGGGTTCTTTCAACAATCCCATGGGCTTGTTCACTTGTTGGGCTTCTTGGATTGGGCCGTCCAATTGGGTCCATCAAATTCATAACATGTATTACACATGTTGAATAAAGAATATATTAAATGGTTAACAATAAAGATTTAGGTTTTATAAAACTATACTTTAAAATAAGATATGATTGACTTAACCTAATTGTACCGGGATTGATAAAAAAATAAGTGAAAAAAATAATATTGGGCTCAAAGAATTGTGACACGTGACGCAACCAGTTACTTATTTATTAGGTATAGATTTTTGGTAACCATGTGAGAACCATTACGGAAAACTCATTGGACTCCATCAAGAACTTGCTAACCAACAGGAATGAGTACAGCGTAGCTTGCGTCGAACACGTGGGGATTCGACTGATTCATCATTTCAGCTTATCTAGGAACTAGTATCCAAGGTTGATTATGGAAGAATTGCAAATCCTCACGCCGTCGCTTCTCCGTGAGAGTCTAGTGGATCTAATATATCACCAAGTAAGGTACATTCTTTACAAGAACCCCTATTGAAGTCGTTGCTTTTCCATCAAATAACTTGCTTTCCACGTCAAATTGTTTCCCTTTCAAATAATTTTACATTCAAAACTCATAATCTGGTTGTAGCATTTAAATCTTCTCTCAAAACTCCATAGGAATGTTTTGCGTTATCGATCGTGTGAGGCGACTTATATGCATTTAAATTCCGAGATATCAGCCATAAATGAAGGAACATAATTCTAATACGTATCTAACTTCAATTTCAAAAGATTGTTGACAACTTTGCCATATTAGTAGCTCCCACTTGCATTTCTAGTAATTTCCTTTGAAATAAAAAAAAAATTAAATATTTTTATAAAGTGATTATTAAATTCAGAAATTTCAAATACAAAGGAATTTTTTATAAAGTGATTATTAAATTCAGAAATTTCTAATTGTTTAATTGATCTATATAGTCCAATAATTGGGTGTTATAGTTTAATATTTCATTAATAGCTAGTGGGTTGGCCCGCGCAAAGCGTCGGGTATCACCGAGGTTTTTTTGAAGAACGCAATATAACTCGAACTGTCTTAAACACTGATTATATTTGGGTATTATTATTATTATTATAACTATAACTATGTAAATATTTAGTAATTATATACTTAAGCATTTAAATAAGATAATACTTAATTTAAATAGTTTTTAGTTATAAAAATATAAATAGTAAATGTAAATTTAAATCTTAATTTTAAGTATTATAAATAAAATAATTTTTAATGTATGAAATTAAATAATCTCATGTGCATTAAATAATGATAATTATTGAGTATTGGCTTTAATTGTAATGATGGGGTTAAATGACAATGAACACATTTTATGCATTGGTAAGGTGTACATTACAACAATTTGCGTTAGTTGTCTTAAAAGTTTTGGTAAATCACAAGCATGTCTTTCCAATATGTTTTATATAATATTATAGATATAGTTTAGCCTATTGGCAAAGGTGTATACCCAATACCTCACTAAAATGGGGAGGTCTTGGGTTCAATCCCACTTGTGACAAAAAAACGGTTCCAGGTTGGGCCAGGAGGTTTTCTCACCTATGGTGGGTTTCCCCCTGAAGGAGATGAAGATGATCTGGTGGGTCAGTAACCTGTCGGTGATCCAAATTGCCGTTAAAAAAGATATAGATTAAGGGACAAATACAATCTTACTAAATTAAGAGAGAAAAAAAAATATTAATATTTGAACATTTTATTTTAAATTTTATATAATGATGAGTATCGATTATGGTGTCATTTTAAAATAATAATATGCCAAACCGTTTAGGTTATCACTTAGGGTATGTGGTATACCTTTCCGTGAGTGAGGCCTCTCACGCCTCTCACTTGGGAAGGGGCGGTGTTTTGTAGCCGTGAATGTGCCACATAGGCTCACGTGAACCATTCATGGTGGTCTATCAGATGCTCTTATCAACAACTCTAGTCCTGAGCTCAATTATTAAATTCCTTAACTAAGAAATATGATTTGAGATCAAAGGTTTAAAATGATAATAAATTTTTGTTAGAATATATTTGGTTTAGCCATTAGGATTTGAGTTTTGTGTTCTTTCTATATAAATATATACACGGTAGATTGTAACACTAAAAAGTTAATCAAAATAATTTGAATAAAATATTTTCTTTTTTACCTTCACATGGTATCAAATCCGAGTTACCTCTTAACGCTAACCTTAACGCATCTCACCAACACTAAGACCATGTGTTATGGGGTGTGAGTGGGCGGGTATGAGTGCCACCTCAGTCCGTCATAATATTAATATTATTATTCTCCTTTTAATATTTCATAATTTTACGGGAATTTAAAAAATAAAAAATTGGGACTCAATATCTCTCATGAAATAACTCGTAAGAGTTGTATTTTTTTTTGTGAGTTATCACAAGCATTAGATGAGAAGGAGAATCCAAAAATCAAATTTACAAATAAAGATCACTTGACTAATCCAAATTGAAGTAAACAAACAAGGAAATAAAAGGAAGATAATCATAATATGAAAATCATTTGAACTTGTTGGATATTATTATTATGGGTTTAAGTATTGTTGATAATTATTTGTATTTTGAATAATTACGTCTTAATTATACTTTCAAAACTAAACTCAGTAGAAACTCGATCTATGATAGGGATATGGATCAGATGTATTAGTTACACAAAAGTTTGTTACAAAAGTGTCAACCCTAATCTATACTATATAATAAATAAAGGTTTTGATAAACACTTATCATTCTCATATTCATTCTCAACATTTTTTTCCCGTCTTTCTCTTCTATTAGTTATACAAATTTCTTTAAATTGTTTTTTATAATTTTTGTTTCCCGTCTCTCTCTCCTATTAAATAATAATGATTTATATAATTATTTTTATAAAACGTTTTTTTTAAAATAGGTTTGTTAATAAAACATGTTTATAATTTGAACATTTATTTCGTTCTTTTTATAAAACATTTAAAAAAAATAACTTTATAACGTTTCTAAAATTTATATTAAAAAACTATGTAATATGTCATAAATATGTAATATGTAAATCTTTATTACTAAGTATATACAACACTGTATTTATTCACCCTATGTAATATACCAGGTTTCTAACCTATATTATAATAAATGAATAACTATACTTGTTACGTATCATCTAGATTTTTGTTTTTCGTCTCTCTCTTATTAAATAATGATGATGTTAAATAATTAAATATCTAAAATTGATGTTTTATAACAAGTAGTATTTATTCAACTCATGTAATACATGAGTTTTAACCTAGTACTATATATATAGTATAGAGTTAAATACGGTTTTAGTCCCTGTGGTTTAACCAAAATAACAGTTTTAATCAAAAAGTTTAAATTTGACTTTTGTTAGTCCAATAGTTTTATTTTCATATCAATTACAGTCCGATCACTAACTCCATCCAAACTTTCCAACCCTAAAATTACCCCTCTTCCTCACTTAACCAATCCACATCTCTCTTAAACAATCAAATTAACAGACCTAGATGAAATCGATGCCCGCATTGGAGCTTGACCAAAGAACGATCTCTGTAATCCTCGACTTCCTCCAGGCAGATCCCACAAACAATTGATATCTTTCCAAAAGTCGAACCAAGAATCTATTTGGATTCTTTGATTGCTCAAAACCTAGCCCTGATCTTAAATTGATAACTAATTATCAGTCAAAAATTAAAAAGTGACGTCTCCAATCAAAATTAGGGATCGGAAAGAGGAAGGGGATGCACCAAAGCTCAATTCCCCTCACCGTTAACAAAGTTTTTCAATTTTAAAACTACAGGAGACGGAAGTGGAAGAATTCTGATGTAAGAATGTTATATTTTGAGAAGGTTGTAAGCGATGTTTACAAAGCCTTATGTAATATGGATTCAAGGTTCTTAGATATGAATATAAAGTCTTATGTAATATGGTTTTAACTTGGGTAGCAATATGTCAAGACCCGCTCAAAACGACCTTAATTCTGCCCAGAAATTCAGATTTCATGCTCGGGATTCCGGAAAGTTCCAGCAACATCAAGGGTCTTCAAGAGTTAAGAAAATTCTGAAACAAGGCTTAAAATAACCAGCTTCTAGGTCTTTCTAAATCATATCTTAATCAAGGATTAGCCTAGATCCTTTCATGTAAATATCTTAGATATTTTGTATTATTTTATGATTAAGAATGATCTAGATAGAAGGATCTAGATTAGGACATGGATTAGTATAAATAGGTGATATTGACTCATTTGCAAGACACCCCCAAAACTTGTAAAGCATTCGCCTTGTAAAGCTCACTTGTACTTTTCATTTGTAATCAATAAAGTGTTGTTTGATTACGATCTTGCTTGTTCGCATCTTATCGCTTCCGAATCACTATATAATTGGGTCAAAGACTGATCTTAGTTGGTTACTAAGAGCCGCACGCGAGTCAAATAAGTAACTCCGTGACAAATAGCACTCATGTAAATAATGTACTTGATCCCGTACATAAGCGAAATCTCCGCCGCCACGCGCGGACACGTTTCCTAGTTAAATTAAAGTTGTAATAAGTTAAGTTTAGGAATTCACACAATTTACAAATATATCAACTTATTAAACTTTTGTACTATCAACATATGTAAATCTTAGTAGTTTATAAAAAATGAAACGGCATATAAATATCCAACTTATTAAACTCATAAATAATTTTATTTTAATTACTTAACTAGAATTAATCCCCGCGCGTCGCGACGGGTTTTTTTCTCCCTAAATACTATGTCACGGTCGATCGGTTTTGACTAATCGATTCTTACAAATTTCAAGATCGCGCGTTGCGACAGAGTTGGTGTTGAACCGTGAAAAAAATTAGCGTTGAAGTGTTAATAAAAATAAGTACATCGATTCCTCACGCATTATAACATGGGCATAGATAATATTCAAAAAAATCGTTAAAAAAATAACTTCTAAACAACTCTTTAAACGTAGATAAAAAAACACGTCTTAAAAATACACGAAAAGTTACTTTAAAACCCTGTAAAAGAATGTAATTTTTTTTAAAAAGAACAAAAAAAAATTATAAGACAAAAGTCAAAAAACACAAAAAAATAAAACTCATTTTTGTTCCCCGGATTTGAACCCGTGGTATGGGCTTCACCGCACACACTATTTACCACCAAAAGTTGTTAAAATTCTAAACGCATTAATATATAACAAAAAAAAAGTTAAGAATTAAAAAAAAGAGAAATTCATGCATCACCAACTTGTAACCAAATCTATAGTAATTTTATTGAGTGCGTGGTCCAACATTTATCTTTTAATATATATTTAATATTTAAATGTTATTTAAATTAATTATATAACATTAACAGATAAATAGTTTATTATAATAAATAATTAGATTATGTAAAAGGTGACGAGTGGAAATGGAATAATTTTCTCATATGGCTGATGATGATTGGCCATTTGGACATGTTTGTGAGCAATTTTTGAGAATCTGCATTGCAATTTTGAGAATCTAATGCATGTTGAATAACAAAATAAAAAAGTTTCAAGAACTACTAAGATGGGCGACAATGGACGAATTAATAATAAGGTTCGATAATCTGATTGAAAAACTAGGTGCAATGATGAATCAGATGAAGAAAGCAAATGGGCGTTGCGAGTTTTGTGACAACTACTATAACTCGGGTTCTTTTAAGTTTATCAAAAACAAAATTTTCTCAAGCGTTCTTTAACTATTATTGAAAGTTATGTTTGAAAAACAAGCTGAAATGATTAATCAGAGGAAGGCTCTAACACGGTCTCTTCTCCATCCAACTTTTGGATTCTGAACCAAAAACACATTAATCGGATGATCAGAAGTTAACCCTGAGAATTAATTTGAGCGCTTCATCTGATTCATCATTGCAGCTGGTTCACGAAGTCAACCCTGAAATCCTCCGATTTGCATAAAACATCAGTCATAAATCGAACGTGATCCGACTATGAACAAGACTCTCTTGATCTGGGAATCTATGTGAATCATCAGCGTTAAAGATGATTCTCCATGTGAATTCTAAAACTCGTTTACAGATTTTTAAATTTAGAAACAAAAATTATACTTTAATCAAGATCAAAAGTCTCTTTTGTGAGATCGATCATATGAGGCGACTTATATACGTATTTAAATTCCAAGATTATAATTTAAATTCCTATTAAAGTATCAAATTATATACTAACAAAATCTAATACCGATGAAAGTATCAAATTATAATTTAAATTCCTATTAATTTTACTAATTTATATATACTAACAAAATCTAAAGTCCGTGGTACATACTACATAGAGAATATTGTTCATAGTGATTCTATTTTTTTATTTTTCTTTTATTTTTCAATTTCAATTTCACCCCTTATATTATATAATATACCAATTTAACTCAGTTAATATTTTCCAAATTTGTTTTTTCTATAATAACTTTCGTTTCTTAGGTTTTCTATAATAACTTTATATAATATTTCAATTTCAAATATTTAATATTTTCTTTATTAATATCATTTAATATTTTCTTTTCTCAACTGTTTCCTTTATTTTTTCGCTTACTACTAACTATTTAATATTTCATTTATTCAACCCGTGTAATACACGAGTTTTTAACACAGATTGCAGTAATAAAAGTAGAAAACGTTGTAAATTGAGTCAAATCTTATTATAAGCAAACCTAAGTCTACTTGTTTCCTATCATAATCTCTTGAAAGCCACCTATCTAACTGCAAACTATAATTTATTTAACCTTGTTGGTTAGCAATCTATGTGTTATTATGAATATCTGATACGAACCCAGCTACTAGGCCCACCAGCAGGTGTATTCAAGGGCAAGAGGACTCAATCCCAATCAGAAGTGGGCGACCCAATGAAGCAGCTCCAAATGGTTACGGGTATTCTATTTGACCATACAAAAATAGTGGCTGGGTGGGGGAGTTGAGCGTGAACAGCGGAGCAGTTATTTATTTTCTAATTCAGTTTATATAGGGTTGATTGTCTTTTAATTGTTTTTAGTCTAGTAATTTTATCGGTAAACTTTTGTAATTGGAGATCTTTCCCTTCTCGAATTGGGATTATCTATTTCAATCATCCAGCTTCCTTTCCAACCGATTCTAGTATCTATCAATGGTTCCATTGCCAGGAAACGAAGCGCATGCTACCCGGAGTTATTTCGACACCAAGGACGACCTTATCGCCGCTCAGTTGGCCTCCATCACTGCCAAGCTTGGCGCCATAGTGACGCAAATGAGGAGTGAAGTTGCAATGCTCAAAACCGTGATGCTTGGAACACCCGCACCATCTGCATCATCACCGACCACCAACCCCGAGCCTTCTCCCTCTACTTCCATGTCCGGCTTCGTCATGTACAACCCACAATAACCACCAAAACATCAACCACCCGCCCCTTCCTGTGACACCCACATCCCAGATCACCCGAGATGCCGGTAACTTGTCGGATTTACTCATGAACATATAGTATACAGAGATCATAAACATCGGAAGACTTTTAAATGCTATTTTATTTCATAATTTTATAATGTACATTCTAATAAGAAAGTACAAATACATAAGTTCCCTAATGCCAGTCTTTAGAGCAATGCCAAATAGTCTGCCCTTGATACCTCTAATCTAGCCCCTTTCCTTTACTGCTTGAGGCTTCATCTATTACTGATACACATGCTTAAACACATGTCAGCTTACGCTTGTGAGTTCTAAGTTTTAATCAAATGTCTTTGATATGTACAAATGGTTTTATATGACACGTTTCAAAACATCACCTTTACCTTGCACATAAATCTTGCCCAAACATAATATTTATTCTTGCACAACTTATCTGTAATTGAGGTCACGTTAACCTCTAAACGGTCGTCACCACTTAACCTTACCTTTGTACAAAGGGTCCCCCGTTACATCCCACAAAGGAATGTAACAGTTCGCATTCAATTCGTCCCCTTTCAAGGATATAGCAATCACTGCCCATAAGTTGCAAGATATTATATGGCATTTGGCCAGACATGGAAAAACATTTCCCTTACAGACCATACCGGTCAAAACATTCTTTTTTATGTCAATGCAATCACTGCCAATGACATATGTATAGTCGAGGTATTTTAAACCAAGATTCATTTCCATATTTACTTATCAAGGAAAACTAAGACAAGTCTTAAAACATTTTACGTGTCAAAACCATTTTCTTTTCAATAACCTTTGCAATATGAAATCATGTCAAAAGGCAAGTTTCCTTTCAAATCGTCCCTCTCAAAACCAATCCTTATCTTAAATCCTCGTAAAGGTTTCTTCATGATATATCAAATAAGTTTATATACGAGGTGTACCAGCGGCGTACACACCACCCCTTTGATATTTCATGAATACTCCGTTACATAGTTTTAAGATTTAGACAATGTTTATAACCATAACCTCTTGCAACAACATTGATACTAGCCCAAAGTATTTAAATCAAGGGCATAGAGTATCTATGTAAAACCTTTCATAACATGTGCATCATGCCTAAAACATTTTAAAAACGTTTAAAAGGGACATCATAGAACTCACTTCTAACTTCATTCTTTTTCCCGGTAACTTTACTTTGCTATTCTAAATAGCACAATGACTTGGATTAGGGGTTCTAAGCCATCAAAGCATCACTTAGACACATGTTCCTAGCTTAGTGGTAATAACCAAGTCGTAGGAAACTAGTTAGAGCCTTACCTCGGAACTATCTACTGCGTATTGGGGCCGAAAAGTTATAAACTGGACTTCTCTACGCGAACCGGGGGCCTTGGCACGATTCCTTAGGCTAAGTGTGTGTTTTAGAAAGGGGAAAGTGGCTGAGATGTGCCTAAAATTGTGTTCTAGGTCCATCTATTTATAAGCTGATCGTCGGGTCCGTAGCGGACCGCTAACAGGTATGGTGGCGGACCGTCGTCCCACCTTCATTGCAACTTGGAATTTGGAATTTGGAATCCGATCCGGTGCGGCTTGGGAAAAGACAGGGTGAGTATTTCTAATGGGGGACAAATACGAGTCGGGTTACCATTGCAAAACAAGAACTTTTAAGTTACTTGAATATCCCGAGGAGATAGACAACGCCACTGTCATGGTAACAAAGGTTGGGAAACCAAAACCCGATCCGGAAAATACAATTTGGATTATACAAGCGGGTCTGCCTAAAATCGAATGGCTTATTGCTTGGCACAACTTTTTCCCTCCTTTCGACTTGAGGACAAGCCGAATTTCCAGGCCGAAAGTATTGATACGAACCCAGCTACTAGGCCCATCCAGCAGGTGTATTCAAGGGCAAGAGGACTCAGGCCCAATCAGAAGTGGGTGACCCAATGAAGCAACTCTAAATGGTTACGGGTATTCTATTTGACCATTCAACAATAGTGGCTGAGTGCGGGAGTTAAACGTGAATGGGGGAGCAGTTATTTATTTTCTAATTCAGTTTATATTGGATTGATTGTCTTTCAATTGTTTTTAGTCTAATAATTTTATAAGTAAACTTTTATAATTGAAGATCTTTCCCTTCTCGAATTAGAATTATCTATTTCAATCATTTAGCTTCCTTCCAACCGATTCTAGTATCTATCAATATGGCTTTACTTTCCATTTTTCTATAAAATTTACAAAATTGTTGGTAAACAAATATCGATTTCAAAGATAAAGGGCATATCAATTCGTGACCAAAGAAAAAAAATACAAAAAAAATACAAAAAAAACACAAAGTGCTAGTTTCGTAATTTTGTCAACTATCAGGGGCAAAGATGACAAAAGCATACGTGAATGTTTGACATCCATGAATAAACTTTAAACCATTTATCACACGTATATATAAGCAGCGTCTCCACAGAGCCGCTGCTTGCCCTGAATCTGAAACCCTTTCTCTGAGCATTTGATTCCACCTCTCTCCTCTTTACTAATTCCCCCAATTTTTTGCTCTAAATGGGAGAGGAGAAATCAAAGCCTATCGCCGGCGTTTGGCCCACCGTTAAGCCGTTCGTCAATGGCGGAGCTTCCGGAATGCTTGCTACGTGTGTCATCCAGCCAATTGATATGATAAAGGTACATCAATTCACTCAGATTGAATCTATTTTGCTTGTTTTTTCCTTGTAATTGTGAAAGATCGAAGTTGTTGCTCTTCATTGACACTAATTTTAGGGTTTTAGATCGTGTGTTGTTTATTTGAAGCTATGGATTAATTGATTTTAGGGTTTTAGATTGGAGGTTTTTAGTTATCTGTTTTTTTGCTTGATTTGACATTTTGAAACCTTCAAATTTGATATGGATTGACATATTAAACTACTTCAAATCCACACTCAGGTTAGTTGTGTCATTTTGTTTGTATCTCAGTACAACTTTGATGAATGAACACCTGAGGTTATTTGGCTATTTGGCTGAAGATTTGAGGCAAATAATATATTTGTTTAAGTCCAGATTTGTAATGCATTATATTTATGCTTTTGTTGTCATGGATTTACTTGTAGGTGAGAATCCAACTGGGTCAAGGATCTGCTGCATCGGTCACAAAGGAGATGCTAAAGAATGAGGGTGTTGGTGCTTTTTACAAGGTTTGAATTACTTATATATGATTATGAGGGCTGCTTCCTCTTGAGATTTTCTGATCATTATGAAAGTTGATTGATTGTTTTTAGTGTATTTTTATCATTTCCTCTTGAGATTTTCTGATCATTATGAAAGTTGATTGATTTTTTTTAGTGTATTTTTATCATTTCCTCTTGAGATTTTCTGATCATTATGAAAGTTGATTGATTGTTTTTAGTGTATTTTTATCATTTTCTATTGTTTCACTGTGATTTAATGTACATACTTTGCATGGATTTCTTATATTTTAAAATATGTTTTGATGTAATGTTGTTTCTTAATGAATAACAAATTAACAATCTATCCGTTTTGTTGGGAACACGAGTCATATCTTAAACGTTGTTTTGAAAATTTGAAGTTTCTTTATTTTGATTTATAAGTATTTTCCAACCAGTGTGTTGTTTGGAGCAGGGCCTGTCTGCTGGGCTGCTAAGGCAAGCCACCTACACGACTGCCAGACTTGGTACATTCAGGTGAGTTATCATTTGTTAAATAAACTGTATTTGGAGGATATTTAGATTCTATATTTGAATATGGATTTTATATGCTTTATAAATATGAACCCTTGATTTATCTTTTTTGATAACCTTATAGGATTTTGACAAACAAGGCACTTGAAGCAAATGATGGAAAGCCACTTCCTTTGTATCAAAAAGCTTTGTGTGGGCTGACAGCTGGCGCAATTGGAGCTTGTGTCGGAAGTCCAGCTGATCTGGCACTGATTCGTATGCAGGCTGATGCCACCCTACCTGCAGCCCAGAGGCGTAACTACACGAATGCATTCCATGCTTTGTATAGGATAAGTGCAGATGAAGGAGTGTTGGCTCTTTGGAAAGGTGCTGGTCCCACTGTTGTAAGGGCTATGGCTTTGAACATGGGAATGCTTGCTTCTTATGATCAAAGTGTTGAGTTTTTTTAAGGATAATTTAGGTGCTGGTGAGGCTGCTACAATTCTGGGTAAGTTAAAATTATACCTAATATACGCGTATGTGTGTGAATTGTGATTATGATTGTGTTTTTTTCTTTTGGTTTTGCAGGTGCCAGTACCGTATCAGGGTTCTTTGCTGCAGCCTGCAGTTTGCCTTTTGATTATGTGAAAACCCAAATTCAGAAAATGCAGCCCAATGCAGAGGGGAAATACCCTTATACTGGATCTTTGGATTGTGCTATGAAAACCCTCAAATCTGGAGGACCTTTTAAGTTCTATACAGGATTCCCTGTTTATTGTGTTAGGATTGCCCCTCATGTCATGGTACTCTATCTCTCTTTCTCTCTCTCTCTCTCTCTCTCTCTCACACACACACACACGTGTGTACGTACACACACACGAGCACGAGTGCACGCACACACGATATTAGTAAGAACGAATGCATGTTTCTGATTCATGAATTTCTGGTTACACAGATGACATGGATCTTCCTCAATCAAATTCAAAAACTGGAAAAGAAGGCTGGTTTATAATAATATTTTCAGGCAGGAACTAGAGAAGCCAGATGAACTCTATCAGAAATAACACTGTTGTACTTGTTGCAGGTTTTGCTCACTTAGCATCTCCAAGTATACTTATTTATTCTCAAAATTCTATTTTTCAAATGATTATACTGTTTTTTATGATCAGACCTTTTAGACTAGGATTAATTTCACTGATTTTGCTTATTTCCATTCCGTACCTCCAGAGTCTAGCTCCTGGAGCCTAGGTTCAGATTGTCATATGGGCAAATAAATCTATGTTCTTTAGATCACCCTTCATCCATATGAAATGTTATTTCAGAATTCAAACTTTTGTTAAGGTATGCTTCTGTGGTCTTGAGTCTTAAATAGCACTTACTCATATTATATAACAAATCTATTCGGTTGATTGTTTGTAGCAAAAACTATGTACATTAACAAAGAGATTCTAAAAGTTAAATCTAGGATAAAACAGGAGTGCACCTTGACATTTTTGTTTGTGCTACTTAGTTCTTGAGTTTGCGTATACCCTGGTCGGCCTTGATAAGTATTTGTTCCATACCATTCATGTTTGCTTCTGCCAGTTTTTTTGTGGTTCCTTCATCTTTAAAAAAACAAAACACAATTAGCAGGAAAATTCAAGTTTTAAACACGTGATAATGATCAGTAAAGGTGGCAAGGTGGGACGTGTTGGGTTTATCAGTTCATTTTTTTTGTCCATACAAATATTTAATTCATTAATTATGACTACCAAAACAGTATTATTCCGATAATCATCTAAATTCTTGAAAAAAAAAGTTTTATGAGGGGTTGTTTGCATTAAAAATGGAGTTTAGGATATTTTCAACTTGTTTTAGCTAAAAAAAGATATAATACAACCCGAATCGACCTATATATAAGTAAATGTTTTAAATGGCCCCATCTTAATACTGATAACATACAAAAAGAGAAACATACCAGGAGGGCATCCTGTGGGGCTGTTGGGGCACTTTTCGCAGTTGAGAACACAGAAGAAGTAGCATTCGATATCTTGGGCCTCGCTGTTGTGCTTCATGCACTGGCTTGGGCATTCGCGCATGCATAGGGTGTCCGCATGTGCCTTGTGGCTCAAGCAAGCTAGCATGATTAGAACAAGGCAACTTATGGTTTTCATGTTTCTCTCTAGCTATCTCTTTCCTATTGTTCTATCAATGGTTTCAAAATCAGGAAGAGTTTAAGGTGAGATGATTTTGTCTCCTCTTCCTGGGATTTTTCTTTTAATAAAGTACTATTTGTATTTGGGTTTGATGGTTTAATGTTTCTATACTTAGAATTGTTGGCTTCCAGTTTTCATGGAGGGACCTCTAATAACTTTGTTCTCAACAAACTTTTGGTTGGTGTTCTTTAAAATCTTTCCAAATATAGAAAGATAGGGAAAAGGGTTGGTTGTATATTCCCACAAGTGCTAACTTTCCTATAGATATCATTTGGTCACTTGGTGAACTCAAATCGTGGATCCTTGTCGACTAGTGATTTGAGTAATGGCATTCTGCTAGTGCTGATAAAATGTGACGTGTTGTATTAAACGAATCTTGCTCGACATGACACGTTTAACATGACTATTTGAACCTACACATTTCATGTTTAGTTAAAAGTGTTGTTTACTTAAATGCTAACAATGGCATGTTTTGTTAATCGTGTTCATCAAGTTGTTCGTACTTCATAATGTTGATAATATATTTATTCTTCAACCTGTAAATAGTAGGGACCTATTATTTTTTTTGAACTTCAAATCGACTCACGATGTGCGGTCATGCTGGTTTATTTACATGGAATGAGTTCCATACTTTTGGCTTCCTAAAACACACAAAAGCACCATTTAAAGCCACGCATAATGTACATTGAAACATGGAATCATGGTGTATTTTCAAAAAGCACTTCCCACTAAAAATAGATGTTGATTAGGCTAAGGCTGTGGGGACCACCTCCGTGGAACCCGTCGTGGAGCTGAGTTGGCCAGCGTGAAAGCGTGAAACACCACGCCCCTTTGACGAGGTCCACGATCGTGGAGGGCTCGCGTGAAGATCTCCATCGACGTGGAAATTACTTGTAGCCGTTGGGGGTGGGGCCTACCCCTCTCAAATGGTCAAAAATTTTATAAAAAAAAAAAAAATTTTAAATATATTTTATACTATAAATATAACCAATCTCAAACATATTTTTACCATCTCAAACACATATACTCCTCCATTCGATCTCAACCATCTCAGATCATTTTAAAATCCAACCCACTCTCAAATGGATTCACTCAATTCACCCTCTTTCAAATCCGAAGGTGTCGCTCCAATCTTTTTCCAAACGGTTACCACAACTATCATTGAAATACTTAGAGACGACGCCGAAAGTTCGAACACACGTACGTACACACGAATAGCCATGTTAACGAAACTGCACCCGATAGTTTTTGAGCTTAGAGGTACAAGATACAAGCACGGCTATTACCTCGTTGATGGTATTTATCCCGAATGGGCTACTTTTGTGAAATCGTTTTCATGGCGGGAAGAGGAACCTAGAAAATATTTCAAACGCCGGCAAGAATCGGCGAGAAAATATATTCTATTGGTTAAAAATATCCCTTCCCTATATATATATATATATATAGAGAGAGAGAGAGAAGAGTTCAAATACTAACCAACTTTTTATGAGATAACTGTGCTAACCACTATCAAACAATCACATAATTTATAAATTATTTTTTCTTTTAATTCTTAAAAAAGTATTTAAGTATCGTGAACATATATCTTGAACATAAATACGGAAATGATGAGTCTTACATATACGTACCAAATAATGTTACATATACGTGACACATAGTGTTTACGTATGTGTAATACTAACAAAATGATAATTGTTACATATACGTACCACTATGTTTGAGAGTGGTTATCATAGTTATCATATAAATATTGGTTAGCATTTGAACCTTACCCTATATATATATATATATATAGGGAAGGGATATTTTGAAAACCCACTTGAACTGTAAAAACATTGAAAACTTCCCAAAAAACGTGTTTTTACATGTTTTTTTTTAATTGGAAATCATTCTAAGCAACTTTTATAAGATTTTCGTAAAAAAAAAATACAAAAAACGACGAGCAATTTTTTTTTAAATTGACAAAAATCCCCGTTTTTGGTGTAAAAAAATCGTGTTACATATGTAACACAACATGTTTTATATGTAAAAACACATGTTACATATATAACACAACTCGGTAGAATTTAAAAAAAAAATTTATAAAAACATCTGGTCGGCGCTTTTTTGATTTTTTTTATAAAAAGTTTTAAAATTACGTATAAAAGCTTTTCAAAAAAAAAAAACCCTTGTAAAAATTCGTTTTTTTGGACTGTTTTCAGTGTTTTCACAATTTGAAGGAGTTTTCATTATATACATTCCCTATATTATATATATATATATATATATATATATATATATATATATGAAATTGATCATGTAAAAACGTAAAAACCAATAAACCATTTTAACCAATGAGACGATCCTCCGTGTCTAAGACTTTTTGATGGCTAGAAAGTTAAATTGGTAAATTGGCTTTTTTTTTTAAATCTAGAAAATCTACTTTTTTATTTGAAATTCAATACTCAAGAATCAAGGACATAAGCAATCATAATGGTTTTTTTTTGTTCAGATACAAAAAAAACATGGGTTTTTTAATTTTTCATGGTGGGGTTTTTTCTAGATACATAAACTATCTGGATTAACATTCTTATGTAAAATATGTATGAAAACCTCGTATTTGATGTATATGTGTATGTATATGTAAATTGTATTAATTTTATGCATTTTTTGGTTAAAACTAATGATACGGACATGGTTACATATTTTGTAACCTATTACGTAGTTATTGCATATACATATATGTAATATGAACAATGACATGAATGCAATTCATAATATGTCATAATAATAGTTGATATTTGGATGTATGTGTAAGTAAACTTGATCTTTGATGTTGATATTTGGATGTATGTGTAAGTAAACTTGATCTTTGATGTATATGTGTATGTAAATTGTGTGTACTTGATCTTGACATTATTTTTAGGTTTTATTTGAACAAGTTTAGATATGTATGTCTGGATATATGTTTGTATTATGTAAAATATGTATGGAAAATATTGCAAAATCTGGGTTTTTAAGTTCTTTAAAAACTTTTTATTGTTATTTTTTTTTCTCTAAGCAGTCGATGATGATGATGTCTGGACTACGTAAAACATGTATGGAAACTTCATATTTGATGTATATGTATATATGAATTGTCCCCAGACTCTATCGATAGCTTTGCTGTTTGTGTGATTTTACTGGGTATGGTGTATATATAAATTGTCCCATTTTTCCACCTATCCGCAATTGAACAATCTTTTTGAAGTTCCAAATAAAACAATCTGTTGAAAGCTTCCCTCAACGGCTTGTCACCAATCCATAAATCCCGCCAAAAACTAGTGTTTTCCCCATTACCAATCTCCTTCCTTAAAGTGTTAAGAGGAATACTTCCTTTTGAATGTAGTTGTAAAATAGAAGACATTATAGTATTCCAACACACCCTTGCCGTTGCCACTACATCCCCAATTCCCCACCTCCATTTCATACCCTCATTTTTACCATGAATTGATTTGATAACTTTAACCCAAAGCTCATTCTCTTTAACAACCTCCACTTAAGAAGAAGAGCATTATTAAAACCATCTAGGCTTCCCAAACCCAACCCCCTTTCTCTATGGAAGCTAACACCAAATACCACTTAACCCACGAGATTTCTTTTAGTGAAGTCATAAATATTCGACTTTAGGAGACTTATTCTGAGACCCGAAGCCAAGAAAAAACAATTTAGAACTCTCATAATATTTATGGTTTGAGTTTATCCACTCTCCGGGAAGAATAACATCATCTCCTTAGAATAAGTAGGAAATAAAAAGTTTATCCCTGCTCACCAGCGCTCCTTTAAATAAACCTGCATCAACATCATCCAAAGCAACATATAAGTCTTCCATCGCCAAAATAAAAAGAAAGGGTGACAGAGGATCTTCTTGCCGAAGGCCACGGTTAATCTACAATTTCTTAGTCGGGCTTCCATTAACCAGCACAGAAGAACTGGCAGATTTCAAACAAGCTCTACTCCACCCCATCCATCTCAAACCAAAACCCATAAAAACATGACATCTCCAAATAGTTCCAACTAGGATAATCATAAGCCTTTTCAAAGTCTATTTTGAACACCAAACAATTTCTTCTTTTTTCTTTTTATACCAATCCACCACCTCGTTTATTATAAGAGGCCCATCTAAAATCTGTCGACTTTTAATAAATGTTGATTCAATAAACTTCACGCCTTTCCACACAAGTCGTCTCATACTCGCGACCACGGTCTATCTCCCTATCTAAACCCGCCGGCTTGGTCTCCGAATCTAACCGAGAATAACCCACCTCAATTCTCCTCTTTGTGTTCTATGATTTGTGTCTACTAATGCAAGTCTTTTAATGACATTTTACAAAACACACGACTATGTGTTTGCAGAATATATAATCGTGCATCTTTCTGTGAAAAATAGACCTTTTAAGCAAGAAAATACAAACCATGTCTTTAATTACATGGTCGTGTAATACGCAGAACAATGTTTTATATCATGTTATGCATTGAATACAGGTATTCCCACTTAATTTTGTCTTTTTTCTATAATTTTACATTTTGGCCCCTGCATTTTAATTAATCTCTTTTTTTTAACCAATTTACACCTAAACTTAAAAAAAGATTTTTTTTTACTTTTTTTTAACAAATTTATACTACAGCTTCTGAATTTAATAAAGTTATTACATACACATTGGATATATATATATATATTTTTTTACCAACCAAGTTACGAGACGTTACACACGCACAATTGTAACGGAGTTGCGCGTGACAGTGTACAAGTCATCTAAGCATTTGCGTACAACGTCGTTATGATTTTTTTAACTCTTTAGTTTTTTAACAGCTTTGCTTTCTTTTTCTAATTTTTTACCGGCAAACTATTTTTAACCGCTTTGTTACGGTTTCGTTTTTTTTTGTATAAAGTTTTTTGAATATTACTAGCTATTTCATTGCAACGCGTGACTTTACGTAAAGATTTGACTTTATTTTGTAAGCTTTCGAGAACGTTAATTTCTTTCAAAATTTAACTCTTGCGTAGACTCAGTTCTAGTTATACATGGTAAAAAAATCATTTTTTTGAAGAGTTGAAATGCAAATTTGTCATGGTTTTATTTTTTTTAACGGCAACACCTAGATATTCTAAGATAATTGAGTTTTTCGTGGCAACACCTAGAACATCCAGGGCAGCCCACCTCAGGAGGAACCCCCAACTGGGTAAACCCCTGACCTGGCCACACACCCCTTTATTGTTGTGGCAAAGATTCGAACACAAGACCTCCACTATAAGAGGTATTAAGGCTACCATTCCATCAAATGGCAACGGTTGCTAGTTTTAATTGATTAGATTTTTCCATATCATCATCGCCTTTTTACGTCGTCAGATAGCCTCGCAGGGAGTCATTAACAGAGGGTTGAATTGCCCCCATTTTGGTGAAGCAAAAACCTAGATCGCACAGAGATTTGTGGACGAATCGGCCAGGAGTTAACGAACAACAAGGAGATTGATAATGGCGTCGTCAGTGAAATCATCTGTCTCGTTGCTGTTCATTACGCTGTCGTTTTGGTTTTCAGTTTCGTTATCTTCTCCGACCTTATCATCGATGTGTCATCTTCAGTTTAATCAGTTTCTTCGCGATCTACAGCTTCAGTGCCCTGCCACAATCGCTGCTTCTTCGCCTATCGAGGTGCGTTGTGGTTTAGGTTTTTTGTTTATTGACGAATCATGATACACATATATGAATTGCGTTTGTTTTATGTAATATTTGTGATTTGACTGTTTATCGCCAATTCTTTATTGAATAGCTTAGGGTTAGGGTATTTGAATAATGATGGTTTATGTTCATATAAAACGCCTTGATTTAGATATAGTTTCACATCATTTGCACAGGGAGTCACAAATTTAATTACCATAAACCTTTCAAACTTTACCTCAATCTGAAATATGTAGAAGCTCTTCCATGATTCCATTCATAGGTAGGGCTAACAGTGACCTGCCTAATATCTTTTTCAGAGGTTTGAGTTTTAGCTCAGAAGCTGAGGTACAACAGACAGAATTGAATGCCCCATACTTGATAGTAAAGTAGTCATAAATTAGATGACACTAGATAAAAGTGTTTTAAAGTTGTCATTCTCAGAGGGAAGTGGATGATTTCCTTAGTTATATTCTATGTGGTCAAAGGCGCTAAAGATACGCGCCCAGGCGAGGCGCAAGGAAACCACCTTGCATGCAGCAAGGAGCAGAGGCGCAAAAAAATTGAAAAAAATATACTTGAATCTAAAAAAAACCTGTCTGATCTGGCCAAAACTAGCTTAAAACATGTCTAAAACAACTAAAATTGGCCTGTTTACACCGTGCATGTTGTTTGTCTCTGGCCCTCGCTTTTTAAGGCTTAAGTGCCTTGCACCTAGGCTCAAGGCTCACTCTTTGCGCCTTGAGTGCGCGTAGCGCCTTCAACTACCTAGGTTATATACTTATATTAGCAGATTTTTTGGCAACTGCATTGTCGGCCATTGGGGCCTGGATTTCTCTACGTTAGGCGTGCTGCCCCACTTTTCTAATTTGTGGCCAAAACCATTTACTCCTTTAGGCAGTGGCATGTTTTAGTGTTCAAATAGAACTTACTCTTGAATCTAGTTATAGAATGATGCCAGTAAACTAGGGATTTTAGATTACAAAAATAACAAGACGACCGGAAGATACTCTGTATCTTTATTCCCTATTTAATATAAACCTGTTAGAATGGACATAGTATATCATGTTACCGTTTACTAGTTGTGTTGACAACTTTTCTGAGTGTTGTGTGTTGGAGCTACATATGTTTTACCTCTTCATTAAGTATGATCACATTTCGTGATAGAGTATATTGATGTCAAATCTTTTCAACATATTAGTCAATGTATATTATATACTAAGTTACTAACATCAGAATTACTTGTCGTAGTAGCATAGTTGTAAATAGCGAATAGCAGTAAATAGCGACAAGCTATCTATATGCTACGTAGCGATAGCGATGAAATAGCGCCCGCTATTTCATGTTTAGCGGTAAAGTAGTAGAAAATTTTATGAAATAAAAACCCTAAAGTAGTCAACTATTGTACCAATTATAATCAACAAAAAAACAGTCACACCACCAAAATAGCTAAAATATGCTATCACTAATCATCTAATGAAATAAAAACCCTAAATCGTTATTCGCTACTGCTATTTATATTATAAAAAGCGCTATTTCCACACTATTTAGTCGCTACCGCTTCGCTACGTAGCGCGCTATAGCTGCTATTGACAACTATGCATAGTAGGACACATCTAGTTTTTTAGATCTAGAACTCAGCTGTTTTTAGGATTGCGTCCTCATATGTCTGAAATTTGAGCGACATGTCCAAACAGTTTAAAATTTCAACATGAGTAGCCTAATTACATTCTTCTGTGAAACTTAAGGATCTTAAACACCAGTCTTCTTTTCAATATTTATATTACATTTAGGTCATAAAAAGATCAATCACTCTTGGTAACTCTCTTCTATTTGGAAGTATCTACAGTGTCTGAACTAATCTTGCAAAAATTACTAGGTTTTCCTGTCTCTATGTTTCTAGAACAAGTTTGTATGAGTTGGTTTGGGCATTTTGCTTTATCTGAGTTGATTATGTTTTTAATCATGTGCTTGTTGTAGATGGATGGGGAATCTCTTGATAGGCTTTTGAGTTCCTTTAAGTCAAATGCATACACAGCCATATTGTTCTACGCTTCCTGGTGTCCATTTTCTAAGAATCTGCAACCCAAGTTTAATGCTCTTGCTTCAATGTATCCACAAATTAAGCATGTAAAGGTTGAACAATCTTCCGCTCTGCCAAGGTAAGTTATTGCAGTTAATTAGGTTTCTATAATCAACTATTTGTTCATCTTGAGCAATTCTTCCTGTTTGCATGCTGGCTATTGGTTCGGATGCTTTTAGTTTTTTCCACAGAAATATGTAGTTTCATAATCCATTTCACATTGAGGTTTTAGGCTTATAATTAGAGTTATCTATCTTGTCCATCTACATATTGAACGGATTGATGTGGGTTTGTGATTTTATCTCAAATAGGCCAAATAAATTTTTTAGCCAAAAAGGGGATAGCACAAATGGCTTGAACAGGTTGAACATCGCCCAAAATCTAAATTGTTTTGTTCAAACATGTAAATTATTATTGCTATAATATTGCTTTTCTAATCATAACTAACACATTAATTATCTCTAATTTTTTTAATATGTGGACAAAAACATGTTTGTGGGTCAACCCAATCTGGAACATTTCGACCTGTACTCTAACAAAGGCCTTATTTCAAACCAAACCCGTTTTGATTTGTTATCCGACCTGCTCATTATGCCACCTCTTATAATCATCAGACACATGTATATAACCTTGCCTTATTGGTAGCTTAATGTAATTTGTGCAGCGTTTTCTCAAGACATGGAATTCACAGTGTTCCCTCGATTCTAATAGCAAACAAAACAGCCCGAGTTCAGTATCACGGTCCAAAAGATCTACGCTCCCTTTTAGACTTCTATCAGTTAACTACAGGTAACATTTCTTTTAATACACTTATTCAGTTTCCTCAACTATTTTTGTCTTGTACTCACACCCGTCAATCATGACCCGTTCACCAAGAAATGGGTTGATTAGGGGAATTTTTGTTTACTTAGAGAGCATTTGCAATGCAGAAACACGCAAACGCCCATAAACGTCCACAAACGTGCCTAGTCTCCTGCCAAATCAGCAATCCATCCATCCTTCAAAAACATCATTTCCCAAGCAATCCATCTTCCTTCACAAACATATTCCATTTTCCACATCATCACAACTGTTTACATTTATTTTTCATAACTAAGTTTGGATGTTACATAATTTGATAATAACATGATTAAGTTTGCACATTCTCGAGAAAGCTACAAGTGCCTTGGCTCAACTTGAAGGAGAGTTGTAGTTTATAATTCTTTTTAAAATTTATAGAAGTTCAAAAATTTTTAAATTTCTTAAAAAAAGTAAGCGTAACTCATTTGTTAAAAATAAATAAAAAGGAAAATATAAACAAGAAAAAGAAATAAATAAATAAAATTTGAAGGGGGCGCCCGTGGGATACCGTCCACACTACACTTACGAATGGACTGGTGCAACGAAGGCATTTGTGGCAAACAGCCACCTGGCATTTTTGGACTCCCACAAACGTTGCATTGCAGATGGTCTTATGGGTTCATTTGGGTCCACTGAATTTATACAATGGGCCCAAATAGGTCACTCTTATAAAATTTGCTAACTTATAACGGGTCCAAATAGGCAAATCCAGTGTTTATGATTGACAAATCCAACATTTTTAGGGCTGGCACATGAAGTAAACTTTACTGAAGAAGATGAACTCGAGTCTTCATCAGAAAACAGTCCCAGAACTCTTGGTTCATGGGCGAGCTTAAAAGACGAACCCTGTCTATCGTTTTCCTTATTATTCGTCTTATTAAAGGCATTCCTATATTTATGTCCCAACTTTGTATCCAATGTGATGACTTTGTGGGTAACATACATTCCGCGGTTAAATCTGGCAATATTTGGAGAATCAAAACAGCTTTTGGCGCACGCACTCAACCTGTTTGATGTGAAGTCTGCATTCAGGAAGCTGAAGCTTAGCAAAAGCAGAAAGTTTCATAATGGTGCAAGAAGTGCGCGTGTATTGGCTTCGTCTTTGGCATCTGTATCTTTGGGAGAGACATCATCAGCAAGAGAATGAAGAATGGTGGTGAGTGAGTATATATAGGTTAATTTGTAGGGTATAAGTGCACAATGATAAAACCTTTACTTGTTTATTCATATGACATTAGTATGAGCCTGTGTAATAATGTTATACACTCATATAAATTCTGTTTTTTGACATGTTGTAATGAGAATGTTATAATTATTATAATAATGATAAAATCCCATTTATATTTGGCTAGTATAATTTTAGTTTATTTGTTTTAGCTTAAACCAATGCTTATTGTGAAAATTAATTCAAATTGACCAAAAATAGTATTTTATGAAGCTTTGAATTACAAAACATAACTTCGGATTTGGATGAGTTAGTCACTATTGAAACTCTTTATAAATGAAATTCCGTAGTGTAATTGTGTTGGTGAAAATGATGACTTTAACTAAATTGACATGGAATGGCGATTTAGTGAATTGGTTAGTCACATGGGCTCATTCTAACCTTGAATGATCAAATATACTTTCATATATGTGTTTAAACCTTAATCCGTATGGAAGGTGATCAAACTTATTTTTTTGTGATTTTAACCCAACTGGGACATGTCGGGTTGAAATCTATGTGGTCAAAGGCGCTCGGATGAGGCTGACGAGACCTTGGCCCCTCAGAAACACGTAAAGCGGTGATATTAAAAAAGGGCAGTGAGGTGCTCACCTTTGTCCAGGCGAATTTGAAGTCAGGTGTTCGCATGGTTTGTCTAGTCGCTAAAACAGGATTCGAGACCCAAAAGTAGAAACGATCTCTAGTTGTGTTTGATAGTTATATTCATTGGTTCAGAAGCTCACATATGTGTAACTCTTTGCACCAAGTCTTAGTGTTATGTCAATGTGTGTTGGTAATAATTGTTTCTTGGAATCTTTCTTGTTGGATCTTTTAAAATTGTTTATAAATGTATTCGACTTAATCTGATACACAGTTTTTAAGTGTTAGAACATCTGTAGTCGGGAAGGTCCACGAACCTCCACTTTGGACGTTGCTTGGTGCTGCCCTATGGACTTTCTCCCTTCTCTTCCTATGGAATGATGCCGCTCCCTCCCTCCCTCCCACAAAAATGGCCTTCACATTTCATGGACATTCTGTGGTGACGGACTTGCAACATTTCCCCTCTTTATCTCCAACTCCCTCTCTCCTCCACAGGTGTCCGTGGGGGTCAACGAACCTCCATCACAGATGCCCCTGGGGAATAAACGTGTAAGAAAGTTTGTGTTAAGATCAAACGCACAATTTATAATACTTAAAAACAAAATCTAAATTCTTGGCAAACCACGTAGAGAATTTGTCTAATTTACTCTAATATTAACATAATAGTAGTAATAGTAGTAGTAATAATAATAATAATAATAATAATAATAATAATAATAATAATAATAATAATAATAATAATAATAATAACTTGATTAATAACAAAAATAAGTTAAAATCTAGTATGCATTATGTTACGGCTAGTAATTTATTATACGATTTGTTAAAATGACATAACTTGACAAGAAATCAAACAGGTAGTGATTGGGATAAAAGGGTTCAGGTCGACACGTTAATAACACGATTAAACGTGTCTAAGCAGGTTCAACCCGCTTAACTGATCTGTTTATGACAATCATAACACGTTTAACTAATCGTGTTAAATAGATTTATAGGTAGACACAACTCGTTTATGGTCCATTTATCAAAACATGTACATGTTATAAAAGAATGATACATGTACATGTTAGTGTTATAAAAGAATGATACATTTAGTTAAACGTGTTGTATTTGGGTTTACCGGTCAAACTCGACTCCTTTAAGAGAGAGACTTTTTGCGAACTCTACTTTATAAGTTAAATGATAATTTTTTTTTTCATTTCTTCGTCAAACTCGAGTCAAATTTATTCTTTTGAACGAGCAACAAAACAATATATATTTATATAAAGGATACCAGCAAAAGCTAGAACCACCAATTACATCCACCAAAGTTTAAAGGAAATTAGACGACAAATTAATACAAACAAAAATTACACCAATGATCCCACGACAAGCTAGAGTTTCTTGATCGAGCGTTTAACCGTAAAAAGCCAAGAATCTTACTTTCTTCAATAATCAGAGCTAGAGAAATCCGACATTCATTAAAGATCAAATTGTTTCTAGACTTCCTTAAAAAAAGAAAAAGAAATAAAAGAAAAGAAAAGTCAAATTCATATGAAAAGGAATCATGTGACTTGAAAGAGGCCCAATAAGTAAAAGCCTTGGATACCTTAATAACCCATGGGACCAGAATGAATGTATGCATTAATCACTGTTTCATGGACATCTCATCCACCATAACTGTGATGTACCATTTTCATTCTCTTGAATCACAAGTCTCAAAGTTAGTTAAGATACCATAAATTGTCCTTCAAGCATTAATAATTGCATCTAATATTTACTTTATAGGTTTTCATTACAGATAATCATATAAATATTAAACACATTGTTTTTTTTTATTCTATAAATAATTAAGGCATTTATTTTAACATGATTTTAGAAAGAGCAAAGGCTTGAAGTGCAATGTGCTATTATTTCTCTTGCAAACTATGTAACCTAAAATTTTTAATCAAACAAAGCATTACAATGTAACAAATATTATTTATAAATATAAATTTTATACATTTTTAATACTAAATAGAAGTAAAATTATACATCTAGTTTATGTATGATATGAAGATGTGTTATAAAACTCAAATTAATTCTATTATTGTTATCAAGTTTTTCTTGATAATTTTAACTTCTAATTTGAAACTTCGTGGTTCAACAAACTCCAGAAATGATAAAAGTTACTGTGCCATCAGTCATGCACTCCTTTTGACTGAAAGTCCTTGAAGTTTAGAATATGCAAAGGAAATAGCCTTTCACTTTTGCAAAGTTACAAGTTCAACCCCTCAACTTTAGTGCAACCATATTAGAAACCCATTCAACTTTATAAGCAACAAACCACTCCAAAAACAGCAAAAAGCTAAAAAAAAATCACAAAACCCATGCTTTAAACTTTAAAGAGACCTTGCCACATCCCCTCCATTCACTTAGAATTAAGAGACTACTTTTAAAATTCAACCCAAAAGAAAAAAAACAAAACAAAAACCAAAACTTCCTACCACATTAAAGGTCACATGTACCACCTAACCCTACAAATTGACCCAACAAAAAAAAAAGAAAAAAAAAATCATATATAACATAGGGGTAGATTTCAGATTAAGGTTAAAACAAAGGGGGTTAAGGGCAATTTGGGTTTCTACCAGGGCCTCCATAGTAAAAGTAGTGACCCCAATCACTATTGCTCCCAGTTTGGACATCATAACAGTTGGATTGCTCTGTGAAAGTGCCAATATCTTTAGGAGATTTGAGGTTATTTTCTTTATCAACAACTTGAATGTTTCTGAAATAGCTAGATTTCCCAAACCCTTCTTCCGGGAACCGCCCACTGCCCATTTGAGTTGACGTGTGTTGACCGTCAGGCTCTGAGTTGACCACCTCACCTCCCCATTCGATCATCGATGCACTGTCGGCCAGATATGAAAACAAGAAAGATGGCCAGTAGCCCAACACATAACCATTCCCAAATTGCATCCACCAATTTCCCTCCTTTTGATCCTGAGAAAAGATCAAGAAATTATATTAATACTGCAATCACATAGTTTTTGTAACCATATTTAACGAGTTAACCATTTATAAAATGAAAAGGTAAAGAAAAAGTTTGTGGGTCGACCCCACTTGACCCGTTTTGACATGTGGAAAAACCATCTCTATCAACCGAAATATTGGTTTTAAAAGGTGCAAGTCGCGCCTCTTGTACTTCTGGGTCAGAATTAGGGTCTCTAGGTGGCTGATATGTAAAAGCAACCAGAGGGTTGGAGAAATTATAAAAGGTTTACTTGATAAAAAAAATTGATATGTAAAACAGATGAGAAAGACAACTTCTGGTTGTAAATAAAGCTTATTTGGTTGTACATAGACCAACCCCTTGCAGATGTGATGCGCACGTCTCGGCTTTTGGGACCTAAACGATTCGACGCGGCTCACGCTTTTTTAAACCAAGACTTGGATCCAATTTGACCTGTTACCCAACCCGCCCTTTTGCCCATTTTTTTAATACATGTATTCTGGCAGCAGATTCAATTAATCACAAACACACCACTAATTATGTCAGTGGGGAAACCAAAGAAGATGCCAAAGATTCTAAGCATTTGTTCCAAGATAATAATTTTTTATCTACTTATTCAACAACTTATGTTTTTTTTAAATCAAGAAAGAAGCCCTATAAAAGGTGCCACTTTTTTATTTTTTCAAGTACAGTGAACTTAAAATAATGAGTTAAATCAAGATAAGTGAGCCATTTCTCAGTTAGTGCTATCTTTAACTAATAAACAAACATTAGTGGCCCATTGAGACCCAGAAAAAGTCAGTGGGTTGAATTTGGAAGTTACCTTCCAGACAAGGATACTGATATCATATTGTGAATTCCTATATGCAGAAACAGGGGAGATGCTTGCACCCATAGCTATGTTGTTGTTGATTTGAATGAAACCCGAGCATAGTAGATTATAACAACCCGTCGCCTGATACGCGTCACTCTGTAAAAACAAACAAATAAATATATAAACACATAAAAGAAAGATCACATTTTTATCGAATTTGGTCACAAGATGATATGCTTACAGTCCAGTAAGTGAACAATCTTGTGTTGTTATCACCATAAAGATCCGGGCTGACCTGAAAATAACCGACATTTTCAACATCAGAATCAACAATTTTAGCTACTAACAATTCAAATATCAAACAAATGACACATACACATAAAGATTATAAAAAAAGGAACAACATTTTCTTGGTATCTATGAATTTTAGCAAATCTTTATTGTACATCAATGTTGCTTGTGTTTTTTAGGGTACCTGCCAACCCGCCTCGATGCTGTTGAGATCTTCACCAAAAGAACCACCCAAAATCCAAATTTGAGACAAGCTAAATTCGTTCGCTTGTTGTATCTTCGGTTCCCAAACATTCATGGTTGCTTTTGCTCCATAGAATCTGTCTCCTTCAACATAAGCTATTGCATGCTACATGTTACAAAAAAATTATAAACCATTTAAATTAATTCGTTAACCGAAAAGATTATAACTTCAATTAGCATTAAGAATAGCCAATTTATGTTTTCCCTAATCATTTTAGCTCAAACAGTATGCAATTAGTAACCTAAACTAAAAGAAAAACATACTCATCAATTATTGGTGCAAAAATGCAAAATTTAGCTATGCATGTGGTAATTACTAAACTAAAAGATTGCATTCACTCTCAAAAAGGCATACTCATTGAATAATTAGTACAAATAAAACATGGGTATTTTTTATTTTGTAAAAAAGATGCTAAATTTGAGTTTTTTTCCCTTTTTTTAAAAAAAATTGCATTAATTTTGATCTAGCTCACTGCTTACCTGATGACCACTTTCATTAACAAGATCTGGATCTGCAGATTTAGGCATGATTCTAGGCACAGCCATGCTTGTGTGCTTCTTCTTCCCATATCTTTTAACAGAACTTGCTCTCATAACATCTTCTTCTTTTGTTCTTCTGATGGGGATTGTATCTTCAGGGCACATGCCATTCACGTGCCACAGCTGCTTGATTGTGTTGTCAATTTCTTTGGACTCTGTGCTCACCTTGTTATCATCATAAAGCCCTTCTGGATGATAATTAGGCCTCATCTAAACAAACCAACACCAAAATTAATCTAAAAATAAAAAAATAATAAAAATAAACTATTTTTTTTTTTTTAAAGTATAGAAAAACCTGAATCTTGTGATCTTTGAGGAAAGGGTGATCAAAAGCTGGTTGGTGAGAGATGTGTACACAGTCAATAATATCCCCATCTGGGCTCTATAAAATCATATAAATAATAACAAAATAAACTGTTAATTAATAAAAATTTCATAAATTGATGGCAAAATGTATGAAATTTAAGTTTTTGCAAACCTGAATGGTCTTGACAGGGGTTTTATTGAGGCGCTTTAGGTGTTTATGAACTTTAAGTTTCTGTCTTGAAGCTGGTGGCTGTCTAGCGGCGCAAGATAGCGAGGTGACACCCAAAATGACGACGATGAACAAGAAAACACGGGTTATGCTAAAATACGCCACTGCCATTTTCCCGAAGGTGTAAAACCGAAATCCCAGAAGAAAGATGATGGCTTTTTGTTTCCCAGCTACAAGATTTGACTGATAATCACAGCACCATGCTAAAATACGCTACACACTGCTTATCCTACGCACCCCTGAAACAGCGAGATATTTGGTATCAGATTCCTATCTCTCACACACACAAAGATTCTCTCTCTAAATTGAATTTTGGATTTATAAACACGAGGGGTAAACAGAGAAAACGGTGAAAATGAAAGGAGACTGTGTGTTAAGGGGTACGGCCAGAGATAATGGTGAGGATGTATTTAGGCCATCTGCGGCCACCCAATGGTTTTCTTTGTCGTTTTCTCAATGAATTCCCCATTTTGCCCCTATCTCATTTCAAACTCTTGTTTTTACCGTTTGACAATACTGCCCTCGTATAAATATTTCTTTTTTATTTTGTTACAATTTTATTAACGTTTCAAGGTTAAATCACTAGTAAGATGTTATCAGGGGTGGTGGTCTAATGATAGAGGCAAGGTCATAGGTTTAAGTCTCATTAAGTAAAAAATATTACCGTTTAATAAAAAAAATGTCTTTCAAAAAAAAAAATCACTAGTGAGATTCCACACACGATACGGTGGGAATTTGGGTGGTATAAGTTTGGTTTGTTACGGTACCGATAGTCCGGTATGGAATTGGTACTTGCTATAGCAAATGAAAGAGATATGCTAAAAAATAGAGTAAATTACACAGATTGTCCTTTATTTATACTATAAATTACACTTTGTGTCATTTGACTTCAATAAGTACACCACATGTCCTTTTCTTACATACTTTTATACACTCTATATCCTTTACACTAACTGGTGTTAAGTTTTGGCATGTACTTTCCACATGAGTGTAAAATAGTCATTTTACCATCAAAAGAACAATCTATGTAATTAAATTATGTTTATATGGGCTCACCAAATTAATGAATATAAATCAATATGTGGACCCTTCACTTTATTCTTCAACCAACCAGACAAATACCCCGCACTTTCCTCTTCAGCTGATAACCACCACAACGCCACCGCTCGAAACTGACATCATCGGCTTAAACCGCCACCATCATCTCCTGAAACCGTCACGTCTCTTGTTACCCTATGAACCCGAAACAGATCCTTGAGGAGCAGACCTCCACCCTTCTCCTCCACTCAATCTGGATATTACGGGCCTTTCATCCAGAACCCCACTCACCGCCACCATTTTCAAAAAACCACCACCCCACTATTTTTGACGACCTGAAACCGTTTCCCCTCCTTTTACCTAAGTTGCGAACTAGGAACCATCTGAACTTATATGAACCGTTGCTCAGATCTGAGAACAGGGAACAAAGAAAACCTAGGATCTTGATTACATTTGTGTCCCACTCTCCAAGAGCGACCGGGTGGTGATAGGATTTCGATTTCAACTATTTTGAAGAGGGTTCAATGCCGGAGTTTAGAACCGGTGTTGAATTTGATATTAGCTCTAATAGTTTCTGTTTGTCGGCGCGCGGGAGCTTGCGATGGGCAAGTGACGGCGTTGCTTGAGGTGGAGTTTTGGCGGAGCGGTTGGGTATCTGATGTCGTTGGCGGAGCCTTAGGAAGGGAATGATGCTTGTCAAGGGTGGAGTTTTGTTAGTTGTGATTCCTCCGGGGAAGAATGTCACCAGTTTGAATTTAGGTAAGCATAAGTCTTCCGGTAGCATTTCGAAGGAGGAGGGTGGTCGGACTTGATATCTATGCCCAATTTTCAACTGTTTGATGTGTCTAATAATAATGTGTCTAAGAAGAAGCGTGCTTTTGAAGGAGGAGGGTGGTCGGAGGAGAGGTGGCTGGCGAATATCGGTCAAGGTTTCATAGCAAGAGGAGATGGTTAGGTGATGAAGACACAAAGGTGGGACCCATGGATTATATTTAAAATAAAATTTTGTTTTAAATTACATAGATTGTCCTTTTGAGGGTAAAATGACTATTTTACCCTCATGTGAAAGACACATGCCAAAACTTAACAAAAAAACTTAACACCAATTAGTGTAAAGGATATAGAGTGTATAAAAGTATGTAAGAAAAGGACCTGTGGTGTACTTATTGAAGTCAAAGGATACAGAGTATAATTTATAGTACAAATAAATAACAATCTGTGTAGTTTACTCTATAAAATAAAATCGTTACATGCCCAAAAGGATATCGGCAAGTGTTTTACATCGAGCGGGAATAAAAGAAAAATACTGGTGCCGGTTCCGATAATAACGACGTCGGTATCGATGTTGTTCGGTCGGTATCGGTTAAGTTTTAAAATTTGTAAGATTCGGTTTCGACGACCAATACACTGTTATTAACCCTGACAAAAAAATCATATCGAAACGCTTATAAAAAAAAACAAATGGAAACAACAAAGCCTAGACCTGACAATCTTGACCCAAAGTAGGAGAAATGGGCTGGTTTGGGTAAAAAAAATTTGTATTTTGGGTTGAATTGGGTAACACTATAACACAAAACATGTTGAAATAAGTAACACCTAAAACAATTTGGGTCAAGATGGGCCGCCTAAAAACTATGTAAATTTAGAATGGGTACTTTTACCTTTTCTAAGACATCTTATTTCAACCCGAACCACTTTTTTGTTACAACTTATTTTGATCCGAAGCAAATTGAATTTTTTTTTAAGACATCCCGTTTTAACCCGAACTCATTTTGGTCATAACTCATCCTGACCCAAACCCATTCTACCCCGTTACCCTACCCAACCCAACCCCACCCCACCCACCCGTTTTGCCAGGCTTAAGCAAAGCCCAAATTATATAAAACATCATATTTTAAAGGTTATAAGAGGAAAACAAAAAAAACGAAACTTTAAAACAACTTCGACGGCTTGTACGTTCATGTTTCGATTACTTGTATATTATAACGAAAATTTAGTTTTGAATGAAATTTATATCGAATCGTAGATGAAAATAAGCACGTCGCAGCGACACACTCAGAATTTTATAAAACATCGTATTTTAAAAGTTAAAAGAGAAAAATAAAATATGTTCAAAATTAATTATAAAAATTAAAATATTATTAAAAATAAAATAATTTAAAAAATAAAAGTTAAGCGAATCAAGTAAAGTTGTGCATCTACTCACGATCATCAAAATGTAATATATACAGTGGGTGGTGAACCATCAAATCAACAAAAATGGCATTAGTAATTGGATTTTGTATTTTTATGATCGTTAATTAGTTTGAATATCTATTATAAAAATGATGCTTATAAGAAAATGAAATATATTGGTGCGTAATATATTTTTCAAATTTAGTTTTGGCTCGAAGTCGAAAATCGTTTGTCATGCGCACGATGTTGGTAAAATGACGCATGAGGACCAAAGCACATGCAAAGAGAGAGAGAGTCGGACCACCGGTTGTCCTCTTACTCGCATGTCAAAGTCTTCTTTCACATGAGTGACTAGACGAAGCCATATAACTTATATTACAACGAGAGTGTTAGAATGTCTTTTCAGTTGTAGAGACAAGTTATCGTCAATATAAATCAATGACTTTTTAGATGGTTCGAAATGAAAAGAGATATAGCCATCAACGAGACACCTTAACGTGGGAAGTCCAAAGTGCAATAACACAGTATGAGTGAAATAGGCGTTGATACAAAATTTATACTAATTTTCAAAGTATACTTATTTATCAAAACTAATTTAGAGAATTATATTTCGTTTAACGGAAAAAAATGAACAACTGAAATAACAAATAATCAAAGAATACGTTGTATTTTGATACTTTAATTACTCTTTGTTATGTAATCAAATATATGTTTTTTTTAACATATAGATGTTAAACTAACCCGTTACTGAAGTACTCTCATCATTTCACAAGATTTTATAGTTTGTTCTCTTTAGAAAAATTATTAAAAGTTGCAAACTTGTTAAAAAGAAAATCTAGAAAAATAAAATAAAATATATGGTGGTTGTAGTGGCAGCAACGTGGATATAAAGGGTACAAAAACATATAGCATATAATTTATTTATATTTTTGAAATTGTAGTAGCAAAATAGAAAATTAAATTTTCTTTTATAAAACTTATATGAAGTATATTATAAATGACATGAAAACACTACACATTTTATTGAAACTATCGTTGTTTACTCGAGGCTCATAAGTCGGTTGTCGGTTCGTAAAAGGTCGAGTTGATTTGGCTTGCTTAACTTGCTTGTTGACTCATATAATTTAGATCACTTCCTTTGTATATTGGTCGTTTAGTAGTGTATTATTTGAGACTTATATAATTTAAGATTCTTTTTAACTTGTTATTTTAGTATTTTATAAAAGTAAACATATAAAATCATTAAAGTTGAGAAAAAAATGTGCCACTTAGTCAAGCCACAACCGGGATCAAACTGAAGACGAATCAAATACAAGCTTAAATTCTGACTCTATTGGAGATATCAAATCCATCCAGCTTGACGCGTATCATTACTCGCTCGAGTCAGAATTAATATAAATAATCTTGAAGGCCCCTTAAAGAGCCCTAAGTGCAACCAAATGTCTTTTTTTCTCTTTAAATTAATTATTTGAAGCTAATAAATCTTATTTTGTATATAAGTTTTGTGTCCTCTTTTTATTATAAATATTTTTTGTTTTGGTTAATTAATATTCAATATTAGTTGTATCTTTTATAAAATAAAACAACTAATATTAAAAAAAAACATCCTCTTAAATGACGCTAAAATATTTTTTTCCAAGTTTATATTCTTAAGACAGATTCTGTATTGCAACCTTGGGCTTCTAACAAATGAAAATTCACCCCTTATATTTTATAGTGCCAAGTTTGCAGGGTTGCATGAATAAAAAATACGGAAAAAACAAAATATCCCATAAGTATAAAGACTAGTAAGAGCACCATTATTATAAAATTAAAAAAATATTATTAATATAAGAACTATGGTTTTTGATATGTTAATTTAATATAACACGTATATTTAAACCTAACAAAACAAATAACATATGTTGAAATTTAATCTGATATATCTTATTTCATTATATGATAATAAGAGGATAGATGATTTAATAATTAATACTTACTTTTTGAGTAAAAATTTTGTAAGCTAATTTTATAATCAAACTTAGTTTGTGAGTTAGTGTGATTACAAGATCAATGAAAAACAATGTAAGAATGTAAAACTTAATACGGTTGTTTACGAGGAAAACCCTTGATCTTTAAGGATCTCCGGCCTAAAATCTCGAGAGATGACAATCGACACCTGCCTCATTTCTTGAATAAATGGTAAAAAGATTACAAGTGTAGAGCAACAAATGATCGTGAACTAAGTGTTACAGAGCTGATTGCTAGTGTATTATGTCGCTAAGTGTGTTGTGGTGTGAATTGGTGTGATTCCTAATCGACCAAGCTGCTCATTATATACAGATAATAGCTTAACTAACTATCCGAGAATCCCGAAATCGACTAAGTCATCTAATACGACCGTTAGAGGCTATTCCACGCGTCTTCTACACGTTCTCCTTGACCTCTAGACCGATTCTTCATGGACGAGCTTGACTTCGCACATTTTACCTGCGTATTAGTCAAGATAAAAGAAAGATACAACGGTTAAATATTAAGGATACCGAAACCTGTCAGGATATCGAAGTACGTTGAAGATCTATGATCCTTAGCTGTAAAATGACCCCTAACAATTGTCCCAAAATATTAACAGATGTCAATGACATCTGTAAAAATTTTAAAATTCAAATAGTAAATGATGATAGGGTTGCGATAAGACTTTTACAACTATCGAGACGATTTAACCGTTGGCCCCTACAGGTTATAACCATTATTACTCTTTTCTTCTCCATCCTCATCTTCTTCAAGGCCGGAGTAGGTAAAGAATCCTTACTGTGATTTCTGATTTCTTTCTTCTTTCTTAATCTTTCGCGACCATGGGTAAGAAAATGACTAGGTCGGCCTCTTCCATCGTTTCTGAAACGATAGAGGATTTCACGGATCAAGGGATCCTTGACCATTCTAATCTTGAACTTTGCTCTTTCACCGATCAGGACATTAAACTGCTGAAATCAAACAATATTTTTCCTCAAAAAACCATTTTTAGGTCTTTCGATTCTAGAACAAAAGCTGATTTGATCTCTGAAACTTGGGTTTGTTTTCATAGCTATCCTTTCACTTTGGGTCTGTCATATCCATTTCCTCCACTCATCACTGAGTTCTTAACCTTACTAGACTGAGCTATTCCCAAATCATGCCCATGGTTTGGAGAATTCTAGTAACTCTGGAGAGGTTGAATCGTTCTCATTCTCTAACCATTGGCATCCCTGGACTAGCAAATGTCTACAACTTAAGAACCCATGGCTCTTTTTGCTTCGTTCTTCAGCTTAAGTCTGGGCGAACTCATCTAATCCCAAAAGCTACCCAGAATGATACTGACTGGAAGGGAAAATTCTTTTTTGTAAGGAGAGATTCAATCCCTGGTGGGAAACTTTGTCGCTTGAATGGGTTAAAAAGGGTAGAAAATAGCTAGGATCCCTGCAATTTTTAATATCTCTAACCTGTTTCTGATGATTTTGTTTTACCTTTGTGCCGCCCCTAAATTTACCGAGCTGGTTCCTGCAAGAAGTGACACAGAAAAAAGAATTAAAGCATTGTTAGAAATACCTGTTGCGGGGAGGTCCTTTCACGTTGAATCCACCATCAGCGAAGCAAGCCTTGTTACCCAGCATTCTGAATCCAAGATGTCTTCAGGTATAGAACAATTAGCATTTATATCACCATATGCTATGATTCTGAATTGCTTTACTTTGTATAGGAATCCCCAACTCGAGCTCCCAGTTTGCTTTGTATGATCTCGTCAACCTTTTGTCCGGGGCTGTTGTTGTCAAGAATGAGGGTTCCACACCTGCAACCAATAAATCTTGTTGTCACACCCCGACCGATGGCGGAATCATCGAGGCGGACAATGTGACGATTGTTCAAAAGCACACGATAACTAAAGGTTGCATAATTCATAATTTAATTTAAAGACAACAAGTTCCAAATACAATACATTTCAAATAACCTAGTCTAGTTCAAAACGTTAATTTATTTAACTAGGTCCATAGTTCCTAAATGGAGAGATCTTCGGCAAGCAGTCACATATCCAAACCTGAAACATTATTTAAATCAAGTGTCAACTAAAAAGTTGATGAGTACATAGGTTTAGTATTTCCTGTAAATAGTAGTTGTAAATCGTTTTGCGACTCTTTGTTTATATTGTTAAACATAGCATGTATGATGTATCATTTATTTAATCACAATCCAAACCGAGTTTGACACGCTTGAACAGAGCACAACAGCTAAGTCCGGTATGCTTGAATATAGTTACCCACTATATCCGGTATGATTGAATATAACACGCGGTTATATCCGAGTATACAGTAATAAACACCCTAACCGGGTGGGCTGGTCAGGCACAATAGATCTATCAATATTACAGTTAGTTGTCTTGTGTTTAAATGTATGTACATCTAAAGAATAAGCATATAGTCTCATGTATAACACGTATAAACAATGTGAGTAGCATGTATAATGTTTCACCCCAAAACGTACAAAAATGTAAAATAGGGGCTATGTAACTCACCTTGCAAGCGGGTATTTTTTCACGCGTGTAGGTGATAAGTATGTGGAAGCCTAAGCACGTTGATACCCTATGTAGACAAATGGGTATTATTGTATGCGCATAGGTGTGTATTTGTATTTAAATGTATATAGATTTTAATAAAATTTTCTTTAATATTTATTTGTATAAAGTATGGAAATAGAATGATAATGGTTTCTTTGTAAAACTTTAACTTATAAGGATATATATATTGTTTTAAACAAGTATTATTATATTTAATGTATTTACATAATAATAACAAATAAAAGAAAAGTCTTTATTTATTTAAACAAGTTTATTGAAAATATTGCTAGGTTCATATAAAAATGAGGCATTTTATATATTAAATGTATTTTAATAAGTTTATAAAAATGTTACATGATTTATAAAAATATAGGACATTTTATATATTAAATGTATTTTAATAAGTTTATAAAAATGTTACAAGATTTATAAAAATATAGGACATTTTATATATTAAATGTAATTAAATAATTTTATAAAAATATTACAAGATTTATAAAAGTATGGGATATTTTATATATAAGAAAATGTATTTAGATATTACAAGTTTTATAAAAATAGGATAGTTTATGGATTAAAGATCGTTTAATCGGTTTCAAAGTAAACGAACGAGTTAACCGACTCGTTTTAGTTTTTATTGTATGAGAAGAATGTTAAAATAAGTTAAAGTAATTAAATAAATTAAATAAAATGAAAACAGTAATAAAAAAATTGGGCCGAAGGCCAACCGGTTTCGAACCCGGACCTCCGGATCAAACACACACACGCATAACCAGCCGGGCTACTGCCCATCGCTGGTTATGTGTGTATCGAATAACTTAAGTACACAAGGGAGGAGTTGGTCGCTGGTCCTCGGTGACCGGCAAACCGTGTCCGAGGACACTTGGTTTGCCCGGTAACTCTCGTGCGATTGCCGAGTTTTCGTCTGGGATTGATTACCTGACGATGACAGAAGCTAATGGACCCGAAATGAGGCTCGAACTTGGTCGCGAAGTGTCCGGTCGGCAAAGGTTTGAAGTCCGAAAAAGTCAAGAGTGGGAATCAGCTTCTGGATGGAATTAGACTTCGAAACTTTGGATGTAGCTTCCCTCAAAGGCGACGAATGCAATGGTAGTTTCAATTTGGAGTGAGAGTGGGTGCAGAGGAGATGGCGAGCTCGCACAGGTTCGGCTATGGCTATTTATAGCCGGGCTTGATCCTGATAATAAGACAAGCAATTGAGCATGCCCCGACACTCGTCTGGACGAGACGAAACTGCCGAGCCCTTTAGCAGGCGTGGAGGTGGCCTGTCGGGCACGAATTCGGACGTGGTATCTTGGCCACCAACAGGATCTGATGATCCTTATGTTAGGGGAACAAATTGGTCGAGGGTTCTGGTTCGCGTGGGGGAGACGAAGCCAGAGGTGCTTTTGTCGGGCGTTGAGGTGCAGAGAAACAGGCTGGTCGGGTGTCGCCGGAAAACCTTTTACCCGCCGGACTTTTGGAAGGGGTGACCGGATAAACGATTTTCGTTTTGACAGTTTTAGTCCCTGGAGTTTGGTTTAATACGGAATAGCCCTTAAATTAAATACCGGATGGATCCCTGTAGTTTCATTTGACCAGAAACAGCCCCTCAACGATTTTAAATTTTAAATCCTTTTAGTCTGGTTAATTACAATATAAACCCTGAACTTTTATTTAAATAAATTAATTTAAATTTCTTTTAAATCAAATTAATTTATAAATTTTTATAAACTTATATTATTATTATTTTTATAAATAAAAATTTTATAAAGGTTATTAATCCTATTAAAATATGTTTTTCTTTTATATATGCAAATTTTTTTGAATATTTTTATATAACTTTTTATATTAGTTTTCAATTATAAAATTCTAATTAATTCAAATTCGTATATATAAAATACCTACTTGTATAAAAACCAAATAAAACTCTTACACTTTATTAAAATGGAGAACGATTACATGCTAGATTTAATACAGGCACAAGAATAAAAATCCGAAACGTCACACTTGTATCCCTGTTCTCCGGTCTAAGGCCCCAGGAAGCAAAAAGAGGAAGACAACAGATGTGATGGATCTGGAATTTCTTTGAGGGTATGGATTCTGCTGAAACCACCAAGAAGCTGCAAGGCTTGATGATCCTGGTAAGTAACTTTTTGGTATCCCTAAGTTAATGTCAGGATTCCTAAATTACTCATGTGTTCGAATCTTGCAGGGTCTCGCGAGGCTGCATGCCAACTTGTCTGCGGCAGAGAAGAATGCCGAAGAGGCTCTTCAGAAGGTCGAGGATTTGAAGAAAATCTTAGCCTCCAAGACCAAATACTTGGAGAATGAGATTCAGACCCAGAAGGGTAAGCTGCAGGAGAGTTCAGCCCAGTATGAGCAGAAATTGCAGCAGACTGTGGATGATGCCAAGAAGTCTACGACCATGGCCATTCTCCAATACAAGATCCATATGGCTGAGCAAGCTGCCGCTGAAGGTTTTGACTGTGCAGCCTGGGATCTTCAGGGCTGGCGTTCTTCTCTTGCTAAGCTTGGTGGTGAAGCGGTGGAGACTAGCAAAGTGGCTGAGGAGGTTGGAGCTAGTGATGCTGGGAAGCAGGTTGATCAGGGCGATGAGGGTAATGATGCCTAGACCCGAGCCCTGAAATTTGTGGTTCTTCTATTTGGTTGATCATGGTTACCGTTGTCTCAAAACAATTTACTTTTATGTCTGTGGTTGTTGAACAGTTTACTTTTTCCTGCACTGGGATCCCTATATCGCGATAGACAATTTGACAATTTGTGAACCGGGTGGATGGGTCCATGTTTTGGATGAAGCCCGGGTCACTTTCCTTTCCTGCACTTTAGTTATAATCAAGTGTCTTTTTGACTATCTGCCATGATTGATATGCATTTTGTATGTTTTGACATGTTCTAAAAGATCAGGATCCTTAGGCAGTTAAGCCTTGGGATATTTAGAAAAATAGGTTTAGGTATATTCTCAGGATACCGGATCCTTAATGATTATTTAGGTTGTTACCAAACTTAAATTTAGAATAATATGGTTTGGTTTTGACAAAGGGTGTGTAGTAATACCAATTGCAAACATATCATGACTTAGTCATTCAAATTTAAATCTTGAAAATTAATTAGTGACACGTACCTTTGTTGAGAACTAAGTCACGTAGATACACATACCAAATTATAACGTGGAGTTCAAAACATGACAACCGTTGGTTGTCCCCTATGTACAATCATTAAATACGTCGTAGATTTAATAATTGTACTTCAGGGTCTTCATAAGTCTTCAATCCGTTTGAGGATCTTGAGTTAGCATATTGATGTTAAGTTCTTGGGTTAACACATAAGTGTTAAATACATGTGACAATTTAAAATCGTGGGCCAAGCCAGAATAACGTGGGCCAAGCCAGACTTAAGTTAGCATGAAAATGCTAAAAACCTTAGGAGTAACACGTCTGTTACTATCGTAGGATTCAAGATATAGCCAAAAGTGATGAAATTAGCAGCCACTGTTACATGGACTGGTCGCACCACCTTGAACTATACGTGAATATCGTGCGCTAAAGGCGGAGTGTTCAAACTCAATTCTTAGAAAGGTGAAAACCTTTAAACCTTAGAGTTATGTTGGATACCTTAAACGTAGGAGAGATGGAAAATCTCTATCTTCTACCGGGATCCTTGGGATTCTTTATGCAAAAACATGAAACCTTGGTGAAGGTGGGTGTTAGCCTGGCTAACACCCCTCCGACGCTCAAGTCAGTACTTTGATAAAGAATAATAAAGACGAAAATAGTCAGTAATAGAAGACATACAAGTCTTAGTTAGAATTTAAGTTCTAACTTATATAAAATAGGCTTTGAGATGAATAACATTCCAGGATCTTGGCAGGATATCTCCTTCCATAGTAGCCAACCAATAGGCACCCTTGCCTGCTTCTGAGTCAATCAAGTATGGGCCTTCCCATTTTGGTGCAAGCTTTCCATCGATGGGATTGGTACTATTTTGGAATGCCTTTCTCAATACAAGATCACCCACTTGGAATCTTTTAATCCTTATGTTTTTGTTGTATGACTTCGCTATCCTCTGCTGATAAGTTGCAATACAAACTTTGGCAAGATCCCTGTGCTCATCTACAATGTCAAGATCATGAGCAAGAGCTTCGTTGTTAGTCTCTAGAGTCTGGAGATTGGTCATGGTAGTAGGGATAACCATCTCTGTAGGGATCATGGCTTCAGTACCAAACACCAATGAGAATGGGGTTTGTGCTGTTACATTCTTCGTGGTTGTCCTATTCGCCCAAAGTACAAACTGCAGCTCTTCGGTCTTCCTTTCTTTACTCCCAATCTCTTCTTGAGGTTGTTAATGATGATTTTGTTGCTAGATTCCGCTTATCCGTTGGCTTGAGGATGTACTCGGGTGGAAGTTATCATTTTGATTCCCCAACTGGCATAGAAGTTAGTTATTCTGTTGCCAAAGAACTGATATCCATTATCACAAACTATCTCTGCCGGGATCCCAAATCTTGTCAGGATATTGCGCTTGATAAATAAGATGACTTCTTTTTCTCTGACTTGGACAAATGCCTCAGCTTCAATCCATTTGGAGAAGTAATCTTTCATTGCTAGCATAAAGACCTTTCCTCCTGGTGCCTTGGGAAGTTTGCCAACTATATCCATTCCCCATTTCATGAATGGCCATGGAGAGATGATTGGATATAAAGGTTCGACCGGTTGATGGAGTATGTTGCTGTGTTTTTGGCAGGCGTCACATTTCTAGGAGTAAGTCATAGCGTCTTTCCTCATGGTAGGCTAGTAATATCCTGTCCTCATGATCCTTGAGAATAACGCCCTGCCCCTAGTGTGATTACCACAGTCACCTTCGTGTATATCTTTCAGGACTTCACGTGCTTCAGGATCCTCCAAGCATCTTAAGTATGGACCTGCACTAGACTTTCTATACAAGACATTATGCAATATTATAAAACGTGATACCTTCATGCGAAAAGCTTTGTGATTCTTTTCCTCGTTTGGGATCTCACCATCCTGCAAATATTTCTTAATGGGTGAAATCCAGGATCCTTGACTAGGTTCAAGATCCTGTATGTCTGCTTCTTCTTCAGTGTTGGATACTTCATTTATCTTCTCAATTGCTAGGCTCAGAATGTGTGTAATAGGTATTTTGATACCTTTTGGTATTTTAAGAGCCGAAGCAAGGTTTGCTAAGGCATCAGCCTCAATATTGTCTTCTCTAGGTACCTGTATAATGTTAAAAGTTTCGAATTCCATGGATAATTGCTTAACTATTGTGAGATATTTGGCTAACTTCTCACCTTTTACTAAATATGAACCATTGAAATGGTTAACAATTAACAATGAGTCTACATATACCTGGAGATACCTGATTTTAATACCCCTGGCTAATTGTAATCCTGCTATCAGCGCCTTATATCCTGCTTCATTGTTCGTAGCCTGGAACTCACAACTTATGGATTGGGGTATTATGTCCCCTTATGGCGATTTCAGTATGATCCCTAGACCTGTTCCTCTTACATTTGATGCACCGTCAGTGAATAACGTCCACTTATCCCTGGATTCTTCCAATTGCTGAACTTCAAGGTCTGCTTCATGTTGGATATCACTGCTGAAATCAGCCACAAAGTCCGCAAGTGCCTGAGACTTTATTGCTGTTCTAGGTTCATATATGAAGTCATAGGCGATGAGCTTGACTGACCACTTAGCCATCCTTCCTGACATCTCCGGCTTTCTTAAGACACACTTAATAGGGTAGTTAGTCTTAACATTAATAGCATGAGTTTCAAAATAATGTCTTAGTTTAATGGATGCCATTATTAAGGCTAAGATTAGTTTTTCTAAATGAGAGTACTTGGTTTCAGCTGCAAGCAAACTTTTACTTACATAATATATCGGATGTTGTTGGCATTCGTGATCCTTGACTAGTACAACACTTACGGTGCTTTGGGATACTGCCAAGTATAGGGATAATGGTTCACCGTCTTCTGGTTTCATTAATAGAGGAGCCGATGACAAGTATTCTTTCAATGATTGGAGTGCTCGTTCATGCTTATCTTCCCATTCGAAACTTTTGTTCATCCTCAGGATGTCGTAGAACTCTTTGCACCTTTATGAAGATCTTGATATGAACCTGTTAAGTGATGCTACCCTGTCGGTTAGTCTCTGGACATCCTTGGTGTTTGCTGGGGATTTCAGATTGATGATCGCTTTGATTTGTTCTGGACTGGCCTCTATCCCTCTCTTGGTTACCATGTAGCCCAGGAACTTTCCTTCCCCTACTCCAAAGTGGCATTTTGAAGGATTCAACTTCATGTTGTATTGGTCCAGGATATCGAATGCGTCTCTGAGATCCCTGAGGTGATCCTCGGCTTTCTTTGATTTCACCACCATGTCGTCTATGTAGACCTCCATGGTGTCCCCTAGTTTTTCTTTGAACATCATGCTCACCAGCCTTTGGTATGTAGCACCTGCATTTTTCAAACCAAAAGGCATAGTAATATAACAATAGATACATGTTGGTGTCATGAATGCGGTATCCTCCCGATTTGAGGGTTCCATCTAAATTTGTTGGAATCCTGATGAAGCATCCATGAAAGTCAGCATTTCGTGGCCTGCTGTGGCGTCGACCATAGAGTCAGTGTGTGGTAGTGGAAAAGGATCTTTAGGGCATGCTTTGTTCAAGTCAGTGAAGTCTACACAGACTCTCCATTTCCCATTCTTCTTATGGACCACCACCACATTAGATAGCCACCTTGGGAATTTCATTTCCCTTATCATTCCCGCCTTTAGTAGTCTTTCGACCTCTTATTGGATAACTATGTTCCCCTCCGGTGCAAATTTTCTTCTTTTTTGATGTATTGGCCTGAAACTGTTATCAACACCTAATTTATGTGTAATAATATCTTTAGAGATACCTGTCATGTCTTCATGTTTCCAAGCGAAGGTTGAGGTTCTGCTTCTTAGTAATTCTATAAGATCTTGCTCAATATCCTTGGGGATATTGGTTCCAACAAGTACCTTGACATCAGGATCCTCTGTGCTTAAGGATACTTCTTTAACATCCTGCTCTTTGGTTTCCAAGACGTCTCAGGTTTGTTTCTTTAATTGCTATGCTTGCCTGGTTTTGGCGGAGGCTTTCATTGAAGAAGTATAACAGTTTTTTGCCTCCTACTAGTCACTGTTGATCTTCACTACCCCTAGGGGGCCGACACCTTGACGCACTGATGGTATGTTGAGGGTACTGCCTTCATGTCGTGTATCCACGACCTTTCTAAAATGATATTATAGCAAGACAAAGAATCTATTACACAAAAATTTTGTATAGCATTTACCTCTTCGATATACATCGATAGCTTTATCTCTCCGACCATGTTTTTTACTTGTCCGCTGAATCCTACCAGCACTGAGGGTTTTGAAATAATTTCAGAATTCGGGATCCCCATTCTCTTCAGGACTTCATGCTGAATTATGTTAATCGAGTTCCCTTCGTTAATCAGTATCCTTTGGATGAAGTGGTTCGCAATATACAAAGTGATTACTAGACCATCATGATGAGGATCCTGTACGTCATCCCTGTCATCCTCGTCGAAAGAGATCACCTTTTCCTCAGTTATGCTGGAGGTTCTGAAAGGCCTGTCCCCTTTTTCTGTCTTCGCTTCTTTGGCATTCCTTTTTGCTGCAGAGTAAAAAGTGCCACAAATATCAGATCCACCAGATATAAAACCTATTACCTTGGCATCCGACGATGGGGATTTTGCTCTTTACGGGATCCTGTCATGATCCTTAGTCTTGTTCTTTCCTTTGCCTAGAAATTCTTTGATATGCCCTTTGCTTAAGAGGTAGCTTATCTCTTTCCGCATAGCAATGCAATCTTCCGTCACGTGACCAAAGTCCTCGTGGAAAGCACACCACTTGGACTTGTCCTTCCATCCTGTACCCTTCTCAAATTTACAAGGCCATCTGGCTTTTTCTCCAAGATCCTGCATAGCAAATAGTAAACCAGTTGTATCAAGAGAAAAACAGTATTCAGACAACTTAGGATATTCTTCATTTTCCTCGTCATCTTCCATAGCGTTAACCCTGTGATTGTCAGGTTTAGAATACGGCTTGGATCTGTACGACTTGAAAGGTGCAGATTCAGCTTTCCAGTTGGGTTGAGTGTAGCTTGTCGGAGCATCAACCCTTTGATGGATCTTTTTATCATCTTCCAGTCTAATAAACCTAAATGCCCGGTTCCTGACTTCATCAAGGTTCCTGCAAGGATTCATGACAAGGTCTTCGTAAAAATGAGAATCCTTCTGTATTCCCATCTTGAATGCCTGGATTGCAGTGGCAACGTCAAGGTTCGGGATATCCAGGGATTCCTGGCCGAACTTGCTGACATAATCCCGAAGGGACTCTCCGCTGTTCTGAGTTATCCTGTATAAGTCACTTGTTAACCTTTCAAAAGTTCTATTGCAAGATAATTGATTGTTAAACAAATTGATTAAGTGATCAAACGAAGTAATAGAATAAGGTTTAATGTTAAGTAGCCATTTTAGGGCTGATCTTGTTAAGGTAGAGCCGAAGCCTTTGCCTAAACAGGCTTCCTTTAGGTCCAAGGGAATGGGGTTTATCTCCATCCTTTCCCTGTACTGCACGACGTGCTCCTCAGGATCTGTAGTTCCATCTTACAACTTCATGTTAGGAGTCTGGAAGCGCTTGGGAATATCAGCATCACATATCGGTGGAGCAAATCTGGAGATCCTGTGACTGACAGAGGATATCTCCTGTACAGGTTGGACCACACCTGGTACACTGGAGATCATCTCTCTCAACTTCTTTAACTCCTTGGCCATGAACGGAGTGATTCCTGTCTCCTGCACAAACTCGTTAGTGTTTGAAAATTGATTGTAAGTGTTACGTTCTCAGGATTTCGGAATGATGATCCCGGAGTAACTCCAAGATCCTGATTTGTCGTAACTCTAATAGCCGGGGTAGGGCCAACTGCAGTGATTCCTGTTTGAATGGGAAGAAAGTCTCCCTTATGGATTCCTGAGAATCCTGAATAATTAAAATCCAAGATCCTTGGTTGCAGCGGGGTCGTCACTTCCACTGGCTTCTTTGATTCTTTGACTTTCTCAATCTCCCGAAACAACATTTGGTTAGTCTTCCTCTGCTGTTCCATTTGTTGTTTCATCTCCGAGAACAGATCGAGGATATCATTGTTTGATATGATCACAGGTCCACCAGCAGGTATTCCGGATCCAGAAAAACCCACAGAAGTAGTTTTCTTCGGCTAATTGACACTCTTTTGGAATGGAGGAGGAGGAACAGGGTTGACCAACGCAGAGCTCGAAGATGGAGCAGAAACATAAATATTTTTGGATTGGGACGAAATTTTTGAAATTAGCTTTGAAAGATAGTGATTGAACACAAATTTTAGCAAAGATTTAAAGATGAAATGCACCACTTGCCCCACAGTGGGCGTCAAATTATTTTGGGTAAAAATTTTGTAAGCTAATTTGGTAACTAAACTTAGTTTGTGAGGTAGTGTGCTTGTAAGATCAATGAAAAACAATGTAAGAATGTAAAACTTGACACGGTTGTTTACGAGGAAAGCCCTTGATCTTTAAGGATCTCCGGCATAAAAACTCGGGAGGTGACAATCGACACCTGCCTCGTTTCTTGAATAAATGGTAAAAAGATTACAAGTGTAGAGCAACAAATGACCGTGAACTAAGTGTTACAGATCTTATTGCTAGTGTATTCTCGCTAAGTGTGTTGCAGTGTGAATTGGTGTGATTCATAATCGACCAAGCTGCTCATTATATACAGATAATAGCTTAACTAATTATCCGAGAATCCCGGAATCGACTAAGTCCTCTAATACGACCGTTGGAGGCTATTCCACGCGTGTTCTACACGTTCTCCTTGACCTCTATACCGATTCTTCAGGGACGAGCTTGACTTCGCACATTTTACCTGCGTATTAGTCAAGATAAAAGAAAGATACAATGGTTAAATATTAAGGATACTGAAACCTGTCAGGATACCGAAGTACGTTGAAGATCCAGGATTATTAGCTGTAAAACGACCCCGAACACTTACTATACTTTCTTATTTAATATAAAAAAATATTTAATTTAATTTAAATATATAAAAATCTATAAAGTTATTTAAAAAAACACATACTTATAAATAAATTTTAAAAAATGACGTGTTATCTTTTAAGATAGTGATTATGAAGTGACGTTTAAAGCATGCAAAATAATGACATACATAACCTTTTTATTATATAAGATGACATGAATTTGAAACTTAAATGGTTAAAAATTAATAAAATATAATTTCATGTAATTAATAAGATAGTTGTAACACCGAAAATTTTCAGCCGATTTTAACTTTTAAAATCATGCGGAATTAGGTCTCGTTTAACACTCTTGATTAATCAAAACATGCCAAAAGCAATGATACGACAAACACCATAGATTTTGTTTAAAAAAAACAACAACCGACACTTCAAAAACGACAATAGCTTTAAGCCTCCAAAGAATAATTTAAAACAAGTCTAACAAACCCAATAAGGAGTTCTAACTCCAACCATTAACATACACCAAAACGAATGAGAATCCAATTCCACCATGAAGCGTGACCCGAGACTTCAAACCGTAGCTTTACCTATAAGAACACCATTTAAAACACCATTAGTAATGATATAACATTGCACAATAACCCCCAAGTGCTTAACTCCCCAAATCTCCAAAAATCCTCAAATTCAGCAGTTGGCGTTTGAGCCAGCGTTCACCAGAAGCCCACTGGCGTTCAGAACGCTGGTCTCAGACCTGCACACCCAGTTTTTCATTTTTCGACCTTTTCGACCCTCCCGACTCGACCCCCGATCGTTTTAAGCAACCAACAACATTTTGTGAATGTTTTAAACTCCTTATACGAGAACCACACCTCGTTTTTACCCCTTATCCAATCCGACTCATTCATTATTATTTGGAGTCTTTGACTACAAACTTACCACCCGAGTTTACCACACTCGTTAATTTATGTCATTGAGTAATTGACTCCAAGACCGACATTTAGACAAGTATTGACATCATACAAGTCCTATTATTATACTAATTCACCATTATTTAATAATGGTTTGACTTATACCACATTAAGTCAATTTACAACATTTCAACATTATTTCACAATAGTTTGACTTATATACCACATAAGTCAATTTACACAAATTTCACCACTATTCCACAATGGTTTGACTTATACCACATTAAGTCAATTTACACCAATTTCACCATTATTCCATAATGGTTAAACTTATACCACATTAAGTCAATTTAAACCAATTCACCATTATTTCACAATGGTTTGACTTATATACCACATAAGTCAATTATACCAAGTTACCACATTTAGTTTGACTACACACCACATAAGTCAATTACACCAATTTACCACATTCTACTTTTTAGTTTAACTATATACCACATAGTCAACTACACCAATTTATCATATTCTACATTTTAGTTTGACTACATACCATATAGTCAACTACACCAATTTCAAACTACATTATGCATACAAGTTTGACTTTACTACATAAGTCATTACACCAATTTCAAACCACATTATGCATACAAGTTTGACTTTTACCACCCAAGTCAATTTTACACAATTACACCATATAAGTTTATTAACTCAATTCATCAAACAATAAGGCAAGGTTCTTAGACCTCAAACACCACGCACCCACCCTTGCATTTTTTCACGATATGCAATTCCTTAATTTTCAACATACAACTAAACACATATAAGATATTTGAACAACCAATCATGTAAATCAAATATGTGCAATTACCACCACGTATCATTACTAAGTAAATGAAAAACAGTTACCTTTGTCAAATGTGATCCCGCTTGATCCTCCGAGCTAGCTTCCTTACTACTTGATTACCTATACAACCCATTTATAATTAGTAATCCAATGATCACCAATTGACACCAAACACACCTTTATGATCTAAAGATCAAGACCCTAACTTAGTTTGATTAACATGACCTTAATCAAACCCCCAACACCCTATACGACCTTTCAACCCAAAAGACCCGTTTGACCCATTATAGTCAAACTTCCAATCCACTAATTCACCATTTTCAATTGAGGTCCAACACCCACCCTATACCTTATGGATTACACCCATTCTAAACTTGATTAATTACACCTTAAACAAGTTTTAACCTCCCTACACAATCATTCACCCATTTTGACCCGTTAAGGTTTTCACCCAATTTTCTCCAATTTCTTCTAATTCAAAATTCACTAAATCAATTGGGTTTTCTACATGAAATTGTGTTTATGTAACACTATAAACACTAATATACAATCAATTACCCAATCAAACACCCCAGATTCAAAACCCCTAATTTGGGTTTCAAGAACCCTAATTTTTAAAATATCAAATTAGGTGTTAAAATCATGTAAAACATGATTCTTCATCATTAATAATACTAAATTAAGGTTTATAGACGACATTAAACCCAAATCACAACACCAATTGACCCAATTGGGTCTTTTGCTCAAAAACACCATAGATGGTGATTGAGATGAGGAAGATGATACATACTAGCAATCTTGAAGAGGATGAACACTCCAAATCATCCAAGTTACACATGCAAATCATCAATTTCGGGTTTTGGCTCCTCCTCCTCTTCTCCTCTTACAAAATTCGCAAGAACACACACTCATGTGTGTGTTCTGCGCTACCAACACCAACCAAATAAATTAGCTTTGGCTGATTTACATAAATGGTCCCTGAACTTTCCATTTTTACTCCTTCTTCCAAAACTAGATAATTTCAACTATCAAAACCAACCTCCAACTTCTATTATTAACATTTACACCCCATAATATGATTACCATATTATTTTATAAACCTGAAAGTTGGTTCGTTACAATAGTATTTCACAATACACTAGTAAAATGATATATACGTCAATAAAATAATGGCATAAAGTAATTACATACGTTTATTGTTGATTTTATATGTACATTTATTTTAAACAACCCCATGGAATTTCAATATATATTTTTTTAAATGATTAATTTATTTAGAGTAAACTCCTCTTTTAGTCCCTGTGGTTTGGAGTCATTCCCCATTTTAGTCCAATAGTTTAAATTTCTCTTTTTTAGTCCCTGAGGTTTACAATTTGTCTCGATCAGCTACATTTCCCTAACGCCATCCAGATGCTCCGTTAGAATGCCCTCGCGTGCCAGTCACGTGAGGGGCATTTTAGTCTTTTTAACCCACTTGTTTAGGGTTTTAAATATAAAATAAGTTAGGTTTACAATAATAAAATTATTTTCGTCCCTGAGCTCACAACGATCGATCGTTACACACCCAAAAATCAGTCTCCGTCCCTGGGCTCACGAAATCAGTTAGGGTTTTAGCGAATTTTGATCCTCTCGCACAGTCGAAGCTATGGTGGTAAGGTTCTGGTACAATCCACATGAACTATATGGTGAGTTTTAGTTTAAAAATTTACACATTGATGAGTTCTAAATGTTATCTACAAACCATTTGTAACATTTTCCTTGTCTTTTCTTTTAGGTCAAAACCCTGAATTGTTCTCGATTAAGATTCACCATGGAGGAGCTTTCACCAAATTCCCACATAGAGAGTATGTCAATGGCCAGGTAAATTTTGTTGATTTGGTTGATCGCGATGAATTCTCAGTACATGAGGTTAGTGCCATGCTGATGGATCTAGGTTATGCTGAGGATGAAATCATGTTTTACCATTTTAAGATACCAAATGAGGACTTAAATTTTGGATTGAGGGCCCTAGGCAACGATGTTGATGTGCTTAGTTTTTTGAAATATGTTGACAAATGGAAAGTAATGGAAGTATATACTAAACCATACAAATGTGGAAACTTATTTCATGTCACCATGATTTTCAAACATTATGATTGAGGAAATTAGTGGTTCTGTAGTAGGGAATTGTGAAGTAGGAAGTAGCTCACAAGGTAGTAGGGGTAGGAGTAGGCTATACATACAATGGCATGCCGATGAACCAAATGAAGGTAAAGATGTTGGTGTTGTTAATGAAGGTGTTGGGGTAGTTAATGAAGATGTTGGTGTTGTTAATGAAGATGTAATTGTTGAGGCAAAATTTATGGATGAAATGATTGACCTGGACCTATTGAAGATGCTGATGATGAGGGTGGACATGATGAGGCTGCACATGATGAGGGTGGACATAATGAGGATGCACATGATGAGGGTGGACATGATGAGGCTACACATGATGAGGCTGCACATGATGAGGGCTATGATTATGAGGATGGACATGATGAGGGTTATGATTATGAGGCTGGACATGATCAGGGTTATGAGGTTGGACATGATCAGGGTTATGTGGCTGGACATGATGAGGCTTTATGAGGATGTAGATAACAATGATGATGAGGCTGGAGATGATAATGATGATGAAGCTGGAGATGATAATGATGATGAGGCTGGAGATGAAGAAGAGGATTTAGATTATTTAGTTGACACAGAAAACATGATTGATGATGTTGACCTTGATATGGAGGAGTTTAGAGCTTTTGTTGATATGGATGTAGGTGATGAGCATGAACATGATCATCAACAAAGTGAAGATGATCAAAAAGTAGATGATTTGGATTTAGAAGATTTTGATAGTTTTAGTGATGAGGATAACCCACCTGTGAAGAGGGCTTTGAAGAAGCTTAGGAGAAACAGGAATATAAATAGGGATGAAGTGGCAGAGACATTCTATGTTGGGCACTCTTAAAGACTTATGCAATGGAAAGTAGGAGACAACTGAAAATTTTAAGAAATGATCAAGTGAGGTTTCAGGTTGTGTGTGAAGGGATAAATCCAAAGTTTGTAAATTCTTAAAAAACAAGTGATGGTACAAATATAAATTCTGAAGACGCTGAGGGTACAAATGTAAATTCACAAAAAGCAAGTGGGTCCAACACTTATAGAGATTCCCAAAAAGTAGGTGGGTCAAAGCCTTTATTGAACAAAAGTACAAACACCAACAGATTTATAAGACCAACTTGCCCATGGGTTTTACATACATCTAACATCAACAGTGAAGGCACTTGGGTTGTGAAGACATTCTTTGATGAACACATATGTCTTCAAACAAGAGATGTGAAGTTATGCACTGTAAGTTGGTTGGCAAGACAAATTGAAAGCACTGTTAAAGTGAACCCAACTATTCCTATGAAAGCACTTCAAGATCATATACACCAGAAATACCAGATCCAGGTTTCAGCAAAGAAGATGTTCAAGGCAAAGGCAATGGCTTCTAAAAAAATTATAGGAGATTACAAGATTCAGTATGGACTTCATAGAGACTACTGTGAAGAACTTAAAAGATCAAACCCAGAAACTACTGTGACTATTGAGGTTGAAAGGGAAGTCAACCCAGTAACTGAAACAAGTCAGTTCAAGAGGATCTACATATGTATTGGGGCTTTGAAGAAAGGGTTTAAGAGCTGTGGGAGAGACTTATTGGGTTTAGATGGGTTATTCATGAAAGGTCCATATCCTGGACAAGTTTTGACTACAGTGGGTTTAGACTCAAATAATGACATATATCCTGTTGCTTATGCCTTGGTAGAAGCAGAAACCAAGGATTCATGGACTTGGTTTTTGAAATGTCTAGGAGATGACCTAGATCTGGCTATAAATTCAAACTTTACATTCATTAGTGACAGGTAGAAGGTATGAGATGTTTATATTAATTGATTTGTTTGCATATTAATTTGACTTTATATTAATTGATTTGTTTGCATATTAGGGTATCTTACCAGCTTTAGTCAAAGTTTTCCCTAGTGCTGAACATAGGTTATGTTTAAGGCATATACATGAGAACATGAAGCCTAAATGGAGGGGTCGCCTGTACAATAATTTGATATGGAAGTGTGCAACCTCAACTACTGTTCAACATTTTGAGAAGGCTATGCAAAAAAGTTGCATCAACAGATCACGGCTTATATGAGTGGTTGAGAAAAATTCCACCAAAACACTGGTCTAGAGCCCATTTCAGTAGTATGATACCTTTCCTTATAATATTTTGCACATTTACATACTTTTCCTTATAATATAATAGTTTGCACAGTGGTATGATACTTTTGTTTATAATAGTTTGTATTTTACATATGCAGGAAGAGCAACAAGTGATGTGTTGTTGAACAATTTAGGTGGGATCTTTAATAGGCAGTTAGTAGGAGGTAGGGATAAACCTGTGATAACCTGCTTAGAGTTTATAAGAGAATACCTGATGAAGAGAATTGTGATTGTGCATAAACTCATTGCTAAGTCTGTTGGTCCTCTAACACCTAATGCAACAAAGTTATTTGACATCATAAAATCAGAGGCTAATGATTGTACCGCCATTTGGAGTGGATTGGGAAAATATCAAGTGAGTGGGCCATCTATATATCAGTTTGTAGTTAACATGGATCAAAAAACTTGCTCATGTAGAAAATGGGAATTAACTGTAATGCCATGTAAGCATGCAATGGCAGTGTTGTGGAACATGGCTGAAAATGGAATTGATGTAGGAATCCCAGAGAGATAGGTATCTGAGGTGTATTGGTTAAACACTTGGAAAAAATTTTATGCAAATACAGTGGAGCCAATGAATGGAAGGGATATGTGGACACCCTCTGCTTGCCCAACAAAACTGTTACCTTCAAAACATCACAAATAATAGGAAGAGGAGTGCAGAAGAAATAAGTCAGCTAGTGGTGAGGGGGAAAATGGTCAGGGCTGGTCAAATAGTGACATGTGGGAAATGCAAAAAAAAGGGGCACAACTCAAGGTCATGCAAAGGACAGACACTCCATGGAGATTCACAAAGGATAGCTCCTGTTTAATATGTTGTAGGCACTCCAGATTATGTTTCTTTTGTAATAGGGGTTATTAACAAACAATGGTTTCATTTGTTTTGTTTGATCATGAATGGATGTTGTTTTAACCATCTATTGTAACAAACAATGTAGTTTAATTTGCTGCTTCTTTGGTTGGTCTTATGTAGATGTGGTTTATGTTTAAACATGTATTTTGGTTTGTTTATGAATGAATTTCTGCTTCTTGGTTTGTTTATGAATGAATTTGCTACTTCTTTGTAGTTTAATTTGCTGCTTCTTGGTTTGTTTATGAATGAATTGTGTCACAACATAACTCATGGTATGGTATTTTAGTCAAACATATCATACCATCAGGTGCATTTTTTGGTATACAACACATAACTGATGGTATGGTATACAGACAGCTACATACAAACATGTGCATACCATCAGGTGCTATTTAGTAAAACTGCAAATCTTGATGATATACTTATAAAAACAGGTGCTCAAACTGCAAATTTGTAGTCAAACATGTCATTTTGGCACAACAACAGTTAATTATATTACATTAAACATAGTACATAAAGACTAAAATCAATGACCTTTACAACCTTTTCAGGTCATAATGACAACAAAAACAATTATAAACAACAGCCAACTACAACATAACACAAATTTCAATTTCAGATTTTGATTGCCAATTTCCTTGCAACTTCCTTGTAATTTCCTTGCAATTTCCTCTTTGTCATTAATGTTCATCAATAGACCTGGTATAATCTCAATTGATCTTGGACACATTGGGGGATCAGCCCAAGCAACAAATCCACACCTTGATCTCTGCTAAAAAACGTAGTTGAAAAAATTAGGTCAAACCAGAGGAAGAAGCATCACCAGCGAATGAAGATGATGTCTAAGAAGTGATAAAAATGACCTTTCTAGCACAACAATAGAACCTACGACCTGGGTTTGATGATGTCTAGGAGGTGCGAATCGAGGTTGGAGAACCACACAAACACATCACCATTGTCGAAGGACTTGTAAGCTTAGGGAAGAAGGAAAACGATCGAAACTTGTAAGCTCAGGGAAGATGACTAAGGTTTTATATTTAAAACACTAAACAAGTGGGTTAAAAAGACTAAAATGCCCCTCACGTGAATGGCACGCGAGGGCAGTATAACGGAGCAACTGGATGGCGTTAGGAAAATGTAGCGGATCGAGACAAATTGTAAACCTCAGAGACTAAAAAAGAGAAATTTAAACTATTGTACTAAAATGAGGAATAACTTCAAACCACAAGGACTAAGATAGGAGTTTACTCATTTATTTACTTATGTGAGACTTAAACTAAAGACCAAATTAATATTTTTATACAAAATAAAAAAATATTATATTAAATATACTAGCAATTAAAAAAGATATAAATGTCCAAATACTTGGTCAACATTGAGATGTACACAAGTTTCCATAAATTAGAAAACTTAATATTTTAATAGGATTTCGCAGTAGTCCAGAAAAACAAAAGATGGACAAAATTAGCCAAAGTTTATCGAGAAAGGAAAAGAATTAGAAGATTGTGATAACCTATAAACTAGCTTACAACTGAGAGCCCGGATTATTATTATTAGTTTATTATTATTTTTTGTTTTGAACGTCAATTTGAATCACTAACCCACCCGATCATCTTCACCTCCCTCCCTCCCTCCCATATGAGGAAGCCCACCACAGGTGAGAAAACCAAATGGTCCAACCTGGATCCCTTTTTTATCACAAGTGGGACATGAACCCAATACATCTACATTTTAATGAAATCTTAGGTTGTTATTAATTTATTATATATCTCATATATTAATTCGTGCTTGTTAATTACGGATATCAATAAATATAACCAGATTGTTATATTAATGTTATACAAAATGTATAATTAAAAGAATTATCAAATGATTGATGATGCTAACGTACATTTTAATACTATGTTTAACAGTAACTATTTTAAAACATCTGAAGTGGAGTCTGTCACCCACGGACTCCATCGATGGAGCATGGAAAAGAGGTCAAAAAACTTCGATGGTCTCCGAGGCCAAGGTCCGTAATCAAGGACCTTCACAGACGATTTCTGTAGAGGAGAAATAGGAGAGAAGGAGATTGGTCCGTGACCTGGGTTGGGTCCTTGAGATTTTCACAAGAAAATTTCTTTCTCATCTATGCATGATAAAAAAATTAAAATACTATTTTATAACAAAGATCATTAATATCCTTTTTTAGAGCTTTCTAAATGGAGGGTCATAATAAAATACTTTTTATATTTGATTTAAGTTTTCTCACAACAGAATTTGAAGGTCAAACTAGTAGTCAATACCGTTGTCATTTGGGGTAATGGTAGCCCCGAGACTTCTCATAATGGAAGTCTTGGGTTCGAATCCTGGCCACAACAAAAAAGGGTATGTGGTCAGGTCATGGGGTTTACTCAGTTGGGGGTTCCTCCTGAGGTGGACTGCCTTGGATATTTTAGGTGTTGCCCCAGTGAAACCTAATTATCCTAGAATATTTAGGTGTTGTCATTCAAAAAAAAAACTAGTAGTGAATCATGAATTTCTTTTTACTGTTATTATTCTCCGAAAATGTTGGATTAATTGTTTTCACTCGAGTATCGTATATCTATATAACACATAATTTCACATAAAAATGAGTATCGATGGCTATATAAAAAACAAGCAAACACATCCAGTATAATATGTAGTATCCGAAGAAATTCCGGATTCTCTGTGAGTCGTGTAGATTACTTTCAGATTGAAATAATTCGATGGTTTTCTTGAATTTCTCAATCGGATAAAACGCAGAGAAAGCTCTACAACAAGAGTAGGAAAATCTGATATTTTCGTGTGAACCAGATATATAACGAAAACAATGTATTTGTATTTTGGGAATCAGTAACTACTATGAAGCAATTATTTTTCAAATTTAAAACCGTTTAAAAATTAACTGTTCTAAGTTTACTTCGGAGTACCATTTTGACCCTGATTACCAAATCTACTCCGAGAGAGTAGATCTACTCCTCCGGATGAGTAAATCTATTCCGGATGACCAAATCTACATCGGAAGAGTAAATCTACCCCGGGTGAACAAATCTAGGGGTGTTCATCGGTTCGGTTAGCGGTTAATCCGGTCCGGTTAAAGTTTTTTTTAGTATTAACCGTTAACCGAATTAACCATTCAGTTCGGTTTTCAGTTATAACTGAATTGAATTTTTTGTCCGGTTTCAGTTTATTATTCAAAACAGCAACAACAAATTCAAACAAAATAACCTTGATGGATAAATGAATATTGGATTGGGTCAAATAATTATGGCGTATAAAGTATTTTGGCTCATATAAAACTACACTAAAGATTAAACAAGGGTAAAAAAAAATATGGGCTTATGATTTAATCGGTTAAATCGGGTTTTTCGGTTATAACCGAATTCATAATTTTTCTAACCGTTAACCGAACCAAATAACCATATTGGTAATTCGGTTACGGTTAGAATTAACCGAATAACCAAATTCATATTTGGTTCGGTTTTGGTCCGGTTTGGTTAATCGGTTTTTTCAATTTTATGCTCCCCGCTAAACAAATCTACTCCGTATGAGTAAATCTACTCAAACTACTCAGGATTAACACATCTACCCCCGGACCCCCGCCAAGGGGGTGTTACCCACTTGGATCCCCCATTACTTAGGGGCTTCGCGCCTAAAAACCAATGATGTTCCTAAATATTGAAAATAAAAATAAACTCAAACAAGCGTGCACTCCACACCACCTAACTTATTTAATGTACATTATGATTCACCTTGGTAAACAAGTCAATCGAGTTACACTAAAATGTATATTCGACATAATCTTACTCATAGCAAGCTATTTGTAGGATATGGGAAAGTCATCCTAGGGAAAGATGTAATGAGGCAAACCTTACCTTTATCGTAAAGAATAGAGAAAATGCTCGCACTAAGACCCATGGCTTTAGAAAACCCCTTATATCCTTTTTTTCATAGTAAAATATTGTATATTAATGTAAAATAAACCACATAATATAAAAATAGCTAATAGAATCAGAGCAAACAAGCACATAAAAAGTATCAATAATGAAAGTTTCGCTAACATGCAGTTATGAGTAAACTATACAAGAACGAACAGTCAATCATATAGTAGTTACAGATAAAAGGGCAAATAGATCATAACACTCTCCTAAAAAACTCTATACGACCAGATAGCACTAAGGCAAGGTTAATGCGAAGGCTAAGGTAAACAAAAGTATAGAAGGCAAGGTTCCAATTACTACCTATAAAATTTTTAGTCGAATACGTATAAATTAACACTTCTGAGCGAAAAATCGGGACCGGGGAGGGGGGTTGGGGCTGGCCCCAATGAAGCTTCGCCATTTAATACAATTACCTTAAGTACACATTATAATAGAAAATTTTAGGGGGTAACTTTGTAGAATAGTAACCAAGTTTTAAAAGTGCTCCAATTAGATCACTTAATACGCATTTTACACGGTATACACCCTCAGATATACTATGATAAATGACCTAATTAAAATAATTTTAAAACTTGGTTACTATTATATGATGTATTCTTAAAATTTCATTGGTCTCTTATTATAAATCAACTATGTATATTCCTAAATGATTATAAAATTAATGGACACAAACAGTGGAGAGAAGAATCTTCAGGGTAGTCAGTTGGGTTAGAGAAAACCAGTGTTCAACTTTTGAGAAAAAGTAAATTAAGAATCGATGTAGTTTAGGGGGTACAAGTAGTAGTTCGGTTCGGTGTTTTATTAAAAGAAAAAAATAAAAAAATATTTTGGGTAAATTTAGCGGTTAAAGAAAAGGACATGATTGGATTTGAAAGGTACACGCAATTATAGCGACGGGGATGGTCTGTCCCTGTTAAAGGTTTGTCTGTATAGACACCGCACATGGGTCAATCCAGGCTCCTATTTAAACCATCCATCCATGCTATAATCACTCTGCAACTAAAGTTGCATGGTTTTTGTTTTACTATTTAAATCAAATAAATACTTTTTGTATATATTTATAGATCTATACTAATGTCATACTCTTACTTTATACATCTATAACCATGATACGCAAATTATTTCCCATATTTATTTTTGGGTAACCCTAAACATATGAATTTACGTTTATTATCATATCAGTCATTTCATCTTTCTATACAGACGAATAGCCCTAAAAACGGGTATGGATGTATTTAGCATTTGAATATGGTTTATATGCACATATAACCAAATTAAAAATAAAAAAACCCGTCAAATCAAAAAGGGTATAACAAGTAATAAGAGATACATTTAGCCAACCCTTATTTTATTTCAACTAAAATGTCTTGTAAGGTATAAAATTATAAATCTACCTTATTTTTTAAGAAAATAAAGTTATTATGTGAAATAAGTTAGATACATGAAAAAAAAGGTGGATAAAAATCATATTTTCAAGGATAACATGAAAATACACGAATATATATTATTAAGATTATTGTTGGTTTTGTCATAAATTGCGACACATTTGCAACAAAATCAACAATAATAATTATAAATATATAAAAAAAGCAAATTTATTATAATTATTAAGATTATTATTGATTTTGTCAGAAATGTGTCGCAAGTTGTGACACATTTGCGACAAAACCAATAATAATTATGATAATTATATTATAAAAGTATTTTTATTATAGTTATTAAGATTATTATTGATTTTGTCGCAAATGTGTCGCAATTTGCTACACATTTGCGACAAATACTAGGGTTTGCAACAAAATCAACAATAATAATTATAAATATATAAAAAAGGTAAATTTATTATAATTATTAAGATTATTATTGATTTTGTCGGAAATGTGTCGCAAGTTGTGACACATTTGTGACAAAACCAATAATAATTATGATAATTATATTAAAAAAGTATTTTTATTATAGTTATTAAGATTATTATTGATTTTGTCGCAAATGTGTCGCAATTTGCTACACATTTGCGACAAATACTAGGGTTTTCTAGGTATTTTATTTTCGTCACTATTTTGTCGCAAATGTGTCGTAATTTGCGACAAAAATTTTGCGTCGCAAATATTTCGTAGGAAACTCGTTTTTTCCCTAGTAGTATATAGTAAATACACAAACTTTGTTCAAAATTCGTACTAACCTGAACCAAAATTGGTCAGGACCGTTTTGATCCAAACCTAGTTCGACCCCTTACCCGACCCGACCCGACCCGACCGTCCGTCTTTCTAGACTTGCTAAATACACAACACAATCTTATAAAAATAAAATGTAAACAACAACCAAAATTATATATTTACATTACAAGACACGTGGATATTACAAATCTGATATACAAAACAAACTCTCCTTGCTTCGTAATTATTAACAACTGTAAAGCAAGAGTACGATATTTCATCTCATTATCGTACACATGGATCACTATTTATGATGGTCAGAACGAAAGCGAAACAAGCAAGTTGGTTGAATGACTCCAAACTCTACTTGGCAGATGATCATCTTCAACTCAAGTATCTCTTCAGCGTTTAATCGTGTTATACTTATATGACAAATTAGTTTTTAATAATCCAAACTATGACTTATTGCCTGATAATAATCCATACTAACAATTTGACTGATGACAGTCCCAACTTTTACTTTTGTTGTCAGGGCAGCCCCAATAGCATAATCATAATAGATTTACATTTATTTCGCTTAAAATGATGATTTTGAATGAAATGAAGAAACGTACAAGCGAAATCAAGTGAGAACCGAATGTAAATCCATTATGATTATGCTATTGAGACTGAATTTGATAACAAAAGTAAAAGTTGAGTCTGCTACCAGCAGTGGCGGATCCAGGAATTTTTTAAGGGGATTCACTGTTTTTAGATGCTCCAATTTCATAGGGCCGGACATAAAAATTTTCGGTTCGGTTCGATTGTTCGGGTCGGGCAGGGGCGGCTCAACTATTTTGGAGGCCTAAAACGAAGAAAAATTTTCAAACGTAAATTAAAACTTTCTACAATATTTCCTATAGGGCCCAATTACTTCAACATTTCCTATAGGGCGGTTGAGTAGTCGACGGCACTGGCAGTAGGGGGAAGGGACGCAAACGCTGGTGCAGCAGGCGAAAGGGATGCAGACGCTGTGTGCGTAGGCTTCTGAATTGTTTTGTTTTGTTTTCCTAATTTGTATTGCTTGTAGCCCAATTAATTAAGCCCAACAAAAAAAAAATGAAAACAAATAACTCCATAATTTGTAGCCTGGTAGCCCAATTGTTATTCTGGTAGGCTGGTAGCCCAATTATTTTTCCCTAATTTGTATTCCAGATCAGTTTAAAAAAAAAGTTCTAAAAAGTGTTGGTAAAGGGATTCGAACCCATAACCTCCATGTTATAATTCAAAGCCTAAACCACTACACCACTTGTTAAACTTTGTAAGGGGTTCACCCTACAATTTTTTAAGGGGTTCACCCCAGTTTTTTTACCTAGCGTTACACTACAATTTCAAAACTCGAGGGTTCCTGTACACCCCCCTCACACTAGTAAATCCGCCCCTGGCTTCCAGCCAAACTATTAGTATAGATTATTATAAACTAATTGATTATCATTTAAATTATTAAAAACCAATTTACCTCCTTATATACGTAATTATTCATCTTTTCACAATATGAAGGTCACGAGAGGCACTTGGGTCCCATGACTCAACTCAGATCCACGTGAAATATTCGTCCACAAAGCGTTTATCTGTAGCCATAATTACAAGCGACCCCAATGCATATCCATTCGGTATCTTTCAAAAGGTGGTAAGGGTTTCTTTTGGATTGCTTATTTAAACACAAATTATCTATTTATCGTATTTTTAGAATCGGTTGAGTCTTTGCGTGAAGAAAATTAAATCATGGTGTTTGGTTATTTTAGTGTGAAACAAGTTATTTAATGAAGTAGTTTGAGAGTCCATTTTATAAATTAATTATTCAGGGTATGATTAAAATTACTACATTACCCTTCATATGAAATACACCGTCTTCACTATTCAATAAGTTGATTATTAGGGATAACGAATAAACCCGAACCGGGCGTGTAAACGTGAAACATTTGAGGTGGATAATGAGGTGGCCGGGAATTCGGGTATATGATTGAGTATGAGATTAGTCTTAATATTTTATGTGGGTATGGGAGTATGGTATTAGGTGATACCTAACCTAATACTTGTTTACCTGAACTATTCCCGTAAACAATTTTTGTTTGTTTCATTTTTCTTTGTTTTTGGGTAATAGAATAATTTACTAATCCAACTAAAAAACGATTTCTAAGTTTTTATTTCTAATTCCTTGGGTAGTAACTAATCCACTAACTTTATAGTTTTTATATTTCTAATTTCTTAGGCAATAAGATTATATAAAAACTAAAAATAGTAAAAAATGTACATGGAAATCCCAACATATAAATTTTAATAAACGAACATGTACTTATATATACCTGATACACATGGGTATGCCGATATCTGACGGGTACTGAGTAATCGAATACTAGGGGGACAATGAATAATCAGATACCCTATGTGTATAAGACCGCATACGTGACAAATTAAGTTTTACGTTAAAGTAGGGTTTTATAGTAAGGTATGAGACTGGATTGCTAATACCTTTAGTATTTTTGTTTAACTCATCATATTACATTTGAATGAATGTAAAATTGAGGGTGAAGACTTTTAGGTCATTGAAGCAAGTGCTCTTGGGATCATCAATACATGGTTAAAAAGCAAAGGAGGTGACCAGGGTCCTCGTGACATAGAATTGGATGTACATACATGTAGCATTTGAGCACCACAAATGTAGTAGGTGTAGGGTATATGTATCCTTTATTTGGTCCGGTTGATATCATTTTATGCACAACTTGCACATCTTGTGGTTGGTTCTTACTTTAAAATCTTTTAACGGGTTCTTGGTTTGATTTGCAACCGACTGAAATGGAACCGTCTCATTGTTTAGGGGGGGTGTAAATATACATTCCAAACACATCACTTATATCACATAAAATTTACGGGTTTAAGTTTAGTCTAAAACATATAATTTATAAATTTTTTTTTTATTATTTTGTAGTTAATTAATTCAGCTAATGTATTTCAAATTTAAATTTTTTTGTTGAGTTGTCATCTAAGAGGCTTGAAATGTATCAAATTGATATGCTTAGTTATAAATCATCATAAACCTGACGGTTTTTGGGTTCACATGCTTAACTCATTTGTTTTATATTTCTTTAAAATGTGTTTTCTTTGATTGATTACATTATGACACAATTGCAATTTTGGTTGTAAATTAATAATTTTAGAGTATTAATATGAAAAAAATAAAATATAAATTATCGTGTTAAATGGTCGTGTTCGTGTCAACCCGATACACGTGTCATATTCATTTTTACGTGTCTGACACGATTTGAAGTTCGTGTCGGTTTCGACCCGTCAACCCACGAACACGACTTGTTTTTTACCCTTAAATTCTAAACCCACAACTAATTAAACAATTTTACGCGATTTGATCTCACTTTTTGTGCGGTTATTATCCAGGCTCGTAGTATCGATGTAACCGACGATGCGGGGTCTTGTGCCTCGTGGTGGTCCTAAATCCTTTTGAAATATAAACAAGTTCTTGGTGTGTACAATGTAAAAGTTTTTATGCATTTGAATGAGAAGTTTGCTAGACAGAGACAAAAATAATTTAAAGTGTGATTTATATATTTTATTTTGAAGTGTAGACGTCTATCTTAGTTAAAGTTATTTACAGATGCATATCAATGGTAGGCACATATAACCTCTTAAATGTTATCTGTCAAGCGTAAGTTACGATTTAACTGATCTTGTTAGTTAGCAAGGTATTGACATAATCCGGTAACAAGTTCTGGTTAAAAGAAAAAAATAAAAAAAAAGGTTTTGAAAAGTATAATATCCGATTCTAATACACAAGAAACCCAAAAGAATTCATTCCTTGTGAACCAACTCACATGGCATGTAAAGTCATCCTTGGTGCCACCACCACTCTTCTAGGGGTGTTCAAAAAAATCCGAATCCGAATCCGAATCCGAATTATCCGAAAATTCGGATATCCGAAATTTCGGATATCCGAAATTCGGATATCCGAATTTTCGGATTCGGATTCGGATAGTGATTTTCGGATATTTCGGATAGTTCGGATATCCGAATATCCGAAATATTATATTTATATATATTTTTTAATTGTTTTTATTATTTAAAAATAAGAAAATTTTAATCAAAACCCGATACATTATATTTATATATTTTTATATGTATATTTTCTAATGTTTTTTAAGGTTTTTAATTGTTTTTGTAATTTAAAAATATTATTTTTATATATATTTTTATTTTTTTTATATTTTCGGATATCCGTTTCACTATCCGAATCCGTATCCGAAATTTCGGATATCCGAAATTCGGATATCCGAAATTTCGGATACGGATTCGGATAGTGAAATCCACTATCCGAAAATTTCGGATATCCGAAATTCGGATATCCGAATTTTCGGATATCCGACTTTGAACACCCCTACACTCTTCAATGTCTCCTAATATCAAAATAGAAAGATGGTTGCCCATTTACCATACATTAGACACAACCAAGGTTATATTTTAAATTGACATGTTAATAAAATATTTAATGAACTTTTGTTATGTTAATAAATTTTATTTAATTATTCTTATATAATCAGGGGTTATGATTTAATTATATTTCTTAAATGTCATTTTAATCGAGTGTGACCCTTGGAGCAGCTGGTAAGGTTACTGCTTTGTAACGTTGAAGTCACTGGTTCAAGTCGTGGAAACAACCTCTTCCACAAAGTGTAGGGTAAGACTACATATATCAGATCGTGAAGCGATCCGTCCCTCTCCAGACCCTGCGCAAATACTGGAGACAGGTTAAGCACCGGGTTCGCCCTTTAAATGCTCTTTTAATTAGCCTATGGTTCAATTTATTTTTATTATTTTACAATTCAATCATGACTTGTTGAATATGGTTGATGATCGTTGAAATTAAAAATCAGTTGGAAATCAATATGTCGATAAAAAGGAGTTGATTGGGGGTTTATTGTCAACACACATACAACTTTTTGATGGGCAAATAATTCCATGGGGAAAAGAATGAGTAAAAACCTTTTTGATGTATGTATCAAAGCATGGCCCCATCCATATTCAATAAAGCATGTGTTATGTCAAATAAATTGTATTATTGGTGACATCATTCTAAATGTATTGTTATTATATAGGCACAATTATAGACCAACTTCTTTATATAATAATTATCAATCATCCTTCACAAATTTCTAGGATTTGATTTAAATGTTAAACCAATATAAATTAGGGTTATACTAAACGTAACCATTTTTCTTATTTGTTGTACCCCTCAATCTGAAAAATTCAGATCAAAACTTGTCATATTTCTCTTGAAAAATTCAGATCAAAACATTTTCTATAAAAATAAAATTAAAACATATTTTACAAAAAAATAAAATAAAAAAAACTTATAGAAAATTAAATTAAATGTTTTTGAAAAATAAAAAAGAGCTTTTTTGTAAAAAAATTAAAAATATTATTTTGTAAAAAAATTAAAAACATTTTTTTAAATAAGAATCTTTTTATTTAAAAAAAACGTGCATATTTCAATTTTTATAACCTATATTTCATCCTAAAAATCATGTATTTGTGTGTAATTGTTAGAAAAATGAAGAATTATACTTTAACCTGCACTAAATACAGACTGGAGCACCACCTGAAGTTGTGGAATGACTAGAGAAAGCTTGCAGAGAGTCGCTAATGGCCTCGATGTCCTATTGTTCCGGCTTCGAGTTCAGCCTTTCTTTTTTGATGATTCATAATACACATCTTACTTGGATGAGTATTAGGTATAGGTTGACGAAGGTTTACCTTATTTGTGGCGAGAGTAGTCCATAGGAAATACGAATGGTAGCCAAAAGCTCTAAACAAAGGCGTGAGTGTTCGTCGGTGCCTCAATATTAATTCGACCATGAGTTCCCGACTGATTATATGACACGTTAAATAAAAAATGTTTATATAAAACACGTTAATAATAATACTGATGATGATAATATTAATATTATTAATAATAATGATAATAATAATAATACTAATAATAATATTAATGCTAATAGTAATAATAAAAATAAAAAGACAATAGAAAACAATAAAAGTTTTTAATTTAACATCACAAATGGAGCGTATTAAGTTTTTCTTGAAAGATAAATTTCTTTAATCTTTTGGTATTGAGACTTGAACCCATGAACTACTCAAATATTAATGTTTTTAAATGATTTTTCTCTACCAACAGGCTACCAACCAAATTGGCTAGCCTATTAAGGAAAATAAGATCGGAGGGGGTGGTATTCTAAATAAAAAAGGTTATTTCGGCCGACACATTTATCACAACTATTTTTTTTAATTTATATGTGCAATTATTTTTTAGTATATTTTAATTTTAATTATACATATTATAACATAATATATAAAATTTATTTTATCATTAAATATATAAAATAATTATTTTACAATTACATTTTGATTTTATATAAGTTTTGTAATAGTTAATTAAATAACATGCTTGTTTACAATCGCAAGCCTAAACAAGCTCGATGTTTGAAGCTCGGGATTGAACTCGTTTACGAATTCCAATTTAGACTTGAGTTTCCCTCAATTCGAACTTTTAGCAAGCACCTATGAGCGACACGGGACATATAACATTCATCTTGCCTAACAACATTCACTTGATATGAGTGTATTAATCTTGCATATGGTTTAAACGTCAACATAAAACTACCAACCAGACTTCCTTTGAACCTTCTCGTGCATATATGCATTTGAAGTTATTTTGTGCCATCTAAACCCTCATACCAATCAATATTGTCCGCTTTACTCACCGGAAGCTCACTACTTTGTTTTTGTTTACCCTAGTCGAGACATCACCGGATGTCATCCGCTCAAGCAGCTTAAGTGTGGAGTTCTCTTATCTACATGGAAAGCTTCCAAAATGCATTAGTTGTATTTGAAACGAGACATTCATTAATACGTAACATCTATCGTGTCGACAAATGGTGTGAGATTTACCTAAGATGTCATGTACTCCCCCTAATGCTAGGAAAAGACGTGTATAAATCCATGGACCATGGTATTTAAGATCCCTATGCCAAATACCACTTGAGATAAATTCTTCACAACAATATACCTATCAAAATCTCATAGAACTTTACCAACACAAGGAATCCATAGAGTTGTAAAGCTTAGGAAGTTGCAGATCATCTTGTCAATGTCCCCCATGTTGCTCTGAAGCATATGCATCAGTGGCCTTGTCTAGTAACATGCTGATGCTAGACACATTTGCCACTATTTATATTATATTATATTATATTCCTGGTTCATGGAATCATAATCTGCATCTATTCAGTTCAAGAAATCTTTAACTGTAACGCAAATGGCAGTTTATAGATACAAGTTTGAAACAAATGAAAACTTATGCTTCAAGAGAGAGAACAATATTTGTTCTCACTCATGCTCTAACAATAAATTCCCGTCATCAGAAAAGAGTAAATAATATTAGTAGTTTATGAGATGAACTAACAAATATAAACAAATATGAAGAAGATGAACACAAATAAAGATAAACCTATTTAAACAAACTCAAGTAGAAACACAAGATTGGGAGCTTGATAAGTATCTCGAATGTTAATACACCATAGTGTTAGGGACGTATTTGAGAGTGTGAAGGGTGGGCGACCATACAATGTCACATTCTAGTGGGGGCCTATTTTTTTTTTCTTATTTAGGTGTTGTAGATCGATTAACATATATATATATATATATATTTTAAACTTATTAGTAATTACATGTTTTAGAGGGGGTCCAATAAATCCAGTTTTTTACTGAACGAGTGTTTTTTTATGAAAGAGTATTTTGGATGTAACTAACTATGGAGTTTGATTATCTCTAAACAGTTAATAATAAACCAATATATTATTGTATACTAGTGGGTTGGCCCGCGTAAAGCGACGGGTGTCACCGAGTCTCTTTAGGAGAGCGCAATCTAATCCGATTTGCCTTAAATACTGATTATATTTGAGTATTATTATTATAACTATGTAATATTTAGTTGGTTATTTTAAGGGTGTGGACGAGACAGTTCGGTTTTGAGCCACAGCCATAACCAATACCAAAATTTTTGTTTAAGAACCGGAAGAACCGATCTAGCCAGCAAGCAAATTTTACGCAAATAGATTTTTAGCAATGTTAGTTAGAACAAAATGGTACTCCCTCTTTATAGGAGGTTCCCCCACTGAAGTTCTCTAGCCATCGATGTAGAATGGAGATAAAAAAACCTCTATTTATCAAGCCACAATATTTGTTTTTTTTTTTCTCTTATTCGATGTGAAATGACAGTAAAGCCAAAGTTTAAAAGGAGCTTAGAGAGTTAAAGTACGGAACACCCTCATTTTACTCCGTTAAGTAGTCATTAACTCTGTTAAGTGTCTTAAAATGTGGGTAAATTACCATCCCATCCTTCCAATATTTTAATATATAAATAGTGGGTTGGCTCGCGCAAAGTGGCGGGTGTTACCGAGGCTATTTTCGAGAGCGTAATCTAACCTGACCTGCCTTAACCACTGATTATATTTGGGTATTCTTTTTCTTATTATTATAATCAAACCTTGCTCGCAAGCTCACGAGTCGAGCCAAACCTAGCTTGGGTTCAGCTTGTTTACAAACAAAGCCGATCCAAGTCCGCAAGTTTACAACCGGAACGATTTCAAGCCGAGCTTTTTTCAAGCAAAATTCAATCTAGCAAAAAATGGAATGAAGGGCATGGAACACATGATTCTATTTTCTCACTAAAAAATATCCAATTTTAGCACCGCAAGTTAAATATCCAATTTTAGAACTAAAAAATACTTGTTGTTTATCCAATCTAGCAAAAAAGGGCATGAAACAAATGGTTTTGTTTTCTCAAGTAAGATGCTTTTCTATTTATAGTGGTTTGCTTTATGATTAGGTTGGGTAAACCACCAATGTGGGACAAGCTAAAAAGTAAAAAGAAAACATTTTGTTTAGCTTTAAAGGATTAGGCTTTGATGTATTTGTACATTGTGTTTAACAAGTGGTATTTAAGATGGTGTCTTAAAATTGGATAACATTATCCTTTTGCCCACCCAATATGCTTTATATAGTAGTATAGATAACATTTACTAACGTATGTGAACAAGAAGTTTACTGTTTTTTTTTACGAATTTGATTTTTCTCCAATAACTGCGTTCGTTAGCTTTAAAAAAAATATATACAGCTGTGTTTAGTTTTTTTTGTTGAAAACGTGGTTGTGTTCGAAATAGAGTATTTTTTGTATTGTACGATATATCGAGTGCAGGTACCATACTGGTACCGTGACAAACGTAACCAATACCGACCGAACATCATCGGTATCGGTATCGGTATTATAGGAACCGATACTATCGGTATTCGTTTTTATAATCCCAAATTTTATGTAATGAAACCATTGTAAATATTTTTTTGTTGTATTGTAAACCTTACCAAGTATCAGTATCGTAACGAACCGAGTTGTGTTCAGAGTAATGTATTTTTTTGTGTCGTAAACTATACCAATTGCCGGTACCGTACCGGTAACGAAACAAACCGAACTGATACCGACCAAACATTGTCTATACCGGTATCGGTATTCGTTTTTATGTTTTCGATCGATGTAACATATTTTGTTTCTTTTCAAATATAATGTTCTATAAATTCCAAATATACTGTTGCGACGCGCTTATTTTTATCTACGTTTCGAGATAAATTTTATTTAAAAGCGAACAACCGCAACGCGCGACATAACCCGTGTATATATAAACCAAAGTATATCTCTATTGAAAAACAAAAACAATAATAAGAACATGGTTAGTGACGATGAAATCCAGTTATCTGAAAAGGATACTTAAAAAGGGGAGGTAATGAAAACCGAATGTAAATTATGGATCCATTTTTGAAGCTCCTGTTCCGTTTTTTTAGTGCAATGTTATCTTCCTTTTTTTTGGATTTTTGGAAGTACGATGATTGTTTTCAGGACTAGTGCCAAGTATAACTGACGCAGAAGTCAATCGCTGACACCAGAGTGAAGTTTATGGCTATGAAAGTCAATTAGTGATGGCATACAAGTCTTGGGAAGGAGATCTATCATGTGCACAAAAAAAGTACTTGCACAAGAACATGAAGCCATGAAGGTAAACAGAAGAGAGAAGAGGGATCTTTCAAAATGATGTAAGGAATGAGTTTGAAAGTTTGTTTTTAAATTGTTTCATTTAAACATTTAGATTATTATTTTTATTAAAGTTAATTGCATAAAACGTCCCCGTTATTTGATAAAATTGCACGTTTGATCTCCAGGTTTTAAAAACTGTAAACTTAGCCCAAACTTTTGTGACCTGATTGCGTCTTTAGCCCCTTACTATAATACCCGTTAGTTTTTAACGAAAAATTAGTCCGTGTGCCATCACGTGACTTACGATCGCAAACTTAACCCTAAAAATGAGTTAAAACCAGTAAAAAAATAGCAAAAATGTAAGGCCCCTTTTCCCGGGTGACCTCACTTGTTGGATTTACTCATAAACATAGTCATTAATTACTGAACTTTTAATTAAAAACATTCAAACACAGCGGAAACATTCAACATTTGAGTACATTACAGCGGAAGTCTTGACATTCAAAACATTAACCATTGTCTAAACAAAACATAAGGTGGGATGTCAGTCACATGTCGGGCAGCCTTCACGCCTTCGCACGACTCTTTCCTTTGTTACCTGAAATGTATACTAAAAGTCAGCTAACGCTGGTGAGTTCTAGTTTAAAACTATTAAGTATGATCATTCTTTTCTTTATAAGTATACATAAATATATACATTTCTACAAATACGTATTCATAGCCTTTACTTTTCTTTCTTCATTCTTATGTGAGTACATAGATATGTATTCACCTTTTCTTTCCTTAACATTCATTGGTCATACACATAAGGGTGATCAACCCATCTTACGGTACGTATATCACAAAGACATACGCCCTTGAGCTACCGTCGTAGCCCTTTTACTCGCCCGGTCCTAGAAACCGTCCGCCTTAACTTTGGTCAGGCCAACCTTCGGCCGTCCGTCTTTACCGTCCTACCGTCGTAGTCCGTCATATTCGCCCGTCTGCCCTAAGGCATCCGTTTCCCACGCGAACTATTGTTTATGCAACCGTTATACTATTTTAGCATTTACTTCGACCGCCCTTTTATGCTTTTTGTACGTCCTAGCTTGCGAAGGACGTATCTTTCCCGGTTGCAAAATAGTCACGTGGTCGTCCGTCTACAGAAGTAGCCGTTAACTTCGTTTCCGTCCATAACGTATACTTACATTTATAACATGCAATATAAATAATTATACAGCAAGATTTCATTTATTTACGTTATGCCATTCTTTCCTTCATTCTTTGTAAACATACGTTTCATTCTTTGTTCAAATTTCATTCTTTATATATATACATATAAAGTATATATTAGTACATCACGTATGATCACATTAGCATTCATATCATTTATTCATTTAGTGTATACATTTCAGCCCTAAAACATTTAATAAGGTTTGCACATAACATAGAAGGGGGCACATAGAACTCACCTGATAAGCTTCTCTAGGTTGTCCTAAACAAAGGTCCAACAATGTCACTTCTGATCTGAACTGAGTAGTTAAATACACATCAGACCTAATCTCGACTCTAACGGTTTAATCATTCTAAACATACTGACTTTACTTAACCATTCTGATGCCTGCGCACTTATCAAGTGCGCAGGGCCTTGGTCATGCGTACTTGACAAGTACGCAGACTTTACTTCATGCGCACTTGGTAAGTACGCAGACTTTACTTCATGCGCACTTGGTAAGTACGCAGACTTTACTTCATGCGTACTTGATAAGTACGCAGAACCCTTCTTCCTGCGTACTTGATAAGTACGTAGGATCTGATTCAGGCGCAAGAACCCTAACTTTTTGCATGCGGGTCTGATCATGTCAATATCTAAATTTTCTTTTATCATAACGTTCGGTTTTTATTCTAGATATTAGATATTTGTTCATTTTCAAGTTTCATCCATAAAAACTTCACCTATTTAGCTAAAACCGAAAATCCTAATATAATCATAAAAACTCAGATTATGATCGAACGCTTACCTGGATTGGAGTTATGATTCAGAGAAGATGATCACGAGCACAGTAGCAACGTTCTCCTGAATTCCCGAGTCGATCCGTCACTTTCTCTCTCTAGAACCGTGCTCTCTTCTATCTCTCTAGAACTTGAGATTGGTGAAAAATGAGAAGTTTGGGCAGCCCTTGCCCTTATATACTTGGGCTTCCTTCGGCCCGTTGGAGCCGAGCCCAAGCCCATCCATTTTTCTTTCGTCATTTGAAAATTATAATTTCGATCGTGCCATTATTTATTTATTACCAGTTTTGGGATGTTACAAGTCTACCCCCTTAAAGAGGTTTCGTCCTCGAAACTACTTATACGTTAAATAATTGAGGGTATAGTCCCCTCATCTCGTCTTCTTTTTCCCACGTGGCTTCTGACCCTTTTATGTGCTTCCATTGTATTTTGACTAGAGGAATCGACTTATTGCGTAGACGTTTTTCAGCTCTGTCAAGGATGGCTATCGGTTCCTCTACATAATTTAGACTGTTATCTACTTCGATCTCGTCGTTAGGTATGTGAGCTGTGTCGTCAGCTAGGCACTTGCGTAAGTGCGACACGTGGAACGTAGGGTGTATTCCACTAAGCTCAACGGGTAGGTCGAGTCTGTAAGCAACTTGACCCACTCTCGCTAAAATCTTGAAAGGTCCGACAAACCTTGGACTTAATTTGCCACGTCTTCTGAATCGAATGATTCCTTTCCTTGGCAATACCTTTAACAGTACCATGTCCCTCACTCGAAACTCTAAATCCCTTCTTCTCTTATCCGCGTATGATTTCTGTCTGTCTTTTGCAGCTTTCATTCGAGCCTTGATTTGATCAAATTTCTCGGAAGTAGTTTTGACCACTTCGAGACTTGCAAAATCCTTTTGTCCAATTTCCCCCCAACAAACCGGGGTCCTACATTTCCTCCCATACAACATTTCAAATGGCGGCATGCCAATAGTCGAGTGATAGTTGTTGTTATATGAAAATTCTGCCAATGGTAGATGGCTGTCCCAGCTCCCACCGAAGTCAATGATATAGGCCCGGAGCATGTCCTCCAAGGTCTGAATGGTCCTTTCCGATTGTCCATCGGTTTGGGGGTGGTAAGCGGTGCTGATGTTCAGTCTAGTGCCCATTGCTTCATTGAATTTCTTCCAAAACCTTGACGTGAATCTAGTATCCCTGTCGGACACAATCGACAGCGGCATACCATGTCTGCTTACAATTTCCTTGATAAATACTTCTGCTAGTCTTTCTGACGAAGAAGTCTCACGTATTGGCAAGAAGTGAGCACTTTTCGTCAAGCGGTCGACGATCACCCAAATGGTATCATTGCCTTTAGCTGTTCGCGGTAGCTTGGTAATGAAGTCCATCGTGATCTCCTCCCACTTCCATTCCGGTATTGGTAAAGGTTGCATTTTACCGCATGGTTTCTGGTGCTCGGCCTTAACTAGAGAACACGTTAGGCACTTGCTCACGTACTCTGTCACATCACTCTTCATGCCAGGCCACCAGTACTCCTTCTTCAAGTCTTGATACATTTTGTTTGTCCCATGGTGGATAGAATAGCGAGACTGATGGGCCTCATCGAGTATTTTGGTTCTAAGCTCGCCAATCTTAGGTATCCACATTCGGCCAAACCTAGTTCGTACACCGTATGCATTTGCATCCAAATTCCCTTGTTGTCCTACTATTCTTTCCCGTTTTATATTTCCTTCTAATAGCGCTTCGTCTTGTGCCTTTGATATTTCACTCATCAAATCTGGTGTTAAAATCAGCTGACACGCTTTGATCTGTATAGGTTCCGTTTCTTCCTTTCTGCTTAAAGCGTCAGCCACCACGTTTGCTTTGCCTGGATGGTACAATATCTCACAGTCATAGTCCTTCAGTAGCTCTAACCACCTCCTTTGCCTCATGTTTAATTCCTTTTGCCCGAAAAAGTACTTCAGGCTTTTGTGATCGGAGTAAATGGTGCATTTAACTCCATACAGATAGTGCCTCCATATTTTCAACGCGAAAACTACCGCTGCTAACTCTAAATCGTGTGTTGGGTAATTAACCTCGTGAATCTTTAGTTGCCGCGATGCGTAAGCAATTACCTTTCCTCGTTGCATAAGTACGCACCCCAAACCCTACCCCGAAGCGTCAGAATAGACTACCAAGTCTTCATTTCCCTCAGGTAGAGTTAAGACTGGAGCTTGGGTTAATCGTGCCTTAAGTTCTTCAAACGCGTTGTTTTGGGTTTGACCCCATTCATACTTCACTTCCTTCCGTGTCAACTTAGTTAGTGGCAAGGCTATTCTTGAAAAATCTTTAATGAACCTTCGATAGTAGCCCGCCAATCCCAGAAAACTTCGTATCTCTGTTGGTGTCTTTGGGACGTTCCATTCCTTTACTGTCTCGATCTTTGCAGGATCCACCATGATGCCGCTTGGGTTTATTACATGACCTTGGAATTGGAATTCCCTAAGCCAGAACGCGCATTTGGAGAATTTTGCGTACAACTTTTCCTGCTTTAGCACCTCCAGAACCTCCCTTAGGTGACAGTGGTTATCACCCTCGTTTTTTGAATATACCAGTATGTCGTCTATAAAAACTATCACTGATCGATCCAACATGGGTCGACATACTCTATTCATCAAATCCATAAACGCTGCTGGTGCGTTGGTCAATCCGAAAGACATCACGAGAAACTCATAATGCCCATAACGCGTGCGAAACGCGGTCTTCGGTACGTCTTCTTCTCTTACTTTCAACTGATGGTAACCCGACCTAAGATCGATCTTTGAGAACCAACTCGCACCTTGCAGTTGATCAAAAAGGTCGTCTATTCTAGGCAGTGGGTATTTGTTCTTTACTGTTCTCTTGTTCAACTCACGGTAGTCAATGCACATGCGCATGCTGCCGTCTTTCTTCTTTACAAATAGTATCGGAGCGCCCCACGGTGAGATGCTCGGCCTAATAAATCCTTTTTCTGTTAGTTCCTTTAGTTGAGACATTAATTCTTTCATTTCTGACGGCGCCAATCGGTAAGGGGCTTTGGCAACGGGCTCAGCTCCTGGCAATAAGTCAATCTAAAATTCTATTTCCCGATCAGGTGGTAACCCAGGTAGATCCTCAGGGAATACTTCCGAAAAGTTGCACACCACGGGTACTTTCTTGAGTTCATTCATTTTCATTCTATCATCAATAACATATGCCAAATAAGCTTCGCAACCGCGCCTCATGTAACTTTCAGCCTTGATCATCGAGATGATGTTCGGCATTGTGCAATTCCAATCCCCATAAACCGTAATTGGACTGCCGCTAGGAGCTTTGAGGTGTATCCTCTTACGTTTACATATGATTTGAGCTTCGTTGGCAGCTAGCCAATCCATACCCAATACTATATCGAATCCTCCTAAGGTAAGAAGGAATAATCTAGAAGGAAACTTATGGCCCTCTATTTCTATGATACAATCCTCTTTACTTGGAATACTGCCGAATTTTTACCCACGAAAGTTTGTACGCTAAAGGCCTTTACTATGGGGTTGATAGTGCAATCCAGTTTACGACTAAATGCGTTTGATATGAAGCTTTTACTAGCACCAGAGTCAAATAAAATAGCAGCATTTTCATCATTTACTAGAAACGTACCTGACACAACATCAGGGTTTCCTCTTGCTTCTTCCTTAGTCAGTGCATAGGCTCGAGTCTTAGCCTACGGCTGTTCCTTTTCCCTCTCTCTTCCCGAACCAGATTGGCTGGCCTTCCTGCAGTTCTTTGTCAGATGTCCAAACACTCCACATACTTGGCACTTGATGTTTCTTACACATTCTCGAGAGAAGTGCCCCGGCTTCCCACACTTATAGCATGTGGTGGTGCCGATTTTATGTCACACCCTCGCCAAGGCGGAAACGCGAGGCGTGACGTAACATGGTTTCCAAAGCATATGATTACCGCAAACACATACATGATAAATGGATACATAAACAAGTTTAAAGTTTTACATTCCAAAATGTAACTTGAGTTTACAAAAAGTGAAGATTTCGCAAATATGAGTCTATTACAATGAGTTATACAAGAGAAATCCCCCAAAAGTTGTATCCATCGTGCATGCATGTATCCTACATTGTTAATCTTGCGATCACGTTAAATTTCCTGAAAAACATACTTAAAATTGTCAACACTAGGTTGGTGAGTTCACATGTTTAATCAAATAGTTCTTTATAAAATTCAATTGTTCGTAAATAGTTTCAGGCGTATGTGATAAACAGAATAAGAATTGTTGACCAATTTGTAAACTAGCTAGGAATACAAATAATATGTTCATACATGAGGCGTAACCAAACCATGACAATTGTACACGCCCCTAATTTCGTTATTCGGTTCTATGCGGCCATATCCTCCAGATTGTGGTTAGCGCGACTAACCATGACCGGGAGACGTCACTCTCCATAGTACTATTCATAGGACCCTAGGCTACAGTTAATGGTTACTACATTGTTCCAGGGGACTTTAGCGGCCTCTCTTGTTGTTCTCATCTCATGTAAACATAAAAGTCGTGCCTTATTCTCTTGTTATCCCATAAAATAGTTGTAAGTATGTTCTTCCCCCAAATATTGGAAAACAGTAAAAAGGGGCCGTGAAACTCACCTTGTTTTTATGTATGTTTTTAATGATACTTGTTGTAGTCAAACTTGACTATTCGTACCCTAAATACCAAAGGGTAAATTGTGTTAAGACCGAACGTCTCATATTGCAAATTGTTCACCGACTTTGTAAATCTGGTTGTTTTTGTTTAAAATATCTTCTTAGTGGTTCAACACTTGTTTCGTTACAAAAACAGTTCCAAGTTACTTCCCAAAAGGGGACTGACACAGGTATCGAAACTACCTAGTTTCGATTGGGCAATTGAGTATCGAAACTTCCTAGTTTCGATTGAGTAGTTGGGTATCGAAACTACCTAGTTTCGATTGAGTATGACAGTTGTCGAAACTTCCTAGTTTCGATTGACAACTAATATCGAAACTCCTAGTTTCGATTGAGTAAACATGTATCGAAACTTCTAGTTTCGATTGAGTATCTGAGTGTCGAAACAACTTAGTTTCGATTGAGTAGTTGTTATCGAAACAACCTAGTTTCGATTGAGTGAGAGGTATTGAAACTACCTAGTTTCGACTGATCAACAGGTATCGAAACTCCTAGTTTCGATTGAGTTAACTGGTATCGAAACTCCTAGTTTCGATTACTGGACTTCTGTTTGACAGAATCAGTCCTGCATATTTATGTTTTAAAACTTGAATTTGACACACTTTTCTTGTTATCTTATTTGTGATTGAACATTTTGTATGCTTAGATACAGTTTTAAAGAAAATAAAGTGGGTAGTATTGAGTTTTTACCTTAAAACCGAGATGAAGATGATGAAAGAAAACAGAGAATGATCTTGATTCTTCTGTAAAAAATTTTTAGAAACACTTGAAATCTTCTCAAAACACCGAATGATGTTAGTTTTTGTCTTAAAACTTGGCTTCGATTTGGAGAGAAATGGGGAAATTTCCGTAAGAAAATGAGTGATAAAAGGGTTTGGAGAGTTTTGATTGAAAAGGGGTATGGGTTATATCTGAGTTTTCTCACAGGTATGGTATGGGTCAATTTGAAAATATGGTAAATGGGACGTGATATTGGGGATGGTTTTCTCTGCACTTCGGCCGAAAAAGTCAAAAATGATTTGAGAGCTTATAATTAGTTTTTAAGTATTAGTTTATTAGAGGTATTAATATCAATTAGAGTTTTAAGGGGGTAATTTAATTCGGTTTAGGTTCCCCACGGTATTATAATTTTATTCTAAAAATAATTTATTGTTTCACGTAAAGTTTGTGTAATATATATATGCCTATATATTTTTCTGGTTATTTAAATTAACCACTAACGTTCGTATTAGTCGGTTTATACTGGTACGTGAACCGGTAATTTCTAGAATTACCAAAATTTGAAATGAGACAATGTTCGGTTTTTTTTAGACCTTAATGTCCTTGTTTGTGAAATTAATTAAATCACAAAAATAATTGCAATGTAAACTTGTTTAATACATGTACAGATATTGACCTGAAATGTCGGGTGTCACATTCTCCCCATGTTAAAAGAATTTCGTCCCGAAATTCAATTCGTGTCTTCTTGATGTGGTGTATCCTTAAACAAGGAGGGGTATTTCGTCTTCATTTGATCTTCTCGTTCCCATGTATACCCAGGACCACGTTTTGAGTTCCAACGTACTTTAACCAGTTTGATTCGACTACGTCTCAGCATTTGAACTTTCCAATCTGAAATCTCAATCGGTTCCTCGATGAAGTGCAACCTGTCGTCTATGTGAATCTCATCAGGTAGTATAATTAACGTCTCGTCTGATAAACACTTCTTGAGATTTGATACATGAAACGTATCATGTACGTTGCTTAGTTCTTGTGGTAGTTTGAGTTTGTAAGCTACAGGGCCAACTCTAGCCAGTATTTCAAAAGGTCCAACGTATCTAGGGTTGAGCTTACCACGGTTACCAAACCTTGCAACGCCTTTCCATGGTGAGACTTTTAACATTACTCGGTCACCAATTTGAAATTCTAATGGTTTCCGTCTGTTATCAGCATAGCTCTTCTGTCTGTCTCGGGCAGCTTTCAGACGGTCCTTAATTTTGAAGATCTTATCAGTGGTTTCCTGGACAATCTCAGGGCCTGTCAAATGTTTTTCACCAACTTCCGCCCAACATAGTGGTGAGCGGCATTTACGACCATATAAAGCTTCAAACGGAGCTGCTTTAATACTCGTGTGGTAGCTGTTATTATAGGAAAACTCTGCCAACGGTAAATGAGTATCCCAATTTCCTCCGAAATCAATTACACACGCACGGAGCATATCTTCTAATGTTTGGATAGTCCTTTCACTTTGACCGTCCGTTTGTGGATGGTATGCCGTGCTCATGTCAAGACGTGTGCCCATGGCTTCTTGTAATGATTTCCAGATTCTAGACACGAATCTGCTGTCTCTATCAGAGATAATAGAAATTGGCACTCCATGCCTAGCCACAATTTCCTTGATATAAAGCTTTGCAAGTTTCTCGGTTTTATCCGTTTCTTTGATAGGTAGAAAATGAGCTGATTTTGTTAAACGGTCGACAATTACCCATATGGTATCATAACCGCTGAACGTCCTGGGTAACTTCGTGATGAAATCCATAGAAATCTGTTCCCATTTCCATTGAGGTATCTCGGGTTGTTGTAACAATCCCGATGGTTTCTGATGTTCTGCCTTTACCTTTGAACATGTCAGGCATTTACCGACATAAATAGCAATTTCTCCCTTCATGTTCGGCCACCAATAGTGTTCTTTCAGATCCTTATACATCTTATCTGAACCTGGGTGAATGGAGTACCTGGACTTGTGGGCTTCGTCCATAACCAACTCCCGTAAATTACCAAAACTTGGTACCCATATTCTATTTGCAAAGTATAAAGTATCATCTGATTTTGGCTCTAACTGTCTGGTCATTCCTCGTAAAGCTTCATCATGAATGTTTTCTTCTTTGATTGCCTCTTGTTGTGCCATCCGGATTTGAATCGTGAGACTCGTATGAATAGTCAATCCTAGGGCACGAACACGAAGAGTTTTAACCCGTTCCTTACGACTCAAGGCATCTGCTACGACGTTTTCCTTACCAGGGTGATACTTGATATCACAGTCGTAATCATTCAATAGCTCTACCCAACGACGTTGTCTCATGTTGAGTTCCTTTTGATCGAAGATATGTTGAAGACTCTTGTGATCAGTAAAGATAGTGCATCTTGTACCGTAAAGATAATGTCTCCAAATCTTGAGTGCAAACACAACTGCGCCCAACTCCAAGTCGTGGGTCGTATAATTCTTTTCGTGCACTTTTAGTTGTCGTGAGGCATAAGTGATGACTTTGTCTCTTTGCATTAACACACAACCAAGTCCTTGGTGTGATGCATCGCAGTATACGACAAAATTGTCGATTCCCTCAGGAAGGGATAAGATCGGTGCACTACACAGCTTCTGCTTTAGCAATTGAAAAGCTAACTCTTGTTTGTCACTCCAATCAAACTTCTTTTCTTTCTGGGTTAATGTGGTTAAAGGCAAGGCTATTTTTGAAAAATTCTCGATGAATCGCCTGTAATAGCCTGCCAAACCAGAAATTGACGCACCTCAGACGGAGTTCTTGGTACTTCCCAGTTTTTGATCGCTTCAATTTTAGATGGATCAACATGAATTCCTTCCTTATTGATGACATGTCCAAGGAAATGCACTTCTCGGATCCAAAACTCACACTTAGAGAATTTAGCGTAAAGTTTCTCGTTTCTGAGTAGTTCCAAAATTAATTTCAGATGATGTTCATGATCCTCCTTGGTTCGTGAATATATTAATATGTCATCGATAAATACTATCACGAATTTATCCAAGTATGGCTTGCACACGCGGTTCATGAGATCCATGAAAACAGCTGGTGCGTTCGTCAAACCAAATGGCATAACCAGGAATTCGTAGTGGCCATATCGAGTCCTAAATGCTGTCTTTGGTACATCTTCTTCTTGGATTTTCAGTTGATGATACCCTGATCGTAGATCAATTTTAGAATAGAAACTGGAACCTTGTAGTTGATCGAACAAATCGTCTATTCGAGGAAGAGGATACCGGTTTTTGATTGTCAGCTTGTTCAATTCTCGGTAATCAATACACATCCTAAAGGTTCCATCCTTTTTATTTACGAATAGGACTGGAGCTCCCCAAGGTGAGAAACTCGGTCTTATGAAACCTTTATCAAGCAACTCTTGCAGTTGATTAGATAATTCCTGCATCTCGGAAGGTGCTAATCGATACGGGGATCGCGCAACCGGTGCAGCTCCTGGTACCAAATCGATTCGGAATTCGACTTGCCTCGGTGGTGGTAATCCAGGTAAGTCTTCAGGAAAAACTTCGGGGTAATCCTTAACGATTGGTATGTCTTCAAGTCGACGTTCCTCGGGTTTCTTCTCGACGACGTGCGCCAGGAACACGCAATAGCCTTTACGTAGGTACTTACGAGCTTTCATGCAGTTTATCATCCTCAATGTCACTCCACTCTTCTCACCTTGAACCGAAAGAACTTCTCCGTTCGGGAGGGGAATATGAACAATCTTCTCAAAACAAACAATCTCGGCGTGATTCTTCGACAACCAATCCATGCCAATAACAACATCAAAACTTCCCAAGTCAACGGGTAACAGGTCTATACTAAACGTGTGGTTCTTAAAACATAAGGTACAACCCTGAATAACTTCAATAGTTTTAATTAATTTCCCGTTTGCTAATTCAATCGTATAATTTTGGTCTAGTTTGCTGGGCTTAATACCGAGTAGGGACTTAAAGTCATTTGACACAAAACTCATATCAGCACCCGTATCGAAAAGTATAGAGGCATAGTGATTATTTATCGGGAACGTACCAGTGACAATGTTTGGATCTTGTCATGCGTCACCAGCCCCCATCACAAACGCTCTTCCACGGGCCTGATTGTCGTTTCGGTTCTTCAACTTTGGACAGTCTTTTCTAAAGTGCTTTGGATCTCCACACTCAAAGCATCCCTGATTCATCCTTTCTGCTCCTGGATTGACCTTTCCTGCTACTTGATTGGTCTTATTAGGGTTCGCATTGTTCCAACAGTTATGGGCTAGATGCCCATGCTTTTTACATTTTCCACACTGGGTACACCTTCCACTGTGATGATACCCACATTTGTCACACTTCGGTAGTGTTCCAAGGTATCCTTTTTGTCCTTCAATGTTGGCAGCATAGGCTTTCATGGTTTCGGGTCTCTTGTAAGTTTGATTCTTGTTTTGATTACTTAGCTTTCCAAACCATTTCCTCTTTTCCCCAGACCTTCCTTCCTCGGTCTCCTTCTTCTCGAACAAACCATCACGCACAACATTGTCTCTTAGCTTGAATGCTAGAGTTATGGCGCTCCTGGCATCCATAGGGTTCGATGAAGTCACCAGACTTCGGATTTGAGGAGCAAGACCCCACAAGTATCTTTCAACTTTCTTATATTCTGGGGTAACCATGTGTGGAACTAAACTTGCTAACTCATTGAATCGGTCAGTGTAACCAGCCACATCATCTCCTATCATTTGAAGGTTCCACATTTCAGTTTTGATTTTCTGCAATTCATTTTGAGGACAGTACTCCTCGATCATCATGGCCTTTAAATCATCCCAAGATAGCTGGTAGGCAGTCTGCCTTCCCAAGGTTTTCATCTGAGAGTTCCACCAGGTTAATGCTTTGTCAGCAAGTGTGCAAGTGGCATATTTCACCATACAGTCAGTTGTGCATTCACTAATATCAATTACAGATTCCATCTTCTCAATCCACCTCATTAGGCCTACTGCACCCTCGGTGCCATTGAAGTTGCGAGGGTTGCAGGATAGAAAGGCCTTATAAGTGCACTTTTTGTTCGAAGCATCTGTAGGGTCACAAGTCAATATTTTAATAATGCTGTTATCTTAGATCGCGACTGTGTTACAGAGGTGTTTACACATCCTATTACCTCCAGAACCTCCAGTAGTGCCACTGCCTCCTGCACCTCCTCCGCTACCACTACCATTTCCTCCGACGTTATTCCTATTAGCTTCATACTGCTCCAAGGCGGCGGCTACACGTTGTGATATGAGTTGCTCAACTTCTGCAGAAATCGTCGTGTTGTTTTCACCAGTAGTGTCACACGGTGTCCTTCTTTTGGGTGCCATGGGTCTGAAGTCGAAATGGGGTTAGTGTGTGACGATATTCAGTGTCTACGATATCCGTACAATAGGATGATAAGTTATGAAATGCATATGCAATGAAAAACGTCTCAGTGAGTCATTTAAATTATAGACTAGGTTCGATTTTTAGACTCCTAGTTCGCTATAATCAATGGCTCTGATACCAATCTGTCACACCCTCGCCAAGGCGGAAACGCGAGGCGTGACGTAACATGGTTTCCAAAGCATATGATTACCGCAAACACATACATGATAAATGGATACATAAACAAGTTTAAAGTTTTACATTCCAAAATGTAACTTGAGTTTACAAAAAGTGAAGATTTCGCAAATATGACTCTATTACAATGAGTTATACAAGAGAAATCCCCCAAAAGTTGTATCCATCGTGCATGCATGTATCCTACATTGCTAATCTTGCGATCACGTTCAATTTCCTGAAAAACATACTTAAAATTGTCAACACTAGGTTGGTGAGTTCACAGGTTTATCAAATAGTTCTTTATAAAATTCAATTGTTCGTAAATAGTTTCAGGTGTATGTGATAAACAGAATAAGAATTGTTGACCCATTTGTAAACTAGCTAGGAATACAAATAATATGTTCATACATGAGGCGTAACCAAACCATGACAATTGTACACGCCCCTAATTTCGTTATCCGGTTCTATGCGGCCATAAATCCTCCAGATTGTGGTTAGCGCGACTAACCATGACCGGGAGACGTCACTCTCCATAGTACTATTCATAGGACCCTAGGCTACAGTTAATGGTTACTACATTGTTCCAGGGGACTTTAGCGGCCTCTCTTGTTGTTCTCATCTCATGTAAACATAAAAGTCGTGCCTTATTCTCTTGTTATCCCATAAAATAGTTGTAAGTATGTTCTTCCCCCAAATATTGGAAAACAGTAAAAAGGGGCCGTGAAACTCACCTTGTTTTTATGTATGTTTGTAATAATACTTGTTGTAGTCAAACTTGACTATTCGTACCCTAAATACCAAAGGGTAAATTGTGTTAAGACCGAACGTCTCATATTGTAAATTGTTCACCGACTTTGTAAATCTGGTTGTTTTTGTTTAAAATATCCTCTTAGTGGTTCAACACTTGTTTCGTTACAAAAACAGTTCCAAGTTACTGCCCAAAAGGGGACTGACACAGGTATCGAAACTACCTAGTTTCGATTGGGTAATTGAGTATCGAAACTTCCTAGTTTCGATTGAGTAGTTGGGTATCGAAACTACCTAGTTTCGATTGAGTATGACAGTTGTCGAAACTTCCTAGTTTCGATTGACAACTAGTATCGAAACTCCTAGTTTCGATTGAGTAAACATGTATCGAAACTTCTAGTTTCGATTGAGTATCTGAGTGTCGAAACAACTTAGTTTCGATTGAGTAGTTGTTATCGAAACAACCTAGTTTCGATTGAGTAAGAGGTATCGAAACTACCTAGTTTCGACTGATCAACAGGTATCGAAACTCTTAGTTTCGATTGAGTTAACTGGTATCGAAACTCCTAGTTTCGATTACTGGACTTCTGTTTGACAGAATCAGTCCTGCATATTTATGTTTTAAAACTTGAATTTGACACACTTTTCTTGTTATCTTATTTGCGATTGAACATTTTGTATGCTTAGATACAGTTTTAAAGAAAATAAAGTGGGTAGTATTGAGTTTTTACCTTAAAACCGAGATGAAGATGATGAAAGAAAACAGAGAATGATCTTGATTCTTCTGTAAAATTTTCTTTAGAAACACTTGAAATCTTCTCAAAACACCGAATGATGTTAGTTTTTGTCTTAAAACTTGGCTTCGATTTGGAGAGAAATGGGGAAATTTTCGTAAGAAAATGAGTGATAAAAGGGTTTGGAGAGTTTTGATTGAAAAGGGGTATGGGTTATATATGAGTTTTCTCACAGGTATGGTATGGGTCAATTTGAAAATATGGTAAATGGGACGTGAGATTGGGGATGGTTTTCTCTGTACTTCGGCCGAAAAAGTCAAAAATGATTTGAGAGTTTATAATTAGTTTTTAAGTATTAGTTTATTAGAGGTATTAATATCAATTAGAGTTTTAAGGGGGTAATTTAATTCGGTTTAGGTTCCCCACGGTATTATAATTTTATTCTAAAAATAATTTATTGTTTCACGTAAAGTTTGTGTAATATATATATGCCTATATATTTTTCTGGTTATTTAAATTAACCACTAACGTTCGTATTAGTCGGTTTATACTGGTACGTGAACCGGTAATTCCTAGAATTACCAAAATGTGAAATGAGACAATGTTCGGTTTTTGTTAGACCTTAATGTCCTTGTTTGTGAAATTAATTAAATCACAAAAATAATTGCAATGTAAACTTGTTTAATACATGTACTGATATTGACCTGAAATGTCGGGTGTCACATTTTACATTCGCCAAGATTTTGCCTTCCACATTTCCTGCATGTTTCATATTCATCCGACCTTGGCTTCTTAGTTTCAGTTGTTACATTCCCTCTTCCGGTGCCTCTAGACGGGTTCTCCCACTTTCTCTTTTGTGTCTCTGTTGGTGGGTCCTCATTGGCATAATCGTCGTAGACGATTCCGCTCAAATTTACTACCGACTCGAAGGTCGAGGGTAGGTTGGCTTTCACGTGGACACGGACCCTTTGAGGTAGGCCCTTCACATAATACTTGATCATTCGCTCCTCTGTCTCCACTAGGTGGGGTACCAGTTGAGCTAGCTCATTGAACCTAGAAGTATACTGGCGGTGTGTCTTGTTGCCAGCCTTAAAGTTTAGGAATTCATTTTCCACTCGATCAATTTCATTATGGGGACATAACTTCTGAATTATTAGCTTCTTTAGGTCTTCCCATGTCATTCTTGCAAGAGCGTTTGGGGACTTTGTCCACTGGATGTTCCTCCACCAACCTAGTGCTTCATTGGTGAAAGAATGAGCAACATATTTAACCGCCTGGTCCGGTCGACACTCACTGATGTTGATTACATCGTTCATCCTCTCAATCCATTCGAGTGTTGCCACTGAATCCTTGCTACCATCAAACTTAGGTGGGTCTCCATCCTTGAAACCTTTGTAAGTACACCCACGACTTCTTGATGCCACTCTTACTTCATCCCCGTCACTGTCATAAATTTTCTCTTCATTGTTCCCTTCATCCTCTTCCTTGCTTTTCTTTAGTGCCTCAGATAGTAGGTCAAGCAATATGTTCTTCAGAGTAAGTACAACCTCGCAGGCAATAGCATCCCTAACCTCGGGTTCCAACTGTATAGGCCCTTGATTGCCGTCCCCAGTTGGGGTCACATTAGTTTCGTGCACACTCTCAGTGTGTTTTGCGTGCACACTTTCTTCCTCTTCACTCCTTCGATTCAATGGAGGTCTACCCACTCGGCCAGTGCGACCGCCTCGGCGTCCGGTTCTTCCTCCTCCAGCCATAGTTCCTAGTTTCCTGATGGTTATAAAGGGAACACATCAATGTCATTCTCTCAGATCATAGTCTTAGAACAGTACGAGCAAGGTAAATTTTTAATTACAGTGACCGGTTTGTGATTAGAAATTTACATTGCCTTTCGGGTCCCAAACTCTTCAAATTGGTTGTGACATTGACATCTATTGGTTCTAGGTTTGAGTATCTATTCTTATCCAAATGTATTAACCTTAGTACTTACTTATCGTGCTGGCGTTGGCGTTGGTTACCCTTGACTGACATTCGTGCGTTGGTCCCATAATCAGTTTCAGTCCAGACATTTAGGGATGTCTAAATCTCTCAAACTATTGCTCTGATACCAACTTGCAAGGCCCCTTTTCCCGGGTGACCTCACTTGTTGGATTTACTCATAAACATAGTCATTAATTACTGAACTTTTAATTAAAAACATTCAAACACAGCGGAAACATTCAACATTTGAGTACATTACAGCGGAAGTCTTTACCGTCCTACCGTCGTAGTCCGTCATATTCGCCCATCTGCCCTAAGGCATCTGTTTCCCACGCGAACTATTGTTTATGCAACCGTTATACTATTTTAGCATTTACTTCGACCGCCCTTTTATGCTTTTTGTACGTCCTAGCTTGCGAAGGACGTATCTTTCCCGGTTGCAAAATAGTCACGTGGTCGTCCGTCTACAGAAGTAGCCGTTAACTTCGTTTCCGTCCATAACGTATACTTACATTTATAACATGCAATATAAATAATTATACAGCAAGATTTCATTTATTTACGTTATGCCATTCTTTCCTTCATTCTTTGTAAACATACGTTTCATTCTTTGTTCAAATTTCATTCTTTATATATACATATAAAGTATATATTAGTACATCACGTATGATCACATTAGCATTCATATCATTTATTCATTTAGTGTATACATTTCAGCCCTAAAACATTTAATAAGGTTTGCACATAACATAGAAGGGGGCACATAGAACTCACCTGATAAGCTTCTCTAGGTTGTCCTAAACAAAGGTCCAACAATGTCACTTTTGATCTGAACTGAGTAGTTAAATACACATCAGACCTAATCTCGACTCTAACGGTTTAATCATTCTAAACATACTGACTTTACTTAACCATTCTGATGCCTGCGCACTTAACAAGTGCGCAGGGCCTTGGTCATGCGTACTTGACAAGTACGCAGACTTTACTTCATGCGCACTTGGTAAGTACGCAGACTTTACTTCATGCGCACTTGGTAAGTACGCAGACTTTACTTCATGCGTACTTGATAAGTACGCAGAGCCCTTCTTCCTGCGTACTTGATAAGTACGTAGGATCTGATTTAGGCGCAAGAACCCTAACTTTTTGCATGCGGGTCTGGTCATGTCAATATCTAAATTTTCTTTTATCATAACGTTCGGTTTTTATTCTAGATATTAGATCTTTGTTCATTTTCAAGTTTCATCCATAAAAACTTCACCTATTTAGCTAAAACCGATCTTTGTTCATTGCCCAAGTCGATCCGTCACTTTCTCTCTCTAGAACCGTGCTCTCTTCTCTCTCTCTAGAACTTGAGATTGGTGGAAAATGAGAAGTTTGGGCAGCCCTTGCCCTTATATACTTGGGCTTCCTTCGGCCCGTTGGAGCCGAGCCCAAGCCCATCCATTTTTCTTTCGTCATTTGAAAATTATAATTTCGATCGTGCCATTATTTATTTATTACCAGTTTTGGGATGTTACAAAAAATAGGTAAAAGAATCAGTAAAAATCTATAAAAATCAGTAAAAATTCGTAAAAATCACTAGTTTTTTTTAATTGATTTTTACAGAATTTTACCGATTTTAACTCATTTTTAGGGGTAAGTTTGCAATCGTAAGTCATGTGGATGACACATAAGCTAATTTTCCATTAAAAACAAACTCATATTAACGTGAGGAGCTAAAAGTGTAATTTTCCATTAAAAACTAACTGATATTAACGTGAGGAGCTAAAAGTGTAATCATGTCACAAAAGTTTGGGCCAAGTTTGTAGTTTTTAAAATCTGGGGACCAAACATGCAATTTGATCAAACCACGTGGGCCATTTTTGCAATTAACTCTTTTAATTATGTTGAGTTATAATCATAAGACCACCCTAATAGTAGGCTTAACTTGTTTTTAGGGTGAGGGGATGATGTGGAGGAGAGAAGGGAGGATGTATGTTCTTATGTAAGAAAATGCTCAAAACCGGGTTATGTGAATGAGGAGGAGAGAGAGTGTGCGTTTTTGGAGCCGGTAGCCACTGGAAATGAGAGGGACAAAGCCTAGACAGTGTGTCACACACCGGCCGGCTGCGGATTAAACGTCGGGGCTGATGCGGTTGTTCATAAGCACACGATCATCTATTATTAACTGAAAATATTTATCCATCAACTTAAAATCATTCGTTACATAGGGAATGGAAAACGAAACGTTCAAAACATAACATAATTTAAATTAAACTAGGTCCAAGTCCTAGATGAGCCGGCAGGGTCCTCAAATTGGTGCACCTGAAACATGTGAGTAAATGTCAAATACAAGTAGTTAGTGAGTAACATAGGTTTTGACACTAACAAAAGTTAAGTAAAAAGTGTCTGTAATTCAATACTATTCAAAGCGTAACTATGGCATAAATGTGAAAACATACAAAGTTCCAAGCGTACAATTCAATCCGTAGTAAATGGAAAACTTGTAAGTACAATCCCACTGATTGTGTTTATTGGAAAAATAGTAATATGGTACACACAAAACCTGCTAAGGTCTGTGTTAACTGGAATCGGATTCCCCTATAAATGATCATATTAGGTACTACCTTAGGCCTGGGTAGCAGGTTAATGAATGTACTGACATGAACACATGTAATGGTCGCCAAGTAGTTTAAGACATAAAGCACATAGTAATTAGCATGAGAACAAATGGTATTGAATTTGGTATGTATAGTATGTAAACATGTTCCACCCCGAGTATTTGTAAACAATAGTAAAGAGAAAGGGGCTATGAACTCACTTGAGCTGAAGCTATGAGTGATAGAGTTTGACGAAGAGTTATTGTGAGGGTTTCCTCACAACAAACCTATAAGGATAAATTGTACTTTAAGTTCAATGTAAGTTAATGAAATTCTAGGGTTTTAGGGTTTGGTAGGATTTAGGTTGAAGATGGACTTGTATATTTAAATATTTTTTTAAAAAAATACGGGTCCATGAATAAGGTAATTTATAAAAGTAATTAGGATAAATTATGATTTCCTAACTAATTATACGTTAATTAATTTATATAATTACTCCAAAGATAATTAAAATGGATTTATGGCATGACATAAAATAATGCCTTTATTTATAAATGAGTTACGGAATGAAAATGTTTAGTTAATTTATGATTGGTTAAACATTTAGATAATCTCATTTACTAGAGTTTATGCAACAGTTAGTAAATAAACAGGTTTCCAAATGAGATTTATTGTATAAATAGTTATTTACAAAATTACCTAGGTATTTTCATGAATTTAAAGGAGTTTAAATAATCATCTATATCAAATAATTATTTATATAGTTTCAAAAGAATTTAAATAAGCTTAAACATATAATTAAAACTTATGTGACAAATATTAGAAGTTTATAAATAGCATAATTAATTTATCTAAACAAATCTCTTCATGTTATTATTTAAGGATCTACAAAGTTTTATAATGGTTTTTACATAGGATAGTAAAAATACTAAACTATATATATATATATATATATATATATATATTTATTTATATATAGTTTGTAGAATAGATTTTTTTTATAAAATATAATTCTAGAATTTTTTTGTATTAAATAAATTGTTAAATTGGATTAAAAAGAAAAGGGAATCAAAAGGCCGGTTCCTTGGATTCAAACCCGTGACCTTAGCCGGGTCACACACACGCACCCGACTTAACTAACAGACCAGGGCTATTGCCATATTTGGAAATGGGTTTTGAAAGTTTATAACACCCATTCAAACCGTCATCTTCTTCCTCATACACCTCTCGTAACCCTAACCCTCCCAATCGGTCTAATCAGGCCACGAATTTACGGCCAAATCATGGGGCTTTTGTTCTAAGAATCAAAGCGAATCTAAAGACACCAAAATTACCTGAAATGATTAGAGATGGAGGGAGAACGAAACCGAGGCCGAGATCGGCGATTCTTGAGCTTGTCGGAGTTCTGGAGAGGGAATGCAACGAATACAGGAGTGAAGAAAGTTTGTGGCGTCTGTAGTGAAGGTGTGGGTTCGATTTTATAGCCCAATTTCATGTTAAATGCACGAATTTATGTCACGATTGATTGGGGATTGTTACGAGTTGCTTGGACTCTATTCCATTGATTTTTGTTGTAATTGATCTGTTACAGGTGATTAGAACGGTCGTATGATCGTTTACATGTAATTGATTATAGTTATACAAATGAATTCGAGTGTTTGGGATTGATTCCGATAGAGAAAAATCACCCCTTTGACTTTCTCAAGTCAACTACGGGTTTGGGGTTTCAAAACTCAATGGGGGTTCAAATTGGGGGTTCAATGTATTCAAGGAGGCTCATTGTGATCAAAGAGGGGTTCTACCTAGGTTCATTTGTTTTAAATCCTTTGTGTTTATTTTATAAAATCTATGAAATTAAACTATAAGTTTGAAAGGTTTTATATAACTACAAGTTTGAGATGTTTTATATAACTTTTTTAAACATATTTTTTTAGACTAAATAATTATTCATGTGATACGCACGTATATAGGAAATGTAAAATATGTATGTATTTGAATAAATATCTCACATATTTATATACTGATATGCTTATAAAAGAGTTGAACTTTAAACGAATAGTTTAAAAAAAAACAAATATACCTTGTCATGCATTTATACCTAACCATACTATGTGCATCATTATGAATCTTAATTTCTTAGTTAAATGCAATAAATATGGGCAAATGAGTGTGTAAGTATATATATATATGTTTAGTAATAGCTTAACATATTCCTATGCATTAAAACATATAATCCAAATTAATTTTAATAAATTTTAATTAATTGTACTAAATGTATGTATGGACACTCATGTGATGTAATGGATGAATTGGAAAATTTTATTGATGAAAGGATTACAATTGCCGGAACAGATAAAATAGATGTCGGAATTTCTTCGGGATTACAGTCTCCCTTACTTTAGGAGATTTCGTCCCAAAATTTATTAAGAAGAGGGTCCTGGAAACAGATTTGGGTATTTGGCTTTCATTTGATCCTCACGTTCCCAAGTGAACTCTGGGCCACGCTTGGATTCCCATCAAACCTTAACGATTGGAATTCGGCTTCGCTTGAGTTGCTTAACTTCTCTGTGCATGATCTCCACAGGCTTCTACACGAAGTGCATTGTTTCGTCAATGTGAACCTCGTCAAGTGGTATGTGGAGATTCTCATCAGCTAAGCATTTCTTTAGGTTCGAGACATGAAATGTCGGATGAACGTTACTGAGTCCTTCATGTAGGTCCAATTTGTAGGCTACCTTCCCAATTCGCTCAAGGATTTTAAAAGGACCCACGAATCTTGGCGCAAGTTTTCCTTTCTTTCCAAAACGAACTACGCCTTTCCAAGGGGATACCTTGAGAAGAACTATATCGCCAACTTGAAATTCTAAGGGTTTTCGACATTTGTCGGCATAGCTCTTTTGCCTACTTCTTGCTACCAGAAGGTTGTCTCGGATTAACATTATCTTGTCGGAAGTCTCTTGGATAACTTTTGGACCAGTGATTTGTGATTCATCGATTTCAGTCCAGCAGATAGGAGAGCGGCACTTCCGACTATAAAGTGCTTCAAAAGGAGCCATGTTAATACTTGTGTGATAACTGTTGTTGTATGAGAACTCGACTAGGGGTAGATGTAAATCCCAATTTCCCTTGAAGTCAATGACACAGGCTCTAAGCATATCTTCGAGAGTTTGAATCGTTCGCTCAGATTGACCATTAGTTTGCGGGTGATAAGCAGTACTAAGATTTAGTTGAGTACCTAGGGCTGATTGCAGGGATTGCCAGAAAAGAGAGGTGAATCGTCCATCACGATCAGAAATAATGTTGAGAGGTACACCGTGACGACAAACGATCTCATCAACATATATTCGAGCTAGTTTCTCAACTTGATAGTCCTCACGTATGGGTATGAAATGAGCAGATTTTGTCAAGCGGTCGATGATTACCCAAATGCTATCATGACCACGAGATGTTTGTGGGAGTTTGGTTATAAATTCCATGGCGATACACTCCCATTTCCACACGGGGATCTCGGGTTGTTCAAGTAAACCGGATGGACGCTGGTGCTCGGCTTTAACCTTTAAACATGTAAGGTGTTTGGACACGTATAGAGAAATGTCCTTTTTCATACCAGGCCACCAGTATTGGGTACTAAGATCCATGTACATTTTGTCTGCACCAGGATGCACAGAATAGCGAGTCTTGTGAGCCTCGTTCATGATGAAGGTGCGAAGGTTGTCACGGTCCGGAATCTAGATACGATTTAGAAAGTAAAGTAACCCATTGGGTTTGGTCTCAAGTTGGAGTTCAGCACCACATGACATTTCGTTATACATGTTTCCTTCAGTGACGAAAAGATGTTGTGCTTCAAGGATGCGAGTTTGAATATCATTTTGGATTCGAATGCTGTGGATTTTGATAGGTTCCTTACGGCTTAGAGCATCGGCCACGACATTCGCCTTACCAGGATGATAACGAATATTGCAGTCGTAGTCGTTTAGGAGTTCAACCCAACGCCTTTGCCTCATGTTGAGTTCTTTTTGATTGAAAATGTGCTGGAGGCTCTTATGATCGGTGTAAACCTCACATTTGGTACCGTGTAGGTAATGTCTCCAAATTTTAAGAGCAAATACGACAGCACCCAACTCAAGATCGTGCATTGTATAATTCTTCTCATGGATTTTGAGTTTTCGGGACACATAAGCAATCACTTTGCCTCGATGCATTAGTACACAACCAAGGCCTAAGTGGGAAGCGTCACAGTAAACAACAAAGTCTTCGGTTCCATCGGGAAGGGTCGGGATAGGAGCCTCACACAGTTTCTGCTTTAGGGTTTGAAAGACTTCCTCCTGTTTTGGTCCCCACTCGTAGGGTTTGCCTTTGTGAGTTAAGGCTGTGAGTGGTACCGCGATCTTTGAAAAGTTCGCTATGAAACGACGATAATAGCCCGCTAAACCTAGAAATGAGCGGACTTCGGTAGGGTCTTTGGGGCTTGCCAGATCTTTACCGCCTCAATCTTAGCGGGATCCACGTGAATACCCTTCTCGTTGACTATGTGTCCCAAAAATTGGACTTTCTTTAGCCAAAATTCACACTTGGAGAACTTAGCATACAGTTGCTCCTTCTTTAAGAGATCCAAAACCAAACGCAAGTGTTCTTCGTGTTCCACTTTGGATTTTGAATATATGAGGATGTCGTCAATGAAGACAATTACGAACTTGTCCAAGTACGGCTTACACATGCGGTTCATAAGATCCATGAATACCGCAGGTGCATTGGTTAGTCCGAAGGGCATAACCATGAACTCGTAATAATCATATCTTGTACGAAAGGCTGTTTTGAGGATATCGGATTCGAGGACTCGTAACTGGTGATAACCAGAACGAAGATCGATCTTAGAGAAATAAGTCGAGCCTTGAAGTTGATCAAATAAATCGTCAATCCTTGGGAGGGGGTGTCGGTTCTTCACGGTAAGCTTGTTGAGTTCCCGATAGTCGATGCACATCCGAAAAGAACCATCATTCTTTTTGACAAATAAAACAGGTGCTCCCCAAGGGGAAACACTAGGACGAATAAACCCCTTATCAGAAAGTTCTCGAAGTTGACTTGAAAGTTCTTGCATCTCTGATTGTGCAAGACGGTAAGGTGATTTAGCCACAGGGTTTGCTCCTGGCACTAGGTCAATACGGAATTCGACTTGACGTGTGGGAGGAAGACCGGGTAAGTCTTCGGGAAAAACTCCAGGTAAGTCTTTGATTACAGGAATGTCTTGGAGGTTCTTATCCTTGACTTTTCGTTCCACAATATGGGCCAAGAATGCCACACATTTCTTCCGTAAATACTTATGTGCAGTAGTGCAAGACATAAGCTTGAGTCCTTTTGACGGTTTCTCACCATAGATGTTCAAAATTTCACCCGAGTCAAGAGGGATACGGATATACTTGTCAGAACAGACGACTTCAACATGGTGCTTGGTTAGCCAGTCCATGCCTACTATGATGTCGAAACCTCCGAGAGCCTTAGGAATAAGATTGATTGAAAAGTCATGATCGCTCAAGGTTAAGGTACAATCTCTAATAATTGTGTCACATGAAACAGAATAACCATCCACTACTAAAATATCAAAGGGTTTATCTAACTTAGCTCGACTAATAGCGAGTTGTGGTTCAAATTCAAAGGACACGAAACTCCTATCGGAACCAGTATCAAATAGGATAGAAGCATATTGGTGATTAATTGGGTACGTACCGTTCACCACATCGTTGTTGGTTTGTGCCTAGTTGGCATTGATGTTGAAGGCACGTCCTCGAGCTACGGGGTTTACATTCCCCTGATTCACATTTCCTCGGTTCAAATTCCCCTGGTTCCTGTTTCCCTGAATCATGTTGCCCTGATTCATGTTGGCTTGGTTCACAATGACCAACCTAGGGCAGCGGTTCCTGAAATGATTTGGGTTTCCACACTCGTAACAAGAACGACCCTGAGCGATAGCAGCAGGAACAGGAACAACAGGTTGATTAACTTGGTTAGCTCAGGGAGCAGTACGACATATGTTAGCCGTAAGCCCAGAACGTCCACAATTAGTACATAGACGACATGGCATGTAGGTAGTATGATGGAGCTGGCAGGTGTTGCACAGAGGTAGAGTCCCCACATAATGCTTCTTGTTGGGTTTGAAGGCAGTAGGGGCTACTTGGGCTAAAGGAGTAGCAGGTGTGATAATGGCAAAGTTCTTGCCTTTTCTCTTTTTTCCATTGAAGGAGGACTCAGCCTTGGTCTCTTTAGTGGGTTCAGTGGTGGATTTTTCAATGTTTCTCTTAGCACCTTTCTTGGACAAGGTTCTTGCCTTAACGTGGTTGTCTGATAAAGTGGCAGCTAGACGGATAGCTTCCTCAAGAGTGGATGGGTTACTACCCAACACGGTATCCTGAATCTGCATGGGCAAACCATTGATGTACTTCTTAATGGCTCGGGAGAGAGGAGTGACCATATGTGGCACCAGTAGGCTAAGCTCATGAAAGCGGGTGGTGTAGGCAAGTCTTTCACCACTGTCTTGTTTGAGATCCTAGAATTCAGCTTCTAGTTTCTTGACCTCATTACGGGGGCAAAACTCATCTGTCATGAGTGTCTTCACATCAGCCCAAGGCAAGGCTAGTGCAACCTCTATCCCACGGTTACGTTTTTCTCCATTCCACCATGTGAGTGCCCTCTTCTGGAAGACACTAGTAGCATAACGAACCTTTAGGTTCTCAGGACAGTCAACATTGATGAAAGTCCCCTCAATGCTTTCAAACCATTGGAAAAGTCCAGTGGCTCCTTCGTTCCCGTAGAACTTGGTGGGGTTGCAGGAGTTGAAGTGTTTGAATGTACACGCGGGATTCCTTGGTGTAGCATTCTGGTTCAGTTGGTTGACCATACTTGGTAGGATCGTAGCCATTTGCTGGATGATCCTATCGGTGAGGTTGTTCCTACGCTCATGACGGGGAGGCATTCTACAAACGGGTGAATAGAAAGTTCATAAGATGTGAATCATGAAGAAGAGTTTGCAATTTAATCATGAGATGTTAGATGAAGCATACATGGTACCCTAATGGGCACATTGACTTATCAAAGTACTTTAAGTCTTTTTAATGTTTGAGAAGTCATGCTTTAGCCTATAAGTGGACACTCATCCCAAGAATTCCCAGGAAAGCATAACTGATCCATCGGTTGATTTGGATTTATATGAGATGCTATCCTAGACAGAACTCCCAGAATACAGGCATCCACCCTTCCGAATTGCACAAGTTCTCATTCATTAATTAGAACTTATATACCTTTGACGATCGTTTCCTTCGGATTAGACTATTAAGTCTAAGTGTAAGTTTCATGTAGTTCAAGTAGTTCCAAATAGTTTCAAGTAGACTCTTGAATGTTGAAGTTCATGTAGTTGTATCAAGTAATAAAAAATAGATAGGTGTAGGTAAGTATGCATGGTAGGAATAAAGTGGAGTTCCTAATAAAAGACACGAGTTAGACTCATGCTTGGGACTCCTAGGTTATAGTCTAGGTCATGTGTCTAATAACCTAATTCCCTATAACCATGGCTCTGATACTAATCTGTCACACCCCGGCCGGCGGCGGATTAAACGTCGGGGCTGATGCAGTTGTTCATAAGCACACGATCATATATTATTAACTGAAAATATTTATTCATCAACTTAAAATCATTCGTTACATAGGGAATGGAAAACAAAATGTTCAAAACATAACATAATTTAAATTAAACTAGGTCCAAGTCCAAGATGAGCAGGTAGGGTCCTCAAATTGGTGCACCTGAAACATGTGAGTAAATGTCAACTACAAGTAGTTGGTGAGTAACATAGGTTTTGACACTAACAAAAGTTAAGTATAAAGTGTTTGTAATTCAATACTGTTCAAAGCGTAACTATGACATAAATGTGAAAACATACAAAGTTCCAAGCGTACAATTCAATCCGTAGTAAATGGAAAACTTGTAAGTACAATCCCACTGATTGTGTTTTGGAAAAATAGTAATATGGTACATACAAAACCCGCTAAGGTCTGTGTTAACTGGAATCGGATTCCCCTAAAAATGAACATGTTAGGTACTACCTTAGGCCTGGGTAGCAGGTTAATGAATGTACTGACATGAACACATGTAATGGTCGCCAAGTAGTTTAAGACATAAAGCACATAGTAATTAGCATGAGAACAAATGGTATTGAATTTGGTATGTGTAGTATGTAAACATGTTCCACCCCGAGTATTTGTAAACAATAGTAAAGAAAAAGAGGGTTATGAACTCACTTGAGCTGAAGCTAGGAGTGATAGAGTTTGACGAAGAGTTATTGTGAAGGTTTCCTCACACCAAACCTATAAGGATAAATTGTACTCTAAGTTTAATGTAAGTTAATGAAATTCTAGGGTTTTAGGGTTTGGTAGGATTTAGGTTGAAGATGGACTTGTATATTTAAATATTTTGAAAAAAAAATATGGGTCCATGAATAAGGTAATTTATAAAAGTAATTAGGATAAATTATGATTTCCTAACTAATTATACGTTAATTAATTTATATAATTACTCCAAAGATAATTAAAATGGATGTATGGCATGACATAAAATAATGCCTTTATTTATAAATGAGTTACGGAATGAAAATGTTTAGTTAATTTATGATTGGTTAAACATTTAGGTAATCTCATTTACTAGAGTTTATGCAACAGTTAGTAAATAAACAGGTTTCCAAATGAGATTTATTGTATAAATAGTTATTTACAAAATTACCTAGGTATTTTCATGAATTTAAAGGAGTTTAAATAATCATCTATATCAAATAATTATTTATATAGTTTCAAAAGAATTTAAATAAGCTTAAACATATAATTAAAACTTATGTGGCAAATATTATAAGTTTATAAATAGCATAATTAATTTATGTAAACAAATCTATTCATGTTATTATTTAAGGATTTACAAAGTTTTATTATGGTTTTACATAGGATAGTAAAAATACTAAACTATATATATATATATATATAGTTTGTAGAATAGATTTTTTTTTATAAAATATAATTCTAGAATTTTTTTGTATTAAATAAATTGTTAAATTGGATTAAAAAGAAAAGGGAATCAAAAGGCCGGTTCCTTGGATTCGAACCCGTGACCTTAGCCGGGTCACATACACGCACCCGACTTAACAAACAGACCAGGGCTATTGCCATGTTTGGAAATGGGTTTTGAAAGTTTATAACACCCATTCAAACCGTCATCTTCTTCCCCATACACCTCCCGTAACCCTAACCCTCCCAATCGGCCTACTCAGGCCACGAATTTACGGCCAAATCATGGGGCTTTTGTTCTAGGAATCAAAGCGAATCTAAAGACACCAAAATTACCTGAAATGATTAGAGATGGAGGGAGAACGGAACCGAGGCCGAGATCGGCGATTCTTGAGCTCGTCGGAGTTCTGGAGAGAGGGAATGCAACGAATACAGGAGTGAAGAAAGTTTGTGGCGTCTGTAGTGAAGGTGTGGGTTCGATTTTATAGCCCAAATTCATGTTAAATGCACGAATTGATGTCACGATTGATTGGGGATGGTTACGAGTTGTATGGACTCAATTCCATTAATTTTTGTTGTAATTGATCCGTTACAGGTGATTAGAACGGTCGTATGATCGTTTACATGTGATTGATTATTGTGACACCCGACATTTCAGGTCAATATCCGTACATGTATTAAACAAGTTTACATTTCAATTATTTTTGTGATTTAATTAATTTCACAAACAAGGACATTAAGGTCTAACAAAAACCGAACATTGTCTCATTTCACATTTTGGTAATTCTAGGAGTTACCGGTTCACGTGTTATATAAACCGACAAATTCGAACACTAGTGGTTAATTTAAATAACCAGAGAAATATATATACATATGTATTTTATTTCCACAAACTTTACGTAGAACAATAAATTATTTTCAGGATAAATTTATAATACCATGGAGGATCTAAACCGGATTTATTTACCCCTTTAAAACTCTAATGGATGTTAATACCATTAATAAATTAGTAGTAAAAACAAATTGTTTGATTTATTTTGACCCAAACCACCCACCCTTGACTATTCGGCCGAAGTGCAGAGAAAACCATTCCCCCCATTCTAACGTCCCATTTTATCATATTTTCAGTTATAACCCATACCCTTTCACTCAAAACTCTCACAAACCTTTTATCTCTCTCATTTTCTTACGAAAATCTCTCATTTCTCTTCAAATTGAAGCCAAGTTTTAAGGCAAAATCCTACCACAATTCGGTATTTTAAGAAGATTTCAAGTGTTTTAAAGAAAATTCTGCAAAAGAGTCAAGACCATTCTCTGTTTTCTCTCATCATCATCGTCACTGTTTTAAGGTAAAAACTCCAAACTATCCACTCTATTTTCTTTAAAAACCGTATTTAAACATACAAAATGTTCAATCGCAAGTAAGATAACAATAAAAGTGTGTCGAATTCAGGTTTAGAACATAAAAATATGCAGGACTGATTCTGTCAATCAGAATTGCAGTAATCGAAACTATAGTTTCGATACCTGTTTCTCAATCGAAACTAGGAGTTTCGATACCAGTTTGATCGAAACTAGGAGTTTCGATACCTGGTTACTCAATCGAAACTAGGTAGTTTCGATAGCTATTATTCAATCGAAACTAGGAGTTTCGACACCTAGGACTTAATCGAAACTAGATAGTTTCGATACCCAGTTTGCTTAATCGAAACAAGGTAGTTTCGACATCTATTCTGTTCTGTCCTGTTCAATCGAAACTAAGTAGTTTCGATACCTGGTCATCAGTCCTATTTAGCAGTAACTTAGAACTGTTTTTACTACAAAACAAGTGTTGAACAACTAAGAAGATATTTTAAACAAACACAACCAGATTTACAAAGTCGGTGAACAATTTGCAATATGAGACATTCGGTCTTAACACAATTTACCCTGTCGTATTTAGGGTACAAATAGTCAAGTTGACTAGAACAAATATCGTTACAAGCATACACAAACTCAAGGTGAGTTTCACGGCCCCTTTTTACTGTTTTGTACTATTTGGGGGAAGAACATACTTATAACTATTTTTATATGATAACAAGAAAACAAGACCCGACCTTTATGTATGCATGAGTGAACACATTTGGAGCTCGTAAAGTCCCCTGACCATCATATTTATAACCATTAGCTATAGATTAGCCTGAGATTCTATGAATAGTACTATTGGGTCTGACACCCCCGGTCATGGTTAGTCGCGCTAACCTTGGGTCCCTCTGGCCAAATGACTGCATAGTGTTCTAATATTGCTCGTGAGGTACGAGTGAGGGGCAAAACACCTGGTCTTGGTTTGGTTATGCCTCATGTATGTATATATTATTTGTATTCCTAGCTAGTTTAAAAATGGGTCAAACATTACTTGTTTTGTTTATCATATACGTAAAGATCATTTTCATGCAATTGGTTTGTTCATTGTATTCATATATAAAACCTGTGAACTCACCAACCTAGTGTTGACATTTTCAAGTATGTTTTTCAGGAAACTGAACGTGATAGCAAGGGTAATACTACGTAGGGTTCATGCATACACGGTGGATACAACTTTTGAAGATTTTTCTTGTATAACCCATAATGTTCGGGTCATATTTGCAAAATCTTAATATTTGTAACTTCAAATACTATTTTTGGGCTGTAAAACCTTAAATTTAATTTATGTATCCAGTTGTATGTATGCGTTTGCAATAATTATATGCTTTGAAAAACCAATAACGTCGCGCCTCGCGTTTCCGCCTTGGCGGGGTGTGACAATTATAGTTATACAAATGAATTCGAGTGTTTGGGATTGATTCCGATAGAGAAAAATCACCCCTTTGACTTTCTCAAGTCTACTACGGGTTTGGGGTTTCAAAACTCAATGGGGGTTCAAATTGGGGGTTCAATGTATTCAAGGATGCTCATTGTGATCAAAGGGGGGTTCTACCCAAGTTCATTTGTTTTAAATCCTTTGTGTTTATTTTATAAAATCTATGAAATTAAACTATAAGTTTGAAAGGTTTTATATAACTACAAGTTCGAGATGTTTTATATAACTTTGTTAAACATATTTTTTTTAGACTAAATAATTATTCATGTGATACGCACGTATATAGGAAATGTAAAATATGTATGCATTTGAATAAATATGTCACATATTTATATACTGATATGCTTATAAAAGAGTTAAACTTTAAACGAATAGTTTAAAAAAAAAACAAATATACCTTGTCATGCATTTATACCTAACCATATTATGTGCATTATTATGAATCTTAATTCCTTAACTAAATGCAATAAATATGGGCAAATGAGTGTGTAAGAATATATATATATATATATATTTATAGGTTTAGTAATAGCTTAACATATTCCTATGCATTAAAACATATAATCCAAATTAATTTTAATGAATTTGAATTAATTGTACTAAATGTATGTATGGACACTCATGTGATGTAATGAATGAATAGGAAAATTTTATTGATGAAAGGATTACAATTGCCGGAACAGATAAAATAGATGTCGGAATTTCTTCGGGATTACACAGTGTGGGCAGAGGTGACGTGGAGATGATTTTGTAGCCTCATATAAGAGAAGCTCTAATTATAATTGCTTTACAAAATATAAAAAAAGTATTATCTGGTTAACCAAATCACTTGCGATCCATTCTACTCATACTAAAAGTGATTAACAAACAAACATACCCAGTAAATTCCTATTCATAGTAGGGCTATTTGTACTAAAAGTGATTTGTTTGGGCCAAAATCTAGTTCATCTTGTTACCTGATCTCCCATCTTGTCGCCTATTGAACTCCTAGCGAGACATCCTGAAAATAGACTCTTGTTTCTTCTTTTGAAATGGGTCAATATCTATACATATTAATAAATGAAGGTTTTAGGAGGATACATCTCCATTTTCTAGAGCATGTCTGTTGTATTTTCCCGCCTAAATCATTGATCCGGAAACATTAGTGCACGGGTCATTTAACCCGACCTGCTCCAAATATGTTGACCCGATTCCTTAAAAGCTATTTTCTCAATTTTAGGGTTTCAGCGCTTCAGCTCAGCCGCAGGGTTTCTCCTCCTTCTCCTCCACGATCTGCTTCACCGCATGGCTACAACTCCTCTAATCTATGATCTGCTTTGACGCAGGTTTCAACGATTCTCCTCCACAATCTCTTTCTGGTATTTGCGCAATCGTGTTTCTTTTCTCAGTAGTTAGGGCTCCAACAAAATCTTTGGTGTCTTATTTTGTCATCGTACTTGTGATTTGCAAATTCGTTTCCTGCAAACCTTGCTATAACAGAGGGATGAGCCATATGCTTTATCCTAATCTTTGAGTGAATTTAATTTTCATTGTTATAATTAAAAATATTATCTATGTATGAAATGTCATTAAATGAACATTACAGGTGCTTTTTTAGTCTTGAATTCTTACTATGTCACATTCCTTTTGATTTAACAGTAATCTTTATCATTCATATCATGGATAATTTTTGTGTTATATAATCATTAACACTTCATCCAAACTGTAATTGTAGCCACGCTATACGTATAGGGCATATGATAACATATGCCCTGAAATAACTGTTATTTTTAATTGGTTTCAACCCCACAGGAACTAGGTAAGCTGTAAGTTTTCAAGGATTTATTCCAATTTTTGGTAATTGTGGTTGTCATCTTGTTCTATTGTACAATTTATTAGTTTGAAAATATTGATGTTGAAAAGATGTTTTAATTCAGGATATTTGCTGGTTACAACAAATCCACCAGGATATTTGATATTCATTGCGCAGGTAGAGATTTTGAACAACGTTCAACCATTCAAGGGAATAAGGAAGGGCAATCTGGTTGGTACATGCATATTATTTTAAATAATGCTAATAGTAATTTAATTGCAATTATAGTCTCTTTGTGTTCAGGTATCATATCTTCAATTGCTTTTTCTCCAAGTCATACGGGGATGCTTGCTAGAGGGTCGTGTAGCCAAACTACATCAATGCATAGGAAAGATAATATGGAGCAATTGTATGTCCTACATGGTTAAGAAGGTGGGGTCACACATGTAAGTGGGCAACTATGGTTAAAAGTTTTCATCTAATCATTATTAAAAAAATCACTAATACTGTTTTTTTTCGTCATCTTATTTACAGGTTCAATTCTCCAAAGATGGAAACTACCTCTATATAGAGGGACGAAAGGTATAATACTGACTTTTTCATCGCCTTATTGCCTATGTTAATCCTGCAGTAATATGATGTGGGTCCAGATGATCAATAGCCAAAGAAATTAAAAAAGAAGACTAGAAAGCAATTATGGAGAACTATTATGAGGCAATTTTCTGATCTTCCATTCATAATCTAAAAGCTCCTATTTAAGGATTACACTGTAACATAAAACAAGGAAAACTAACTAGAACATGGGTACTGTGGCATCCCACCATTTCCCTTTATTTTAGCCACTAAACTTGAAACAAACTTGAAGCCAAAGGAAACACAAACAAAACCCACGTGCATGGTGCAACCTCTGACCCAGTAACCCGACACATATCATAATCATCTATCTTAGTGAATTGAATTTCAACTCATCAATTTACAATTAATTTGGTAATTAGTTAAATTTCTGCTTATTTTTTCCTATTGTAATTCTCTGGTCAATGTTCATTACCAGTTGAGTTATCTACTTATCTTTAATTGTTTGCTTACTTCATAGTTCCATAAAGTTGGAATATGTATTTTACAAGACATCCTCATCAAAGTAATTGATTTTTGTGCATGATCCATATATATATTATGCTGGGATATGCAAGACTGTTGAAATTGTATACAAGTAGGCACCTTTTTTTCTTGGTTATATGATAAATCTATTAATCTTTTTTCTTGGTCAACCTGTTTTAGAATGGTTAGCAACTTTTTCCCCTTTTAACCTGGTTGACCCGTTTTATTAGCTTATACTTTATCTTGTTATCAGTAGAATACAACCCAAGTTTCAACCCAAATTGCCCTGTTTTATCTGTTTATATTCTTAATTTTCTGTTTTTTGAATTTAATTAGCTAACACCTAATAAACATTTGATTGCATAAGGTTGTTTCCGGTTCTTTATATGATGAAGCTGCTGTGATGGTTATTTATGCGGTTATTCTCGATTGTAAGCTGATGCTTGAGGAGTCCACAAACAACTATGGTTAGTAGACACTAGACGAACATTAATTATTTTTCAATATACTTCAATTTATATATCTCTGGTAAGCATTTTCTTTTTCTCATCTATAATTAAATATCTTTACTTTTTCTAAACAAATTACTTTGTTGATGAGGGTACAAAATGTAATACTACTTCAGACTTCAGAGATATTGCACAAACGTAACCGTGAAAAGAGAGTAGTTGATCATTTAATACCTTGCTTGTCACTACCGATTAATATGTTTCACAAATAAAGGTTTGTTTTTTTAACCTCAGCCAGTTAACTGGTAATTACTAAATGTGAAAAAAGAAACATCCAAACTTATGTTGTACTTTTCTCTTTGTAGTGAATTATAATATTTAATATCAAGATTTTATAATGTTGCACGCAACTTTCTTAAGAGTTGATACCTTAAAAAAACAACATAGATTCCATTTTGCACGAAAAGGTCACTTAACCAAAAAGCGCCGAAGTGATGTCTACGTACTTGCTGAGTTTGCAATATGTAACCGACGTCTTTAATTGTATACAAATAAGTATTTAGACATTTGTAAATTGTAATTGTATTCATAGATTTGTACATTATAATTGTAATAGTTATCATTTTTCATTATTACATGTAATATGTTATTATTTATTATAAAAAGTATTTACAGATTTTCTTTATCGTATCTTTTTTAGTACTTAACCCCGTGTAATACACGGGTACTAACCTAGTTAATTATAAAGACATGTCCAATTATCATCGTGGAGGTCATGGTCATGGACTTATAAAATCCCCTTTGCATCTTGCACGCTCTAAGTAAACATATATTCAATTCGTTTTTCTTTGTTTGAAACCGGCTAGTCTCACTTGCAATAATGGAACCCGTATCTGTGTGATGAGGAGGTAATCCAAGAGTTGACAGACTTTTACCTGGACCAGTTAGACAGAGGTCATCAATTAAAGATTTTCCCAAAATTAAGTTTCCAATTCTTTCCTTTTAAGTGTAAACCGTGTAAATCATTGATTGATTTGATTTACGCGTTTATTCGGTATTTAATTGCCGGTTGTCAATTTCAAAGATTTAACAATACATGCTAAATTTAGATATCCTGTATATAAAGGGGCTTGATATAATGTTTTGGGCATTCAATAATATATCACTTTTTCTTGAGAAATACTCATTCGTTATCTTTTGTGCTTCCATGCTACATCAATCCGGTATGCCACAATATAAAGGAATACAGCATTAAAGCAACATGACATGAAATCAAGCCAATAACTGCTATATATTGGCTAGAAGTTATATTGAATGACACCACAATCTGTGATCCTCAAAAATATCAACAAAATTGATATCATATGATATAATAGTTAGACAGCAGCTGGTGGCAATCTTTCCTTCAACTTCATATCATGTACAAGTGTCTCTAATTGCCTAGTAGGCCTTGCTAAGTATGGAAAGAGCCTTATCCTAAAGCAACTTTAATTATGAACCTTTATCAAAGTGGTAGGGCATGCAATAATACTACAACTACAAGAATGTCATGATAGGGTAGAAAGTGAAAGACTTGCATAAGACTCCACCACCGCCGGTGGAACTAGTATAAGAATCACAAAGCCCAAACAGCCTAATTGTCAAAGAGGTAAACGAATCACAAGATCTAGCTTCTAGCAGTTCTTGGCAGCTAATTCGATCCGAAACACGCGCTATAGACTATGTTTAACATTTTTGTTTTTCTATTAAGTAATATATGATTCACGGGCGATGTATGGCTTTTCTTTTATAGAAGAAAATCTGTTTTTTTAGATATATGAAACTTAAAAAATATAGGGTAAACTCGGTGCATGAGACTCTTGCATACACGGGGTCCGGGGGTGTTGCGCAAACTTAGGCATATGTACGCATCCTTACCTTGTATTTATGTAAGAGGTTATTTTTACGACTCGAACTCTTGACTAATAGGTTGCATGCATGACATCAATGTTACAATTGTTCCAAGGTTCGCCTATATTAAACTTTAAATATATATTATTATTTTATGTAAAAAGTATATTGCCTGGTAAAAAGACACAAAATATATGTTACTATTGTTTTCATTTAAAATAAGAAAATAACAACTTATTAGGAACATATGCTACTTACCATTTTACAGATAAATAATGTGATATTATAACTTAACAATCCATCAAAATACAGTTGACTTTCGTTTATTAATTAAAATCTTGTTACAATACATGATCACACATCGTAAAATATACTATTTGTTTTCATAAAAATAAAATATATGTGATACAAATGTTAAATACAATTATTCATATGTTCACATCCTATATTCTCAATCACAAGAAAGGATGTCCAAATAATCAATAAATGTAGTAAATCAATCAAAAGATATTAGAAAAATGATTGATTTACACTATTTAAGTAAGTCATCTTTCCAATTTTTATGAACCCCCTTGCAAAAAAAAAAGCTCCTAGATTTCTAAGTCATATCAAAGTGATATTTAGCTCTAAAACTACCTACCATCCAAAAATCAATGATCATGGATTTAGAAGAGAATAAGTATTGAATGTTCATCATGAATCATTATTTTCAACACTTTAGTTGTTATCTATGAGTGTTCCTCCAACCTTCAAAGTGAGATTTAGATTGGTGATCTCTACCATATTAGTGTGAATAATTTTACTAGTGATCTCTACCATACTAGAGAGAAGCTTGTAAAGGTGATCGTTATCATGATTAGCGAAAGGTGTAGAGATGTCCACTACCTTATTAGTGAGAAACTTATAAATGTGATCACTACAATTGATTAGTAAGAGGTTCTTAATGGAAATAATCTTTTGGTGGAGACAAGCAGCACGTAGATGTAATGTGGGTTGGTTAACGCACACATGAACCATTTTAAATCTTGTGTTCACGTGTTGATTATTGTTTCATTTCAGACTTGTTTATACATTGTGTTCATCTTTCAAGTTCTATACAATAAACATTTTATAAACAAGCAAAGAGTTTTTAAAAGTGGACATCAAATTTAAAAATAACATATTCACCCTTGATAACGGAGGGAGGATCATCCCCTCCTTTCCTATTCTTTCTCCAGCCATAACAAAACCAACACCAAGGAAAGAATAAAATCGATACAACCAGGATAACCTAACAAAACCAAAGTCAAACCCTACACCACGAACAAAAGGGATGAACCAGGCAAAGGGACAAAAAGTGAAGAGTCGTTATCACCTCCGGAACCAAAGTCAAAGAGTTTCCCCTTTAGAGAAAATGAGAGACTACTAAGAAGACAAGACAGAAAGACATAATGTGACATTCCCCTTTGGGAAGGGCACGTCCTTTCCTTCGAGAGAGGTGGAAAACGGGATCACGACTATAAATAGTTAACACCATCTCAACAAAAGGGACGCCCTAGATCCGAGGATACCTATCTAGAATTCTTGCCCTAGACTTTTAAGTCATACTTGAAACTTTAGACTTATATTCTTAGGCTTATCGTGAGGATATTCTCCCTCTCCAAGTCTTGCAAACACTTACTCTTGTCGGATACTCTTCATCAATCCAAGTGAGTATACTTAGCCCCTTTTTCCTTTCTATACTTTTGGGGTGAAACATGTTCAAAACTTTAAACTTATACAATTCTTGTACAACTATGACTATATGCTTATTCTTATGTTAAACTTGAGACTTGTATGCTTAGATTAAACTTAAAACTAGCACATTCATTAACTTTGATCAAGCCTATGGTAACAATGATAGATCTATTGTATTTGACCAATCCACCTTGATTGATTGACCCCTTCGGGGGGGGAGCCCTTGGTGATTGTTACTGAATTAAACTTTAAACTTGAGACTTATAAGGGTAACCTGCGGGTTATGCCTAAACTTGGTTGGAGGGTTGAAGTGCACAATGTTTAAGATACTTGTTTCTCATACTTACATTATAGAATGCATATATCATAGTGAATTGTAATTCTTTTCAAATCCTTGTTAAACTGTGTCAAAACCTTTGTATCTCACCAACTATTTTGTAGTTGACAGATTCTTTCACATGTTTTAGGTTCTACAACATGAGACTTTATCGTGATCACATAGGATGCTTGGACCTAGATTGCTTAATCAATTAGACTTGTATTCTTGCTATGTATTTGATTTATTCCATGTATTGGAACCTTGAGGTTCTTTAATAAAACTATTTAAACTTTAATAGTCAACCTTGTGCTATTGAACAATCGTGTCCGCCCGACGTATAATCCGCCGTCGGTTGGGGTGTGACACAACACTTCTAGAGATTCCCAAAAAAGTAGGTGGGTCAAAGCCTTTATTGAACAAAAGTACAAACACCAACAAATTTATAAGACCAACTTGCCCATGGGTTTTACATATATCTAACATCAACAGTGAAGGCACTTGGGTTGTGAAGACATTCTTTGATGAACACATGTGTCTTCAAATAAGAGATGTGAAGTTATGCACTGTAAGTTGTTTGGCAAGACAAATTGAAACCACTGTTAAAGTGAACCCAACTATTCCTATGAAAGCACTTCAAGATCAGATACATCAGAAATACCAGATCCAAGTTTCAGCAAAGAAGATGTTCAAGGCAAAGGCAATGGCTTCTAAAAAAAATATAGGAGATTACAAGATTCAGTATGGACTTCTTAGAGACTACCGTGAAGAACTTAAAAGATCAAACCCAAAAACTATTGTGACTATTGAGGTTGAAAGGGAAGTTAAACCAGCAACTGAAACCAGACAGTTCAAGAGGATCTACATCTGTATTGGGGTTTTGAAGAAAGGGTTTAAGAGCTGTGGGAGAGACTTATAGGGTTTAGATGGGTCATTCATGAAAGGTCCATATCCTGGACAAGTTTTGAATGTAGTGGGTTTAGACTCAAATAATGGCATATATCATGTTGCTTATGCCTTGGTAGAAGCAGAAACTAAGGATTCATGGACTTGTTTTTTGAAATGTCTAGGAGATGACCTAGATCTGGCTATAAATTCAAACTTTGCATTCATTAGTGACAGGCAGAAGGTATGAGATGTTTAAATTAATTGATTTGTTTGCATATTAATTTAACTTTATATTAATTGATTTGTTTGCATATCAGGGCATCCTACCAGCTTTAGTCAAAGTTTTCACTAGTGCTGAACATAGGTTATGTTTAAGGCATATACATGAGAACATGAAGCCTAAATAGAGGGGTCACATATACAAGAATTTGCTATGAAAGTGTGCAATCTCAAATACTGTTCCACATTTTGAGAAGGCTATGCAAAAAAGTTGCATCAACAGATCAAGGCTTATATGAGTGGTTGAGAAAAATTCCACCAAAACACTGGTCTAGAGCCCATTTCAGTAGTATGATACCTTTCCTTATAATATTTTGCACATTTACATACTTTTCCTTATAATATAATAGTTTGCACAGTGGTATGTTACTTTTGCTTATAATAGTTTGTATTTTACATATGTAGGAAGAGCAACAAGTGATGTGTTATTGAACAATTTATGTGAGGTCTTTAATAGGCAGTTAGTTAGGGATAAACTTATGATAACCTGCTTAGAGTTTATAAAAGAATACCTGATGAAGAGAATTGTGATTGTGCATAAATTCATTGCTAAGTCTGCTGGTCCTCTAACACCTAATGCAACAAAGTTATTTGACATCATAAAATCAGAGGCTAATGATTGTACCGTCATTTGGAGTGGATTGGGAAAATATCAAGTGAGTGGGCCATCTATATATCAGTTTGTAGTTAACATGGATCAAAAAACTTGCTCATGTAGAAAATGGGAATTAACTGCAATGCCATGTAAGCATGCAGTGGCAGTGTTGTGGAACATGGCTGAAAATGGAATTGATGTACGAATCCCAGAGAGATGGGTATCTGAGGTGTATTGGTTAGACAATTGGAAAAATTTTTATGCAAATACAGTGGAGCCAATGAATGGAAGGGATATGTGGACACCCTCTGCTTGCCCAACAAAACTGTTACCTCCAAAACACCACACCCAAGTTGGGAGACCCAAAAAGAATAGGAAGAGTGTAGAAGAAATAAGTCAGCCAGTGGTGAGGGGAAAAATGGTCAGGGCTGGTCAAACAGTGACATGTGGGAAATGCAAAAAAAAGGGGCACAACTCAAGGTCATGCAAAGGACAGACACTCCATGGAGATTCACAAAGGATAGATCCTGTTTAATATGTTGCAGGCACTCCAGATTATGTTTCTTTTGTAATAGGGGTTATTAACAAACAATGGTTTCATTTCTTTTGTTTGATCATGAATGGATGTTGTTTAAACCATCTTTTGTAACAAACAATGTAGTTTAATTTGTTGCTTCTTTGGTTGGTCTTATGTGGATGTGGTTTATGTTTAAACAAGTATTTTGGTTTGTTTACGAATGAATTTGCTGCTTCTTGGTTTGTTTATGAATGGATTTGCTGCTACTTTGTAGTTTAATTTGTTGCTTCTTGGTTTGTTTATGAATGAATTGTGTCACAACATAACTGATGGTATGGTATTTTAGTCAAACATACCATACCATCAGGTGCATTTTTTTTGGTATACAACACATAACTGATGGTATGGTATACAGACAGCTACTTACAAACATGTGCATACCATCATATGCTATTTAGTAAAACTGCAAATCTTGATGATATATCTATACAAACAGGTGCTGAAACTGCAAATTTGTAGTCAAACAGGTCATTTTGACACAACAACAGTTAATTATATTACATTAAACATAGTACATAAAGACTAAAATCAATGACCTTTACAACTTTTTCAGGTCATAATGACAACAAAAACAATTATAAACAACAACCAACTACAAACTAACACAAATTTCAATTTCATATTTTGATTGCCAATTTCCTTACAACTTTCTTGTAATTTTCTTGCAATTTCCTCCTTGTCATTAATATTCCTCAATAGACCTGGTATAATCTCAATTGATCTTGGACACATTAGGGGATCAGCCCAAGCAATAAATCCACACCTTGATCTCTGCTAAAAAAAGTAGTTGAAAAAATTAGGTCAAACCAGAGGAAGAAGCATCACCAGCGAATGAAGATGATGTCCAGGAGGTGATAAAAATTACCTTTCTAGCACAACAATAGAACCTAAGACCTTGGTTTGATGATGTCCAGGAGGTGCGAATCGAGGTTGGAGAACCACACGAACACATCACCATTGTCGAAGGACTTGTAAGCTTAGGGAAGAAGGAAAACGATCGAAACTTGTAAGCCAAGGGAAGATGACTAAGGTTTTATATTTAAAACCCTAAACAAGTGGGCTAAAAAGACTAAAATGCCCCTCACGTGACTGGCACGCGAGGGTAGTCTAACGGAGCAACTGGATGGCGTTAGGGAAATGTAGCGGATCGAGACAAATTGTAAACCTCAAGGACTAAAAAAGAGAAATTTAAACTATTGGACTAAAATAAGGAATGACTCCAAACATTTTTTTAAATAAGAATCTTTTTATTTAAAAAAAACGTGCATATTTCAATTTTTATAACCTATATTTCATCCTAAAAATCATGTATTTGTGTGTAATTGTTAGAAAAATGAAGAATTATACTTTAACCTGCACTAAATACAGACTGGAGCACCACCTGAAGTTGTGGAATGACTAGAGAAAGCTTGCAGAGAGTCGCTAATGGCCTCGATGTCCTATTGTTCCGGCTTCGAGTTCAGCCTTTCTTTTTTGATGATTCATAATACACATCTTACTTGGATGGGTATTAGGTATAGGTTGACGAAGGTTTACCTTATTTGTGGCGAGAGTAGTCCATAGGAAATACGAATGGTAGCCAAAAGCTCTAAACAAAGGCGTGAGTGTTCGTCGGTGCCTCAATATTAATTCGACCATGAGTTCCCGACTGATTATATGACACGTTAAATAAAAAATGTTTATATAAAACACGTTAATAATAATACTGATGATGATAATATTAATATTATTAATAATAATGATAATAATAATAATACTAATAATAATATTAATGCTAATAGTAATAATAAAAATAAAAAGACAATAGAAAACAATAAAAGTTTTTAATTTAACATCACAAATGGAGCGTATTAAGTTTTTCTTGAAAGATAAATTTCTTTAATCTTTTGGTATTGAGACTTGAACCCATGAACTACTCAAATATTAATGTTTTTAAATGATTTTTCTCTACCAACAGGCTACCAACCAAATTGGCTAGCCTATTAAGGAAAATAAGATCGGAGGGGGTGGTATTCTAAATAAAAAAGGTTATTTCGGCCGACACATTTATCACAACTATTTTTTTTAATTTATATGTGCAATTATTTTTTAGTATATTTTAATTTTAATTATACATATTATAACATAATATATAAAATTTATTTTATCATTAAATATATAAAATAATTATTTTACAATTACATTTTGATTTTATATAAGTTTTGTAATAGTTAATTAAATAACAGGCTTGTTTACAATCGCAAGCCTAAACAAGCTCGATGTTTGAAGCTCGGGATTGAACTCGTTTACGAATTCCAATTTAGACTTGAGTTTCCCTCAATTCGAACTTTTAGCAAGCCAATCTTGTTTACACCTATGAGCGACACGGGACATATAACATTCATCTTGCCTAACAACATTCACTTGATATGAGTGTATTAATCTTGCATATGGTTTAAACGTCAACATAAAACTACCAACCAGACTTCCTTTGAACCTTCTCGTGCATATATGCATTTGAAGTTATTTTGTGCCATCTAAACCCTCATACCAATCAATATTGTCCGCTTTACTCACCGGAAGCTCACTACTTTGTTTTTGTTTACCCTAGTCGAGACATCACCGGATGTCATCCGCTCAAGCAGCTTAAGTGTGGAGTTCTCTTATCTACATGGAAAGCTTCCAAAATGCATTAGTTGTATTTGAAACGAGACATTCATTAATACGTAACATCTATCGTGTCGACAAATGGTGTGAGATTTACCTAAGCCCCTAATGCTAGGAAAAGACGTGTATAAATCCATGGACCATGGTATTTAAGATCCCTATGCCAAATACCACTTGAGATAAATTCTTCACAACAATATACCTATCAAAATCTCATAGAACTTAACCAACACATGGAATCCATAGAGTTGTAAAGCTTAGGAAGTTGCAGATCATCTTGTCAATGTCCCCCATGTTGCTCTGAAGCATATGCATCAGTGGCCTTGTCTAGTAACATGCTGATGCTAGACACATTTGCCACTATTTATATTATATTATATTATATTATATTCCTGGTTCATGGAGTCATAATCTGCATCTATTCAGTTCAAGAAATCTTTAACTGTAACGCAAATGGCAGTTTATAGATGCAAGTTTGAAACAAATGAAAACTTATGCTTCAAGAGAGAGAACAATATTTGTTCTCACTCATGCTCTAACAATAAATTCCCGTCATCAGAAAAGAGTAAATAATATTAGTAGTTTATGAGATGAACTAACAAATATAAACAAACATGAAGAAGATGAACACAAATAAAGATAAACCTATTTAAACAAACTCAAGTAGAAACACAAGATTGGGAGCTTGATAAGTATCTCGAATGTTAATACACCATAGTGTTAGGGACGTATTTGAGAGTGTGAAGGGTGGGCGACCATACAATGTCACATTCTAGTGGGGGCCTATTTTTTTTTTCTTATTTAGGTGTTGTAGATCGATTAACATATATATATATATATATTTTAAACTTATTAGTAATTACATGTTTTAGAGGGGGTCCAATAAATCCAGTTTTTTACTGAACGATTGTTTTTTTATGAAAGAGTATTTTGGATGTAACTAACTATGGAGTTTGATTATCTCTAAACAGTTAATAATAAACCAATATATTATTGTATACTAGTGGGTTGGCCCGCGTAAAGCGACGGGTGTCACCGAGTCTCTTTAGGAGAGCGCAATCTAATCCGATTTGCCTTAAATACTGATTATATTTGAGTATTATTATTATAACTATGTAATATTTAGTTGGTTATTTTAAGGGTGTGGACGAGACAGTTCGGTTTTGAGCCACAGCCATAACCAATACCAAAATTTTTGTTTAAGAACCGGAAGAACCGATCTAGCCAGCAAGCAAATTTTACGCAAATAGATTTTTAGCAATGTTAGTTAGAACAAAATGGTACTCCCTCTTTATAGGAGGTTCCCCCACTGAAGTTCTCTAGCCATCGATGTAGAATGGAGATAAAAAAACCTCTATTTATCAAGCCACAATATTTGTTTTTTTTTTTCTCTTATTCGATGTGAAATGACAGTAAAGCCAAAGTTTAAAAGGAGCTTAGAGAGTTAAAGTACGGAACACCCTCATTTTACTCCGTTAAGTAGTCATTAACTCTGTTAAGTGTCTTAAAATGTGGGTAAATTACCATCCCATCCTTCCAATATTTTAATATATAAATAGTGGGTTGGCTCGCGCAAAGTGGCGGGTGTTACCGAGGCTATTTTCGAGAGCGTAATCTAACCTGACCTGCCTTAACCACTGATTATATTTGGGTATTCTTTTTCTTATTATTATAATCAAACCTTGCTCGCAAGCTCACGAGTCGAGCCAAACCTAGCTTGGGCTCAGCTTGTTTACAAACAAAGCCGATCCAAGTCCGCAAGTTTACAACCGGAACGATTTCAAGCCGAGCTTTTTTCAAGCAAAATTCAATCTAGCAAAAAAGGGAATGAAGGGCATGGAACACATGATTCTATTTTCTCACTAAAAATATCCAATTTTAGCACCGCAAGTTAAATATCCAATTTTAGAACTAAAAAATACTTGTTGTTTATCCAATCTAGCAAAAAAGGGCATGAAACAAATGGTTCTGTTTTCTCAAGTAAGATGTTTTTCTATTTATAGTGGTTTGCTTTATGATTAGGTTGGGTAAACCACCAATGTGGGACAAGCTAAAAAGTAAAAAAAAAACATTTTGTTTAGCTTTAAAGGATTAGGCTTTGATGTATTTGTACATTGTGTTTAACAAGTGGTATTTAAGATGGTGTCTTAAAATTGGATAACATTATCCTTTTGCCCACCCAATATGCTTTATATAGTAGTATAGATAACATTTACTAACGTATGTGAACAAGAAGTTTACTGTTTTTTTTACGAATTTGGTTTTTCTCCAATAACCTGCGTTCGTTAGCTTTAAAAAAAATATATACAGCTGTGTTTAGTTTTTTTTCTCTACATTCTAGTATAAATTTTGTTGAAAACGTGGTTGTGTTCGAAATAGAGTATTTTTTGTATTGTACGATATATCGAGTGCAGGTACCATACTGGTACCGTGACAAACGTAACCAATACCGACCGAACATCATCGGTACAGGTATCGGTATTATAGGAACCGATACTATCGGAATTCGTTTTTATAATCCCAAATTTTATGTAATGAAACCATTGTAAATATTTTTTTGTTGTATTGTAAACCTTACCAAGTATCAGTATCGTAACGAACCGAGTTGTGTTCAGAGTAATGTATTTTTTTGTGTCGTAAACTATACCAATTGCCGGTACCGTACCGGTAACGAAACAAACCGAACTGATACCGACCAAACATCGTCTATACCGGTATCGGTATTCGTTTTTATGTTTTCGATCGATGTAACATATTTTGTTTCTTTTCAAATATAATGTTCTATAAATTCCAAATATACTGTTGCGACGCGCTTATTTTAATCTACGTTTCGAGATAAATTTTATTTAAAAGCGAACAACCGCAACGCGCGACATAACCCGTGTATATATAAACCAAAGTATATCTCTATTGAAAAACAAAAACAATAATAAGAACATGGTTAGTGACGATGAAATCCAGTTATCTGAAAAGGATACTTAAAAAGGGGAGGTAATGAAAACCGAATGTAAATTATGGATCCATTTTTGAAGCTCCTGTTCCGTTTTTTTAGTGCAATGTTATCTTCCTTTTTTTTGGATTTTTGGAAGTACGATGATTGTTTTCAGGACTAGTGCCAAGTATAACTGACGCAGAAGTCAATCGCTGACGCCAGAGTGAAGTTTATGGCTATGAAAGTCAATTAGTGATGGCATACAAGTCTTGGGAAGGAGATCTATCATGTGCACAAAAAAAGTACTTGCACAAGAACATGAAGCCATGAAGGTAAACAGAAGAGAGAAGAGGGATCTTTCAAAATTATGTAAGGAATGAGTTAGAAAGTTTGTTTTTAAATTGTTTCATTTAAACATTTAGATTATTATTTTTATTAAAGTTAATTGCATAAAACGTCCCCGTTATTTGATAAAATTGCACGTTTGATCTCCAGGTTTTAAAAACTGTAAACTTAGCCCAAACTTTTGTGACCTGATTACGTCTTTAGCCCCTTACTATAATACCCGTTAGTTTTTAACGAAAAATTAGTCCGTGTGCCATCACGTGACTTACGATCGCAAACTTAACCCTAAAAATGAGTTAAAACCAGTAAAAAAATAGCAAAAATGTAAGGCCCCTTATCCCGGGTGACCTCACTTGTTGGATTTACTCATAAACATAGTCATTAATTACTGAACTTTTAATTAAAAACATTCAAACACAGCGGAAACATTCAACATTTGAGTACATTACAGCAGAAGTCTTGACATTCAAAACATTAACCATTGTCTAAACAAAACATAAGGTGGGATGTCAGTCACATGTCGGGCAGCCTTCACGCCTTCGCACGACTCTTTCCTTTGTTACCTGAAATGTATACTAAAAGTCAGCTAACGCTGGTGAGTTCTAGATTATGATCGAACGCTTACCTGGATTGGAGTTTTGATTCAGAGAAGATGATCACGAGCACAGTAGCAACGTTCTCCTGAATTCCCGAGTTGATCCGTCACTTTCTCTCTCTAGAACCGTGCTCTCTTCTATCTCTCTAGAACTTGAGATTGGTGGAAAATGAGAAGTTTGGGCAGCCCTTGCCCTTATATACTTGGGCTTCCTTCGGCCCGTTGGAGCCGAGCCCAAGCCCATCCATTTTTCTTTCGTCATTTGAAAATTATAATTTCGATCGTGCCATTATTTATTTATTACCAGTTTTGGGATGTTACAAGTCTACCCCCTTAAAGAGGTTTCGTCCTCGAAACTGCTTATACGTTAAATAATTGAGGGTATAGTCCCCTCATCTCGTCTTCTTTTTCCCACGTGGTTCTGACCCTTTTCTGTGCTTCCATTGTATTTTGACTAGAGGAATCGACTTATTGCGTAGACGTTTTTCAGCTCTGTCAAGGATGGCTATCGGTTCCTCTACATAATTTAGACTGTTATCTACTTCGATCTCGTCGTAAGGTATGTGAGCTGTGTCGTCAGCTAGGCACTTGCGTAAGTGCGACACGTGGAACGTAGGGTGTATTCCACTAAGCTCAACGGGTAGGTCGAGTCTGTAAGCAACTTGATCCACTCTCGCTAAAATCTTGAAAGGTCCGACAAACCTTGGACTTAATTTGCCACGTCTTCTGAATCGAATGATTCCTTTCCTTGGCGATACCTTTAACAGTACCATGTCCCCCACTCGAAACTCTAAATCCCTTCTTCTCTTATCCGCGTATGATTTCTGTCTGTCTTTTGCAGCTTTCATTCGAGCCTTGATTTGATCAAATTTCTCGGAAGTAGTTTTGACCACTTCGAGACTTGCAAAATCCTTTTGTCCAATTTCTCCCCAACAAACTGGGGTCCTACATTTCCTCCCATACAACATTTCAAATGGCGGCATGCCAATAGTCGAGTGATAGTTGTTGTTATATGAAAATTCTGCCAATGGTAGATGGCTGTCCCAGCTCCCACCGAAGTCAATGATACAGGCCCGGAGCATGTCCTCCAAGGTCTGAATGGTCCTTTCCAATTGTCCATCGGTTTGGGGGTGGTAAGCGGTGCTGATGTTCAGTCTAGTGCCCATTGCTTCATTGAATTTCTTCCAAAACCTTGACGTGAATCTAGTATCCCTGTCGGACACAATCGACAGCGGCATACCATGTCTGCTTACAATTTCCTTGATAAATACTTCTGCTAGTCTTTCTGACGAAGAAGTCTCACGTATTGGCAAGAAGTGAGCACTTTTCGTCAAGCGGTCGACGATCACCCAAATGGTATCATTGCCTTTAGCTGTTCGCGGTAGCTTGGTAATGAAGTCCATCGTGATCTCCTCCCACTTCCATTCCGGTATTGGTAAAGGTTGCATTTTACCGCATGGTTTCTGGTGCTCGGCCTTAACTAGAGAACACGTTAGGCACTTGCTCACGTACTCTGTCACATCACTCTTCATGCCAGGCCACCAGTACTCCTTCTTCAAGTCTTGATACATTTTGTTTGTCCCAGGGTGGATAGAATAGCGATACTTATGGGCCTCATCGAGTATTTTGGTTCTAAGCTCGCCAATCTTAGGTATCCACATTCGGCCAAACCTAGTTCGTACACCGTATGCATTTGCATCCAAATTCCCTTGTTGTCCTACTATTCTCTCCCGTTTTATATTTCCTTCTAATAGCGCTTCGTCTTGTGCCTTTGATATTTCACTCATCAAATCTGGTGTTAAAATCAGCTGACACGCTTTGATCTGTATAGGTTCCGTTTCTTCCTTTCTGCTTAAAGCGTCAGCCACCACGTTTGCTTTGCCTGGATGGTACAATATCTCACAGTCATAGTCCTTCAGTAGCTCTAACCACCTCCTTTGCCTCATGTTTAATTCCTTTTGCCCGAAAAAGTACTTCAGGCTTTTGTGATCGGAGTAAATGGTGCATTTAACTCCATACAGATAGTGCCTCCATATTTTCAACGCGAAAACTACCGCTGCTAACTCTACATCGTGTGTTGGGTAATTAACCTCGTGAATCTTTAGTTGCCGCGATGCGTAAGCAATTACCTTTCCTCGTTGCATAAGTACGCATCCCAAACCCTGCCCCGAAGCGTCAGAATAGACTACCAAGTCTTCATTTCCCTCAGGTAGAGTTAAGACTGGAGCTTGGGTTAATCGTGCCTTAAGTTCTTCAAACGCGTTGTTTTGGGTTTGACCCCATTCATACTTCACTTCCTTCCGTGTCAACTTAGTTAGTGGCAAGGCTATTCTTGAAAAATCTTTAATGAACCTTCGATAGTAGCCCGCCAATCCCAGAAAACTTCGTATCTCTGTTGGTGTCTTTGGGACGTTCCATTCCTTTACTGTCTCGATCTTTGCAGGATCCACCATGATGCCGCTTGGGTTTATTACATGACCTAGGAATTGGAATTCCCTAAGCCAGAACGCGCATTTGGAGAATTTTGCGTACAACTTTTCCTGCTTTAGCACCTCCAGAACCTCCCTTAGGTGACAGTGGTTATCACCCTCGCTTTTTGAATATACCAGTATGTCGTCTATAAAAACTATCACTGATCGATCCAACATGGGTCGACATACTCTATTCATCAAATCCATAAACGCTGCTGGTGCGTTGGTCAATCCGAAAGACATCACGAGAAACTCATAATGCCCATAACGCGTGCGAAACGCGGTCTTCGGTACGTCTTCTTCTCTTACTTTCAACTGATGGTAACCCGACCTAAGATCGATCTTTGAGAACCAACTCGCACCTTGCAGTTGATCAAAAAGGTCGTCTATTCTAGGCAGTGGGTATTTGTTCTTTACTGTTCTCTTGTTCAACTCACGGTAGTCAATGCACATGCGCATGCTGCCGTCTTTCTTCTTTACAAATAGTATCGGAGCGCCCCACGGTGAGATGCTCGGCCTAATAAATCCTTTTTCTGTTAGTTCCTCTAGTTGAGACATTAATTCTTTCATTTCTGACGGCGCCAATCGGTAAGGGGCTTTGGCAACGGGCTCAGCTCCTGGCAATAAGTCAATCTAAAATTCTATTTCCCGATCGGGTGGTAACCCAGGTAGATCCTCAGGGAATACTTCCGAAAAGTTGCACACCACGGGTACTTTCTTGAGGTCATTCATTTTCATTCTATCATCAATAACATATGCCAAATAAGCTTCGCAACCGCGCCTCATGTAACTTTCAGCCTTGATCATCGAGATGATGTTCGGCATTGTGCAATTCTAATCCCCATAAACCGTAATTGGACTGCCGCTAGGAGCTTTGAGGTGTATCCTCTTACGTTTACATATGATTTGAGCTTCGTTGGCAGCTAGCCAATCCATACCCAATACTATATCGAATCCTCCTAAGGTAAGAAGGAATAATCTAGAAGGAAACTTATGGCCCTCTATTTCTATGATACAATCCTCTTTACTTGGAATACTGCCGAATTTTTACCCATGAAAGTTTGTACGCTAAAGGCCTTTACTATGGGGTTGATAGTGCAATCCAGTTTACGACTAAATGCGTTTGATATGAAGCTTTTACTAGCACCAGAGTCAAATAAAATAGCAGCATTTTCATCATTTACTAGAAACGTACCTGACGCAACATCAGGGTTTCCTCTTGCTTCTTCCTCAGTCAGTGCATAGGCTCGAGTCCTAGCCTGCGGCTGTTCCTTTTCCCTCTCTGTTCCCGAACAGATTGGCTGGCCTTCCTGCAGTTCTTTGTCAGATGTCCAAACACTCCACATACTTGGCACTTGATGTTTCTTACACATTCTCGAGAGAAGTGCCCCGGCTTCCCACACTTATAGCATGTGGTGGTGCCGATTTTATGTCACACCCTCGCCAAGGCGGAAACGCGAGGCGTGACGTAACATGGTATCCAAAGCATATGATTACCGCAAACACATACATGATAAATGGATACATAAACAAGTTTAAAGTTTTACATTCCAAAATGTAACTTGAGTTTACAAAAAGTGAAGATTTCGCAAATATGACTCTATTACAATGAGTTATACAAGAGAAATCCCCCAAAAGTTGTATCCATCGTGCATGCATGTATCCTACATTGCTAATCTTGCGATCACGTTCAATTTCCTGAAAAACATACTTAAAATTGTCAACACTAGGTTGGTGAGTTCACAGGTTTAATCAAATAGTTCTTTATAAAATTCAATTGTTCGTAAATAGTTTCAGGCGTATGTGATAAACATAATAAGAATTGTTGACCCATTTGTAAACTAGCTAGGAATACAAATAATATGTTCATACATGAGGCGTAACCAAACCATGACAATTGTACACGCCCCTAATTTCGTTATCCGGTTCTATGCGGCCATAAATCCTCCAGATTGTGGTTAGCGCGACTAACCATGACCGGGAGACGTCACTCTCCATAGTACTATTCATAGGACCCTAAGCTACAGTTAATGGTTACTACATTGTTCCAGGGGACTTTAGCGGCCTCTCTTGTTGTTCTCATCTCATGTAAACATAAAAGTCGTGCCTTATTCTCTTGTTATCCCATAAAATAGTTGTAAGTATGTTCTTCCCCCAAATATTGGAAAACAGTAAAAAGGGGCCGTGAAACTCACCTTGTTTTTATGTATGTTTGTAATGATACTTGTTGTAGTCAAACTTGACTATTCGTACCCTAAATACCAAAGGGTAAATTGTGTTAAGACCGAACGTCTCATATTGCAAATTGTTCACCGACTTTGTAAATCTGGTTGTTTTTGTTTAAAATATCCTCTTAGTGGTTCAACACTTGTTTCGTTACAAAAACAGTTCCAAGTTACTGCCCAAAAGGGGACTGACACAGGTATCGAAACTACCTAGTTTCGATTGGGCAATTGAGTATCGAAACTTCCTAGTTTCGATTGAGTAGTTGGGTATCGAAACTACCTAGTTTCGATTGAGTATGACAGTTGTCGAAACTTCCTAGTTTCGATTGACAACTAATATCGAAACTCCTAGTTTCGATTGAGTAAACATGTATCGAAACTTCTAGTTTCGATTGAGTATCTGAGTGTCGAAACAACTTAGTTTCGATTGAGTAGTTGTTATCGAAACAACCTAGTTTCGATTGAGTAAGAGGTATCGAAACTACCTAGTTTCGACTGATCAACAGGTATCGAAACTCTTAGTTTCGATTGAGTTAACTGGTATCGAAACTCCTAGTTTCGATTACTGGACTTCTGTTTGACAGAATCAGTCCTGCATATTTATGTTTTAAAACTTGAATTTGACACACTTTTCTTGTTATCTTATTTGCGATTGAACATTTTGTATGCTTAGATACAGTTTTAAAGAAAATAAAGTGGGTAGTATTGAGTTTTTACCTTAAAACCGAGATGAAGATGATGAAAGAAAACAGAGAATGATCTTGATTCTTCTGTAAAATGTTTTTTAGAAACACTTGAAATCTTCTCAAAACACCGAATGATGTTAGTTTTTGTCTTAAAACTTGGCTTCGATTTGGAGAGAAATGGGGAAATTTCCGTAAGAAAATGAGTGATAAAAGGGTTTGGAGAGTTTTGATTGAAAAGGGGTATGGGTTATATCTGATTTTTCTCACAGGTATGGTATGGGTCAATTTGAAAATATGGTAAATGGGACGTGAGATTGGGGATGGTTTTCTCTGCATTTCGGCCGAAAAAGTCAAAAATGATTTGAGAGCTTATAATTAGTTTTTAAGTATTAGTTTATTAGAGGTATTAATATCAATTAGAGTTTTAAGGGGGTAATTTAATTCGGTTTAGGTTCCCCACGGTATTATAATTTTATTCTAAAAATAATTTATTGTTTCACGTAAAGTTTGTGTAATATATATATGCCTATATATTTTTCTGGTTATTTAAATTAACCACTAACGTTCGTATTAGTCGGTTTATACTGGTACGTGAACCGGTAATTCCTATAATTACCAAAATGTGAAATGAGACAATGTTCGATTTTTGTTAGACCTTAATGTCCTTGTTTGTGAAATTAATTAAATCACAAAAATAATTGCAATGTAAACTTGTTTAATACATGTACGGATATTGACCTGAAATGTCGGGTGTCATATTCTCCCCATGTTAAAAGAATTTAGTCCCGAAATTCAATTCGTGTCTTCTTGAATTGGTGTATCCTTAAACAAGGAGGGGTATTTCGTCTTCATTTGATGATTCCCACATTTGTCACACTTCGGTAGTGTTCCAAGGTATCCTTTTTGTCCTTCAAAGTTGGCAGCATAGGCTTTCATGGTTTCGGGTCTCTTGTAAGTTTGATTCTTGTTTTGATTACTTAGCTTTCCAAACCATTTCCTCTTTTCCCCAGACCTTCCTTCCTCGGTCTCCTTCTTCTCGAACAAACCATCACGCACAGCATTGTCTCTTAGCTTGAATGCTAGAGTTATGGCGCTCCTGGCATCCATAGGGTTCGATGAAGTCACCAGACTTCGGATTTGAGGAGCAAGACCCCACAAGTATCTTTCAACTTTCTTGTATTCTGGGGTAACCATGTGTAGAACTAAACTTGCTAACTCATTGAATCGGTCAGTGTAACCAGCCACATCATCTCCTATCATTTGAAGGTTCCACATTTCAGTTTCGATTTTCTGCAATTCATTTCGAGGACAGTACTCCTCGATCATCATGGCCTTTAAATCATCCCAAGATAGCTGGTAGGCAGTCTGCCTTCCCAAGGTTTTCATCTGAGAGTTCCACCAGGTTAATGCTTTGTCAGCAAGTGTGCAAGTGGCATATTTCACCATACAGTCAGCTGTGCATTCACTAATATCAATTACAGATTCCATCTTCTCAATCCACCTCATTAGGCCTACTGCACCATCGGTGCCATTGAAGTTGCGAGGGTTGCAGGATAGAAAGGCCTTATAAGTGCACTTTTTGTTCGAAGCATCTGTAGGGTCACAAGTCAATATTTTAATAATGTTGTTATCTTAGATCGCGACTGTGTTACAGAGGTGTTTACACATCCTATTACCTCCAGAACCTCCAGTAGTGCCACTGCCTCCTGCACCTCCTCCGCTACCACTACCATTTCCTCCGACGTTATTCCTATTGGCTTCGTACTGCTCCAAGGCGGCGGCTACACGTTGTGATATGAGTTGCTCAACTTCTGCAGAAATCGTCGTGTTGTTTTCACCAGTAGTGTCACGCGGTGTCCTTCTTTTGGGTGCCATGGGTCTGAAGTCGAAATGGGGTTAGTGTGTGACGATATTCAGTGTCTACGATATCCGTACAATAGGATGATAAGTTATGAAATGCATATGCAATGAAAAACGTCTCAGTGAGTCATTTAAATTATAGACTAGGTTCGATTTTTAGACTCCTAGTTCGCTATAATCAATGGCTCTGATACCAATCTGTCACACACTCGCCAAGGCGGAAACGCGAGGCGTGACGTAACATGGTTTCCAAAGCATATGATTACCGCAAACACATACATGATAAATGGATACATAAACAAGTTTAAAGATTTACATTCCAAAATGTAACTTGAGTTTACAAAAAGTGAAGATTTCGCAAATATGACTCTATTACAATGAGTTATACAAGAGAAATCTCCCAAAAGTTGTATCCATCGTGCATGCATGTATCCTACATTGCTAATCTTGCGATCACGTTCAATTTCCTGAAAAACATACTTAAAATTGTCAACACTAGGTTGGTGAGTTCACAGGTTTATCAAATAGTTCTTTATAAAATTCAATTGTTCGTAAATAGTTTCAGGTGTATGTGATAAACAGAATAAGAATTGTTGACCCATTTGTAAACTAGCTAGGAATACAAATAATATGTTCATACATGAGGCGTAACCAAACCATGACAATTGTACACGCCCCTAATTTCGTTATCCGGTTCTATGCGGCCATAAATCCTCCAGATTGTGGTTAGCGCGACTAGCCATGACCGGGAGACGTCACTCTCCATAGTACTATTCATAGGACCCTAGGCTACAGTTAATGGTTACTACATTGTTCCAGGGGACTTTAGCGGCCTCTCTTGTTGTTCTCATCTCATTTAAACATAAAAGTCGTGCCTTATTCTCTTGTTATCCCATAAAATAGTTGTAAGTATGTTCTTCCCCCAAATATTGGAAAACAGTAAAAAGGGGCCGTGAAACTCACCTTGTTTTTATGTATGTTTGTAATGATACTTGTTGTAGTCAAACTTGACTATTCGTACCCTAAATACCAAAGGGTAAATTGTGTTAAAACCGAACGTCTCATATTGCAAATTGTTCACCGACTTTGTAAATCTGGTTGTTTTTGTTTAAAATATCCTCTTAGTGGTTCAACACTTGTTTCGTTACAAAAACAGTTCCAAGTTACTGCCCAAAAGGGGACTGACACAGGTATCGAAACTACCTAGTTTCGATTGGGCAATTGAGTATCGAAACTTCCTAGTTTCGATTGAGTAGTTGGGTATCGAAACTACCTAGTTTCGATTGAGTATGACAGTTGTCGAAACTTCCTAGTTTCGATTGACAACTAGTATCGAAACTCCTAGTTTCGATTGAGTAAACATGTATCGAAACTTCTAGTTTCGATTGAGTATCTGAGTGTCGAAACAACTTAGTTTCGATTGAGTAGTTGTTATCGAAACAACCTAGTTTCGATTGAGTAAGAGGTATCGAAACTACCTAATTTCGACTGATCAACAGGTATCGAAACTCTTAGTTTCGATTGAGTTAACTGGTATCGAAACTCCTAGTTTTGATTACTGGACTTCTGTTTGACAGAATCAGTCCTGCATATTTATGTTTTAAAACTTGAATTTGACACACTTTTCTTGTTATCTTATTTGCGATTGAACATTTTGTATGCTTAGATACAGTTTTAAAGAAAATAAAGTGGGTAGTATTGAGTTTTTACCTTAAAACCGAGATGAAGATGATGAAAGAAAACAGAGAATGATCTTGATTCTTCTGTAAAATTTTCTTTAGAAACACTTGAAATCTTCTCAAAACACCGAATGATGTTAGTTTTTGTCTTAAAACTTGGTTTCGATTTGGAGAGAAATGGGGAAATTTCCGTAAGAAAATGAGTGATAAAAGGGTTTGGAGAGTTTTGATTGAAAAGGGGTATGGGTTATATATAAGTTTTCTCACAGGTATGGTATGGGTCAATTTGAAAATATGGTAAATGGGACGTGAGATTGGGGATGGTTTTCTCTGCGCTTCGGCCGAAAAAGTCAAAAATGATTTGAGAGCTTATAATTAGTTTTTAAGTATTAGTTTATTAGAGGTATTAATATCAATTAGAGTTTTAAGGGGGTAATTTAATTCGGTTTAGGTTCCCCACGGTATTATAATTTTATTCTAAAAATAATTTATTGTTTCACGTAAAGTTTGTGTAATATATATATGCCTATATGTTTTTCTGGTTATTTAAATTAACCACTAACGTTCGTATTAGTCGGTTTATACTGGTACGTGAACCGGTAATTCCTAGAATTACCAAAATGTGAAATGAGACAATGTTCGATTTTTGTTAGACCTTAATGTCCTTGTTTGTGAAATTAATTAAATCACAAAAATAATTGCAATGTAAACTTGTTTAATACATGTACGGATATTGACCTGAAATGTCGGGTGTCACATTCTCCCCATGTTAAAAGAATTTCGTCCCGAAATTCAATTCGTGTCTTCTTGAATTGGTGTATCCTTAAACAAGGAGGGGTATTTCGTCTTCATTTGATCTTCTCGTTCCCATGTATACTCAGGACCACGTTTTGAGTTCCAACGTACTTTAACTAGTTTGATTCGACTACGTCTCAGCTTTTGAACTTTCCAATTTGAAATCTCAATCGGTTCCTCGATGAAGTGCAACCTGTCGTCTATGTGAATCTCATCAGGTGGTATAATTAACGTCTCGTCTGATAAACACTTTTTGAGATTTGATACATGAAACGTATCATGTACGTTGCTTAGTTCTTGTGGTAGTTTGAGTTTGTAAGCTACAGGGCCAACTCTAGCCAGTATTTCAAAAGGTCCAACGTATCTAGGGTTGAGCTTACCACGGTTACCAAACCTTGCAACGCCTTTCCATGGTGTGACTTTTAACATTACTCGGTCACCAATTTGAAATTCTAATGGTTTCCGTCTGTTATCAGCATAGCTCTTCTGTCTGTCTCGGGCAGCTTTCAGACGGTCCTTAATTTTGAAGATCTTATCAGTGGTTTCCTGGACAATCTTAGGGCCTGTCAAATGTTTTCACCAACTTCCGCCCAACATAGTGGTGAGCGGCATTTACGACCATATAAAGCTTCAAACGGAGCTGCTTTAATACTCGTATGGTAGCTGTTATTATAGGAAAACTCTGCCAACGGTAAATGAGTATCCCAATTTCCTCCGAAATCAATTACACACGCACGGAGCATATCTTCTAATGTTTGGATAGTCCTTTCACTTTGACCGTCCGTTTGTGGATGGTATGCCGTGCTCATGTCAAGACGTGTGCCCATGGCTTCTTGTAATGATTTCCAGATTCTAGACACGAATCTGCTGTCTCTATCAGAGATAATAGAAATTGGCACTCCATGCCTAGCCACAATTTCCTTGATATAAAGCTTTGCAAGTTTCTCGGTTTTATCCGTCTCTTTGATAGGTAGAAAATGAGCTGATTTTGTTAAACGGTCGACAATTACCCATATGGTATCATAACCGCTGAACGTCCTGGGTAACTTCGTGATGAAATCCATAGAAATCTGTTCCCATTTCCATTGAGGTATCTCGGGTTGTTGTAACAATCCCGACGGTTTCTGATGTTCTGCCTTTACCTTTGAACATGTCAGGCATTTACCGACATAAATAGCAATTTCTCCCTTCATGTTCGGCCACCAGTAGTGTTCTTTCAGATCCTTATACATCTTATCTGAACCTGGGTGAATGGAGTACCTGGACTTGTGGGCTTCGTCCATAACCAACTCCCGTAAATTACCAAAACATGGTACCCAGATTCTATTTGCAAAGTATAAAGTATCATCTGATTTTGGTTCTAACTGTCTGGTCATTCCTCGTAAAGCTTCATCATGAATGTTTTCTTCTTTGATTGCCTTTTGTTGTGCCATCCGGATTTGAATCGTGAGACTCGTATGAATTGTCAATCCTAGGGCACGAACACGAAGAGTTTTAACCCGTTCCTTACGACTCAAGGCATCTGCTACGACGTTTACCTTACCAGGGTGATACTTGATATCACAGTCGTAATCATTCAGTAGCTCTACCCAACGACGTTGTCTCATGTTGAGTTCCTTTTGATCGAAGATATGTTGAAGACTCTTGTGATCAGTAAAGATAGTGCATCTTGTACCGTAAAGATAATGTCTCCAAATCTTGAGTGCAAACACAACTGCGCCCAACTCCAAGTCGTGGGTCGTATAATTCTTTTCGTGCACTTTTAGTTGTCGTGTGGCATAAGCGATGACTTTGTCTCTTTGCATTAACACACAACCAAGTCCTTGGTGTGATGCATCGCAGTATACGACAAAATTGTCGATTCCCTCAGGAAGGGATAAGATCGGTGCACTACACAGCTTCTGCTTCAGCAATTGAAAAGCTAACTCTTGTTTGTCACTCCAATCAAACTTCTTTTCTTTCTGGGTTAATGTGGTTAAAGGCAGGGCTATTTTTGAAAAATTCTCGATGAATCGCCTGTAATAGCCTGCCAAACCCAGAAATTGACGCACCTCAGTCGGAGTTCTTGGTGCTTCCCAGTTTTTGATCGCTTCAATTTTAGATGGATCAACATGAATTCCTTCCTTATTGATGACATGTCCAAGGAAATGCACTTCTCGGATCCAAAACTCACACTTAGAGAATTTAGCGTAAAGTTTCTCATTTCTGAGTAGTTCCAAAATTAATTTCAGATGATGTTCATGATCCTCCTTGGTTCGTGAATATATTAATATGTCATCGATAAATACTATCACGAATTTATCCAAGTATGGCTTGCACACGCGGTTCATGAGATCAATGAAAACAGCTGGTGCGTTCGTCAAACCAAATGGCATAACCAGGAATTCATAGTGGCCATATCGAGTCCTAAATGCTGTCTTTGGTACATCTTCTTCTTGGATTTTCAGTTGATGATACCCTGATCGTAGATCAATTTTAGAATAGAAACTGGAACCTTGTAGTTGATCGAACAAATCGTCTATTCGAGGAAGAGGATACCGGTTTTTGATTGTCAGCTTGTTCAATTCTCGGTAATCAATACACATCCTAAAGGTTCCATCCTTTTTCTTTACGAATAGGACTGGAGCTCCCCAAGGTGAGAAACTCGGTCTTATGAAACCTTTATCAAGCAACTCTTGCAGTTGATTAGATAATTCCTGCATCTCGGAAGGTGCTAATCGATACGGGGATCGCGCAACCGTTGCAGCTCCTGGTACCAAATCGATTCGGAATTCGACTTGCCTCGGTGGTGGTAATCCAGGTAAGTCTTCAGGAAAAACTTCGGGGTAATCCTTAACGATTGGTATGTCTTCAAGTCGACGTTCCTCGGGTTTCTTCTCGATGACGTGCGCCAGGAACACGCAATAGCCTTTACGTAGGTACTTACGAGCTTTCATGCAGTTTATCATCCTCAATGTCACTCCACTCTTCTCACCTTGACTATTCGTACCCTAAATACCAAAGGGTAAATTGTGTTAAGACCGAACGTCTCATATTGCAAATTGTTCACCGACTTTGTAAATCTGGTTGTTTTTGTTTAAAATATCCTCTTAGTGGTTCAACACTTGTTTCGTTACAAAAACAGTTCCAAGTTACTGCCCAAAAGGGGACTGACACAGGTATCGAAACTACCTAGTTTCGATTGGGCAATTGAGTATCGAAACTTCCTAGTTTCGATTGAGTAGTTGGGTATCGAAACTACCTAGTTTCGATTGAGTATGACAGTTGTCGAAACTTCCTAGTTTCGATTGACAACTAGTATCGAAACTCCTAGTTTCGATTGAGTAAACATGTATCGAAACTTCTAGTTTCGATTGAGTATCTGAGTGTCGAAACAACTTAGTTTCGATTGAGTAGTTGTTATCGAAACAACCTAGTTTCGATTGAGTAAGAGGTATCGAAACTACCTAGTTTCGACTGATCAACAGGTATCGAAACTCTTAGTTTCGATTGAGTTAACTGGTATCGAAACTCCTAGTTTTGATTACTGGACTTCTGTTTGACAGAATCAGTCCTGCATATTTATGTTTTAAAACTTGAATTTGACACACTTTTCTTGTTATCTTATTTGCGATTGAACATTTTGTATGCTTAGATACAGTTTTAAAGAAAATAAAGTGGGTAGTATTGAGTTTTTACCTTAAAACCGAGATGAAGATGATGAAAGAAAACAGAGAATGATCTTGATTCTTCTGTAAAAATTTTCTTTAGAAACACTTGAAATCTTCTCAAAACACCGAATGATGTTAGTTTTTGTCTTAAAACTTGGCTTCGATTTGGAGAGAAATGGGGAAATTTCCGTAAGAAAATGAGTGATAAAAGGGTTTGGAGAGTTTTGATTGAAAAGGGGTATGGGTTATATATAAGTTTTCTCACAGGTATGGTATGGGTCAATTTGAAAATATGGTAAATGGGACGTGAGATTGGGGATGGTTTTCTCTGCGCTTCGGCCGAAAAAGTCAAAAATGATTTGAGAGCTTATAATTAGTTTTTAAGTATTAGTTTATTAGAGGTATTAATATCAATTAGAGTTTTAAGGGGGTAATTTAATTCGGTTTAGGTTCCCCACGGTATTATAATTTTATTCTAAAAATAATTTATTGTTTCACGTAAAGTTTGTGTAATATATATATGCCTATATATTTTTCTGGTTATTTAAATTAACCACTGACGTTCGTATTAGTCGGTTTATACTGGTACGTGAACCGGTAATTCCTAGAATTACCAAAATGTGAAATGAGACAATGTTCGGTTTTTGTTAGACCTTAATGTCCTTGTTTGTGAAATTAATTAAATCACAAAAATAATTGCAATGTAAACTTGTTTAATACATGTACGGATATTGACCTGAAATGTCGGGTTTCACATTTTACATTCGCCAAGATGTTGCCTTCCACATTTCCTGCATGTTTCATATTCATCCGACCTTGGCTTCTTAGTTTCAGTTGTTACATTCCCTCTTCCGGTGCCTCTAGACGGGTTCTCCCACTTTCTCTTTTGTGTCTCTGTTGGTGGGTCCTCATTGGCATAATCGTCTTAGACGATTCCGCTCAAATTTACTACCGACTCGAAGGTCGAGGGTAGGTTGGATTTCACGTGGACACGGACCCTTTGAGGTAGGCCCTTCACATAATACTTGATCATTCGCTCCTCTGTCTCCACCAGATGGGGTACGAGTTGAGCTAGCTCATTGAACCTAGAAGTATACTGGCGGTGTGTCTTGTTGCCAGCCTTAAAGTTTAGGAATTCATTTTCCACTCGATCAATTTCATTCTAGGGACAGAACTTCTGAATTATTAGCTTCTTTAGGTCTTCCCATGTCATTCTTGCAAGAGCGTTTGGGGACTTTGTCCACTGGATGTTCCTCCACCAACCTAGTGCTTCATTGGTGAAAGAATGAGCAACATATTTAACCGCCTGGTCCGGTCGACACTCACTGATGTTGATTACATCGTTCATCCTCTCAATCCATTCGAGTGTTGCCACTGAATCCTTGCTACCATCAAACTTAGGTGGGTCTCCATCCTTGAAACCTTTGTAAGTACACCCACGACTGCTTGATGCCACTCTTACTTCATCCCCGTCACTGTCATAAATTTTCTCTTCATTGTTACCTTCATCCTCTTCCTTGCTTTTCTTTAGTGCCTCAGATAGTAGGTCAGGCAATATGTTCTTCAGAGTAAGTACAACCTCGCGGGCAATAGCATCCCTAACCTCGGGTTCCAACTGTATAGGCCCTTGATTGCCGTCCCCAGTTGGGGTCACATTAGTTTCGTGCACACTCTCAGTGTGTTTTGCGTGCACACTTTCTTCCTCTTCACTCCTTCGATTCAATGGAGGTCTACCCACTCGGCCAGTGCGACCGCCTCGGCGTCCGGTTCTTCCTCCTCCAGCCATAGTTCCTAGTTTCCTGATGGTTATAAAGGGAACACATCAATGTCATTCTCTCAGATCATAGTCTTAGAACAGTACGAACAAGGTAAATTTTTAATTACAGTGACCGGTTTGTGATTAGAAATTTACATTGCCTTTCGGGTCCCAAACTCTTCAAATTGGTTGTGACATTGACATCTATTGGTTCTAGGTTTGAGTATCTATTCTTATCCAAATGTATTAACCTTAGTACTTACTTATCGTGCTGGCGTTGGCATTGGTTACCCTTGACTGACATTCGTGCGTTGGTCCCATAATCAGTTTGAGTCCAGACATTTAGGGATGTCTAAATCTCTCAAACTATTGCTCTGATACCAACTTGCAAGGCCCCTTTTCCCGGGTGACCTCACTTGTTGGATTTACTCATAAACATAGTCATTAATTACTGAACTTTTAATTAAAAACATTCAAACACAGCGGAAACATTCAACATTTGAGTACATTACAGCGGAAGTCTTGACATTCAAAACATTAACCATTGTCTAAACAAAACATAAGGTGGGATGTCAGTCACATGTCGGGCAGCCTTCACGCCTTCGCACGACCCTTTCCTTTGTTACCTGAAATGTATACTAAAAGTCAGCTAACGCTGGTGAGTTCTAGTTTAAAACTATTAAGTATGATCATTCTTTTCTTTATAAGTACACATAAATATATACATACATTTCTACAAATACGTATTCATAGCCTTTACTTTTCTTTCTTCATTCTTATGTGAGTACATAGATATGTATTCACCTTTTCTTTCCTTAACATTCATTGGTCATACACATAAGGGTGATCAACCCATCTTACGGTACGTATATCACAAAGACATACGCCCTTGAGCTACCGTCGTAGCCCTTTTACTCGTCTGGTCCTAGAAACCGTCCGCCTTAACTTTGGTCCGGCCAACCTTCGGCCGTCCGTCTTTACCATCCTACCGTCGTAGTCCGTCATATTCGCCCGTCTGCCCTAAGGCATCCGTTTCCCACGCGAACTATTGTTTATGCAACCGTTATACTATTTTAGCATTTACTTCGACCGCCCTTTTATGCTTTTTGTACGTCCTAGCTTGCGAAGGACGTATCTTTCCCGGTTGTAAAATAGTCACGTAGTCGTCCGTCTACAGAAGTAGCCGTTAACTTCGTTTCCGTCCATAACGTATACTTACATTTATAACATGCAATATAAATAATTATACATCAAGATTTCATTTATTTACGTTATGCCATTCTTTCCTTCATTCTTTGTAAACATACATTTCATTCTTTGTTCAAAATTCATTCTTTATATATACATATAAAGTATATATTAGTACATCACGTATGATCACATTAGCATTCATATCATTTATTCATTTAGTGTATACATTTCAGCCCCAAAACATTTAATAAGGTTTGCACATAACATAGAATGGGGCACATAGAACTCACCTGATAAGCTTCTCTAGGTTGTCCTAAACAAAGGTCCAACAATGTCACTTTTGATCTGAACTGAGTAGTTAAATACACATCAGACCTAATCTCGACTCTAACGGTTTAATCATTCTAAACATACTGACTTTACTTAACCATTCTGATGCCTGCGCACTTAGCAAGTGCGCAGGGCCTTGGTCATGCGTACTTGACAAGTACGCAGACTTTACTTCATGCCCACTTGGTAAGTACGTAGACTTTACTTCATGCGCACTTGGTAAGTACGCAGACTTTACTTTATGCGTACTTGATAAGTACGCAGAGCCCTTCTTCCTGCGTACTTGATAAGTACGTAGGATCTGATTCAGGCGCAAGAACCCTAACTTTTTAGCTAAAACCGTGCTCTCTTCCTGCGTACTTGATAAAAACTTCACCTATTTAGCTAAAACCGATCTTTGTTCATTGCCCAAGTCGATCCGTCACTTTCTCTCTCTAGAACCGTGCTCTCTTCTCTCTCTCTAGAACTTGAGATTGGTGGAAAATGAGAAGTTTGGGCAGCCCTTGCCCTTATATACTTGGGCTTCCTTCGGCCCGTTGGAGCCGAGCCCAAGCCCATCCATTTTTCCTTCGTCATTTGAAAATTATAATTTCGATCGTGCCATTATTTATTTATTACCAGTTTTGGGATGTTACAAAAAATAGGTAAAAGAATCAGTAAAAATCTATAAAAATCAGTAAAAATTCGTAAAAATCACTAGTTTTTTTTAATTGATTTTTACAGAATTTTACCGATTTTAACTCATTTTTAGGGGTAAGTTTGCAATCGTAAGTCATGTGGATGACACATAAGCTAATTTTCCATTAAAAACAAACTCATATTAACGTGAGGAGCTAAAAGTGTAATTTTCCATTAAAAACTAACTGATATTAACGTGAGGAGCTAAAAGTGTAATCATGTCACAAAAGTTTGGGCCAAGTTTGTAGTTTTTAAAATCTGAGGACCAAACATGCAATTTGATCAAACCACGTGGGCCATTTTTGCAATTAACTCTTTTAATTATGTTGAGTTATAATCATAAGACCACCCTAATAGTAGGCTTAACTTGTTTTTAGGGTGAGGGGATGATGTGGAGGAGAGAAGGGAGGATGTATGTTCTTATGTAAGAAAATGCTCAAAACCGGGTAATGTGAATGAGGAGGAGAGAGAGTGTGCGTTTTTGGAGCCGGTAGCAACTGGAAATGAGAGGGACAAAGCCTAGACAGTGTGTCACACACCGGCCGGCTGCGGATTAAACGTCGGGGCTGATGCGGTTGTTCATAAGCACACGATCATCTATTATTAACTGAAAATATTTATCCATCAACTTAAAATCATTCGTTACATAGGGAATGGAAAACGAAACGTTCAAAACATAACATAATTTAAATTAAACTAGGTCCAAGTCCTAGATGAGCAGGCAGGGTCCTCAAATTGGTGCACCTGAAACATGTGAGTAAATGTCAAATACAAGTAGTTGGTGAGTAACATAGGTTTTGACACTAACAAAAGTTAAGTAAAAAGTGTTTGTAATTCAATACTGTTCAAAGCGTAACTATGGCATAAATGTGAAAACATACAAAGTTCCAAGCGTACAATTCAATCCGTAGTAAATGGAAAACTTGTAAGTACAATCCCACTGATTGTGTTTATTGGAAAAATAGTAATATGGTACACATAAAACCTGCTAAGGTCTGTGTTAACTGGAATCGGATTCCCCTATAAATGATCATATTAGGTACTACCTTAGGCCTGGGTAGCAGGTTAATGAATGTACTGACCTGAACACATGTAATGGTCGCCAAGTAGTTTAAGACATAAAGCACATAGTAATTAGCATGAGAACAAATGGTATTGAATTTGGTATGTATAGTATGTAAACATGTTCCACCCCGAGTATTTGTAAACAATAGTAAAGAGAAAGGGGCTATGAACTCACTTGAGCTGAAGCTAAGAGTGATAGAGTTTAACGTAGAGTTATTGTGAGGGTTTCCTCATAACAAACCTATAAGGATAAATTGTACTTTAAGTTCAATGTAAGTTAATGAAATTCTAGGGTTTTAGGGTTTGGTAGGATTTAGGTTGAAGATGGACTTGTATATTTAAATATTTTTAAAAAAAAATATGGGTCCATGAATAAGGTAATTTATAAAAGTAATTAGGATAAATTATGATTTCCTAACTAATTATACGTTAATTAATTTATATAATTACTCCAAAGATAATTAAAATGGATTTATGGCATGACATAAAATAATGCCTTTATTTATAAATGAGTTACGGAATGAAAATGTTTAGTTAATTTATGATTGGTTAAACATTTAGATAATCTCATTTACTAGAGTTTATGCAACAGTTAGTAAATAAACAGGTTTCCAAATGAGATTTATTGTATAAATAGTTATTTACAAAATTACGTAGGTATTTTCATGAATTTAAAGGAGTTTAAATAATCATCTATATCAAATAATTATTTATATAGTTTCAAAAGAATTTAAATAAGCTTAAACATATAATTAAAACTTATGTGGCAAATATTAGAAGTTTATAAATAGCATAATTAATTTATCTAAACAAATCTCTTCATGTTATTATTTAAGGATCTACAAAGTTTTATAATGGTTTTTACATAGGATAGTAAAAATACTAAACTATATATATATATATATTTATATATAGTTTGTAGAATAGATTTTTTTTATAAAATATAATTCTAGAATTTTTTTGTATTAAATAAATTGTTAAATTGGATTAAAAAGAAAAGGGAATCAAAAGGCCGGTTCCTTGGATTCAAACCCGTGACCTTAGCCGGGTCACACACACGCACCCGACTTAACCAACAGACCAGGGCTATTGCCATATTTGGAAATGGGTTTTGAAAGTTTATAACACCCATTCAAACCGTCATCTTCTTCCTCATACACCTCTCGTAACCCTAACCCTCCCAATCGGTCTAATCAGGCCACGAATTTACGGCCAAATCATGGGGCTTTTGTTCTAAGAATCAAAGCGAATCTAAAGACACCAAAATTACCTGAAATGATTAGAGATGGAGGGAGAACGAAACCGAGGCCGAGATCGGCGATTCTTGAGCTTGTCGGAGTTCTGGAGAGGGAATGTAACGAATACAGGAGTGAAGAAAGTTTGTGGCGTCTGTAGTGAAGGTGTGGGTTCGATTTTATAGCCCAATTTCATGTTAAATGCACGAATTTATGTCACGATTGATTGGGGATTGTTACGAGTTGCTTGGACTCTATTCCATTGATTTTTGTTGTAATTGATATGTTACAGGTGATTAGAACGGTCGTATGATCGTTTACATGTAATTGATTATAGTTATACAAATGAATTCGAGTGTTTGGGATTGATTCCGATAGAGAAAAATCACCCCTTTGACTTTCTCAAGTCAACTACGGGTTTGGGGTTTCAAAACTCAATGGGGGTTCAAATTGGGGGTTCAATGTATTCAAGGAGGCTCATTATGATCAAAGAGGGGTTCTACCTAAGTTCATTTGTTTTAAATCCTTTGTGTTTATTTTATAAAATCTATGAAATTAAACTATAAGTTTGAAAGGTTTTATATAACTACAAGTTTGAGATGTTTTATATAACTTTTTTAAACATATTTTTTTAGACTAAATAATTATTCATGTGATACGCACGTATATAGGAAATGTAAAATATGTATGTATTTGAATAAATATCTCACATATTTATATACTATATGCTTATAAAAGAGTTGAACTTTAAACGAATAGTTTAAAAAAAAACAAATATACCTTGTCATGCATTTATACCTAACCATAGTATGTGCATCATTATGAATCTTAATTTCTTAGTTAAATGCAATAAATATGGGCAAATGAGTGTGTAAGTATATATATATATATGTTTAGTAATAGCTTAACATATTTCTATGCATTAAAACATATAATCTAAATTAATTTTAATAAATTATAATTAATTGTACTAAATGTATGTATGGACACTCATGTGATGTAATGGATGAATTGGAAAATTTTATTGATGAAAGGATTATAATTGCCGGAACAGATAAAATAGATGTCGAAATTTCTTGGGGATTACAGTCTCCCTTACTTTAGGAGATTTCGTCCCGAAATTTATTAAGAAGAGGGTCCTGGAAACAGATTTGGGTATTTGGCTTTCATTTGATCCTCACGTTCCCAAGTGAACTCTGGGCCATGCTTGGATTCCCATCAAACCTTAACGATTGGAATTCGGCTTCGCTTGAGTTGCTTAACTTCTCGGTCCATGATCTCCACAGGCTTCTCCATAAAGTGCATTGTTTCGTCAATGTGAACCTCGTCAAGTGGTATGTGGAGATTCTCATCAGCTAAGCATTTCTTTAGGTTCGAGACATGAAATGTCGGATGAACGTTACTGAGTCCTTCATGTCGGTCCAATTTGTAGGCTTCCTTCCCAATTTGCTCAAGGATTTTAAAAGGACCCACGAATCTTGGCGCAAGTTTTCCTTTCTTTCCAAAACGAACTACGCCTTTCCAAGGGGATATCTTGAGAAGAACTATATCGCCAACTTGAAATTCTAAGGGTTTTCGACGTTTGTCGGCATAGCTCTTTTGCCTACTTCTTGCTACCAGAAGGTTGTCTCGGATTAACATTATCTTGTCGGAAGTCTCTTGGATAAGTTTTGGACAAGTGATTTGTGATTCACCGATTTCAGTCCAGCAGATAGGAGAGCGGCACTTCCGACTATAAAGTGCTTCAAAAGGAGCCATGTTAATGCTTGTGTGATAACTGTTGTTGTATGAGAACTCGACTAGGGGTAGATGTAAATCCCAATTTCCCTTGAAGTCAATGACACAGGCTCTAAGCATATCTTCGAGAGTTTGAATCGTTCGCTCAGATTGACCATTAGTTTGCGGGTGATAAGTAGTACTAAGATTTAGTTGAGTACCTAGGGCTGATTGCAGGGATTGCCAGAAACGAGAGGTGAATCGTCCATCACGGTCAGAAATAATGTTGAGAGGTACACCGTGACGACTAACGATCTCATCAACATATATTCGAGCTAGTTTCTCAACTCGATAGTCCTCACGTATGGGTATGAAATGAGCAGATTTTGTCAAGCGGTCGATGATTACCCAAATGCTATCATGACCACGAGATGTTTGTGGGAGTTTGGTTATAAAGTCCATGGCGATACACTCCCATTTCCACACGGGGATGTCGGGTTGTTCAAGTAAACCGGATGGACGCTGGTGCTCGGCTTTAACCTTTAAACATGTAAGGCGTTTGGACACGTATAGAGAAATGTCCTTTTTCATACCAGGCCACCAGTATTGGGTACTAAGATCCATGTACATTTTGTCTGCACCAGGATGCACATAATAGCGAGTCTTGTGAGCCTCGTTCATGATGAAGGTGCGAAGGTTGTCACGGTCCGGAATCTAGATACGATTTAGAAAGTAAAGTAACCCATTGGGTTTGGTCTCAAGTTGGAGTTCAGCACCACATGACATTTCGTTATACATGTTTCCTTCAGTGACGGAAAGATGTTGTGCTTCAAGGATGCGAGTTTGAATATCATTTTGGATTCGAATGCTGTGGATTTTGATAGGTTCCTTACGGATTAGAGCATCGGCCACGACATTCGCCTTACCAGGATGATAACGAATAATGCAGTCGTAGTCGTTTAGGAGTTCAACCCAACGCCTTTGCCTCATGTTGAGTTCTTTTTGATTGAAAATGTGCTGGAGGCTCTTATGATCGGTGTAAACCTCACATTTGGTACCGTGTAGGTAATGTCTCCAAATTTTAAGAGCAAATACGACAGCACCCAACTCAAGATCGTGCGTTGTATAATTCTTCTCATGGATTTTGAGTTGTCGGGACGCATAAGCAATCACTTTGCCTCGATGCATTAGTACACAACCAAGGCCTAAGTGGGAAGCGTCACAGTAAACGACAAAGTCTTCGGTTCCATCAGGAAGGGTCGGGATAGGAGCTTCACACAGTTTCTGCTTTAGGGTTTGAAAGACTTCCTCCTGTTTTGGTCCCCACTCGTAGGGTTTGCCTTTGTGAGTTAAGGCTGTGAGTGGTACCGCGATCTTTGAAAAGTTCGCTATGAAACGACGATAATAGCCCGCTAAACCTAGAAATGAGCGGACTTCGGTAGGGTCTTTGGGGCTTGCCAGTTCTTTACCGCCTCAATCTTAGCGGGATCCACGTGAATACCCTTCTCGTTGATTATGTGTCCCAAAAATTGGACTTTCTTTAGCCGAAATTCACACTTGGAGAACTTAGCATACAGTTGCTCCTTCTTTAAGAGATCCAAAACCAAACGCAAGTGTTCTTCGTGTTCCACTTTGGATTTTGAATATATGAGGATGTCGTCAATGAAGACAATTACGAACTTGTCCAAGTACGGCTTACACATGCGGTTCATAAGATCCATGAATACCGCAGGTGCATTGGTTAGTCCGAAGGGCATAACCATGAACTCGTAATGATCATATCTTGTACGAAAGGCTGTTTTGAGGATATCGGATTCGAGGACTCGTAACTGGTGATAACCAGAACGAAGATCGATCTTAGAGAAATAAGTTGAGCCTTGAAGTTGATCAAATAAATCGTCAATCCTTGGGAAGGGGTGTCGGTTCTTCACGGTAAGCTTGTTGAGTTCCCGATAGTCGATGCACATCCGAAAAGAACCATCCTTCTTTTTGACAAATAAACAGGTGCTCCCCAAGGGGAAACACTAGGACGAATAAACCCCTTATCAGAAAGTTCTCGAAGTTGACTTGAAAGTTCTTGCATCTCTGATGGTGCAAGACGGTAAGGTGATTTAGCCACAGGGTTTGCTCCTGGCACTAGGTCAATACGGAATTCGACTTGACGTATGGGAGGAAGACCGGGTAAGTCTTCGGGAAAAACTTCAGGGAAGTCTTTGATTACAGGAATGTCTTGGAGGTTCTTATCCTTGACTTTTCGTTCCACAATATGGGCCAAGAATGCCACACATTTCTTCCGTAAATACTTATGTGCGGTAGTGCAAGACATAAGCTTGAGTCCTTTTGACGGCTTCTCACCATAGATGTTCAAAATTTCACCCGAGTCAAGAGGGATACGGATATACTTGTCAGAACAGACGACTTCAGCATGGTGCTTGGTTAGCCAGTCCATGCCTACTATGATGTCGAAACCTCCGAGAGCCTTAGGAATAAGATTGATTGAAAAGTCATGATCGCTCAAGGTTAAGGTACAATCTCTAATAATTGTGTCACATGAAACAGAATAACCATCCACTACTAAAATATCAAAGGGTTTGTCTAACTTAGCTCGACTCATAGCGAGTTGTGGTTCAAATTCAAAGGACACGAAACTCCTATCGGAACCAGTATCAAATAGGATAGAAGCATATTGGTGATTAATTGGGTACGTACCGTTCACCACATCGTTGTTGGTTTGTGCCTCGTTGGCATTGATGTTGAAGGCACGTCCTCGAGCTACGGGGTTTACATTCCCCTGATTCACATTTCCTCGGTTCAAATTCCCCTGGTTCCTGTTTCCCTGAATCATGTTGCCCTGATTCATGTTGGCTTGGTTCACAATAACCAACCTAGGGCAGCGGTTCCTGAAATGATTTGGGTTTCCACACTCGTAACAAGCACGACCCAGAGCGATAGCAGCAGGAACAGGAACAACAGGTTGATTAACTTGGTTAGCTCAGGGAGCAGTACGACATATGTTAGCCGTAAGCCCAGAACGTCCACAATTAGTACATAGACGACATGGCATGTAGGTAGTATGATGGAGCTGGCAGGTGTTGCACAGAGGTAGAGTCCCCACATAATGATTCTTGTTGGGTTTGAAGGCAGTAGGGGCTACTTGGGCTAAAGTAGTAGCAGGTGTGATAATGGCAAAGTTCTTGCCTTTTCTCTTTTTGCCATTGAAGGAGGACTCAGCCTTGGTCTCTTTAGTGGGTTCAGTGGTGGATTTTTCAATGTTTCTCTTAGCACCTTTCTTGGACAAGGTTCTTGCCTTAACGTGGTTGTCTGATAAAGTGGCAGCTAGACGGATAGCTTCCTCAAGAGTGGATGGGTTACTACCCAACACGGTATCCTGAATCTGCATGGGCAAACCATTGATGTACTTCTCAATGGCTCGGGAGAGAGGAGTGACCATATGTGGCACCAGTAGGCTAAGCTCATGAAAGCGGGTGGTGTAGGCAAGGCTTTCACCACTGTCTTGTTTGAGATCCTAGAATTCAGCTTCTAGTTTCTTGACCTCATTACGGGGGCAAAACTCATCTGTCATGAGTGTCTTCACATCAGCCCAAGGCAAGGCTAGTGCAACCTCTATCCCACGGTTACGTTTTTCTCCATTCCACCATGTGAGTGCCCTCTTCTGGAAGACACTAGTAGCATAACGAACCTTTAGGTTCTCAGGACAGTCAACATTGATGAAAGTCCCCTCAATGCTTTCAAACCATTGGAAAAGTCCAGTGACTCCTTCGTTCCCGTAGAACTTGGTGGGGTTGCAGGAGTTGAAGTGTTTGAATGTACACGCGGGATTCCTTGGTGTAGCATTCTGGTTCAGTTGATTGACCATACTTGGTAGGATCGTAGCCATTTGCTGGATGATCCTATCGGTGAGGTTGTTCCTACGCTCATGACGGGGAGGCATTCTACAAACGGGTGAATAGAAAGTTCATAAGATGTGAATCATGAATAAGAGTTTGCAATTTAATCATGAGATGTTAGATGAAGCATACATGGTACCCTAATGGGCACATTGACTTATCAAAGTACTTTAAGTCTTTCTAATGTTTGAGAAGTCATGCTTTAGCCTATAAGTGGACACTCATCCCAAGAATTCCCAGGAAAGCATAACTGATCCATCGGTTGATTTGGATTTATATGAGATGCTTTCCTAGACAGAACTCCCAGAATACAGGCATCCACCCTTCCGAATTGCACAAGTTCTCATTCATTAATTAGAACTTATATACCTTTGACGAGAGTTTTCTTCGGATTAGATTATTAAGTCTAAGTGTAAGTTTCATGTAGTTCAAGTAGTTCCAAATAGTTTCAAGTAGACTCTTGAATGTTGAAGTTCATGTAGTTGTATCAAGTAATAAAAAAAATATAGGTGTAGGTAAGTATGCATGGTAGGAATAAAGTGGAGTTCCTAATAAAAGACACGAGTTAAACTCATGCTTGGGACTCCTAGGTTATAGTCTAGGTCATGTGTCTAATAACCTAGTTCCCTATAACCATGGCTCTGATACTAATCTGTCACACCCCGGCCGGCGGCGGATTAAACGTCGGGGCTGATGCAGTTGTTCATAAGCACACGATCATCTATTATTAACTGAAAATATTTATTCATCAACTTAAAATCATTCGTTACATAGGGAATGGAAAACAAAATGTTCAAAACATAACATAATTTAAATTAAACTAGGTCCAAGTCCAAGATGAGCATGTAGGGTCCTCTAATTGGTGCACCTGAAACATGTGAGTAAATGTCAACTACAAGTAGTTGGTGAGTAACATAGGTTTTGACACTAACAAAAGTTAAGTAAAAAGTGTTTGTAATTCAATACTGTTCAAAGCGTAACTATGACATAAATGTGAAAACATACAAAGTTCCAAGCGTACAATTCAATCCGTAGTAAATGGAAAACTTGTAAGTACAATCCCACTGATTGTGTTTTGGAAAAATAGTAATATGGTACATACAAAACCCGCTAAGGTCTGTGTTAACTGGAATCGGATTCCCCTAAAAATGAACATGTTAGGTACTACCTTAGGCCTGGGTAGCAGGTTAATGAATGTACTGACATGAACACATGTAATGGTCGCAAAGTAGTTTAAGACATAAAGCACATAGTAATTAGCATGAGAACAAATGGTATTGAATTTGGTATGTGTAGTATGTAAACATGTTCCACCCCGAGTATTTGTAAACAATAGTAAAGAAAAAGAGGGCTATGAACTCACTTGAGCTGAAGCTAGGAGTGATAGAGTTTGACGAAGAGTTATTGTGAGGGTTTCCTCACACCAAACCTATAAGGATAAATTGTACTCTAGGTTTAATGTAAGTTAATGAAATTCTAGGGTTTTAGGGTTTGGTAGGATTTAGGTTGAAGATGGACTTGTATATTTAAATATTTTGAAAAAAAAATATGGGTCCATGAATAAGGTAATTTATAAAAGTAATTAGGATAAATTAGGATTTTCTAACTAATTATACGTTAATTAATTTATATAATTACTCCAAAGATAATTAAAATGGATGTATGACATGACATAAAATAATGCCTTTATTTATAAATGAGTTACGGAATGAAAAGGTTTAGTTAATTTATGATTGGTTAAACATTTAGGTAATCTCATTTACTAAAGTTTATGCAACAGTTAGTAAATAAACAGGTTTCCAAATGAGATTTATTGTATAAATAGTTATTTACAAAATTACCTAGGTATTTTCATGAATTTAAAGGAGTTTAAATAATCATCTATATCAAATAATAATTTATATAGTTTCAAAAGAATTTAAATAAGCTTAAACATATAATTAAAACTTATGTGGCAAATATTATAAGTTTATAAATAGCATAATTAATTTATGTAAACAAATCTATTCATGTTATTATTTAAGGATTTACAAAGTTTTATAATGGTTTTTACATAGGATAGTAAAAATACTAAACTATATATATATATATATATATATTATATAGTTTGTAGAATAGATTTTTTTTATAAAATATAATTCTAGAATTTTTTTGTATTAAATAAATTGTTAAATTGGATTAAAAAGAAAAGGGAATCAAAAGGCCGGTTCCTTGGATTCGAACCCGTGACCTTAGCCGGGTCACATACACGCACCCGACTTAACCAACAGACCAGGGCTATTGCCATGTTTGGAAATGGGTTTTGAAAGTTTATAAAACCCATTAAAACCGTCATCTTCTTCCCCATACACCTCCCGTAACCCTAACCCTCCCAATCGGCCTACTCAGGCCACAAATTTACGGCCAAATCATGGGGCTTTTGTTCTAGGAATCAAAGCGAATCTAAAGACACCAAAATTACCTGAAATGATTAGAGATGGAGGGAGAACGGAACCGAGGCCGAGATCGGCGATTCTTGAGCTCGTCGGAGTTCTGGAGAGAGGGAATGCAACGAATACAGGAGTGAAGAAAGTTTGTGGCGTCTGTAGTGAAGGTGTGGGTTCGATTTTATAGCCCAATTTCATGTTAAATGCACGAATTGATGTCACGATTGATTGGGGATGGTTACGAGTTGCTTGGACTCAATTCCATTAATTTTTGTTGTAATTGATCCGTTACAGGTGATTAGAACGGTCGTATGATCGTTTACATGTGATTGATTATAGTTATACAAATGAATTCGAGTGTTTGGGATTGATTCCGATAGAGAAAAATCACCCCTTTGACTTTCTCAAGTCAACTACGGGTTTGGGGTTTCAAAACTCAATGGGGGTTCAAATTGGGGGTTCAATGTATTCAAGGATGCTCATTGTGATCAAAGGGGGGTTCTACCCAAGTTCATTTGTTTTAAATCCTTTGTGTTTATTTTATAAAATCTATGAAATTAAACTATAAGTTTGAAAGGTTTTATATAACTACAAGTTCGAGATGTTTTATATAACTTTGTTAAACATATTTTTTTTAGACTAAATAATTATTCATGTGATACGCACGTATATAGGAAATGTAAAATATGTATGCATTTGAATAAATATGTCACATATTTATATACTGATATGCTTATAAAAGAGTTGAACTTTAAACGAATAGTTTAAAAAAAAAACAAATATACCTAACCATATTATGTGCATTATTATGAATCTTAATTCCTTAACTAAATGCAATAAATATGGGCAAATGAGTGTGTAAGAATATATATATATATATATATATATATATATAGGTTTAGTAATAGCTTAACATATTCCTATGTATTAAAACATATAATCCAAATTAATTTTAATGAATTTGAATTAATTATACTAAATGTATGTATGGACACTCATGTGATGTAATGGATGAATAGGAAAATTTTATTGATGAAAGGATTACAATTGCCGGAACAGATAAAATAGATGTCGGAATTTCTTAGGGATTACACAGTGTGGGCAGAGGTGACGTGGAGATGATTTTGTAGCCTCATATAAGAGAAGCTCTAATTATAATTGCTTTACAAAATATAAAAAAAGTATTATCTGGTTAACCAAATCACTTGCGATCCATTCTACTCATACTAAAAGTGATTAACAAACAAATATACCCAGTAAATTCCTATTCATAGTAGGGCTATTTGTACTAAAAGTGATTTGTTTGGGCCAAAATCTAGTTCATCTTGTTACCTGATCTCCCATCTTGTCGCCTATTGAACTCCTAGCGAGACATCCTGAAAATAGACTCTTGTTTCTTCTTTTGAAATGGGTCAATATCTATACATATTAATAAATGAAGGTTTTAGGAGGATACATCTCCATTTTCTAGAGCATGTCTGTTGTATTTTCCCGCCTAAATCATTGATCCGGAAACATTAGTGCACGGGTCATTTAACCCGACCTGCTCCAAATATGTTGACCCGATTCCTTAAAAGCTATTTTCTCAATTTTAGGGTTTCAGCGCTTCAGCTCAGCCGCAGGGTTTCTCCTCCTTCTCCTCCACGATCTGCTTCACCGCATGGCTACAACTCCTCTAATCTATGATCTGCTTTGACGCAGGTTTCAACGATTCTCCTCCACAATCTCTTTCTGGTATTTGCGCAATCGTGTTTCTTTTCTCAGTAGTTAGGGCTCCAACAAAATCTTTGGTGTCTTATTTTGTCATCGTACTTGTGATTTGCAAATTCGTTTCCTGCAAACCTTGCTATAACAGAGGGATGAGCCATATGCTTTATCCTAATCTTTGAGTGAATTTAATTTTCATTGTTATAATTAAAAATATTATCTATGTATGAAATGTCATTAAATGAACATTACAGGTGCTTTTTTAGTCTTGAATTCTTACTATGTCACATTCCTTTTGATTTAACAGTAATCTTTATCATTCATATCATGGATAATTTTTGTGTTATATAATCATTAACACTTCATCCAAACTGTAATTGTAGCCACGCTATACGTATAGGGCATATGATAACATATGCCCTGAAATAACTGTTATTTTTAATTGGTTTCAACCCCACAGGAACTAGGTAAGCTGTAAGTTTTCAAGGATTTATTCCAATTTTTGGTAATTGTGGTTGTCATCTTGTTCTATTGTACAATTTATTAGTTTGAAAATATTGATGTTGAAAAGATGTTTTAATTCAGGATATTTGCTGGTTACAACAAATCCACCAGGATATTTGATATTCATTGCGCAGGTAGAGATTTTGAACAACGTTCAACCATTCAAGGGAATAAGGAAGGGCAATCTGGTTGGTACATGCATATTATTTTAAATAATGCTAATAGTAATTTAATTGCAATTATAGTCTCTTTGTGTTCAGGTATCATATCTTCAATTGCTTTTTCTCCAAGTCATACGGGGATGCTTGCTAGAGGGTCGTGTAGCCAAACTACATCAATGCATAGGAAAGATAATATGGAGCAATTGTATGTCCTACATGGTTAAGAAGGTGGGGTCACACATGTAAGTGGGCAACTATGGTTAAAAGTTTTCATCTAATCATTATTAAAAAAATCACTAATACTGTTTTTTTTCGTCATCTTATTTACAGGTTCAATTCTCCAAAGATGGAAACTACCTCTATATAGAGGGACGAAAGGTATAATACTGACTTTTTCATCGCCTTATTGCCTATGTTAATCCTGCAGTAATATGATGTGGGTCCAGATGATCAATAGCCAAAGAAATTAAAAAATAAGACTAGAAAGCAATTATGGAGAACTATTATGAGGCAATTTTCTGATCTTCCATTCATAATCTAAAAGCTCCTATTTAAGGATTACACTGTAACATAAAACAAGGAAAACTAACTAGAACATGGGTACTGTGGCATCCCACCATTTCCCTTTATTTTAGCCACTAAACTTGAAACAAACTTGAAGCCAAAGGAAACACAAACAAAACCCACGTGCATGGTGCAACCTCTGACCCAGTAACCCGACACATATCATAATCATCTATCTTAGTGAATTGAATTTCAACTCATCAATTTACAATTAATTTGGTAATTAGTTAAATTTCTGCTTATTTTTTCCTATTGTAATTCTCTGGTCAATGTTCATTACCAGTTGAGTTATCTACTTATCTTTAATTGTTTGCTTACTTCATAGTTCCATAAAGTTGGAATATGTATTTTACAAGACATCCTCATCAAAGTAATTGATTTTTGTGCATGATCCATATATATATTATGCTGGGATATGCAAGACTGTTGAAATTGTATACAAGTAGGCACCTTTTTTTCTTGGTTATATGATAAATCTATTAATCTTTTTTCTTGGTCAACCTGTTTTAGAATGGTTAGCAACTTTTTCCCCTTTTAACCTGGTTGACCCGTTTTATTAGCTTATACTTTATCTTGTTATCAGTAGAATACAACCCAAGTTTCAACCCAAATTGCCCTGTTTTATCTGTTTATATTCTTAATTTTCTGTTTTTTGAATTTAATTAGCTAACACCTAATAAACATTTGATTGCATAAGGTTGTTTCCGGTTCTTTATATGATGAAGCTGCTGTGATGGTTATTTATGCGGTTATTCTCGATTGTAAGCTGATGCTTGAGGAGTCCACAAACAACTATGGTTAGTAGACACTAGACGAACATTAATTATTTTTCAATATACTTCAATTTATATATCTCTGGTAAGCATTTTCTTTTTCTCATCTATAATTAAATATCTTTACTTTTTCTAAACAAATTACTTTGTTGATGAGGGTACAAAATGTAATACTACTTCAGACTTCAGAGATATTGCACAAACGTAACCGTGAAAAGAGAGTAGTTGATCATTTAATACCTTGCTTGTCACTACCGATTAATATGTTTCACAAATAAAGGTTTGTTTTTTTAACCTCAGCCAGTTAACTGGTAATTACTAAATGTGAAAAAAGAAACATCCAAACTTATGTTGTACTTTTCTCTTTGTAGTGAATTATAATATTTAATATCAAGATTTTATAATGTTGCACGCAACTTTCTTAAGAGTTGATACCTTAAAAAAACAACATAGATTCCATTTTGCACGAAAAGGTCACTTAACCAAAAAGCGCCGAAGTGATGTCTACGTACTTGCTGAGTTTGCAATATGTAACCGACGTCTTTAATTGTATACAAATAAGTATTTAGACATTTGTAAATTGTAATTGTATTCATAGATTTGTACATTATAATTGTAATAGTTATCATTTTTCATTATTACATGTAATATGTTATTATTTATTATAAAAAGTATTTACAGATTTTCTTTATCGTATCTTTTTTAGTACTTAACCCCGTGTAATACACGGGTACTAACCTAGTTAATTATAAAGACATGTCCAATTATCATCGTGGAGGTCATGGTCATGGACTTATAAAATCCCCTTTGCATCTTGCACGCTCTAAGTAAACATATATTCAATTCGTTTTTCTTTGTTTGAAACCGGCTAGTCTCACTTGCAATAATGGAACCCGTATCTGTGTGATGAGGAGGTAATCCAAGAGTTGACAGACTTTTACCTGGACCAGTTAGACAGAGGTCATCAATTAAAGATTTTCCCAAAATTAAGTTTCCAATTCTTTCCTTTTAAGTGTAAACCGTGTAAATCATTGATTGATTTGATTTACGCGTTTATTCGGTATTTAATTGCCGGTTGTCAATTTCAAAGATTTAACAATACATGCTAAATTTAGATATCCTGTATATAAAGGGGCTTGATATAATGTTTTGGGCATTCAATAATATATCACTTTTTCTTGAGAAATACTCATTCGTTATCTTTTGTGCTTCCATGCTACATCAATCCGGTATGCCACAATATAAAGGAATACAGCATTAAAGCAACATGACATGAAATCAAGCCAATAACTGCTATATATTGGCTAGAAGTTATATTGAATGACACCACAATCTGTGATCCTCAAAAATATCAACAAAATTGATATCATATGATATAATAGTTAGACAGCAGCTGGTGGCAATCTTTCCTTCAACTTCATATCATGTACAAGTGTCTCTAATTGCCTAGTAGGCCTTGCTAAGTATGGAAAGAGCCTTATCCTAAAGCAACTTTAATTATGAACCTTTATCAAAGTGGTAGGGCATGCAATAATACTACAACTACAAGAATGTCATGATAGGGTAGAAAGTGAAAGACTTGCATAAGACTCCACCACCGCCGGTGGAACTAGTATAAGAATCACAAAGCCCAAACAGCCTAATTGTCAAAGAGGTAAACGAATCACAAGATCTAGCTTCTAGCAGTTCTTGGCAGCTAATTCGATCCGAAACACGCGCTATAGACTATGTTTAACATTTTTGTTTTTCTATTAAGTAATATATGATTCACGGGCGATGTATGGCTTTTCTTTTATAGAAGAAAATCTGTTTTTTTAGATATATGAAACTTAAAAAATATAGGGTAAACTCGGTGCATGAGACTCTTGCATACACGGGGTCCGGGGGTGTTGCGCAAACTTAGGCATATGTACGCATCCTTACCTTGTATTTATGTAAGAGGTTATTTTTACGACTCGAACTCTTGACTAATAGGTTGCATGCATGACATCAATGTTACAATTGTTCCAAGGTTCGCCTATATTAAACTTTAAATATATATTATTATTTTATGTAAAAAGTATATTGCCTGGTAAAAAGACACAAAATATATGTTACTATTGTTTTCATTTAAAATAAGAAAATAACAACTTATTAGGAACATATGCTACTTACCATTTTACAGATAAATAATGTGATATTATAACTTAACAATCCATCAAAATACAGTTGACTTTCGTTTATTAATTAAAATCTTGTTACAATACATGATCACACATCGTAAAATATACTATTTGTTTTCATAAAAATAAAATATATGTGATACAAATGTTAAATACAATTATTCATATGTTCACATCCTATATTCTCAATCACAAGAAAGGATGTCCAAATAATCAATAAATGTAGTAAATCAATCAAAAGATATTAGAAAAATGATTGATTTACACTATTTAAGTAAGTCATCTTTCCAATTTTTATGAACCCCCTTGCAAAAAAAAAAGCTCCTAGATTTCTAAGTCATATCAAAGTGATATTTAGCTCTAAAACTACCTACCATCCAAAAATCAATGATCATGGATTTAGAAGAGAATAAGTATTGAATGTTCATCATGAATCATTATTTTCAACACTTTAGTTGTTATCTATGAGTGTTCCTCCAACCTTCAAAGTGAGATTTAGATTGGTGATCTCTACCATATTAGTGTGAATAATTTTACTAGTGATCTCTACCATACTAGAGAGAAGCTTGTAAAGGTGATCGTTATCATGATTAGCGAAAGGTGTAGAGATGTCCACTACCTTATTAGTGAGAAACTTATAAATGTGATCACTACAATTGATTAGTAAGAGGTTCTTAATGGAAATAATCTTTTGGTGGAGACAAGCAGCACGTAGATGTAATGTGGGTTGGTTAACGCACACATGAACCATTTTAAATCTTGTGTTCACGTGTTGATTATTGTTTCATTTCAGACTTGTTTATACATTGTGTTCATCTTTCAAGTTCTATACAATAAACATTTTATAAACAAGCAAAGAGTTTTTAAAAGTGGACATCAAATTTAAAAATAACATATTCACCCTTGATAACGGAGGGAGGATCATCCCCTCCTTTCCTATTCTTTCTCCAGCCATAACAAAACCAACACCAAGGAAAGAATAAAATCGATACAACCAGGATAACCTAACAAAACCAAAGTCAAACCCTACACCACGAACAAAAGGGATGAACCAGGCAAAGGGACAAAAAGTGAAGAGTCGTTATCACCTCCGGAACCAAAGTCAAAGAGTTTCCCCTTTAGAGAAAATGAGAGACTACTAAGAAGACAAGACAGAAAGACATAATGTGACATTCCCCTTTGGGAAGGGCACGTCCTTTCCTTCGAGAGAGGTGGAAAACGGGATCACGACTATAAATAGTTAACACCATCTCAACAAAAGGGACGCCCTAGATCCGAGGATACCTATCTAGAATTCTTGCCCTAGACTTTTAAGTCATACTTGAAACTTTAGACTTATATTCTTAGGCTTATCGTGAGGATATTCTCCCTCTCCAAGTCTTGCAAACACTTACTCTTGTCGGATACTCTTCATCAATCCAAGTGAGTATACTTAGCCCCTTTTTCCTTTCTATACTTTTGGGGTGAAACATGTTCAAAACTTTAAACTTATACAATTCTTGTACAACTATGACTATATGCTTATTCTTATGTTAAACTTGAGACTTGTATGCTTAGATTAAACTTAAAACTAGCACATTCATTAACTTTGATCAAGCCTATGGTAACAATGATAGATCTATTGTATTTGACCAATCCACCTTGATTGATTGACCCCTTCGGGGGGGGAGCCCTTGGTGATTGTTACTGAATTAAACTTTAAACTTGAGACTTATAAGGGTAACCTGCGGGTTATGCCTAAACTTGGTTGGAGGGTTGAAGTGCACAATGTTTAAGATACTTGTTTCTCATACCTACATTATAGAATGCATATATCATAGTGAATTGTAATTCTTTTCAAATCCTTGTTAAACTGTGTCAAAACCTTTGTATCTCACCAACTATTTTGTAGTTGACAGATTCTTTCACATGTTTTAGGTTCTACAACATGAGACTTTATCGTGATCACATAGGATGCTTGGACCTAGATTGCTTAATCAATTAGACTTGTATTCTTGCTATGTATTTGATTTATTCCATGTATTGGAACCTTGAGGTTCTTTAATAAAACTATTTAAACTTTAATAGTCAACCTTGTGCTATTGAACAACCGTGTCCGCCCGACGTATAATCCGCCGTCGGTTGGGGTGTGACACAACACTTCTAGAGATTCCCAAAAAAGTAGGTGGGTCAAAGCCTTTATTGAACAAAAGTACAAACACCAACAAATTTATAAGACCAACTTGCCCATGGGTTTTACATATATCTAACATCAACAGTGAAGGCACTTGGGTTGTGAAGACATTCTTTGATGAACACATGTGTCTTCAAATAAGAGATGTGAAGTTATGCACTGTAAGTTGTTTGGCAAGACAAATTGAAAGCACTGTTAAAGTGAACCCAACTATTCCTATGAAAGCACTTCAAGATCAGATACACCAGAAATACCAGATCCAAGTTTCAGCAAAGAAGATGTTCAAGGCAAAGGTAATGGCTTCTAAAAAAAATATAGGAGATTACAAGATTCAGTACGGACTTCTTAGAGACTACCGTGAAGAACTTAAAAGATCAAACCCAAAAACTATTGTGACTATTGAGGTTGAAAGGGAAGTTAAACCAGCAACTGAAACCAGACAGTTCAAGAGGATCTACATCTGTATTGGGGTTTTGAAGAAAGGGTTTAAGAGCTGTGGGAGAGACTTATAGGGTTTAGATGGGTCATTCATGAAAGGTCCATATCCTGGACAAGTTTTGAATGTAGTGGGTTTAGACTCAAATAATGGCATATATCATGTTGCTTATGCCTTGGTAGAAGCAGAAACTAAGGATTCATGGACTTGTTTTTTGAAATGTCTAGGAGATGACCTAGATCTGGCTATAAATTCAAACTTTGCATTCATTAGTGACAGGCAGAAGGTATGAGATGTTTAAATTAATTGATTTGTTTGCATATTAATTTAACTTTATATTAATTGATTTGTTTGCATATCAGGGCATCCTACCAGCTTTAGTCAAAGTTTTCACTAGTGCTGAACATAGGTTATGTTTAAGGCATATACATGAGAACATGAAGCCTAAATAGAGGGGTCACATATACAAGAATTTGCTATGAAAGTGTGCAATCTCAAATACTGTTCCACATTTTGAGAAGGCTATGCAAAAAAGTTGCATCAACAGATCAAGGCTTATATGAGTGGTTGAGAAAAATTCCACCAAAACACTGGTCTAGAGCCCATTTCAGTAGTATGATACCTTTCCTTATAATATTTTGCACATTTACATACTTTTCCTTATAATATAATAGTTTGCACAGTGGTATGTTACTTTTGCTTATAATAGTTTGTATTTTACATATGTAGGAAGAGCAACAAGTGATGTGTTATTGAACAATTTATGTGAGGTCTTTAATAGGCAGTTAGTTAGGGATAAACCTATGATAACCTGCTTAGAGTTTATAAGAGAATACCTGATGAAGAGAATTGTGATTGTGCATAAATTCATTGCTAAGTCTGCTGGTCCTCTAACACCTAATGCAACAAAGTTATTTGACATCATAAAATCAGAGGCAAATGATTGTACCGTCATTTGGAGTGGATTGGGAAAATATCAAGTGAGTGGGCCATCTATATATCAGTTTGTAGTTAACATGGATCAAAAAACTTGCTCATGTAGAAAATGGGAATTAACTGCAATGCCATGTAAGCATGCAGTGGCAGTGTTGTGGAACATGGCTGAAAATGGAATTGATGTACGAATCCCAGAGAGATGGGTATCTGAGGTGTATTGGTTAGACAATTGGAAAAAAATTTATGCAAATACAGTGGAGCCAATGAATGGAAGGGATATGTGGACACCCTCTGCTTGCCCAACAAAACTGTTACCTCCAAAACACCACACCCAAGTTGGGAGACCCAAAAAGAATAGGAAGAGGAGTGTAGAAGAAATAAGTCAGCCAGTGGTGAGGGGAAAAATGGTCAGGGCTGGTCAAACAGTGACATGTGGGAAATGCAAAAAAAAGGGGCACAACTCAAGGTCATGCAAAGGACAGACACTCCATGGAGATTCACAAAGGATAGATCCTGTTTAATATGTTGCAGGCACTCCAGATTATGTTTCTTTTGTAATAGGGGTTATTAACAAACAATGGTTTCATTTCTTTTGTTTGATCATGAATGGATGTTGTTTAAACCATCTTTTGTAACAAACAATGTAGTTTAATTTGTTGCTTCTTTGGTTGGTCTTATGTGGATGTGGTTTATGTTTAAACAAGTATTTTGGTTTGTTTACGAATGAATTTGCTGCTTCTTGGTTTGTTTATGAATGGATTTGCTGCTACTTTGTAGTTTAATTTGTTGCTTCTTGGTTTGTTTATGAATGAATTGTGTCACAACATAACTGATGGTATGGTATTTTAGTCAAACATACCATACCATCAGGTGCATTTTTTTTGGTATACAACACATAACTGATGGTATGGTATACAGACAGCTACTTACAAACATGTGCATACCATCATATGCTATTTAGTAAAACTGCAAATCTTGATGATATATCTATACAAACAGGTGCTGAAACTGCAAATTTGTAGTCAAACAGGTCATTTTGGCACAACAACAGTTAATTATATTACATTAAACATAGTACATAAAGACTAAAATCAATGGCCTTTACAACTTTTTCAGGTCATAATGACAACAAAAACAATTATAAACAACAACCAACTACAAACTAACACAAATTTCAATTTCATATTTTGATTGCCAATTTCCTTACAACTTTCTTGTAATTTTCTTACAATTTCCTCCTTGTCATTAATATTCCTCAATAGACCTGGTATAATCTCAATTGATCTTGGACACATTAGGGGATCAGCCCAAGCAATAAATCCACACCTTGATCTCTGCTAAAAAAAGTAGTTGAAAAAATTAGGTCAAACCAGAGGAAGAAGCATCACCAGCGAATGAAGATGATGTCCAGGAGGTGATAAAAATTACCTTTCTAGCACAACAATAGAACCTAAGACCTTGGTTTGATGATGTCCAGGAGGTGCGAATCGAGGTTGGAGAACCACACGAACACATCACCATTGTCGAAGGACTTGTAAGCTTAGGGAAGAAGGAAAACGATCGAAACTTGTAAGCCAAGGGAAGATGACTAAGGTTTTATATTTAAAACCCTAAACAAGTGGGTTAAAAAGACTAAAATGCCCCTCACGTGACTGGCACGCGAGGGCAGTCTAACGGAGCAACTGGATGGCGTTAGGGAAATGTAGCGGATCGAGACAAATTGTAAACCTCAAGGACTAAAAAAGAGAAATTTAAACTATTGGACTAAAATAAGGAATGACTCCAAACATTTTTTTAAATAAGAATCTTTTTATTTAAAAAAAACGTGCATATTTCAATTTTTATAACCTATATTTCATCCTAAAAATCATGTATTTGTGTGTAATTGTTAGAAAAATGAAGAATTATACTTTAACCTGCACTAAATACAGACTGGAGCACCACCTGAAGTTGTGGAATGACTAGAGAAAGCTTGCAGAGAGTCGCTAATGGCCTCGATGTCCTATTGTTCCGGCTTCGAGTTCAGCCTTTCTTTTTTGATGATTCATAATACACATCTTACTTGGATGGGTATTAGGTATAGGTTGACGAAGGTTTACCTTATTTGTGGCGAGAGTAGTCCATAGGAAATACGAATGGTAGCCAAAAGCTCTAAACAAAGGCGTGAGTGTTCGTCGGTGCCTCAATATTAATTCGACCATGAGTTCCCGACTGATTATATGACACGTTAAATAAAAAATGTTTATATAAAACACGTTAATAATAATACTGATGATGATAATATTAATATTATTAATAATAATGATAATAATAATAATACTAATAATAATATTAATGCTAATAGTAATAATAAAAATAAAAAGACAATAGAAAACAATAAAAGTTTTTAATTTAACATCACAAATGGAGCGTATTAAGTTTTTCTTGAAAGATAAATTTCTTTAATCTTTTGGTATTGAGACTTGAACCCATGAACTACTCAAATATTAATGTTTTTAAATGATTTTTCTCTACCAACAGGCTACCAACCAAATTGGCTAGCCTATTAAGGAAAATAAGATCGGAGGGGGTGGTATTCTAAATAAAAAAGGTTATTTCGGCCGACACATTTATCACAACTATTTTTTTTTAATTTATATGTGCAATTATTTTTTAGTATATTTTAATTTTAATTATACATATTATAACATAATATATAAAATTTATTTTATCATTAAATATATAAAATAATTATTTTACAATTACATTTTGATTTTATATAAGTTTTGTAATAGTTAATTAAATAACATGCTTGTTTACAATCGCAAGCCTAAACAAGCTCGATGTTTGAAGCTCGGGATTGAACTCGTTTACGAATTCCAATTTAGACTTGAGTTTCCCTCAATTCGAACTTTTAGCAAGCACCTATGAGCGACACGGGACATATAACATTCATCTTGCCTAACAACATTCACTTGATATGAGTGTATTAATCTTGCATATGGTTTAAACGTCAACATAAAACTACCAACCAGACTTCCTTTGAACCTTCTCGTGCATATATGCATTTGAAGTTATTTTGTGCCATCTAAACCCTCATACCAATCAATATTGTCCGCTTTACTCACCGGAAGCTCACTACTTTGTTTTTGTTTACCCTAGTCGAGACATCACCGGATGTCATCCGCTCAAGCAGCTTAAGTGTGGAGTTCTCTTATCTACATGGAAAGCTTCCAAAATGCATTAGTTGTATTTGAAACGAGACATTCATTAATACGTAACATCTATCGTGTCGACAAATGGTGTGAGATTTACCTAAGATGTCATGTACTCCCCCTAATGCTAGGAAAAGACGTGTATAAATCCATGGACCATGGTATTTAAGATCCCTATGCCAAATACCACTTGAGATAAATTCTTCACAACAATATACCTATCAAAATCTCATAGAACTTTACCAACACAAGGAATCCATAGAGTTGTAAAGCTTAGGAAGTTGCAGATCATCTTGTCAATGTCCCCCATGTTGCTCTGAAGCATATGCATCAGTGGCCTTGTCTAGTAACATGCTGATGCTAGACACATTTGCCACTATTTATATTATATTATATTATATTCCTGGTTCATGGAATCATAATCTGCATCTATTCAGTTCAAGAAATCTTTAACTGTAACGCAAATGGCAGTTTATAGATGCAAGTTTGAAACAAATGAAAACTTATGCTTCAAGAGAGAGAACAATATTTGTTCTCACTCATGCTCTAACAATAAATTCCCGTCATCAGAAAAGAGTAAATAATATTAGTAGTTTATGAGATGAACTAACAAATATAAACAAATATGAAGAAGATGAACACAAATAAAGATAAACCTATTTAAACAAACTCAAGTAGAAACACAAGATTGGGAGCTTGATAAGTATCTCGAATGTTAATACACCATAGTGTTAGGGACGTATTTGAGAGTGTGAAGGGTGGGCGACCATACAATGTCACATTCTAGTGGGGGCCTATTTTTTTTTTTCTTATTTAGGTGTTGTAGATCGATTAACATATATATATATATATATATTTTAAACTTATTAGTAATTACATGTTTTAGAGGGGGTCCAATAAATCCAGTTTTTTACTGAACGAGTGTTTTTTTATGAAAGAGTATTTTGGATGTAACTAACTATGGAGTTTGATTATCTCTAAACAGTTAATAATAAACCAATATATTATTGTATACTAGTGGGTTGGCCCGCGTAAAGCGACGGGTGTCACCGAGTCTCTTTAGGAGAGCGCAATCTAATCCGATTTGCCTTAAATACTGATTATATTTGAGTATTATTATTATAACTATGTAATATTTAGTTGGTTATTTTAAGGGTGTGGACGAGACAGTTCGGTTTTGAGCCACAGCCATAACCAATACCAAAATTTTTGTTTAAGAACCGGAAGAACCGATCTAGCCAGCAAGCAAATTTTACGCAAATAGATTTTTAGCAATGTTAGTTAGAACAAAATGGTACTCCCTCTTTATAGGAGGTTCCCCCACTGAAGTTCTCTAGCCATCGATGTAGAATGGAGATAAAAAAACCTCTATTTATCAAGCCACAATATTTGTTTTTTTTTTCTCTTATTCGATGTGAAATGACAGTAAAGCCAAAGTTTAAAAGGAGCTTAGAGAGTTAAAGTACGGAACACCCTCATTTTACTCCGTTAAGTAGTCATTAACTCTGTTAAGTGTCTTAAAATGTGGGTAAATTACCATCCCATCCTTCCAATATTTTAATATATAAATAGTGGGTTGGCTCGCGCAAAGTGGCGGGTGTTACCGAGGCTATTTTCGAGAGCGTAATCTAACCTGACCTGCCTTAACCACTGATTATATTTGGGTATTCTTTTTCTTATTATTATAATCAAACCTTGCTCGCAAGCTCACGAGTCGAGCCAAACCTAGCTTGGGTTCAGCTTGTTTACAAACAAAGCCGATCCAAGTCCGCAAGTTTACAACCGGAACGATTTCAAGCCGAGCTTTTTTCAAGCAAAATTCAATCTAGCAAAAAATGGAATGAAGGGCATGGAACACATGATTCTATTTTCTCACTAAAAAATATCCAATTTTAGCACCGCAAGTTAAATATCCAATTTTAGAACTAAAAAATACTTGTTGTTTATCCAATCTAGCAAAAAAGGGCATGAAACAAATGGTTTTGTTTTCTCAAGTAAGATGCTTTTCTATTTATAGTGGTTTGCTTTATGATTAGGTTGGGTAAACCACCAATGTGGGACAAGCTAAAAAGTAAAAAGAAAACATTTTGTTTAGCTTTAAAGGATTAGGCTTTGATGTATTTGTACATTGTGTTTAACAAGTGGTATTTAAGATGGTGTCTTAAAATTGGATAACATTATCCTTTTGCCCACCCAATATGCTTTATATAGTAGTATAGATAACATTTACTAACGTATGTGAACAAGAAGTTTACTGTTTTTTTTTACGAATTTGATTTTTCTCCAATAACTGCGTTCGTTAGCTTTAAAAAAAATATATACAGCTGTGTTTAGTTTTTTTTGTTGAAAACGTGGTTGTGTTCGAAATAGAGTATTTTTTGTATTGTACGATATATCGAGTGCAGGTACCATACTGGTACCGTGACAAACGTAACCAATACCGACCGAACATCATCGGTATCGGTATCGGTATTATAAGAAACCGATACTATCGGTATTCGTTTTTATAATCCCAAATTTTATGTAATGAAACCATTGTAAATATTTTTTTGTTGTATTGTAAACCTTACCAAGTATCAGTATCGTAACGAACCGAGTTGTGTTCAGAGTAATGTATTTTTTTGTGTCGTAAACTATACCAATTGCCGGTACCGTACCGGTAACGAAACAAACCGAACTGATACCGACCAAACATTGTCTATACCGGTATCGGTATTCGTTTTTATGTTTTCGATCGATGTAACATATTTTGTTTCTTTTCAAATATAATGTTCTATAAATTCCAAATATACTGTTGCGACGCGCTTATTTTTATCTACGTTTCGAGATAAATTTTATTTAAAAGCGAACAACCGCAACGCGCGACATAACCCGTGTATATATAAACCAAAGTATATCTCTATTGAAAAACAAAAACAATAATAAGAACATGGTTAGTGACGATGAAATCCAGTTATCTGAAAAGGATACTTAAAAAGGGGAGGTAATGAAAACCGAATGTAAATTATGGATCCATTTTTGAAGCTCCTGTTCCGTTTTTTTAGTGCAATGTTATCTTCCTTTTTTTTGGATTTTTGGAAGTACGATGATTGTTTTCAGGACTAGTGCCAAGTATAACTGACGCAGAAGTCAATCGCTGACACCAGAGTGAAGTTTATGGCTATGAAAGTCAATTAGTGATGGCATACAAGTCTTGGGAAGGAGATCTATCATGTGCACAAAAAAAGTACTTGCACAAGAACATGAAGCCATGAAGGTAAACAGAAGAGAGAAGAGGGATCTTTCAAAATGATGTAAGGAATGAGTTTGAAAGTTTGTTTTTAAATTGTTTCATTTAAACATTTAGATTATTATTTTTATTAAAGTTAATTGCATAAAACGTCCCCGTTATTTGATAAAATTGCACGTTTGATCTCCAGGTTTTAAAAACTGTAAACTTAGCCCAAACTTTTGTGACCTGATTGCGTCTTTAGCCCCTTACTATAATACCCGTTAGTTTTTAACGAAAAATTAGTCCGTGTGCCATCACGTGACTTACGATCGCAAACTTAACCCTAAAAATGAGTTAAAACCAGTAAAAAAATAGCAAAAATGTAAGGCCCCTTTTCCCGGGTGACCTCACTTGTTGGATTTACTCATAAACATAGTCATTAATTACTGAACTTTTAATTAAAAACATTCAAACACAGCGGAAACATTCAACATTTGAGTACATTACAGCGGAAGTCTTGACATTCAAAACATTAACCATTGTCTAAACAAAACATAAGGTGGGATGTCAGTCACATGTCGGGCAGCCTTCACGCCTTCGCACGACTCTTTCCTTTGTTACCTGAAATGTATACTAAAAGTCAGCTAACGCTGGTGAGTTCTAGTTTAAAACTATTAAGTATGATCATTCTTTTCTTTATAAGTATACATAAATATATACATTTCTACAAATACGTATTCATAGCCTTTACTTTTCTTTCTTCATTCTTATGTGAGTACATAGATATGTATTCACCTTTTCTTTCCTTAACATTCATTGGTCATACACATAAGGGTGATCAACCCATCTTACGGTACGTATATCACAAAGACATACGCCCTTGAGCTACCGTCGTAGCCCTTTTACTCGCCCGGTCCTAGAAACCGTCCGCCTTAACTTTGGTCAGGCCAACCTTCGGCCGTCCGTCTTTACCGTCCTACCGTCGTAGTCCGTCATATTCGCCCGTCTGCCCTAAGGCATCCGTTTCCCACGCGAACTATTGTTTATGCAACCGTTATACTATTTTAGCATTTACTTCGACCGCCCTTTTATGCTTTTTGTACGTCCTAGCTTGCGAAGGACGTATCTTTCCCGGTTGCAAAATAGTCACGTGGTCGTCCGTCTACAGAAGTAGCCGTTAACTTCGTTTCCGTCCATAACGTATACTTACATTTATAACATGCAATATAAATAATTATACAGCAAGATTTCATTTATTTACGTTATGCCATTCTTTCCTTCATTCTTTGTAAACATACGTTTCATTCTTTGTTCAAATTTCATTCTTTATATATATACATATAAAGTATATATTAGTACATCACGTATGATCACATTAGCATTCATATCATTTATTCATTTAGTGTATACATTTCAGCCCTAAAACATTTAATAAGGTTTGCACATAACATAGAAGGGGGCACATAGAACTCACCTGATAAGCTTCTCTAGGTTGTCCTAAACAAAGGTCCAACAATGTCACTTCTGATCTGAACTGAGTAGTTAAATACACATCAGACCTAATCTCGACTCTAACGGTTTAATCATTCTAAACATACTGACTTTACTTAACCATTCTGATGCCTGCGCACTTATCAAGTGCGCAGGGCCTTGGTCATGCGTACTTGACAAGTACGCAGACTTTACTTCATGCGCACTTGGTAAGTACGCAGACTTTACTTCATGCGCACTTGGTAAGTACGCAGACTTTACTTCATGCGTACTTGATAAGTACGCAGAACCCTTCTTCCTGCGTACTTGATAAGTACGTAGGATCTGATTCAGGCGCAAGAACCCTAACTTTTTGCATGCGGGTCTGATCATGTCAATATCTAAATTTTCTTTTATCATAACGTTCGGTTTTTATTCTAGATATTAGATATTTGTTCATTTTCAAGTTTCATCCATAAAAACTTCACCTATTTAGCTAAAACCGAAAATCCTAATATAATCATAAAAACTCAGATTATGATCGAACGCTTACCTGGATTGGAGTTATGATTCAGAGAAGATGATCACGAGCACAGTAGCAACGTTCTCCTGAATTCCCGAGTCGATCCGTCACTTTCTCTCTCTAGAACCGTGCTCTCTTCTATCTCTCTAGAACTTGAGATTGGTGAAAAATGAGAAGTTTGGGCAGCCCTTGCCCTTATATACTTGGGCTTCCTTCGGCCCGTTGGAGCCGAGCCCAAGCCCATCCATTTTTCTTTCGTCATTTGAAAATTATAATTTCGATCGTGCCATTATTTATTTATTACCAGTTTTGGGATGTTACAAGTCTACCCCCTTAAAGAGGTTTCGTCCTCGAAACTACTTATACGTTAAATAATTGAGGGTATAGTCCCCTCATCTCGTCTTCTTTTTCCCACGTGGCTTCTGACCCTTTTATGTGCTTCCATTGTATTTTGACTAGAGGAATCGACTTATTGCGTAGACGTTTTTCAGCTCTGTCAAGGATGGCTATCGGTTCCTCTACATAATTTAGACTGTTATCTACTTCGATCTCGTCGTTAGGTATGTGAGCTGTGTCGTCAGCTAGGCACTTGCGTAAGTGCGACACGTGGAACGTAGGGTGTATTCCACTAAGCTCAACGGGTAGGTCGAGTCTGTAAGCAACTTGACCCACTCTCGCTAAAATCTTGAAAGGTCCGACAAACCTTGGACTTAATTTGCCACGTCTTCTGAATCGAATGATTCCTTTCCTTGGCAATACCTTTAACAGTACCATGTCCCTCACTCGAAACTCTAAATCCCTTCTTCTCTTATCCGCGTATGATTTCTGTCTGTCTTTTGCAGCTTTCATTCGAGCCTTGATTTGATCAAATTTCTCGGAAGTAGTTTTGACCACTTCGAGACTTGCAAAATCCTTTTGTCCAATTTCCCCCCAACAAACCGGGGTCCTACATTTCCTCCCATACAACATTTCAAATGGCGGCATGCCAATAGTCGAGTGATAGTTGTTGTTATATGAAAATTCTGCCAATGGTAGATGGCTGTCCCAGCTCCCACCGAAGTCAATGATATAGGCCCGGAGCATGTCCTCCAAGGTCTGAATGGTCCTTTCCGATTGTCCATCGGTTTGGGGATGGTAAGCGGTGCTGATGTTCAGTCTAGTGCCCATTGCTTCATTGAATTTCTTCCAAAACCTTGACGTGAATCTAGTATCCCTGTCGGACACAATCGACAGCGGCATACCATGTCTGCTTACAATTTCCTTGATAAATACTTCTGCTAGTCTTTCTGACGAAGAAGTCTCACGTATTGGCAAGAAGTGAGCACTTTTCGTCAAGCGGTCGACGATCACCCAAATGGTATCATTGCCTTTAGCTGTTCGCGGTAGCTTGGTAATGAAGTCCATCGTGATCTCCTCCCACTTCCATTCCGGTATTGGTAAAGGTTGCATTTTACCGCATGGTTTCTGGTGCTCGGCCTTAACTAGAGAACACGTTAGGCACTTGCTCACGTACTCTGTCACATCACTCTTCATGCCAGGCCACCAGTACTCCTTCTTCAAGTCTTGATACATTTTGTTTGTCCCATGGTGGATAGAATAGCGAGACTGATGGGCCTCATCGAGTATTTTGGTTCTAAGCTCGCCAATCTTAGGTATCCACATTCGGCCAAACCTAGTTCGTACACCGTATGCATTTGCATCCAAATTCCCTTGTTGTCCTACTATTCTTTCCCGTTTTATATTTCCTTCTAATAGCGCTTCGTCTTGTGCCTTTGATATTTCACTCATCAAATCTGGTGTTAAAATCAGCTGACACGCTTTGATCTGTATAGGTTCCGTTTCTTCCTTTCTGCTTAAAGCGTCAGCCAGCCACCTCTAAATCGTGTGTTGGGTAATTAACCTCGTGAATCTTTAGTTGCCGCGATGCGTAAGCAATTACCTTTCCTCGTTGCATAAGTACGCACCCCAAACCCTACCCCGAAGCGTCAGAATAGACTACCAAGTCTTCATTTCCCTCAGGTAGAGTTAAGACTGGAGCTTGGGTTAATCGTGCCTTAAGTTCTTCAAACGCGTTGTTTTGGGTTTGACCCCATTCATACTTCACTTCCTTCCGTGTCAACTTAGTTAGTGGCAAGGCTATTCTTGAAAAATCTTTAATGAACCTTCGATAGTAGCCCGCCAATCCCAGAAAACTTCGTATCTCTGTTGGTGTCTTTGGGACGTTCCATTCCTTTACTGTCTCGATCTTTGCAGGATCCACCATGATGCCGCTTGGGTTTATTACATGACCTTGGAATTGGAATTCCCTAAGCCAGAACGCGCATTTGGAGAATTTTGCGTACAACTTTTCCTGCTTTAGCACCTCCAGAACCTCCCTTAGGTGACAGTGGTTATCACCCTCGTTTTTTGAATATACCAGTATGTCGTCTATAAAAACTATCACTGATCGATCCAACATGGGTCGACATACTCTATTCATCAAATCCATAAACGCTGCTGGTGCGTTGGTCAATCCGAAAGACATCACGAGAAACTCATAATGCCCATAACGCGTGCGAAACGCGGTCTTCGGTACGTCTTCTTCTCTTACTTTCAACTGATGGTAACCCGACCTAAGATCGATCTTTGAGAACCAACTCGCACCTTGCAGTTGATCAAAAAGGTCGTCTATTCTAGGCAGTGGGTATTTGTTCTTTACTGTTCTCTTGTTCAACTCACGGTAGTCAATGCACATGCGCATGCTGCCGTCTTTCTTCTTTACAAATAGTATCGGAGCGCCCCACGGTGAGATGCTCGGCCTAATAAATCCTTTTTCTGTTAGTTCCTTTAGTTGAGACATTAATTCTTTCATTTCTGACGGCGCCAATCGGTAAGGGGCTTTGGCAACGGGCTCAGCTCCTGGCAATAAGTCAATCTAAAATTCTATTTCCCGATCAGGTGGTAACCCAGGTAGATCCTCAGGGAATACTTCCGAAAAGTTGCACACCACGGGTACTTTCTTGAGTTCATTCATTTTCATTCTATCATCAATAACATATGCCAAATAAGCTTCGCAACCGCGCCTCATGTAACTTTCAGCCTTGATCATCGAGATGATGTTCGGCATTGTGCAATTCCAATCCCCATAAACCGTAATTGGACTGCCGCTAGGAGCTTTGAGGTGTATCCTCTTACGTTTACATATGATTTGAGCTTCGTTGGCAGCTAGCCAATCCATACCCAATACTATATCGAATCCTCCTAAGGTAAGAAGGAATAATCTAGAAGGAAACTTATGGCCCTCTATTTCTATGATACAATCCTCTTTACTTGGAATACTGCCGAATTTTTACCCACGAAAGTTTGTACGCTAAAGGCCTTTACTATGGGGTTGATAGTGCAATCCAGTTTACGACTAAATGCGTTTGATATGAAGCTTTTACTAGCACCAGAGTCAAATAAAATAGCAGCATTTTCATCATTTACTAGAAACGTACCTGACACAACATCAGGGTTTCCTCTTGCTTCTTCCTTAGTCAGTGCATAGGCTCGAGTCTTAGCCTGCGGCTGTTCCTTTTCCCTCTCTCTTCCCGAACCAGATTGGCTGGCCTTCCTGCAGTTCTTTGTCAGATGTCCAAACACTCCACATACTTGGCACTTGATGTTTCTTACACATTCTCGAGAGAAGTGCCCCGGCTTCCCACACTTATAGCATGTGGTGGTGCCGATTTTATGTCACACCCTCGCCAAGGCGGAAACGCGAGGCGTGACGTAACATGGTTTCCAAAGCATATGATTACCGCAAACACATACATGATAAATGGATACATAAACAAGTTTAAAGTTTTACATTCCAAAATGTAACTTGAGTTTACAAAAAGTGAAGATTTCGCAAATATGAGTCTATTACAATGAGTTATACAAGAGAAATCCCCCAAAAGTTGTATCCATCGTGCATGCATGTATCCTACATTGTTAATCTTGCGATCACGTTAAATTTCCTGAAAAACATACTTAAAATTGTCAACACTAGGTTGGTGAGTTCACATGTTTAATCAAATAGTTCTTTATAAAATTCAATTGTTCGTAAATAGTTTCAGGCGTATGTGATAAACAGAATAAGAATTGTTGACCAATTTGTAAACTAGCTAGGAATACAAATAATATGTTCATACATGAGGCGTAACCAAACCATGACAATTGTACACGCCCCTAATTTCGTTATTCGGTTCTATGCGGCCATATCCTCCAGATTGTGGTTAGCGCGACTAACCATGACCGGGAGACGTCACTCTCCATAGTACTATTCATAGGACCCTAGGCTACAGTTAATGGTTACTACATTGTTCCAGGGGACTTTAGCGGCCTCTCTTGTTGTTCTCATCTCATGTAAACATAAAAGTCGTGCCTTATTCTCTTGTTATCCCATAAAATAGTTGTAAGTATGTTCTTCCCCCAAATATTGGAAAACAGTAAAAAGGGGCCGTGAAACTCACCTTGTTTTTATGTATGTTTTTAATGATACTTGTTGTAGTCAAACTTGACTATTCGTACCCTAAATACCAAAGGGTAAATTGTGTTAAGACCGAACGTCTCATATTGCAAATTGTTCACCGACTTTGTAAATCTGGTTGTTTTTGTTTAAAATATCTTCTTAGTGGTTCAACACTTGTTTCGTTACAAAAACAGTTCCAAGTTACTTCCCAAAAGGGGACTGACACAGGTATCGAAACTACCTAGTTTCGATTGGGCAATTGAGTATCGAAACTTCCTAGTTTCGATTGAGTAGTTGGGTATCGAAACTACCTAGTTTCGATTGAGTATGACAGTTGTCGAAACTTCCTAGTTTCGATTGACAACTAATATCGAAACTCCTAGTTTCGATTGAGTAAACATGTATCGAAACTTCTAGTTTCGATTGAGTATCTGAGTGTCGAAACAACTTAGTTTCGATTGAGTAGTTGTTATCGAAACAACCTAGTTTCGATTGAGTGAGAGGTATTGAAACTACCTAGTTTCGACTGATCAACAGGTATCGAAACTCCTAGTTTCGATTGAGTTAACTGGTATCGAAACTCCTAGTTTCGATTACTGGACTTCTGTTTGACAGAATCAGTCCTGCATATTTATGTTTTAAAACTTGAATTTGACACACTTTTCTTGTTATCTTATTTGTGATTGAACATTTTGTATGCTTAGATACAGTTTTAAAGAAAATAAAGTGGGTAGTATTGAGTTTTTACCTTAAAACCGAGATGAAGATGATGAAAGAAAACAGAGAATGATCTTGATTCTTCTGTAAAAAATTTTTAGAAACACTTGAAATCTTCTCAAAACACCGAATGATGTTAGTTTTTGTCTTAAAACTTGGCTTCGATTTGGAGAGAAATGGGGAAATTTCCGTAAGAAAATGAGTGATAAAAGGGTTTGGAGAGTTTTGATTGAAAAGGGGTATGGGTTATATCTGAGTTTTCTCACAGGTATGGTATGGGTCAATTTGAAAATATGGTAAATGGGACGTGATATTGGGGATGGTTTTCTCTGCACTTCGGCCGAAAAAGTCAAAAATGATTTGAGAGCTTATAATTAGTTTTTAAGTATTAGTTTATTAGAGGTATTAATATCAATTAGAGTTTTAAGGGGGTAATTTAATTCGGTTTAGGTTCCCCACGGTATTATAATTTTATTCTAAAAATAATTTATTGTTTCACGTAAAGTTTGTGTAATATATATATGCCTATATATTTTTCTGGTTATTTAAATTAACCACTAACGTTCGTATTAGTCGGTTTATACTGGTACGTGAACCAGTAATTTCTAGAATTACCAAAATTTGAAATGAGACAATGTTCGGTTTTTTTTAGACCTTAATGTCCTTGTTTGTGAAATTAATTAAATCACAAAAATAATTGCAATGTAAACTTGTTTAATACATGTACAGATATTGACCTGAAATGTCGGGTGTCACATTCTCCCCATGTTAAAAGAATTTCGTCCCGAAATTCAATTCGTGTCTTCTTGATGTGGTGTATCCTTAAACAAGGAGGGGTATTTCGTCTTCATTTGATCTTCTCGTTCCCATGTATACCCAGGACCACGTTTTGAGTTCCAACGTACTTTAACCAGTTTGATTCGACTACGTCTCAGCATTTGAACTTTCCAATCTGAAATCTCAATCGGTTCCTCGATGAAGTGCAACCTGTCGTCTATGTGAATCTCATCAGGTAGTATAATTAACGTCTCGTCTGATAAACACTTCTTGAGATTTGATACATGAAACGTATCATGTACGTTGCTTAGTTCTTGTGGTAGTTTGAGTTTGTAAGCTACAGGGCCAACTCTAGCCAGTATTTCAAAAGGTCCAACGTATCTAGGGTTGAGCTTACCACGGTTACCAAACCTTGCAACGCCTTTCCATGGTGAGACTTTTAACATTACTCGGTCACCAATTTGAAATTCTAATGGTTTCCGTCTGTTATCAGCATAGCTCTTCTGTCTGTCTCGGGCAGCTTTCAGACGGTCCTTAATTTTGAAGATCTTATCAGTGGTTTCCTGGACAATCTCAGGGCCTGTCAAATGTTTTTCACCAACTTCCGCCCAACATAGTGGTGAGCGGCATTTACGACCATATAAAGCTTCAAACGGAGCTGCTTTAATACTCGTGTGGTAGCTGTTATTATAGGAAAACTCTGCCAACGGTAAATGAGTATCCCAATTTCCTCCGAAATCAATTACACACGCACGGAGCATATCTTCTAATGTTTGGATAGTCCTTTCACTTTGACCGTCCGTTTGTGGATGGTATGCCGTGCTCATGTCAAGACGTGTGCCCATGGCTTCTTGTAATGATTTCCAGATTCTAGACACGAATCTGCTGTCTCTATCAGAGATAATAGAAATTGGCACTCCATGCCTAGCCACAATTTCCTTGATATAAAGCTTTGCAAGTTTCTCGGTTTTATCCGTTTCTTTGATAGGTAGAAAATGAGCTGATTTTGTTAAACGGTCGACAATTACCCATATGGTATCATAACCGCTGAACGTCCTGGGTAACTTCGTGATGAAATCCATAGAAATCTGTTCCCATTTCCATTGAGGTATCTCGGGTTGTTGTAACAATCCCGACGGTTTCTGATGTTCTGCCTTTACCTTTGAACATGTCAGGCATTTACCGACATAAATAGCAATTTCTCCCTTCATGTTCGGCCACCAATAGTGTTCTTTCAGATCCTTATACATCTTATCTGAACCTGGGTGAATGGAGTACCTGGACTTGTGGGCTTCGTCCATAACCAACTCCCGTAAATTACCAAAACTTGGTACCCATATTCTATTTGCAAAGTATAAAGTATCATCTGATTTTGGCTCTAACTGTCTGGTCATTCCTCGTAAAGCTTCATCATGAATGTTTTCTTCTTTGATTGCCTCTTGTTGTGCCATCCGGATTTGAATCGTGAGACTCGTATGAATAGTCAATCCTAGGGCACGAACACGAAGAGTTTTAACCCGTTCCTTACGACTCAAGGCATCTGCTACGACGTTTTCCTTACCAGGGTGATACTTGATATCACAGTCGTAATCATTCAATAGCTCTACCCAACGACGTTGTCTCATGTTGAGTTCCTTTTGATCGAAGATATGTTGAAGACTCTTGTGATCAGTAAAGATAGTGCATCTTGTACCGTAAAGATAATGTCTCCAAATCTTGAGTGCAAACACAACTGCGCCCAACTCCAAGTCGTGGGTCGTATAATTCTTTTCGTGCACTTTTAGTTGTCGTGAGGCATAAGTGATGACTTTGTCTCTTTGCATTAACACACAACCAAGTCCTTGGTGTGATGCATCGCAGTATACGACAAAATTGTCGATTCCCTCAGGAAGGGATAAGATCGGTGCACTACACAGCTTCTGCTTTAGCAATTGAAAAGCTAACTCTTGTTTGTCACTCCAATCAAACTTCTTTTCTTTCTGGGTTAATGTGGTTAAAGGCAAGGCTATTTTTGAAAAATTCTCGATGAATCGCCTGTAATAGCCTGCCAAACCAGAAATTGACGCACCTCAGACGGAGTTCTTGGTACTTCCCAGTTTTTGATCGCTTCAATTTTAGATGGATCAACATGAATTCCTTCCTTATTGATGACATGTCCAAGGAAATGCACTTCTCGGATCCAAAACTCACACTTAGAGAATTTAGCGTAAAGTTTCTCGTTTCTGAGTAGTTCCAAAATTAATTTCAGATGATGTTCATGATCCTCCTTGGTTCGTGAATATATTAATATGTCATCGATAAATACTATCACGAATTTATCCAAGTATGGCTTGCACACGCGGTTCATGAGATCCATGAAAACAGCTGGTGCGTTCGTCAAACCAAATGGCATAACCAGGAATTCGTAGTGGCCATATCGAGTCCTAAATGCTGTCTTTGGTACATCTTCTTCTTGGATTTTCAGTTGATGATACCCTGATCGTAGATCAATTTTAGAATAGAAACTGGAACCTTGTAGTTGATCGAACAAATCGTCTATTCGAGGAAGAGGATACCGGTTTTTGATTGTCAGCTTGTTCAATTCTCGGTAATCAATACACATCCTAAAGGTTCCATCCTTTTTATTTACGAATAGGACTGGAGCTCCCCAAGGTGAGAAACTCGGTCTTATGAAACCTTTATCAAGCAACTCTTGCAGTTGATTAGATAATTCCTGCATCTCGGAAGGTGCTAATCGATACGGGGATCGCGCAACCGGTGCAGCTCCTGGTACCAAATCGATTCGGAATTCGACTTGCCTCGGTGGTGGTAATCCAGGTAAGTCTTCAGGAAAAACTTCGGGGTAATCCTTAACGATTGGTATGTCTTCAAGTCGACGTTCCTCGGGTTTCTTCTCGACGACGTGCGCCAGGAACACGCAATAGCCTTTACGTAGGTACTTACGAGCTTTCATGCAGTTTATCATCCTCAATGTCACTCCACTCTTCTCACCTTGAACCGAAAGAACTTCTCCGTTCGGGAGGGGAATATGAACAATCTTCTCAAAACAAACAATCTCGGCGTGATTCTTCGACAACCAATCCATGCCAATAACAACATCAAAACTTCCCAAGTCAACGGGTAACAGGTCTATACTAAACGTGTGGTTCTTAAAACATAAGGTACAACCCTGAATAACTTCAATAGTTTTAATTAATTTCCCGTTTGCTAATTCAATCGTATAATTTTGGTCTAGTTTGCTGGGCTTAATACCGAGTAGGGACTTAAAGTCATTTGACACAAAACTCATATCAGCACCCGTATCGAAAAGTATAGAGGCATAGTGATTATTTATCGGGAACGTACCAGTGACAATGTTTGGATCTTGTCGTGCGTCACCAGCCCCCATCACAAACGCTCTTCCACGGGCCTGATTGTCGTTTCGGTTCTTCAACTTTGGACAGTCTTTTCTAAAGTGCTTTGGATCTCCACACTCAAAGCATCCCTGATTCATTCTTTCTGCTCCTGGATTGACCTTTCCTGCTACTTGATTGGTCTTATTAGGGTTCGCATTGTTCCAACAGTTATGGGCTAGATGCCCATGCTTTTTACATTTTCCACACTGGGTACACCTTCCACTGTGATGATACCCACATTTGTCACACTTCGGTAGTGTTCCAAGGTATCCTTTTTGTCCTTCAATGTTGGCAGCATAGGCTTTCATGGTTTCGGGTCTCTTGTAAGTTTGATTCTTGTTTTGATTACTTAGCTTTCCAAACCATTTCCTCTTTTCCCCAGACCTTCCTTCCTCGGTCTCCTTCTTCTCGAACAAACCATCACGCACAACATTGTCTCTTAGCTTGAATGCTAGAGTTATGGCGCTCCTGGCATCCATAGGGTTCGATGAAGTCACCAGACTTCGGATTTGAGGAGCAAGACCCCACAAGTATCTTTCAACTTTCTTATATTCTGGGGTAACCATGTGTGGAACTAAACTTGCTAACTCATTGAATCGGTCAGTGTAACCAGCCACATCATCTCCTATCATTTGAAGGTTCCACATTTCAGTTTTGATTTTCTGCAATTCATTTTGAGGACAGTACTCCTCGATCATCATGGCCTTTAAATCATCCCAAGATAGCTGGTAGGCAGTCTGCCTTCCCAAGGTTTTCATCTGAGAGTTCCACCAGGTTAATGCTTTGTCAGCAAGTGTGCAAGTGGCATATTTCACCATACAGTCAGTTGTGCATTCACTAATATCAATTACAGATTCCATCTTCTCAATCCACCTCATTAGGCCTACTGCACCCTCGGTGCCATTGAAGTTGCGAGGGTTGCAGGATAGAAAGGCCTTATAAGTGCACTTTTTGTTCGAAGCATCTGTAGGGTCACAAGTCAATATTTTAATAATGCTGTTATCTTAGATCGCGACTGTGTTACAGAGGTGTTTACACATCCTATTACCTCCAGAACCTCCAGTAGTGCCACTGCCTCCTGCACCTCCTCCGCTACCACTACCATTTCCTCCGACGTTATTCCTATTAGCTTCATACTGCTCCAAGGCGGCGGCTACACGTTGTGATATGAGTTGCTCAACTTCTGCAGAAATCGTCGTGTTGTTTTCACCAGTAGTGTCACACGGTGTCCTTCTTTTGGGTGCCATGGGTCTGAAGTCGAAATGGGGTTAGTGTGTGACGATATTCAGTGTCTACGATATCCGTACAATAGGATGATAAGTTATGAAATGCATATGCAATGAAAAACGTCTCAGTGAGTCATTTAAATTATAGACTAGGTTCGATTTTTAGACTCCTAGTTCGCTATAATCAATGGCTCTGATACCAATCTGTCACACCCTCGCCAAGGCGGAAACGCGAGGCGTGACGTAACATGGTTTCCAAAGCATATGATTACCGCAAACACATACATGATAAATGGATACATAAACAAGTTTAAAGTTTTACATTCCAAAATGTAACTTGAGTTTACAAAAAGTGAAGATTTCGCAAATATGACTCTATTACAATGAGTTATACAAGAGAAATCCCCCAAAAGTTGTATCCATCGTGCATGCATGTATCCTACATTGCTAATCTTGCGATCACGTTCAATTTCCTGAAAAACATACTTAAAATTGTCAACACTAGGTTGGTGAGTTCACAGGTTTATCAAATAGTTCTTTATAAAATTCAATTGTTCGTAAATAGTTTCAGGTGTATGTGATAAACAGAATAAGAATTGTTGACCCATTTGTAAACTAGCTAGGAATACAAATAATATGTTCATACATGAGGCGTAACCAAACCATGACAATTGTACACGCCCCTAATTTCGTTATCCGGTTCTATGCGGCCATAAATCCTCCAGATTGTGGTTAGCGCGACTAACCATGACCGGGAGACGTCACTCTCCATAGTACTATTCATAGGACCCTAGGCTACAGTTAATGGTTACTACATTGTTCCAGGGGACTTTAGCGGCCTCTCTTGTTGTTCTCATCTCATGTAAACATAAAAGTCGTGCCTTATTCTCTTGTTATCCCATAAAATAGTTGTAAGTATGTTTTTCCCCCAAATATTGGAAAACAGTAAAAAGGGGCCGTGAAACTCACCTTGTTTTTATGTATGTTTGTAATAATACTTGTTGTAGTCAAACTTGACTATTCGTACCCTAAATACCAAAGGGTAAATTGTGTTAAGACCGAACGTCTCATATTGTAAATTGTTCACCGACTTTGTAAATCTGGTTGTTTTTGTTTAAAATATCCTCTTAGTGGTTCAACACTTGTTTCGTTACAAAAACAGTTCCAAGTTACTGCCCAAAAGGGGACTGACACAGGTATCGAAACTACCTAGTTTCGATTGGGTAATTGAGTATCGAAACTTCCTAGTTTCGATTGAGTAGTTGGGTATCGAAACTACCTAGTTTCGATTGAGTATGACAGTTGTCGAAACTTCCTAGTTTCGATTGACAACTAGTATCGAAACTCCTAGTTTCGATTGAGTAAACATGTATCGAAACTTCTAGTTTCGATTGAGTATCTGAGTGTCGAAACAACTTAGTTTCGATTGAGTAGTTGTTATCGAAACAACCTAGTTTCGATTGAGTAAGAGGTATCGAAACTACCTAGTTTCGACTGATCAACAGGTATCGAAACTCTTAGTTTCGATTGAGTTAACTGGTATCGAAACTCCTAGTTTCGATTACTGGACTTCTGTTTGACAGAATCAGTCCTGCATATTTATGTTTTAAAACTTGAATTTGACACACTTTTCTTGTTATCTTATTTGCGATTGAACATTTTGTATGCTTAGATACAGTTTTAAAGAAAATAAAGTGGGTAGTATTGAGTTTTTACCTTAAAACCGAGATGAAGATGATGAAAGAAAACAGAGAATGATCTTGATTCTTCTGTAAAATTTTCTTTAGAAACACTTGAAATCTTCTCAAAACACCGAATGATGTTAGTTTTTGTCTTAAAACTTGGCTTCGATTTGGAGAGAAATGGGGAAATTTTCGTAAGAAAATGAGTGATAAAAGGGTTTGGAGAGTTTTGATTGAAAAGGGGTATGGGTTATATATGAGTTTTCTCACAGGTATGGTATGGGTCAATTTGAAAATATGGTAAATGGGACGTGAGATTGGGGATGGTTTTCTCTGTACTTCGGCCGAAAAAGTCAAAAATGATTTGAGAGTTTATAATTAGTTTTTAAGTATTAGTTTATTAGAGGTATTAATATCAATTAGAGTTTTAAGGGGGTAATTTAATTCGGTTTAGGTTCCCCACGGTATTATAATTTTATTCTAAAAATAATTTATTGTTTCACGTAAAGTTTGTGTAATATATATATGCCTATATATTTTTCTGGTTATTTAAATTAACCACTAACGTTCGTATTAGTCGGTTTATACTGGTACGTGAACCGGTAATTCCTAGAATTACCAAAATGTGAAATGAGACAATGTTCGGTTTTTGTTAGACCTTAATGTCCTTGTTTGTGAAATTAATTAAATCACAAAAATAATTGCAATGTAAACTTGTTTAATACATGTACTGATATTGACCTGAAATGTCGGGTGTCACATTTTACATTCGCCAAGATTTTGCCTTCCACATTTCCTGCATGTTTCATATTCATCCGACCTTGGCTTCTTAGTTTCAGTTGTTACATTCCCTCTTCCGGTGCCTCTAGACGGGTTCTCCCACTTTCTCTTTTGTGTCTCTGTTGGTGGGTCCTCATTGGCATAATCGTCGTAGACGATTCCGCTCAAATTTACTACCGACTCGAAGGTCGAGGGTAGGTTGGCTTTCACGTGGACACGGACCCTTTGAGGTAGGCCCTTCACATAATACTTGATCATTCGCTCCTCTGTCTCCACTAGGTGGGGTACCAGTTGAGCTAGCTCATTGAACCTAGAAGTATACTGGCGGTGTGTCTTGTTGCCAGCCTTAAAGTTTAGGAATTCATTTTCCACTCGATCAATTTCATTATGGGGACATAACTTCTGAATTATTAGCTTCTTTAGGTCTTCCCATGTCATTCTTGCAAGAGCGTTTGGGGACTTTGTCCACTGGATGTTCCTCCACCAACCTAGTGCTTCATTGGTGAAAGAATGAGCAACATATTTAACCGCCTGGTCCGGTCGACACTCACTGATGTTGATTACATCGTTCATCCTCTCAATCCATTCGAGTGTTGCCACTGAATCCTTGCTACCATCAAACTTAGGTGGGTCTCCATCCTTGAAACCTTTGTAAGTACACCCACGACTTCTTGATGCCACTCTTACTTCATCCCCGTCACTGTCATAAATTTTCTCTTCATTGTTCCCTTCATCCTCTTCCTTGCTTTTCTTTAGTGCCTCAGATAGTAGGTCAAGCAATATGTTCTTCAGAGTAAGTACAACCTCGCAGGCAATAGCATCCCTAACCTCGGGTTCCAACTGTATAGGCCCTTGATTGCCGTCCCCAGTTGGGGTCACATTAGTTTCGTGCACACTCTCAGTGTGTTTTGCGTGCACACTTTCTTCCTCTTCACTCCTTCGATTCAATGGAGGTCTACCCACTCGGCCAGTGCGACCGCCTCGGCGTCCGGTTCTTCCTCCTCCAGCCATAGTTCCTAGTTTCCTGATGGTTATAAAGGGAACACATCAATGTCATTCTCTCAGATCATAGTCTTAGAACAGTACGAGCAAGGTAAATTTTTAATTACAGTGACCGGTTTGTGATTAGAAATTTACATTGCCTTTCGGGTCCCAAACTCTTCAAATTGGTTGTGACATTGACATCTATTGGTTCTAGGTTTGAGTATCTATTCTTATCCAAATGTATTAACCTTAGTACTTACTTATCGTGCTGGCGTTGGCGTTGGTTACCCTTGACTGACATTCGTGCGTTGGTCCCATAATCAGTTTCAGTCCAGACATTTAGGGATGTCTAAATCTCTCAAACTATTGCTCTGATACCAACTTGCAAGGCCCCTTTTCCCGGGTGACCTCACTTGTTGGATTTACTCATAAACATAGTCATTAATTACTGAACTTTTAATTAAAAACATTCAAACACAGCGGAAACATTCAACATTTGAGTACATTACAGCGGAAGTCTTTACCGTCCTACCGTCGTAGTCCGTCATATTCGCCCATCTGCCCTAAGGCATCTGTTTCCCACGCGAACTATTGTTTATGCAACCGTTATACTATTTTAGCATTTACTTCGACCGCCCTTTTATGCTTTTTGTACGTCCTAGCTTGCGAAGGACGTATCTTTCCCGGTTGCAAAATAGTCACGTGGTCGTCCGTCTACAGAAGTAGCCGTTAACTTCGTTTCCGTCCATAACGTATACTTACATTTATAACATGCAATATAAATAATTATACAGCAAGATTTCATTTATTTACGTTATGCCATTCTTTCCTTCATTCTTTGTAAACATACGTTTCATTCTTTGTTCAAATTTCATTCTTTATATATACATATAAAGTATATATTAGTACATCACGTATGATCACATTAGCATTCATATCATTTATTCATTTAGTGTATACATTTCAGCCCTAAAACATTTAATAAGGTTTGCACATAACATAGAAGGGGGCACATAGAACTCACCTGATAAGCTTCTCTAGGTTGTCCTAAACAAAGGTCCAACAATGTCACTTTTGATCTGAACTGAGTAGTTAAATACACATCAGACCTAATCTCGACTCTAACGGTTTAATCATTCTAAACATACTGACTTTACTTAACCATTCTGATGCCTGCGCACTTAACAAGTGCGCAGGGCCTTGGTCATGCGTACTTGACAAGTACGCAGACTTTACTTCATGCGCACTTGGTAAGTACGCAGACTTTACTTCATGCGCACTTGGTAAGTACGCAGACTTTACTTCATGCGTACTTGATAAGTACGCAGAGCCCTTCTTCCTGCGTACTTGATAAGTACGTAGGATCTGATTTAGGCGCAAGAACCCTAACTTTTTGCATGCGGGTCTGGTCATGTCAATATCTAAATTTTCTTTTATCATAACGTTCGGTTTTTATTCTAGATATTAGATCTTTGTTCATTTTCAAGTTTCATCCATAAAAACTTCACCTATTTAGCTAAAACCGATCTTTGTTCATTGCCCAAGTCGATCCGTCACTTTCTCTCTCTAGAACCGTGCTCTCTTCTCTCTCTCTAGAACTTGAGATTGGTGGAAAATGAGAAGTTTGGGCAGCCCTTGCCCTTATATACTTGGGCTTCCTTCGGCCCGTTGGAGCCGAGCCCAAGCCCATCCATTTTTCTTTCGTCATTTGAAAATTATAATTTCGATCGTGCCATTATTTATTTATTACCAGTTTTGGGATGTTACAAAAAATAGGTAAAAGAATCAGTAAAAATCTATAAAAATCAGTAAAAATTCGTAAAAATCACTAGTTTTTTTTAATTGATTTTTACATAATTTTACCGATTTTAACTCATTTTTAGGGGTAAGTTTGCAATCGTAAGTCATGTGGATGGCACATAAGCTAATTTTCCATTAAAAACAAACTGATATTAACGTGAGGAGCTAAAAGTGTAATTTTCCATTAAAAACTAACTGATATTAACGTGAGGAGCTAAAAGTGTAATCATGTCACAAAAGTTTGGGCCAAGTTTGTAGTTTTTAAAATCTGGGGACCAAACATGCAATTTGATCAAACCACGTGGGCCATTTTTGCAATTAACTCTTTTAATTATGTTGAGTTATAATCATAAGACCACCCTAATAGTAGGCTTAACTTGTTTTTAGGGTGAGGGGATGATGTGGAGGAGAGAAGGGAGGATGTATGTTCTTATGTAAGAAAATGCTCAAAACCGGGTTATGTGAATGAGGAGGAGAGAGAGTGTGCGTTTTTGGAGCCGGTAGCCACTGGAAATGAGAGGGACAAAGCCTAGACAGTGTGTCACACACCGGCCGGCTGCGGATTAAACGTCGGGGCTGATGCGGTTGTTCATAAGCACACGATCATCTATTATTAACTGAAAATATTTATCCATCAACTTAAAATCATTCGTTACATAGGGAATGGAAAACGAAACGTTCAAAACATAACATAATTTAAATTAAACTAGGTCCAAGTCCTAGATGAGCCGGCAGGGTCCTCAAATTGGTGCACCTGAAACATGTGAGTAAATGTCAAATACAAGTAGTTAGTGAGTAACATAGGTTTTGACACTAACAAAAGTTAAGTAAAAAGTGTCTGTAATTCAATACTATTCAAAGCGTAACTATGGCATAAATGTGAAAACATACAAAGTTCCAAGCGTACAATTCAATCCGTAGTAAATGGAAAACTTGTAAGTACAATCCCACTGATTGTGTTTATTGGAAAAATAGTAATATGGTACACACAAAACCTGCTAAGGTCTGTGTTAACTGGAATCGGATTCCCCTATAAATGATCATATTAGGTACTACCTTAGGCCTGGGTAGCAGGTTAATGAATGTACTGACATTAACACATGTAATGGTCGCCAAGTAGTTTAAGACATAAAGCACATAGTAATTAGCATGAGAACAAATGGTATTGAATTTGGTATGTATAGTATGTAAACATGTTCCACCCCGAGTATTTGTAAACAATAGTAAAGAGAAAGGGGCTATGAACTCACTTGAGCTGAAGCTATGAGTGATAGAGTTTGACGAAGAGTTATTGTGAGGGTTTCCTCACAACAAACCTATAAGGATAAATTGTACTTTAAGTTCAATGTAAGTTAATGAAATTCTAGGGTTTTAGGGTTTGGTAGGATTTAGGTTGAAGATGGACTTGTATATTTAAATATTTTTTTAAAAAAATACGGGTCCATGAATAAGGTAATTTATAAAAGTAATTAGGATAAATTATGATTTCCTAACTAATTATACGTTAATTAATTTATATAATTACTCCAAAGATAATTAAAATGGATTTATGGCATGACATAAAATAATGCCTTTATTTATAAATGAGTTACGGAATGAAAATGTTTAGTTAATTTATGATTGGTTAAACATTTAGATAATCTCATTTACTAGAGTTTATGCAACAGTTAGTAAATAAACAGGTTTCCAAATGAGATTTATTGTATAAATAGTTATTTACAAAATTACCTAGGTATTTTCATGAATTTAAAGGAGTTTAAATAATCATCTATATCAAATAATTATTTATATAGTTTCAAAAGAATTTAAATAAGCTTAAACATATAATTAAAACTTATGTGACAAATATTAGAAGTTTATAAATAGCATAATTAATTTATCTAAACAAATCTCTTCATGTTATTATTTAAGGATCTACAAAGTTTTATAATGGTTTTTACATAGGATAGTAAAAATACTAAACTATATATATATATATATATATATATTTATTTATATATAGTTTGTAGAATAGATTTTTTTTATAAAATATAATTCTAGAATTTTTTTGTATTAAATAAATTGTTAAATTGGATTAAAAAGAAAAGGGAATCAAAAGGCCGGTTCCTTGGATTCAAACCCGTGACCTTAGCCGGGTCACACACACGCACCCGACTTAACTAACAGACCAGGGCTATTGCCATATTTGGAAATGGGTTTTGAAAGTTTATAACACCCATTCAAACCGTCATCTTCTTCCTCATACACCTCTCGTAACCCTAACCCTCCCAATCGGTCTAATCAGGCCACGAATTTACGGCCAAATCATGGGGCTTTTGTTCTAAGAATCAAAGCGAATCTAAAGACACCAAAATTACCTGAAATGATTAGAGATGGAGGGAGAACGAAACCGAGGCCGAGATCGGCGATTCTTGAGCTTGTCGGAGTTCTGGAGAGGGAATGCAACGAATACAGGAGTGAAGAAAGTTTGTGGCGTCTGTAGTGAAGGTGTGGGTTCGATTTTATAGCCCAATTTCATGTTAAATGCACGAATTTATGTCACGATTGATTGGGGATTGTTACGAGTTGCTTGGACTCTATTCCATTGATTTTTGTTGTAATTGATCTGTTACAGGTGATTAGAACGGTCGTATGATCGTTTACATGTAATTGATTATAGTTATACAAATGAATTCGAGTGTTTGGGATTGATTCCGATAGAGAAAAATCACCCCTTTGACTTTCTCAAGTCAACTACGGGTTTGGGGTTTCAAAACTCAATGGGGGTTCAAATTGGGGGTTCAATGTATTCAAGGAGGCTCATTGTGATCAAAGAGGGGTTCTACCTAAGTTCATTTGTTTTAAATCCTTTGTGTTTATTTTATAAAATCTATGAAATTAAACTATAAGTTTGAAAGGTTTTATATAACTACAAGTTTGAGATGTTTTATATAACTTTTTTAAACATATTTTTTTAGACTAAATAATTATTCATGTGATACGCACGTATATAGGAAATGTAAAATATGTATGTATTTGAATAAATATCTCACATATTTATATACTGATATGCTTATAAAAGAGTTGAACTTTAAACGAATAGTTTAAAAAAAAACAAATATACCTTGTCATGCATTTATACCTAACCATACTATGTGCATCATTATGAATCTTAATTTCTTAGTTAAATGCAATAAATATGGGCAAATGAGTGTGTAAGTATATATATATATGTTTAGTAATAGCTTAACATATTCCTATGCATTAAAACATATAATCCAAATTAATTTTAATAAATTTTAATTAATTGTACTAAATGTATGTATGGACACTCATGTGATGTAATGGATGAATTGGAAAATTTTATTGATGAAAGGATTACAATTGCCGGAACAGATAAAATAGATGTCGGAATTTCTTCGGGATTACAGTCTCCCTTACTTTAGGAGATTTCGTCCCAAAATTTATTAAGAAGAGGGTCCTGGAAACAGATTTGGGTATTTGGCTTTCATTTGATCCTCACGTTCCCAAGTGAACTCTGGGCCACGCTTGGATTCCCATCAAACCTTAACGATTGGAATTCGGCTTCGCTTGAGTTGCTTAACTTCTCGGTGCATGATCTCCACAGGCTTCTACACGAAGTGCATTGTTTCGTCAATGTGAACCTCGTCAAGTGGTATGTGGAGATTCTCATCAGCTAAGCATTTCTTTAGGTTCGAGACATGAAATGTCGGATGAACGTTACTGAGTCCTTCATGTAGGTCCAATTTGTAGGCTACCTTCCCAATTCGCTCAAGGATTTTAAAAGGACCCACGAATCTTGGCGCAAGTTTTCCTTTCTTTCCAAAACGAACTACGCCTTTCCAAGGGGATACCTTGAGAAGAACTATATCGCCAACTTGAAATTCTAAGGGTTTTCGACATTTGTCGGCATAGCTCTTTTGCCTACTTCTTGCTACCAGAAGGTTGTCTCGGATTAACATTATCTTGTCGGAAGTCTCTTGGATAACTTTTGGACCAGTGATTTGTGATTCATCGATTTCAGTCCAGCAGATAGGAGAGCGGCACTTCCGACTATAAAGTGCTTCAAAAGGAGCCATGTTAATACTTGTGTGATAACTGTTGTTGTATGAGAACTCGACTAGGGGTAGATGTAAATCCCAATTTCCCTTGAAGTCAATGACACAGGCTCTAAGCATATCTTCGAGAGTTTGAATCGTTCGCTCAGATTGACCATTAGTTTGCGGGTGATAAGCAGTACTAAGATTTAGTTGAGTACCTAGGGCTGATTGCAGGGATTGCCAGAAAAGAGAGGTGAATCGTCCATCACGATCAGAAATAATGTTGAGAGGTACACCGTGACGACAAACGATCTCATCAACATATATTCGAGCTAGTTTCTCAACTTGATAGTCCTCACGTATGGGTATGAAATGAGCAGATTTTGTCAAGCGGTCGATGATTACCCAAATGCTATCATGACCACGAGATGTTTGTGGGAGTTTGGTTATAAATTCCATGGCGATACACTCCCATTTCCACACGGGGATCTCGGGTTGTTCAAGTAAACCGGATGGACGCTGGTGCTCGGCTTTAACCTTTAAACATGTAAGGTGTTTGGACACGTATAGAGAAATGTCCTTTTTCATACCAGGCCACCAGTATTGGGTACTAAGATCCATGTACATTTTGTCTGCACCAGGATGCACAGAATAGCGAGTCTTGTGAGCCTCGTTCATGATGAAGGTGCGAAGGTTGTCACGGTCCGGAATCTAGATACGATTTAGAAAGTAAAGTAACCCATTGGGTTTGGTCTCAAGTTGGAGTTCAGCACCACATGACATTTCGTTATACATGTTTCCTTCAGTGACGAAAAGATGTTGTGCTTCAAGGATGCGAGTTTGAATATCATTTTGGATTCGAATGCTGTGGATTTTGATAGGTTCCTTACGGCTTAGAGCATCGGCCACGACATTCGCCTTACCAGGATGATAACGAATATTGCAGTCGTAGTCGTTTAGGAGTTCAACCCAACGCCTTTGCCTCATGTTGAGTTCTTTTTGATTGAAAATGTGCTGGAGGCTCTTATGATCGGTGTAAACCTCACATTTGGTACCGTGTAGGTAATGTCTCCAAATTTTAAGAGCAAATACGACAGCACCCAACTCAAGATCGTGCATTGTATAATTCTTCTCATGGATTTTGAGTTTTCGGGACACATAAGCAATCACTTTGCCTCGATGCATTAGTACACAACCAAGGCCTAAGTGGGAAGCGTCACAGTAAACAACAAAGTCTTCGGTTCCATCGGGAAGGGTCGGGATAGGAGCCTCACACAGTTTCTGCTTTAGGGTTTGAAAGACTTCCTCCTGTTTTGGTCCCCACTCGTAGGGTTTGCCTTTGTGAGTTAAGGCTGTGAGTGGTACCGCGATCTTTGAAAAGTTCGCTATGAAACGACGATAATAGCCCGCTAAACCTAGAAATGAGCGGACTTCGGTAGGGTCTTTGGGGCTTGCCAGATCTTTACCGCCTCAATCTTAGCGGGATCCACGTGAATACCCTTCTCGTTGACTATGTGTCCCAAAAATTGGACTTTCTTTAGCCAAAATTCACACTTGGAGAACTTAGCATACAGTTGCTCCTTCTTTAAGAGATCCAAAACCAAACGCAAGTGTTCTTCGTGTTCCACTTTGGATTTTGAATATATGAGGATGTCGTCAATGAAGACAATTACGAACTTGTCCAAGTACGGCTTACACATGCGGTTCATAAGATCCATGAATACCGCAGGTGCATTGGTTAGTCCGAAGGGCATAACCATGAACTCGTAATAATCATATCTTGTACGAAAGGCTGTTTTGAGGATATCGGATTCGAGGACTCGTAACTGGTGATAACCAGAACGAAGATCGATCTTAGAGAAATAAGTCGAGCCTTGAAGTTGATCAAATAAATCGTCAATCCTTGGGAGGGGGTGTCGGTTCTTCACGGTAAGCTTGTTGAGTTCCCGATAGTCGATGCACATCCGAAAAGAACCATCATTCTTTTTGACAAATAAAACAGGTGCTCCCCAAGGGGAAACACTAGGACGAATAAACCCCTTATCAGAAAGTTCTCGAAGTTGACTTGAAAGTTCTTGCATCTCTGATTGTGCAAGACGGTAAGGTGATTTAGCCACAGGGTTTGCTCCTGGCACTAGGTCAATACGGAATTCGACTTGACGTGTGGGAGGAAGACCGGGTAAGTCTTCGGGAAAAACTCCAGGTAAGTCTTTGATTACAGGAATGTCTTGGAGGTTCTTATCCTTGACTTTTCGTTCCACAATATGGGCCAAGAATGCCACACATTTCTTCCGTAAATACTTATGTGCAGTAGTGCAAGACATAAGCTTGAGTCCTTTTGACGGTTTCTCACCATAGATGTTCAAAATTTCACCCGAGTCAAGAGGGATACGGATATACTTGTCAGAACAGACGACTTCAACATGGTGCTTGGTTAGCCAGTCCATGCCTACTATGATGTCGAAACCTCCGAGAGCCTTAGGAATAAGATTGATTGAAAAGTCATGATCGCTCAAGGTTAAGGTACAATCTCTAATAATTGTGTCACATGAAACAGAATAACCATCCACTACTAAAATATCAAAGGGTTTATCTAACTTAGCTCGACTAATAGCGAGTTGTGGTTCAAATTCAAAGGACACGAAACTCCTATCGGAACCAGTATCAAATAGGATAGAAGCATATTGGTGATTAATTGGGTACGTACCGTTCACCACATCGTTGTTGGTTTGTGCCTAGTTGGCATTGATGTTGAAGGCACGTCCTCGAGCTACGGGGTTTACATTCCCCTGATTCACATTTCCTCGGTTCAAATTCCCCTGGTTCCTGTTTCCCTGAATCATGTTGCCCTGATTCATGTTGGCTTGGTTCACAATGACCAACCTAGGGCAGCGGTTCCTGAAATGATTTGGGTTTCCACACTCGTAACAAGAACGACCCTGAGCGATAGCAGCAGGAACAGGAACAACAGGTTGATTAACTTGGTTAGCTCAGGGAGCAGTACGACATATGTTAGCCGTAAGCCCAGAACGTCCACAATTAGTACATAGACGACATGGCATGTAGGTAGTATGATGGAGCTGGCAGGTGTTGCACAGAGGTAGAGTCCCCACATAATGCTTCTTCTTGGGTTTGAAGGCAGTAGGGGCTACTTGGGCTAAAGGAGTAGCAGGTGTGATAATGGCAAAGTTCTTGCCTTTTCTCTTTTTTCCATTGAAGGAGGACTCAGCCTTGGTCTCTTTAGTGGGTTCAGTGGTGGATTTTTCAATGTTTCTCTTAGCACCTTTCTTGGACAAGGTTCTTGCCTTAACGTGGTTGTCTGATAAAGTGGCAGCTAGACGGATAGCTTCCTCAAGAGTGGATGGGTTACTACCCAACACGGTATCCTGAATCTGCATGGGCAAACCATTGATGTACTTCTTAATGGCTCGGGAGAGAGGAGTGACCATATGTGGCACCAGTAGGCTAAGCTCATGAAAGCGGGTGGTGTAGGCAAGTCTTTCACCACTGTCTTGTTTGAGATCCTAGAATTCAGCTTCTAGTTTCTTGACCTCATTACGGGGGCAAAACTCATCTGTCATGAGTGTCTTCACATCAGCCCAAGGCAAGGCTAGTGCAACCTCTATCCCACGGTTACGTTTTTCTCCATTCCACCATGTGAGTGCCCTCTTCTGGAAGACACTAGTAGCATAACGAACCTTTAGGTTCTCAGGACAGTCAACATTGATGAAAGTCCCCTCAATGCTTTCAAACCATTGGAAAAGTCCAGTGGCTCCTTCGTTCCCGTAGAACTTGGTGGGGTTGCAGGAGTTGAAGTGTTTGAATGTACACGCGGGATTCCTTGGTGTAGCATTCTGGTTCAGTTGGTTGACCATACTTGGTAGGATCGTAGCCATTTGCTGGATGATCCTATCGGTGAGGTTGTTCCTACGCTCATGACGGGGAGGCATTCTACAAACGGGTGAATAGAAAGTTCATAAGATGTGAATCATGAAGAAGAGTTTGCAATTTAATCATGAGATGTTAGATGAAGCATACATGGTACCCTAATGGGCACATTGACTTATCAAAGTACTTTAAGTCTTTTTAATGTTTGAGAAGTCATGCTTTAGCCTATAAGTGGACACTCATCCCAAGAATTCCCAGGAAAGCATAACTGATCCATCGGTTGATTTGGATTTATATGAGATGCTATCCTAGACAGAACTCCCAGAATACAGGCATCCACCCTTCCGAATTGCACAAGTTCTCATTCATTAATTAGAACTTATATACCTTTGACGATCGTTTCCTTCGGATTAGACTATTAAGTCTAAGTGTAAGTTTCATGTAGTTCAAGTAGTTCCAAATAGTTTCAAGTAGACTCTTGAATGTTGAAGTTCATGTAGTTGTATCAAGTAATAAAAAATAGATAGGTGTAGGTAAGTATGCATGGTAGGAATAAAGTGGAGTTCCTAATAAAAGACACGAGTTAGACTCATGCTTGGGACTCCTAGGTTATAGTCTAGGTCATGTGTCTAATAACCTAATTCCCTATAACCATGGCTCTGATACTAATCTGTCACACCCCGGCCGGCGGCGGATTAAACGTCGGGGCTGATGCAGTTGTTCATAAGCACACGATCATATATTATTAACTGAAAATATTTATTCATCAACTTAAAATCATTCGTTACATAGGGAATGGAAAACAAAATGTTCAAAACATAACATAATTTAAATTAAACTAGGTCCAAGTCCAAGATGAGCAGGTAGGGTCCTCAAATTGGTGCACCTGAAACATGTGAGTAAATGTCAACTACAAGTAGTTGGTGAGTAACATAGGTTTTGACACTAACAAAAGTTAAGTATAAAGTGTTTGTAATTCAATACTGTTCAAAGCGTAACTATGACATAAATGTGAAAACATACAAAGTTCCAAGCGTACAATTCAATCCGTAGTAAATGGAAAACTTGTAAGTACAATCCCACTGATTGTGTTTTGGAAAAATAGTAATATGGTACATACAAAACCCGCTAAGGTCTGTGTTAACTGGAATCGGATTCCCCTAAAAATGAACATGTTAGGTACTACCTTAGGCCTGGGTAGCAGGTTAATGAATGTACTGACATGAACACATGTAATGGTCGCCAAGTAGTTTAAGACATAAAGCACATAGTAATTAGCATGAGAACAAATGGTATTGAATTTGGTATGTGTAGTATGTAAACATGTTCCACCCCGAGTATTTGTAAACAATAGTAAAGAAAAAGAGGGTTATGAACTCACTTGAGCTGAAGCTAGGAGTGATAGAGTTTGACGAAGAGTTATTGTGAAGGTTTCCTCACACCAAACCTATAAGGATAAATTGTACTCTAAGTTTAATGTAAGTTAATGAAATTCTAGGGTTTTAGGGTTTGGTAGGATTTAGGTTGAAGATGGACTTGTATATTTAAATATTTTGAAAAAAAAATATGGGTCCATGAATAAGGTAATTTATAAAAGTAATTAGGATAAATTATGATTTCCTAACTAATTATACGTTAATTAATTTATATAATTACTCCAAAGATAATTAAAATGGATGTATGGCATGACATAAAATAATGCCTTTATTTATAAATGAGTTACGGAATGAAAATGTTTAGTTAATTTATGATTGGTTAAACATTTAGGTAATCTCATTTACTAGAGTTTATGCAACAGTTAGTAAATAAACAGGTTTCCAAATGAGATTTATTGTATAAATAGTTATTTACAAAATTACCTAGGTATTTTCATGAATTTAAAGGAGTTTAAATAATCATCTATATCAAATAATTATTTATATAGTTTCAAAAGAATTTAAATAAGCTTAAACATATAATTAAAACTTATGTGGCAAATATTATAAGTTTATAAATAGCATAATTAATTTATGTAAACAAATCTATTCATGTTATTATTTAAGGATTTACAAAGTTTTATAATGGTTTTACATAGGATAGTAAAAATACTAAACTATATATATATATATATATATAGTTTGTAGAATAGATTTTTTTTTATAAAATATAATTCTAGAATTTTTTTGTATTAAATAAATTGTTAAATTGGATTAAAAAGAAAAGGGAATCAAAAGGCCGGTTCCTTGGATTCGAACCCGTGACCTTAGCCGGGTCACATACACGCACCCGACTTAACAAACAGACCAGGGCTATTGCCATGTTTGGAAATGGGTTTTGAAAGTTTATAACACCCATTCAAACCGTCATCTTCTTCCCCATACACCTCCCGTAACCCTAACCCTCCCAATCGGCCTACTCAGGCCACGAATTTACGGCCAAATCATGGGGCTTTTGTTCTAGGAATCAAAGCGAATCTAAAGACACCAAAATTACCTGAAATGATTAGAGATGGAGGGAGAACGGAACCGAGGCCGAGATCGGCGATTCTTGAGCTCGTCGGAGTTCTGGAGAGAGGGAATGCAACGAATACAGGAGTGAAGAAAGTTTGTGGCGTCTGTAGTGAAGGTGTGGGTTCGATTTTATAGCCCAAATTCATGTTAAATGCACGAATTGATGTCACGATTGATTGGGGATGGTTACGAGTTGTATGGACTCAATTCCATTAATTTTTGTTGTAATTGATCCGTTACAGGTGATTAGAACGGTCGTATGATCGTTTACATGTGATTGATTATTGTGACACCCGACATTTCAGGTCAATATCCGTACATATATTAAACAAGTTTACATTTCAATTATTTTTGTGATTTAATTAATTTCACAAACAAGGACATTAAGGTCTAACAAAAACCGAACATTGTCTCATTTCACATTTTGGTAATTCTAGGAGTTACCGGTTCACGTGTTATATAAACCGACAAATTCGAACACTAGTGGTTAATTTAAATAACCAGAGAAATATATATACATATGTATTTTATTTCCACAAACTTTACGTAGAACAATAAATTATTTTCAGGATAAATTTATAATACCATGGAGGATCTAAACCGGATTTATTTACCCCTTTAAAACTCTAATGGATGTTAATACCATTAATAAATTAGTAGTAAAAACAAATTGTTTGATTTATTTTGACCCAAACCACCCACCCTTGACTATTCGGCCGAAGTGCAGAGAAAACCATTCCCCCCATTCTAACGTCCCATTTTATCATATTTTCAGTTATAACCCATACCCTTTCACTCAAAACTCTCACAAACCTTTTATCTCTCTCATTTTCTTACGAAAATCTCTCATTTCTCTTCAAATTGAAGCCAAGTTTTAAGGCAAAATCCTACCACAATTCGGTATTTTAAGAAGATTTCAAGTGTTTTAAAGAAAATTCTGCAAAAGAGTCAAGACCATTCTCTGTTTTCTCTCATCATCATCGTCACTGTTTTAAGGTAAAAACTCCAAACTATCCACTCTATTTTCTTTAAAAACCGTATTTAAACATACAAAATGTTCAATCGCAAGTAAGATAACAATAAAAGTGTGTCGAATTCAGGTTTAGAACATAAAAATATGCAGGACTGATTCTGTCAATCAGAATTGCAGTAATCGAAACTATAGTTTCGATACCTGTTTCTCAATCGAAACTAAGAGTTTCGATACCAGTTTGATCGAAACTAGGAGTTTCGATACCTGGTTACTCAATCGAAACTAGGTAGTTTCGATAGCTATTATTCAATCGAAACTAGGAGTTTCGACACCTAGGACTTAATCGAAACTAGATAGTTTCGATACCCAGTTTGCTTAATCGAAACAAGGTAGTTTCGACATCTATTCTGTTCTGTCCTGTTCAATCGAAACTAAGTAGTTTCGATACCTGGTCATCAGTCCTATTTAGCAGTAACTTAGAACTGTTTTTACTACAAAACAAGTGTTGAACAACTAAGAAGATATTTTAAACAAACACAACCAGATTTACAAAGTCGGTGAACAATTTGCAATATGAGACATTCGGTCTTAACACAATTTACCCTGTCGTATTTAGGGTACAAATAGTCAAGTTGACTAGAACAAATATCGTTACAAGCATACACAAACTCAAGGTGAGTTTCACGGCCCCTTTTTACTGTTTTGTACTATTTGGGGGAAGAACATACTTATAACTATTTTTATATGATAACAAGAAAACAAGACCCGACCTTTATGTATGCATGAGTGAACACATTTGGAGCTCGTAAAGTCCCCTGACCATCATATTTATAACCATTAGCTATAGATTAGCCTGAGATTCTATGAATAGTACTATTGGGTCTGACACCCCCGGTCATGGTTAGTCGCGCTAACCTTGGGTCCCTCTGGCCAAATGACTGCATAGTGTTCTAATATTGCTCGTGAGGTACGAGTGAGGGGCAAAACACCTGGTCTTGGTTTGGTTATGCCTCATGTATGTATATATTATTTGTATTCCTAGCTAGTTTAAAAATGGGTCAAACATTACTTGTTTTGTTTATCATATACGTAAAGATCATTTTCATGCAATTGGTTTGTTCATTGTATTCATATATAAAACCTGTGAACTCACCAACCTAGTGTTGACATTTTCAAGTATGTTTTTCAGGAAACTGAACGTGATAGCAAGGGTAATACTACGTAGGGTTCATGCATACACGGTGGATACAACTTTTGAAGATTTTTCTTGTATAACCCATAATGTTCGGGTCATATTTGCAAAATCTTAATATTTGTAACTTCAAATACTATTTTTGGGCTGTAAAACCTTAAATTTAATTTATGTATCCAGTTGTATGTATGCGTTTGCAATAATTATATGCTTTGAAAAACCAATAACGTCGCGCCTCGCGTTTCCGCCTTGGCGGGGTGTGACAATTATAGTTATACAAATGAATTCGAGTGTTTGGGATTGATTCCGATAGAGAAAAATCACCCCTTTGACTTTCTCAAGTCTACTACGGGTTTGGGGTTTCAAAACTCAATGGGGGTTCAAATTGGGGGTTCAATGTATTCAAGGATGCTCATTGTGATCAAAGGGGGGTTCTACCCAAGTTCATTTGTTTTAAATCCTTTGTGTTTATTTTATAAAATCTATGAAATTAAACTATAAGTTTGAAAGGTTTTATATAACTACAAGTTCGAGATGTTTTATATAACTTTGTTAAACATATTTTTTTTAGACTAAATAATTATTCATGTGATACGCACGTATATAGGAAATGTAAAATATGTATGCATTTGAATAAATATGTCACATATTTATATACTGATATGCTTATAAAAGAGTTAAACTTTAAACGAATAGTTTAAAAAAAAAACAAATATACCTTGTCATGCATTTATACCTAACCATATTATGTGCATTATTATGAATCTTAATTCCTTAACTAAATGCAATAAATATGGGCAAATGAGTGTGTAAGAATATATATATATATATATTTATAGGTTTAGTAATAGCTTAACATATTCCTATGCATTAAAACATATAATCCAAATTAATTTTAATGAATTTGAATTAATTGTACTAAATGTATGTATGGACACTCATGTGATGTAATGAATGAATAGGAAAATTTTATTGATGAAAGGATTACAATTGCCGGAACAGATAAAATAGATGTCGGAATTTCTTCGGGATTACACAGTGTGGGCAGAGGTGACGTGGAGATGATTTTGTAGCCTCATATAAGAGAAGCTCTAATTATAATTGCTTTACAAAATATAAAAAAAGTATTATCTGGTTAACCAAATCACTTGCGATCCATTCTACTCATACTAAAAGTGATTAACAAACAAACATACCCAGTAAATTCCTATTCATAGTAGGGCTATTTGTACTAAAAGTGATTTGTTTGGGCCAAAATCTAGTTCATCTTGTTACCTGATCTCCCATCTTGTCGCCTATTGAACTCCTAGCGAGACATCCTGAAAATAGACTCTTGTTTCTTCTTTTGAAATGGGTCAATATCTATACATATTAATAAATGAAGGTTTTAGGAGGATACATCTCCATTTTCTAGAGCATGTCTGTTGTATTTTCCCGCCTAAATCATTGATCCGGAAACATTAGTGCACGGGTCATTTAACCCGACCTGCTCCAAATATGTTGACCCGATTCCTTAAAAGCTATTTTCTCAATTTTAGGGTTTCAGCGCTTCAGCTCAGCCGCAGGGTTTCTCCTCCTTCTCCTCCACGATCTGCTTCACCGCATGGCTACAACTCCTCTAATCTATGATCTGCTTTGACGCAGGTTTCAACGATTCTCCTCCACAATCTCTTTCTGGTATTTGCGCAATCGTGTTTCTTTTCTCAGTAGTTAGGGCTCCAACAAAATCTTTGGTGTCTTATTTTGTCATCGTACTTGTGATTTGCAAATTCGTTTCCTGCAAACCTTGCTATAACAGAGGGATGAGCCATATGCTTTATCCTAATCTTTGAGTGAATTTAATTTTCATTGTTATAATTAAAAATATTATCTATGTATGAAATGTCATTAAATGAACATTACAGGTGCTTTTTTAGTCTTGAATTCTTACTATGTCACATTCCTTTTGATTTAACAGTAATCTTTATCATTCATATCATGGATAATTTTTGTGTTATATAATCATTAACACTTCATCCAAACTGTAATTGTAGCCACGCTATACGTATAGGGCATATGATAACATATGCCCTGAAATAACTGTTATTTTTAATTGGTTTCAACCCCACAGGAACTAGGTAAGCTGTAAGTTTTCAAGGATTTATTCCAATTTTTGGTAATTGTGGTTGTCATCTTGTTCTATTGTACAATTTATTAGTTTGAAAATATTGATGTTGAAAAGATGTTTTAATTCAGGATATTTGCTGGTTACAACAAATCCACCAGGATATTTGATATTCATTGCGCAGGTAGAGATTTTGAACAACGTTCAACCATTCAAGGGAATAAGGAAGGGCAATCTGGTTGGTACATGCATATTATTTTAAATAATGCTAATAGTAATTTAATTGCAATTATAGTCTCTTTGTGTTCAGGTATCATATCTTCAATTGCTTTTTCTCCAAGTCATACGGGGATGCTTGCTAGAGGGTCGTGTAGCCAAACTACATCAATGCATAGGAAAGATAATATGGAGCAATTGTATGTCCTACATGGTTAAGAAGGTGGGGTCACACATGTAAGTGGGCAACTATGGTTAAAAGTTTTCATCTAATCATTATTAAAAAAATCACTAATACTGTTTTTTTTCGTCATCTTATTTACAGGTTCAATTCTCCAAAGATGGAAACTACCTCTATATAGAGGGACGAAAGGTATAATACTGACTTTTTCATCGCCTTATTGCCTATGTTAATCCTGCAGTAATATGATGTGGGTCCAGATGATCAATAGCCAAAGAAATTAAAAAAGAAGACTAGAAAGCAATTATGGAGAACTATTATGAGGCAATTTTCTGATCTTCCATTCATAATCTAAAAGCTCCTATTTAAGGATTACACTGTAACATAAAACAAGGAAAACTAACTAGAACATGGGTACTGTGGCATCCCACCATTTCCCTTTATTTTAGCCACTAAACTTGAAACAAACTTGAAGCCAAAGGAAACACAAACAAAACCCACGTGCATGGTGCAACCTCTGACCCAGTAACCCGACACATATCATAATCATCTATCTTAGTGAATTGAATTTCAACTCATCAATTTACAATTAATTTGGTAATTAGTTAAATTTCTGCTTATTTTTTCCTATTGTAATTCTCTGGTCAATGTTCATTACCAGTTGAGTTATCTACTTATCTTTAATTGTTTGCTTACTTCATAGTTCCATAAAGTTGGAATATGTATTTTACAAGACATCCTCATCAAAGTAATTGATTTTTGTGCATGATCCATATATATATTATGCTGGGATATGCAAGACTGTTGAAATTGTATACAAGTAGGCACCTTTTTTTCTTGGTTATATGATAAATCTATTAATCTTTTTTCTTGGTCAACCTGTTTTAGAATGGTTAGCAACTTTTTCCCCTTTTAACCTGGTTGACCCGTTTTATTAGCTTATACTTTATCTTGTTATCAGTAGAATACAACCCAAGTTTCAACCCAAATTGCCCTGTTTTATCTGTTTATATTCTTAATTTTCTGTTTTTTGAATTTAATTAGCTAACACCTAATAAACATTTGATTGCATAAGGTTGTTTCCGGTTCTTTATATGATGAAGCTGCTGTGATGGTTATTTATGCGGTTATTCTCGATTGTAAGCTGATGCTTGAGGAGTCCACAAACAACTATGGTTAGTAGACACTAGACGAACATTAATTATTTTTCAATATACTTCAATTTATATATCTCTGGTAAGCATTTTCTTTTTCTCATCTATAATTAAATATCTTTACTTTTTCTAAACAAATTACTTTGTTGATGAGGGTACAAAATGTAATACTACTTCAGACTTCAGAGATATTGCACAAACGTAACCGTGAAAAGAGAGTAGTTGATCATTTAATACCTTGCTTGTCACTACCGATTAATATGTTTCACAAATAAAGGTTTGTTTTTTTAACCTCAGCCAGTTAACTGGTAATTACTAAATGTGAAAAAAGAAACATCCAAACTTATGTTGTACTTTTCTCTTTGTAGTGAATTATAATATTTAATATCAAGATTTTATAATGTTGCACGCAACTTTCTTAAGAGTTGATACCTTAAAAAAACAACATAGATTCCATTTTGCACGAAAAGGTCACTTAACCAAAAAGCGCCGAAGTGATGTCTACGTACTTGCTGAGTTTGCAATATGTAACCGACGTCTTTAATTGTATACAAATAAGTATTTAGACATTTGTAAATTGTAATTGTATTCATAGATTTGTACATTATAATTGTAATAGTTATCATTTTTCATTATTACATGTAATATGTTATTATTTATTATAAAAAGTATTTACAGATTTTCTTTATCGTATCTTTTTTAGTACTTAACCCCGTGTAATACACGGGTACTAACCTAGTTAATTATAAAGACATGTCCAATTATCATCGTGGAGGTCATGGTCATGGACTTATAAAATCCCCTTTGCATCTTGCACGCTCTAAGTAAACATATATTCAATTCGTTTTTCTTTGTTTGAAACCGGCTAGTCTCACTTGCAATAATGGAACCCGTATCTGTGTGATGAGGAGGTAATCCAAGAGTTGACAGACTTTTACCTGGACCAGTTAGACAGAGGTCATCAATTAAAGATTTTCCCAAAATTAAGTTTCCAATTCTTTCCTTTTAAGTGTAAACCGTGTAAATCATTGATTGATTTGATTTACGCGTTTATTCGGTATTTAATTGCCGGTTGTCAATTTCAAAGATTTAACAATACATGCTAAATTTAGATATCCTGTATATAAAGGGGCTTGATATAATGTTTTGGGCATTCAATAATATATCACTTTTTCTTGAGAAATACTCATTCGTTATCTTTTGTGCTTCCATGCTACATCAATCCGGTATGCCACAATATAAAGGAATACAGCATTAAAGCAACATGACATGAAATCAAGCCAATAACTGCTATATATTGGCTAGAAGTTATATTGAATGACACCACAATCTGTGATCCTCAAAAATATCAACAAAATTGATATCATATGATATAATAGTTAGACAGCAGCTGGTGGCAATCTTTCCTTCAACTTCATATCATGTACAAGTGTCTCTAATTGCCTAGTAGGCCTTGCTAAGTATGGAAAGAGCCTTATCCTAAAGCAACTTTAATTATGAACCTTTATCAAAGTGGTAGGGCATGCAATAATACTACAACTACAAGAATGTCATGATAGGGTAGAAAGTGAAAGACTTGCATAAGACTCCACCACCGCCGGTGGAACTAGTATAAGAATCACAAAGCCCAAACAGCCTAATTGTCAAAGAGGTAAACGAATCACAAGATCTAGCTTCTAGCAGTTCTTGGCAGCTAATTCGATCCGAAACACGCGCTATAGACTATGTTTAACATTTTTGTTTTTCTATTAAGTAATATATGATTCACGGGCGATGTATGGCTTTTCTTTTATAGAAGAAAATCTGTTTTTTTAGATATATGAAACTTAAAAAATATAGGGTAAACTCGGTGCATGAGACTCTTGCATACACGGGGTCCGGGGGTGTTGCGCAAACTTAGGCATATGTACGCATCCTTACCTTGTATTTATGTAAGAGGTTATTTTTACGACTCGAACTCTTGACTAATAGGTTGCATGCATGACATCAATGTTACAATTGTTCCAAGGTTCGCCTATATTAAACTTTAAATATATATTATTATTTTATGTAAAAAGTATATTGCCTGGTAAAAAGACACAAAATATATGTTACTATTGTTTTCATTTAAAATAAGAAAATAACAACTTATTAGGAACATATGCTACTTACCATTTTACAGATAAATAATGTGATATTATAACTTAACAATCCATCAAAATACAGTTGACTTTCGTTTATTAATTAAAATCTTGTTACAATACATGATCACACATCGTAAAATATACTATTTGTTTTCATAAAAATAAAATATATGTGATACAAATGTTAAATACAATTATTCATATGTTCACATCCTATATTCTCAATCACAAGAAAGGATGTCCAAATAATCAATAAATGTAGTAAATCAATCAAAAGATATTAGAAAAATGATTGATTTACACTATTTAAGTAAGTCATCTTTCCAATTTTTATGAACCCCCTTGCAAAAAAAAAAGCTCCTAGATTTCTAAGTCATATCAAAGTGATATTTAGCTCTAAAACTACCTACCATCCAAAAATCAATGATCATGGATTTAGAAGAGAATAAGTATTGAATGTTCATCATGAATCATTATTTTCAACACTTTAGTTGTTATCTATGAGTGTTCCTCCAACCTTCAAAGTGAGATTTAGATTGGTGATCTCTACCATATTAGTGTGAATAATTTTACTAGTGATCTCTACCATACTAGAGAGAAGCTTGTAAAGGTGATCGTTATCATGATTAGCGAAAGGTGTAGAGATGTCCACTACCTTATTAGTGAGAAACTTATAAATGTGATCACTACAATTGATTAGTAAGAGGTTCTTAATGGAAATAATCTTTTGGTGGAGACAAGCAGCACGTAGATGTAATGTGGGTTGGTTAACGCACACATGAACCATTTTAAATCTTGTGTTCACGTGTTGATTATTGTTTCATTTCAGACTTGTTTATACATTGTGTTCATCTTTCAAGTTCTATACAATAAACATTTTATAAACAAGCAAAGAGTTTTTAAAAGTGGACATCAAATTTAAAAATAACATATTCACCCTTGATAACGGAGGGAGGATCATCCCCTCCTTTCCTATTCTTTCTCCAGCCATAACAAAACCAACACCAAGGAAAGAATAAAATCGATACAACCAGGATAACCTAACAAAACCAAAGTCAAACCCTACACCACGAACAAAAGGGATGAACCAGGCAAAGGGACAAAAAGTGAAGAGTCGTTATCACCTCCGGAACCAAAGTCAAAGAGTTTCCCCTTTAGAGAAAATGAGAGACTACTAAGAAGACAAGACAGAAAGACATAATGTGACATTCCCCTTTGGGAAGGGCACGTCCTTTCCTTCGAGAGAGGTGGAAAACGGGATCACGACTATAAATAGTTAACACCATCTCAACAAAAGGGACGCCCTAGATCCGAGGATACCTATCTAGAATTCTTGCCCTAGACTTTTAAGTCATACTTGAAACTTTAGACTTATATTCTTAGGCTTATCGTGAGGATATTCTCCCTCTCCAAGTCTTGCAAACACTTACTCTTGTCGGATACTCTTCATCAATCCAAGTGAGTATACTTAGCCCCTTTTTCCTTTCTATACTTTTGGGGTGAAACATGTTCAAAACTTTAAACTTATACAATTCTTGTACAACTATGACTATATGCTTATTCTTATGTTAAACTTGAGACTTGTATGCTTAGATTAAACTTAAAACTAGCACATTCATTAACTTTGATCAAGCCTATGGTAACAATGATAGATCTATTGTATTTGACCAATCCACCTTGATTGATTGACCCCTTCGGGGGGGGAGCCCTTGGTGATTGTTACTGAATTAAACTTTAAACTTGAGACTTATAAGGGTAACCTGCGGGTTATGCCTAAACTTGGTTGGAGGGTTGAAGTGCACAATGTTTAAGATACTTGTTTCTCATACTTACATTATAGAATGCATATATCATAGTGAATTGTAATTCTTTTCAAATCCTTGTTAAACTGTGTCAAAACCTTTGTATCTCACCAACTATTTTGTAGTTGACAGATTCTTTCACATGTTTTAGGTTCTACAACATGAGACTTTATCGTGATCACATAGGATGCTTGGACCTAGATTGCTTAATCAATTAGACTTGTATTCTTGCTATGTATTTGATTTATTCCATGTATTGGAACCTTGAGGTTCTTTAATAAAACTATTTAAACTTTAATAGTCAACCTTGTGCTATTGAACAATCGTGTCCGCCCGACGTATAATCCGCCGTCGGTTGGGGTGTGACACAACACTTCTAGAGATTCCCAAAAAAGTAGGTGGGTCAAAGCCTTTATTGAACAAAAGTACAAACACCAACAAATTTATAAGACCAACTTGCCCATGGGTTTTACATATATCTAACATCAACAGTGAAGGCACTTGGGTTGTGAAGACATTCTTTGATGAACACATGTGTCTTCAAATAAGAGATGTGAAGTTATGCACTGTAAGTTGTTTGGCAAGACAAATTGAAACCACTGTTAAAGTGAACCCAACTATTCCTATGAAAGCACTTCAAGATCAGATACATCAGAAATACCAGATCCAAGTTTCAGCAAAGAAGATGTTCAAGGCAAAGGCAATGGCTTCTAAAAAAAATATAGGAGATTACAAGATTCAGTATGGACTTCTTAGAGACTACCGTGAAGAACTTAAAAGATCAAACCCAAAAACTATTGTGACTATTGAGGTTGAAAGGGAAGTTAAACCAGCAACTGAAACCAGACAGTTCAAGAGGATCTACATCTGTATTGGGGTTTTGAAGAAAGGGTTTAAGAGCTGTGGGAGAGACTTATAGGGTTTAGATGGGTCATTCATGAAAGGTCCATATCCTGGACAAGTTTTGAATGTAGTGGGTTTAGACTCAAATAATGGCATATATCATGTTGCTTATGCCTTGGTAGAAGCAGAAACTAAGGATTCATGGACTTGTTTTTTGAAATGTCTAGGAGATGACCTAGATCTGGCTATAAATTCAAACTTTGCATTCATTAGTGACAGGCAGAAGGTATGAGATGTTTAAATTAATTGATTTGTTTGCATATTAATTTAACTTTATATTAATTGATTTGTTTGCATATCAGGGCATCCTACCAGCTTTAGTCAAAGTTTTCACTAGTGCTGAACATAGGTTATGTTTAAGGCATATACATGAGAACATGAAGCCTAAATAGAGGGGTCACATATACAAGAATTTGCTATGAAAGTGTGCAATCTCAAATACTGTTCCACATTTTGAGAAGGCTATGCAAAAAAGTTGCATCAACAGATCAAGGCTTATATGAGTGGTTGAGAAAAATTCCACCAAAACACTGGTCTAGAGCCCATTTCAGTAGTATGATACCTTTCCTTATAATATTTTGCACATTTACATACTTTTCCTTATAATATAATAGTTTGCACAGTGGTATGTTACTTTTGCTTATAATAGTTTGTATTTTACATATGTAGGAAGAGCAACAAGTGATGTGTTATTGAACAATTTATGTGAGGTCTTTAATAGGCAGTTAGTTAGGGATAAACTTATGATAACCTGCTTAGAGTTTATAAAAGAATACCTGATGAAGAGAATTGTGATTGTGCATAAATTCATTGCTAAGTCTGCTGGTCCTCTAACACCTAATGCAACAAAGTTATTTGACATCATAAAATCAGAGGCTAATGATTGTACCGTCATTTGGAGTGGATTGGGAAAATATCAAGTGAGTGGGCCATCTATATATCAGTTTGTAGTTAACATGGATCAAAAAACTTGCTCATGTAGAAAATGGGAATTAACTGCAATGCCATGTAAGCATGCAGTGGCAGTGTTGTGGAACATGGCTGAAAATGGAATTGATGTACGAATCCCAGAGAGATGGGTATCTGAGGTGTATTGGTTAGACAATTGGAAAAAAATTTATGCAAATACAGTGGAGCCAATGAATGGAAGGGATATGTGGACACCCTCTGCTTGCCCAACAAAACTGTTACCTCCAAAACACCACACCCAAGTTGGGAGACCCAAAAAGAATAGGAAGAGGAGTGTAGAAGAAATAAGTCAGCCAGTGGTGAGGGGAAAAATGGTCAGGGCTGGTCAAACAGTGACATGTGGGAAATGCAAAAAAAAGGGGCACAACTCAAGGTCATGCAAAGGACAGACACTCCATGGAGATTCACAAAGGATAGATCCTGTTTAATATGTTGCAGGCACTCCAGATTATGTTTCTTTTGTAATAGGGGTTATTAACAAACAATGGTTTCATTTCTTTTGTTTGATCATGAATGGATGTTGTTTAAACCATCTTTTGTAACAAACAATGTAGTTTAATTTGTTGCTTCTTTGGTTGGTCTTATGTGGATGTGGTTTATGTTTAAACAAGTATTTTGGTTTGTTTACGAATGAATTTGCTGCTTCTTGGTTTGTTTATGAATGGATTTGCTGCTACTTTGTAGTTTAATTTGTTGCTTCTTGGTTTGTTTATGAATGAATTGTGTCACAACATAACTGATGGTATGGTATTTTAGTCAAACATACCATACCATCAGGTGCATTTTTTTTGGTATACAACACATAACTGATGGTATGGTATACAGACAGCTACTTACAAACATGTGCATACCATCATATGCTATTTAGTAAAACTGCAAATCTTGATGATATATCTATACAAACAGGTGCTGAAACTGCAAATTTGTAGTCAAACAGGTCATTTTGACACAACAACAGTTAATTATATTACATTAAACATAGTACATAAAGACTAAAATCAATGACCTTTACAACTTTTTCAGGTCATAATGACAACAAAAACAATTATAAACAACAACCAACTACAAACTAACACAAATTTCAATTTCATATTTTGATTGCCAATTTCCTTACAACTTTCTTGTAATTTTCTTGCAATTTCCTCCTTGTCATTAATATTCCTCAATAGACCTGGTATAATCTCAATTGATCTTGGACACATTAGGGGATCAGCCCAAGCAATAAATCCACACCTTGATCTCTGCTAAAAAAAGTAGTTGAAAAAATTAGGTCAAACCAGAGGAAGAAGCATCACCAGCGAATGAAGATGATGTCCAGGAGGTGATAAAAATTACCTTTCTAGCACAACAATAGAACCTAAGACCTTGGTTTGATGATGTCCAGGAGGTGCGAATCGAGGTTGGAGAACCACACGAACACATCACCATTGTCGAAGGACTTGTAAGCTTAGGGAAGAAGGAAAACGATCGAAACTTGTAAGCCAAGGGAAGATGACTAAGGTTTTATATTTAAAACCCTAAACAAGTGGGCTAAAAAGACTAAAATGCCCCTCACGTGACTGGCACGCGAGGGTAGTCTAACGGAGCAACTGGATGGCGTTAGGGAAATGTAGCGGATCGAGACAAATTGTAAACCTCAAGGACTAAAAAAGAGAAATTTAAACTATTGGACTAAAATAAGGAATGACTCCAAACATTTTTTTAAATAAGAATCTTTTTATTTAAAAAAAACGTGCATATTTCAATTTTTATAACCTATATTTCATCCTAAAAATCATGTATTTGTGTGTAATTGTTAGAAAAATGAAGAATTATACTTTAACCTGCACTAAATACAGACTGGAGCACCACCTGAAGTTGTGGAATGACTAGAGAAAGCTTGCAGAGAGTCGCTAATGGCCTCGATGTCCTATTGTTCCGGCTTCGAGTTCAGCCTTTCTTTTTTGATGATTCATAATACACATCTTACTTGGATGGGTATTAGGTATAGGTTGACGAAGGTTTACCTTATTTGTGGCGAGAGTAGTCCATAGGAAATACGAATGGTAGCCAAAAGCTCTAAACAAAGGCGTGAGTGTTCGTCGGTGCCTCAATATTAATTCGACCATGAGTTCCCGACTGATTATATGACACGTTAAATAAAAAATGTTTATATAAAACACGTTAATAATAATACTGATGATGATAATATTAATATTATTAATAATAATGATAATAATAATAATACTAATAATAATATTAATGCTAATAGTAATAATAAAAATAAAAAGACAATAGAAAACAATAAAAGTTTTTAATTTAACATCACAAATGGAGCGTATTAAGTTTTTCTTGAAAGATAAATTTCTTTAATCTTTTGGTATTGAGACTTGAACCCATGAACTACTCAAATATTAATGTTTTTAAATGATTTTTCTCTACCAACAGGCTACCAACCAAATTGGCTAGCCTATTAAGGAAAATAAGATCGGAGGGGGTGGTATTCTAAATAAAAAAGGTTATTTCGGCCGACACATTTATCACAACTATTTTTTTTAATTTATATGTGCAATTATTTTTTAGTATATTTTAATTTTAATTATACATATTATAACATAATATATAAAATTTATTTTATCATTAAATATATAAAATAATTATTTTACAATTACATTTTGATTTTATATAAGTTTTGTAATAGTTAATTAAATAACAGGCTTGTTTACAATCGCAAGCCTAAACAAGCTCGATGTTTGAAGCTCGGGATTGAACTCGTTTACGAATTCCAATTTAGACTTGAGTTTCCCTCAATTCGAACTTTTAGCAAGCCAATCTTGTTTACACCTATGAGCGACACGGGACATATAACATTCATCTTGCCTAACAACATTCACTTGATATGAGTGTATTAATCTTGCATATGGTTTAAACGTCAACATAAAACTACCAACCAGACTTCCTTTGAACCTTCTCGTGCATATATGCATTTGAAGTTATTTTGTGCCATCTAAACCCTCATACCAATCAATATTGTCCGCTTTACTCACCGGAAGCTCACTACTTTGTTTTTGTTTACCCTAGTCGAGACATCACCGGATGTCATCCGCTCAAGCAGCTTAAGTGTGGAGTTCTCTTATCTACATGGAAAGCTTCCAAAATGCATTAGTTGTATTTGAAACGAGACATTCATTAATACGTAACATCTATCGTGTCGACAAATGGTGTGAGATTTACCTAAGCCCCTAATGCTAGGAAAAGACGTGTATAAATCCATGGACCATGGTATTTAAGATCCCTATGCCAAATACCACTTGAGATAAATTCTTCACAACAATATACCTATCAAAATCTCATAGAACTTAACCAACACATGGAATCCATAGAGTTGTAAAGCTTAGGAAGTTGCAGATCATCTTGTCAATGTCCCCCATGTTGCTCTGAAGCATATGCATCAGTGGCCTTGTCTAGTAACATGCTGATGCTAGACACATTTGCCACTATTTATATTATATTATATTATATTATATTCCTGGTTCATGGAGTCATAATCTGCATCTATTCAGTTCAAGAAATCTTTAACTGTAACGCAAATGGCAGTTTATAGATGCAAGTTTGAAACAAATGAAAACTTATGCTTCAAGAGAGAGAACAATATTTGTTCTCACTCATGCTCTAACAATAAATTCCCGTCATCAGAAAAGAGTAAATAATATTAGTAGTTTATGAGATGAACTAACAAATATAAACAAACATGAAGAAGATGAACACAAATAAAGATAAACCTATTTAAACAAACTCAAGTAGAAACACAAGATTGGGAGCTTGATAAGTATCTCGAATGTTAATACACCATAGTGTTAGGGACGTATTTGAGAGTGTGAAGGGTGGGCGACCATACAATGTCACATTCTAGTGGGGGCCTATTTTTTTTTTCTTATTTAGGTGTTGTAGATCGATTAACATATATATATATATATATTTTAAACTTATTAGTAATTACATGTTTTAGAGGGGGTCCAATAAATCCAGTTTTTTACTGAACGATTGTTTTTTTATGAAAGAGTATTTTGGATGTAACTAACTATGGAGTTTGATTATCTCTAAACAGTTAATAATAAACCAATATATTATTGTATACTAGTGGGTTGGCCCGCGTAAAGCGACGGGTGTCACCGAGTCTCTTTAGGAGAGCGCAATCTAATCCGATTTGCCTTAAATACTGATTATATTTGAGTATTATTATTATAACTATGTAATATTTAGTTGGTTATTTTAAGGGTGTGGACGAGACAGTTCGGTTTTGAGCCACAGCCATAACCAATACCAAAATTTTTGTTTAAGAACCGGAAGAACCGATCTAGCCAGCAAGCAAATTTTACGCAAATAGATTTTTAGCAATGTTAGTTAGAACAAAATGGTACTCCCTCTTTATAGGAGGTTCCCCCACTGAAGTTCTCTAGCCATCGATGTAGAATGGAGATAAAAAAACCTCTATTTATCAAGCCACAATATTTGTTTTTTTTTTTCTCTTATTCGATGTGAAATGACAGTAAAGCCAAAGTTTAAAAGGAGCTTAGAGAGTTAAAGTACGGAACACCCTCATTTTACTCCGTTAAGTAGTCATTAACTCTGTTAAGTGTCTTAAAATGTGGGTAAATTACCATCCCATCCTTCCAATATTTTAATATATAAATAGTGGGTTGGCTCGCGCAAAGTGGCGGGTGTTACCGAGGCTATTTTCGAGAGCGTAATCTAACCTGACCTGCCTTAACCACTGATTATATTTGGGTATTCTTTTTCTTATTATTATAATCAAACCTTGCTCGCAAGCTCACGAGTCGAGCCAAACCTAGCTTGGGCTCAGCTTGTTTACAAACAAAGCCGATCCAAGTCCGCAAGTTTACAACCGGAACGATTTCAAGCCGAGCTTTTTTCAAGCAAAATTCAATCTAGCAAAAAAGGGAATGAAGGGCATGGAACACATGATTCTATTTTCTCACTAAAAATATCCAATTTTAGCACCGCAAGTTAAATATCCAATTTTAGAACTAAAAAATACTTGTTGTTTATCCAATCTAGCAAAAAAGGGCATGAAACAAATGGTTCTGTTTTCTCAAGTAAGATGTTTTTCTATTTATAGTGGTTTGCTTTATGATTAGGTTGGGTAAACCACCAATGTGGGACAAGCTAAAAAGTAAAAAAAAAACATTTTGTTTAGCTTTAAAGGATTAGGCTTTGATGTATTTGTACATTGTGTTTAACAAGTGGTATTTAAGATGGTGTCTTAAAATTGGATAACATTATCCTTTTGCCCACCCAATATGCTTTATATAGTAGTATAGATAACATTTACTAACGTATGTGAACAAGAAGTTTACTGTTTTTTTTACGAATTTGGTTTTTCTCCAATAACCTGCGTTCGTTAGCTTTAAAAAAAATATATACAGCTGTGTTTAGTTTTTTTTCTCTACATTCTAGTATAAATTTTGTTGAAAACGTGGTTGTGTTCGAAATAGAGTATTTTTTGTATTGTACGATATATCGAGTGCAGGTACCATACTGGTACCGTGACAAACGTAACCAATACCGACCGAACATCATCGGTACAGGTATCGGTATTATAGGAACCGATACTATCGGTATTCGTTTTTATAATCCCAAATTTTATGTAATGAAACCATTGTAAATATTTTTTTGTTGTATTGTAAACCTTACCAAGTATCAGTATCGTAACGAACCGAGTTGTGTTCAGAGTAATGTATTTTTTTGTGTCGTAAACTATACCAATTGCCGGTACCGTACCGGTAACGAAACAAACCGAACTGATACCGACCAAACATCGTCTATACCGGTATCGGTATTCGTTTTTATGTTTTCGATCGATGTAACATATTTTGTTTCTTTTCAAATATAATGTTCTATAAATTCCAAATATACTGTTGCGACGCGCTTATTTTAATCTACGTTTCGAGATAAATTTTATTTAAAAGCGAACAACCGCAACGCGCGACATAACCCGTGTATATATAAACCAAAGTATATCTCTATTGAAAAACAAAAACAATAATAAGAACATGGTTAGTGACGATGAAATCCAGTTATCTGAAAAGGATACTTAAAAAGGGGAGGTAATGAAAACCGAATGTAAATTATGGATCCATTTTTGAAGCTCCTGTTCCGTTTTTTTAGTGCAATGTTATCTTCCTTTTTTTTGGATTTTTGGAAGTACGATGATTGTTTTCAGGACTAGTGCCAAGTATAACTGACGCAGAAGTCAATCGCTGACGCCAGAGTGAAGTTTATGGCTATGAAAGTCAATTAGTGATGGCATACAAGTCTTGGGAAGGAGATCTATCATGTGCACAAAAAAAGTACTTGCACAAGAACATGAAGCCATGAAGGTAAACAGAAGAGAGAAGAGGGATCTTTCAAAATTATGTAAGGAATGAGTTAGAAAGTTTGTTTTTAAATTGTTTCATTTAAACATTTAGATTATTATTTTTATTAAAGTTAATTGCATAAAACGTCCCCGTTATTTGATAAAATTGCACGTTTGATCTCCAGGTTTTAAAAACTGTAAACTTAGCCCAAACTTTTGTGACCTGATTACGTCTTTAGCCCCTTACTATAATACCCGTTAGTTTTTAACAAAAAATTAGTCCGTGTGCCATCACGTGACTTACGATCGCAAACTTAACCCTAAAAATGAGTTAAAACCAGTAAAAAAATAGCAAAAATGTAAGGCCCCTTATCCCGGGTGACCTCACTTGTTGGATTTACTCATAAACATAGTCATTAATTACTGAACTTTTAATTAAAAACATTCAAACACAGCGGAAACATTCAACATTTGAGTACATTACAGCAGAAGTCTTGACATTCAAAACATTAACCATTGTCTAAACAAAACATAAGGTGGGATGTCAGTCACATGTCGGGCAGCCTTCACGCCTTCGCACGACTCTTTCCTTTGTTACCTGAAATGTATACTAAAAGTCAGCTAACGCTGGTGAGTTCTAGATTATGATCGAACGCTTACCTGGATTGGAGTTTTGATTCAGAGAAGATGATCACGAGCACAGTAGCAACGTTCTCCTGAATTCCCGAGTTGATCCGTCACTTTCTCTCTCTAGAACCGTGCTCTCTTCTATCTCTCTAGAACTTGAGATTGGTGGAAAATGAGAAGTTTGGGCAGCCCTTGCCCTTATATACTTGGGCTTCCTTCGGCCCGTTGGAGCCGAGCCCAAGCCCATCCATTTTTCTTTCGTCATTTGAAAATTATAATTTCGATCGTGCCATTATTTATTTATTACCAGTTTTGGGATGTTACAAGTCTACCCCCTTAAAGAGGTTTCGTCCTCGAAACTGCTTATACGTTAAATAATTGAGGGTATAGTCCCCTCATCTCGTCTTCTTTTTCCCACGTGGTTCTGACCCTTTTCTGTGCTTCCATTGTATTTTGACTAGAGGAATCGACTTATTGCGTAGACGTTTTTCAGCTCTGTCAAGGATGGCTATCGGTTCCTCTACATAATTTAGACTGTTATCTACTTCGATCTCGTCGTAAGGTATGTGAGCTGTGTCGTCAGCTAGGCACTTGCGTAAGTGCGACACGTGGAACGTAGGGTGTATTCCACTAAGCTCAACGGGTAGGTCGAGTCTGTAAGCAACTTGATCCACTCTCGCTAAAATCTTGAAAGGTCCGACAAACCTTGGACTTAATTTGCCACGTCTTCTGAATCGAATGATTCCTTTCCTTGGCGATACCTTTAACAGTACCATGTCCCCCACTCGAAACTCTAAATCCCTTCTTCTCTTATCCGCGTATGATTTCTGTCTGTCTTTTGCAGCTTTCATTCGAGCCTTGATTTGATCAAATTTCTCGGAAGTAGTTTTGACCACTTCGAGACTTGCAAAATCCTTTTGTCCAATTTCTCCCCAACAAACTGGGGTCCTACATTTCCTCCCATACAACATTTCAAATGGCGGCATGCCAATAGTCGAGTGATAGTTGTTGTTATATGAAAATTCTGCCAATGGTAGATGGCTGTCCCAGCTCCCACCGAAGTCAATGATACAGGCCCGGAGCATGTCCTCCAAGGTCTGAATGGTCCTTTCCAATTGTCCATCGGTTTGGGGGTGGTAAGCGGTGCTGATGTTCAGTCTAGTGCCCATTGCTTCATTGAATTTCTTCCAAAACCTTGACGTGAATCTAGTATCCCTGTCGGACACAATCGACAGCGGCATACCATGTCTGCTTACAATTTCCTTGATAAATACTTCTGCTAGTCTTTCTGACGAAGAAGTCTCACGTATTGGCAAGAAGTGAGCACTTTTCGTCAAGCGGTCGACGATCACCCAAATGGTATCATTGCCTTTAGCTGTTCGCGGTAGCTTGGTAATGAAGTCCATCGTGATCTCCTCCCACTTCCATTCCGGTATTGGTAAAGGTTGCATTTTACCGCATGGTTTCTGGTGCTCGGCCTTAACTAGAGAACACGTTAGGCACTTGCTCACGTACTCTGTCACATCACTCTTCATGCCAGGCCACCAGTACTCCTTCTTCAAGTCTTGATACATTTTGTTTGTCCCAAGGTGGATAGAATAGCGATACTTATGGGCCTCATCGAGTATTTTGGTTCTAAGCTCGCCAATCTTAGGTATCCACATTCGGCCAAACCTAGTTCGTACACCGTATGCATTTGCATCCAAATTCCCTTGTTGTCCTACTATTCTCTCCCGTTTTATATTTCCTTCTAATAGCGCTTCGTCTTGTGCCTTTGATATTTCACTCATCAAATCTGGTGTTAAAATCAGCTGACACGCTTTGATCTGTATAGGTTCCGTTTCTTCCTTTCTGCTTAAAGCGTCAGCCACCACGTTTGCTTTGCCTGGATGGTACAATATCTCACAGTCATAGTCCTTCAGTAGCTCTAACCACCTCCTTTGCCTCATGTTTAATTCCTTTTGCCCGAAAAAGTACTTCAGGCTTTTGTGATCGGAGTAAATGGTGCATTTAACTCCATACAGATAGTGCCTCCATATTTTCAACGCGAAAACTACCGCTGCTAACTCTACATCGTGTGTTGGGTAATTAACCTCGTGAATCTTTAGTTGCCGCGATGCGTAAGCAATTACCTTTCCTCGTTGCATAAGTACGCATCCCAAACCCTGCCCCGAAGCGTCAGAATAGACTACCAAGTCTTCATTTCCCTCAGGTAGAGTTAAGACTGGAGCTTGGGTTAATCGTGCCTTAAGTTCTTCAAACGCGTTGTTTTGGGTTTGACCCCATTCATACTTCACTTCCTTCCGTGTCAACTTAGTTAGTGGCAAGGCTATTCTTGAAAAATCTTTAATGAACCTTCGATAGTAGCCCGCCAATCCCAGAAAACTTCGTATCTCTGTTGGTGTCTTTGGGACGTTCCATTCCTTTACTGTCTCGATCTTTGCAGGATCCACCATGATGCCGCTTGGGTTTATTACATGACCTAGGAATTGGAATTCCCTAAGCCAGAACGCGCATTTGGAGAATTTTGCGTACAACTTTTCCTGCTTTAGCACCTCCAGAACCTCCCTTAGGTGACAGTGGTTATCACCCTCGCTTTTTGAATATACCAGTATGTCGTCTATAAAAACTATCACTGATCGATCCAACATGGGTCGACATACTCTATTCATCAAATCCATAAACGCTGCTGGTGCGTTGGTCAATCCGAAAGACATCACGAGAAACTCATAATGCCCATAACGCGTGCGAAACGCGGTCTTCGGTACGTCTTCTTCTCTTACTTTCAACTGATGGTAACCCGACCTAAGATCGATCTTTGAGAACCAACTCGCACCTTGCAGTTGATCAAAAAGGTCGTCTATTCTAGGCAGTGGGTATTTGTTCTTTACTGTTCTCTTGTTCAACTCACGGTAGTCAATGCACATGCGCATGCTGCCGTCTTTCTTCTTTACAAATAGTATCGGAGCGCCCCACGGTGAGATGCTCGGCCTAATAAATCCTTTTTCTGTTAGTTCCTCTAGTTGAGACATTAATTCTTTCATTTCTGACGGCGCCAATCGGTAAGGGGCTTTGGCAACGGGCTCAGCTCCTGGCAATAAGTCAATCTAAAATTCTATTTCCCGATCGGGTGGTAACCCAGGTAGATCCTCAGGGAATACTTCCGAAAAGTTGCACACCACGGGTACTTTCTTGAGGTCATTCATTTTCATTCTATCATCAATAACATATGCCAAATAAGCTTCGTAACCGCGCCTCATGTAACTTTCAGCCTTGATCATCGAGATGATGTTCGGCATTGTGCAATTCTAATCCCCATAAACCGTAATTGGACTGCCGCTAGGAGCTTTGAGGTGTATCCTCTTACGTTTACATATGATTTGAGCTTCGTTGGCAGCTAGCCAATCCATACCCAATACTATATCGAATCCTCCTAAGGTAAGAAGGAATAATCTAGAAGGAAACTTATGGCCCTCTATTTCTATGATACAATCCTCTTTACTTGGAATACTGCCGAATTTTTACCCATGAAAGTTTGTACGCTAAAGGCCTTTACTATGGGGTTGATAGTGCAATCCAGTTTACGACTAAATGCGTTTGATATGAAGCTTTTACTAGCACCAGAGTCAAATAAAATAGCAGCATTTTCATCATTTACTAGAAACGTACCTGACGCAACATCAGGGTTTCCTCTTGCTTCTTCCTCAGTCAGTGCATAGGCTCGAGTCCTAGCCTGCGGCTGTTCCTTTTCCCTCTCTGTTCCCGAACAGATTGGCTGGCCTTCCTGCAGTTCTTTGTCAGATGTCCAAACACTCCACATACTTGGCACTTGATGTTTCTTACACATTCTCGAGAGAAGTGCCCCGGCTTCCCACACTTATAGCATGTGGTGGTGCCGATTTTATGTCACACCCTCGCCAAGGCGGAAACGCGAGGCGTGACGTAACATGGTATCCAAAGCATATGATTACCGCAAACACATACATGATAAATGGATACATAAACAAGTTTAAAGTTTTACATTCCAAAATGTAACTTGAGTTTACAAAAAGTGAAGATTTCGCAAATATGACTCTATTACAATGAGTTATACAAGAGAAATCCCCCAAAAGTTGTATCCATCGTGCATGCATGTATCCTACATTGCTAATCTTGCGATCACGTTCAATTTCCTGAAAAACATACTTAAAATTGTCAACACTAGGTTGGTGAGTTCACAGGTTTAATCAAATAGTTCTTTATAAAATTCAATTGTTCGTAAATAGTTTCAGGCGTATGTGATAAACATAATAAGAATTGTTGACCCATTTGTAAACTAGCTAGGAATACAAATAATATGTTCATACATGAGGCGTAACCAAACCATGACAATTGTACACGCCCCTAATTTCGTTATCCGGTTCTATGCGGCCATAAATCCTCCAGATTGTGGTTAGCGCGACTAACCATGACCGGGAGACGTCACTCTCCATAGTACTATTCATAGGACCCTAAGCTACAGTTAATGGTTACTACATTGTTCCAGGGGACTTTAGCGGCCTCTCTTGTTGTTCTCATCTCATGTAAACATAAAAGTCGTGCCTTATTCTCTTGTTATCCCATAAAATAGTTGTAAGTATGTTCTTCCCCCAAATATTGGAAAACAGTAAAAAGGGGCCGTGAAACTCACCTTGTTTTTATGTATGTTTGTAATGATACTTGTTGTAGTCAAACTTGACTATTCGTACCCTAAATACCAAAGGGTAAATTGTGTTAAGACCGAACGTCTCATATTGCAAATTGTTCACCGACTTTGTAAATCTGGTTGTTTTTGTTTAAAATATCCTCTTAGTGGTTCAACACTTGTTTCGTTACAAAAACAGTTCCAAGTTACTGCCCAAAAGGGGACTGACACAGGTATCGAAACTACCTAGTTTCGATTGGGCAATTGAGTATCGAAACTTCCTAGTTTCGATTGAGTAGTTGGGTATCGAAACTACCTAGTTTCGATTGAGTATGACAGTTGTCGAAACTTCCTAGTTTCGATTGACAACTAATATCGAAACTCCTAGTTTCGATTGAGTAAACATGTATCGAAACTTCTAGTTTCGATTGAGTATCTGAGTGTCGAAACAACTTAGTTTCGATTGAGTAGTTGTTATCGAAACAACCTAGTTTCGATTGAGTAAGAGGTATCGAAACTACCTAGTTTCGACTGATCAACAGGTATCGAAACTCTTAGTTTCGATTGAGTTAACTGGTATCGAAACTCCTAGTTTCGATTACTGGACTTCTGTTTGACAGAATCAGTCCTGCATATTTATGTTTTAAAACTTGAATTTGACACACTTTTCTTGTTATCTTATTTGCGATTGAACATTTTGTATGCTTAGATACAGTTTTAAAGAAAATAAAGTGGGTAGTATTGAGTTTTTACCTTAAAACCGAGATGAAGATGATGAAAGAAAACAGAGAATGATCTTGATTCTTCTGTAAAATGTTTTTTAGAAACACTTGAAATCTTCTCAAAACACCGAATGATGTTAGTTTTTGTCTTAAAACTTGGCTTCGATTTGGAGAGAAATGGGGAAATTTCCGTAAGAAAATGAGTGATAAAAGGGTTTGGAGAGTTTTGATTGAAAAGGGGTATGGGTTATATCTGATTTTTCTCACAGGTATGGTATGGGTCAATTTGAAAATATGGTAAATGGGACGTGAGATTGGGGATGGTTTTCTCTGCATTTCGGCCGAAAAAGTCAAAAATGATTTGAGAGCTTATAATTAGTTTTTAAGTATTAGTTTATTAGAGGTATTAATATCAATTAGAGTTTTAAGGGGGTAATTTAATTCGGTTTAGGTTCCCCACGGTATTATAATTTTATTCTAAAAATAATTTATTGTTTCACGTAAAGTTTGTGTAATATATATATGCCTATATATTTTTCTGGTTATTTAAATTAACCACTAACGTTCGTATTAGTCGGTTTATACTGGTACGTGAACCGGTAATTCCTATAATTACCAAAATGTGAAATGAGACAATGTTCGATTTTTGTTAGACCTTAATGTCCTTGTTTGTGAAATTAATTAAATCACAAAAATAATTGCAATGTAAACTTGTTTAATACATGTACGGATATTGACCTGAAATGTCGGGTGTCATATTCTCCCCATGTTAAAAGAATTTAGTCCCGAAATTCAATTCGTGTCTTCTTGAATTGGTGTATCCTTAAACAAGGAGGGGTATTTCGTCTTCATTTGATGATTCCCACATTTGTCACACTTCGGTAGTGTTCCAAGGTATCCTTTTTGTCCTTCAAAGTTGGCAGCATAGGCTTTCATGGTTTCGGGTCTCTTGTAAGTTTGATTCTTGTTTTGATTACTTAGCTTTCCAAACCATTTCCTCTTTTCCCCAGACCTTCCTTCCTCGGTCTCCTTCTTCTCGAACAAACCATCACGCACAGCATTGTCTCTTAGCTTGAATGCTAGAGTTATGGCGCTCCTGGCATCCATAGGGTTCGATGAAGTCACCAGACTTCGGATTTGAGGAGCAAGACCCCACAAGTATCTTTCAACTTTCTTGTATTCTGGGGTAACCATGTGTAGAACTAAACTTGCTAACTCATTGAATCGGTCAGTGTAACCAGCCACATCATCTCCTATCATTTGAAGGTTCCACATTTCAGTTTCGATTTTCTGCAATTCATTTCGAGGACAGTACTCCTCGATCATCATGGCCTTTAAATCATCCCAAGATAGCTGGTAGGCAGTCTGCCTTCCCAAGGTTTTCATCTGAGAGTTCCACCAGGTTAATGCTTTGTCAGCAAGTGTGCAAGTGGCATATTTCACCATACAGTCAGCTGTGCATTCACTAATATCAATTACAGATTCCATCTTCTCAATCCACCTCATTAGGCCTACTGCACCATCGGTGCCATTGAAGTTGCGAGGGTTGCAGGATAGAAAGGCCTTATAAGTGCACTTTTTGTTCGAAGCATCTGTAGGGTCACAAGTCAATATTTTAATAATGTTGTTATCTTAGATCGCGACTGTGTTACAGAGGTGTTTACACATCCTATTACCTCCAGAACCTCCAGTAGTGCCACTGCCTCCTGCACCTCCTCCGCTACCACTACCATTTCCTCCGACGTTATTCCTATTGGCTTCGTACTGCTCCAAGGCGGCGGCTACACGTTGTGATATGAGTTGCTCAACTTCTGCAGAAATCGTCGTGTTGTTTTCACCAGTAGTGTCACGCGGTGTCCTTCTTTTGGGTGCCATGGGTCTGAAGTCGAAATGGGGTTAGTGTGTGACGATATTCAGTGTCTACGATATCCGTACAATAGGATGATAAGTTATGAAATGCATATGCAATGAAAAACGTCTCAGTGAGTCATTTAAATTATAGACTAGGTTCGATTTTTAGACTCCTAGTTCGCTATAATCAATGGCTCTGATACCAATCTGTCACACACTCGCCAAGGCGGAAACGCGAGGCGTGACGTAACATGGTTTCCAAAGCATATGATTACCGCAAAAACATACATGATAAATGGATACATAAACAAGTTTAAAGATTTACATTCCAAAATGTAACTTGAGTTTACAAAAAGTGAAGATTTCGCAAATATGACTCTATTACAATGAGTTATACAAGAGAAATCTCCCAAAAGTTGTATCCATCGTGCATGCATGTATCCTACATTGCTAATCTTGCGATCACGTTCAATTTCCTGAAAAACATACTTAAAATTGTCAACACTAGGTTGGTGAGTTCACAGGTTTATCAAATAGTTCTTTATAAAATTCAATTGTTCGTAAATAGTTTCAGGTGTATGTGATAAACAGAATAAGAATTGTTGACCCATTTGTAAACTAGCTAGGAATACAAATAATATGTTCATACATGAGGCGTAACCAAACCATGACAATTGTACACGCCCCTAATTTCGTTATCCGGTTCTATGCGGCCATAAATCCTCCAGATTGTGGTTAGCGCGACTAGCCATGACCGGGAGACGTCACTCTCCATAGTACTATTCATAGGACCCTAGGCTACAGTTAATGGTTACTACATTGTTCCAGGGGACTTTAGCGGCCTCTCTTGTTGTTCTCATCTCATGTAAACATAAAAGTCGTGCCTTATTCTCTTGTTATCCCATAAAATAGTTGTAAGTATGTTCTTCCCCCAAATATTGGAAAACAGTAAAAAGGGGCCGTGAAACTCACCTTGTTTTTATGTATGTTTGTAATGATACTTGTTGTAGTCAAACTTGACTATTCGTACCCTAAATACCAAAGGGTAAATTGTGTTAAAACCGAACGTCTCATATTGCAAATTGTTCACCGACTTTGTAAATCTGGTTGTTTTTGTTTAAAATATCCTCTTAGTGGTTCAACACTTGTTTCGTTACAAAAACAGTTCCAAGTTACTGCCCAAAAGGGGACTGACACAGGTATCGAAACTACCTAGTTTCGATTGGGCAATTGAGTATCGAAACTTCCTAGTTTCGATTGAGTAGTTGGGTATCGAAACTACCTAGTTTCGATTGAGTATGACAGTTGTCGAAACTTCCTAGTTTCGATTGACAACTAGTATCGAAACTCCTAGTTTCGATTGAGTAAACATGTATCGAAACTTCTAGTTTCGATTGAGTATCTGAGTGTCGAAACAACTTAGTTTCGATTGAGTAGTTGTTATCGAAACAACCTAGTTTCGATTGAGTAAGAGGTATCGAAACTACCTAATTTCGACTGATCAACAGGTATCGAAACTCTTAGTTTCGATTGAGTTAACTGGTATCGAAACTCCTAGTTTTGATTACTGGACTTCTGTTTGACAGAATCAGTCCTGCATATTTATGTTTTAAAACTTGAATTTGACACACTTTTCTTGTTATCTTATTTGCGATTGAACATTTTGTATGCTTAGATACAGTTTTAAAGAAAATAAAGTGGGTAGTATTGAGTTTTTACCTTAAAACCGAGATGAAGATGATGAAAGAAAACAGAGAATGATCTTGATTCTTCTGTAAAATTTTCTTTAGAAACACTTGAAATCTTCTCAAAACACCGAATGATGTTAGTTTTTGTCTTAAAACTTGGTTTCGATTTGGAGAGAAATGGGGAAATTTCCGTAAGAAAATGAGTGATAAAAGGGTTTGGAGAGTTTTGATTGAAAAGGGGTATGGGTTATATATAAGTTTTCTCACAGGTATGGTATGGGTCAATTTGAAAATATGGTAAATGGGACGTGAGATTGGGGATGGTTTTCTCTGCGCTTCGGCCGAAAAAGTCAAAAATGATTTGAGAGCTTATAATTAGTTTTTAAGTATTAGTTTATTAGAGGTATTAATATCAATTAGAGTTTTAAGGGGGTAATTTAATTCGGTTTAGGTTCCCCACGGTATTATAATTTTATTCTAAAAATAATTTATTGTTTCACGTAAAGTTTGTGTAATATATATATGCCTATATGTTTTTCTGGTTATTTAAATTAACCACTAACGTTCGTATTAGTCGGTTTATACTGGTACGTGAACCGGTAATTCCTAGAATTACCAAAATGTGAAATGAGACAATGTTCGATTTTTGTTAGACCTTAATGTCCTTGTTTGTGAAATTAATTAAATCACAAAAATAATTGCAATGTAAACTTGTTTAATACATGTACGGATATTGACCTGAAATGTCGGGTGTCACATTCTCCCCATGTTAAAAGAATTTCGTCCCGAAATTCAATTCGTGTCTTCTTGAATTGGTGTATCCTTAAACAAGGAGGGGTATTTCGTCTTCATTTGATCTTCTCGTTCCCATGTATACTCAGGACCACGTTTTGAGTTCCAACGTACTTTAACTAGTTTGATTCGACTACGTCTCAGCTTTTGAACTTTCCAATTTGAAATCTCAATCGGTTCCTCGATGAAGTGCAACCTGTCGTCTATGTGAATCTCATCAGGTGGTATAATTAACGTCTCGTCTGATAAACACTTTTTGAGATTTGATACATGAAACGTATCATGTACGTTGCTTAGTTCTTGTGGTAGTTTGAGTTTGTAAGCTACAGGGCCAACTCTAGCCAGTATTTCAAAAGGTCCAACGTATCTAGGGTTGAGCTTACCACGGTTACCAAACCTTGCAACGCCTTTCCATGGTGTGACTTTTAACATTACTCGGTCACCAATTTGAAATTCTAATGGTTTCCGTCTGTTATCAGCATAGCTCTTCTGTCTGTCTCGGGCAGCTTTCAGACGGTCCTTAATTTTGAAGATCTTATCAGTGGTTTCCTGGACAATCTTAGGGCCTGTCAAATGTTTTCACCAACTTCCGCCCAACATAGTGGTGAGCGGCATTTACGACCATATAAAGCTTCAAACGGAGCTGCTTTAATACTCGTATGGTAGCTGTTATTATAGGAAAACTCTGCCAACGGTAAATGAGTATCCCAATTTCCTCCGAAATCAATTACACACGCACGGAGCATATCTTCTAATGTTTGGATAGTCCTTTCACTTTGACCGTCCGTTTGTGGATGGTATGCCGTGCTCATGTCAAGACGTGTGCCCATGGCTTCTTGTAATGATTTCCAGATTCTAGACACGAATCTGCTGTCTCTATCAGAGATAATAGAAATTGGCACTCCATGCCTAGCCACAATTTCCTTGATATAAAGCTTTGCAAGTTTCTCGGTTTTATCCGTCTCTTTGATAGGTAGAAAATGAGCTGATTTTGTTAAACGGTCGACAATTACCCATATGGTATCATAACCGCTGAACGTCCTGGGTAACTTCGTGATGAAATCCATAGAAATCTGTTCCCATTTCCATTGAGGTATCTCGGGTTGTTGTAACAATCCCGACGGTTTCTGATGTTCTGCCTTTACCTTTGAACATGTCAGGCATTTACCGACATAAATAGCAATTTCTCCCTTCATGTTCGGCCACCAGTAGTGTTCTTTCAGATCCTTATACATCTTATCTGAACCTGGGTGAATGGAGTACCTGGACTTGTGGGCTTCGTCCATAACCAACTCCCGTAAATTACCAAAACATGGTACCCAGATTCTATTTGCAAAGTATAAAGTATCATCTGATTTTGGTTCTAACTGTCTGGTCATTCCTCGTAAAGCTTCATCATGAATGTTTTCTTCTTTGATTGCCTTTTGTTGTGCCATCCGGATTTGAATCGTGAGACTCGTATGAATTGTCAATCCTAGGGCACGAACACGAAGAGTTTTAACCCGTTCCTTACGACTCAAGGCATCTGCTACGACGTTTACCTTACCAGGGTGATACTTGATATCACAGTCGTAATCATTCAGTAGCTCTACCCAACGACGTTGTCTCATGTTGAGTTCCTTTTGATCGAAGATATGTTGAAGACTCTTGTGATCAGTAAAGATAGTGCATCTTGTACCGTAAAGATAATGTCTCCAAATCTTGAGTGCAAACACAACTGCGCCCAACTCCAAGTCGTGGGTCGTATAATTCTTTTCGTGCACTTTTAGTTGTCGTGTGGCATAAGCGATGACTTTGTCTCTTTGCATTAACACACAACCAAGTCCTTGGTGTGATGCATCGCAGTATACGACAAAATTGTCGATTCCCTCAGGAAGGGATAAGATCGGTGCACTACACAGCTTCTGCTTCAGCAATTGAAAAGCTAACTCTTGTTTGTCACTCCAATCAAACTTCTTTTCTTTCTGGGTTAATGTGGTTAAAGGCAGGGCTATTTTTGAAAAATTCTCGATGAATCGCCTGTAATAGCCTGCCAAACCCAGAAATTGACGCACCTCAGTCGGAGTTCTTGGTGCTTCCCAGTTTTTGATCGCTTCAATTTTAGATGGATCAACATGAATTCCTTCCTTATTGATGACATGTCCAAGGAAATGCACTTCTCGGATCCAAAACTCACACTTAGAGAATTTAGCGTAAAGTTTCTCATTTCTGAGTAGTTCCAAAATTAATTTCAGATGATGTTCATGATCCTCCTTGGTTCGTGAATATATTAATATGTCATCGATAAATACTATCACGAATTTATCCAAGTATGGCTTGCACACGCGGTTCATGAGATCAATGAAAACAGCTGGTGCGTTCGTCAAACCAAATGGCATAACCAGGAATTCATAGTGGCCATATCGAGTCCTAAATGCTGTCTTTGGTACATCTTCTTCTTGGATTTTCAGTTGATGATACCCTGATCGTAGATCAATTTTAGAATAGAAACTGGAACCTTGTAGTTGATCGAACAAATCGTCTATTCGAGGAAGAGGATACCGGTTTTTGATTGTCAGCTTGTTCAATTCTCGGTAATCAATACACATCCTAAAGGTTCCATCCTTTTTCTTTACGAATAGGACTGGAGCTCCCCAAGGTGAGAAACTCGGTCTTATGAAACCTTTATCAAGCAACTCTTGCAGTTGATTAGATAATTCCTGCATCTCGGAAGGTGCTAATCGATACGGGGATCGCGCAACCGTTGCAGCTCCTGGTACCAAATCGATTCGGAATTCGACTTGCCTCGGTGGTGGTAATCCAGGTAAGTCTTCAGGAAAAACTTCGGGGTAATCCTTAACGATTGGTATGTCTTCAAGTCGACGTTCCTCGGGTTTCTTCTCGATGACGTGCGCCAGGAACACGCAATAGCCTTTACGTAGGTACTTACGAGCTTTCATGCAGTTTATCATCCTCAATGTCACTCCACTCTTCTCACCTTGACTATTCGTACCCTAAATACCAAAGGGTAAATTGTGTTAAGACCGAACGTCTCATATTGCAAATTGTTCACCGACTTTGTAAATCTGGTTGTTTTTGTTTAAAATATCCTCTTAGTGGTTCAACACTTGTTTCGTTACAAAAACAGTTCCAAGTTACTGCCCAAAAGGGGACTGACACAGGTATCGAAACTACCTAGTTTCGATTGGGCAATTGAGTATCGAAACTTCCTAGTTTCGATTGAGTAGTTGGGTATCGAAACTACCTAGTTTCGATTGAGTATGACAGTTGTCGAAACTTCCTAGTTTCGATTGACAACTAGTATCGAAACTCCTAGTTTCGATTGAGTAAACATGTATCGAAACTTCTAGTTTCGATTGAGTATCTGAGTGTCGAAACAACTTAGTTTCGATTGAGTAGTTGTTATCGAAACAACCTAGTTTCGATTGAGTAAGAGGTATCGAAACTACCTAGTTTCGACTGATCAACAGGTATCGAAACTCTTAGTTTCGATTGAGTTAACTGGTATCGAAACTCCTAGTTTCGATTACTGGACTTCTGTTTGACAGAATCAGTCCTGCATATTTATGTTTTAAAACTTGAATTTGACACACTTTTCTTGTTATCTTATTTGCGATTGAACATTTTGTATGCTTAGATACAGTTTTAAAGAAAATAAAGTGGGTAGTATTGAGTTTTTACCTTAAAACCGAGATGAAGATGATGAAAGAAAACAGAGAATGATCTTGATTCTTCTGTAAAAATTTTCTTTAGAAACACTTGAAATCTTCTCAAAACACCGAATGATGTTAGTTTTTGTCTTAAAACTTGGCTTCGATTTAGAGAGAAATGGGGAAATTTCCGTAAGAAAATGAGTGATAAAAGGGTTTGGAGAGTTTTGATTGAAAAGGGGTATGGGTTATATCTGATTTTTCTCACAGGTATGGTATGGGTCAATTTGAAAATATGGTAAATGGGACGTGAGATTGGGGATGGTTTTCTCTGCACTTCGGCCGAAAAAGTCAAAAATGATTTGAGAGCTTATAATTAGTTTTTAAGTATTAGTTTATTAGAGGTATTAATATCAATTAGAGTTTTAAGGGGGTAATTTAATTCGGTTTAGGTTCCCCACGGTATTATAATTTTATTCTAAAAATAATTTATTGTTTCACGTAAAGTTTGTGTAATATATATATGCCTATATATTTTTCTGGTTATTTAAATTAACCACTGACGTTCGTATTAGTCGGTTTATACTGGTACGTGAACCGGTAATTCCTAGAATTACCAAAATGTGAAATGAGACAATGTTCGGTTTTTGTTAGACCTTAATGTCCTTGTTTGTGAAATTAATTAAATCACAAAAATAATTGCAATGTAAACTTGTTTAATACATGTACGGATATTGACCTGAAATGTCGGGTTTCACATTTTACATTCGCCAAGATGTTGCCTTCCACATTTCCTGCATGTTTCATATTCATCCGACCTTGGCTTCTTAGTTTCAGTTGTTACATTCCCTCTTCCGGTGCCTCTAGACGGGTTCTCCCACTTTCTCTTTTGTGTCTCTGTTGGTGGGTCCTCATTGGCATAATCGTCTTAGACGATTCCGCTCAAATTTACTACCGACTCGAAGGTCGAGGGTAGGTTGGATTTCACGTGGACACGGACCCTTTGAGGTAGGCCCTTCACATAATACTTGATCATTCGCTCCTCTGTCTCCACCAGATGGGGTACGAGTTGAGCTAGCTCATTGAACCTAGAAGTATACTGGCGGTGTGTCTTGTTGCCAGCCTTAAAGTTTAGGAATTCATTTTCCACTCGATCAATTTCATTCTAGGGACAGAACTTCTGAATTATTAGCTTCTTTAGGTCTTCCCATGTCATTCTTGCAAGAGCGTTTGGGGACTTTGTCCACTGGATGTTCCTCCACCAACCTAGTGCTTCATTGGTGAAAGAATGAGCAACATATTTAACCGCCTGGTCCGGTCGACACTCACTGATGTTGATTACATCGTTCATCCTCTCAATCCATTCGAGTGTTGCCACTGAATCCTTGCTACCATCAAACTTAGGTGGGTCTCCATCCTTGAAACCTTTGTAAGTACACCCACGACTGCTTGATGCCACTCTTACTTCATCCCCGTCACTGTCATAAATTTTCTCTTCATTGTTACCTTCATCCTCTTCCTTGCTTTTCTTTAGTGCCTCAGATAGTAGGTCAGGCAATATGTTCTTCAGAGTAAGTACAACCTCGCGGGCAATAGCATCCCTAACCTCGGGTTCCAACTGTATAGGCCCTTGATTGCCGTCCCCAGTTGGGGTCACATTAGTTTCGTGCACACTCTCAGTGTGTTTTGCGTGCACACTTTCTTCCTCTTCACTCCTTCGATTCAATGGAGGTCTACCCACTCGGCCAGTGCGACCGCCTCGGCGTCCGGTTCTTCCTCCTCCAGCCATAGTTCCTAGTTTCCTGATGGTTATAAAGGGAACACATCAATGTCATTCTCTCAGATCATAGTCTTAGAACAGTACGAACAAGGTAAATTTTTAATTACAGTGACCGGTTTGTGATTAGAAATTTACATTGCCTTTCGGGTCCCAAACTCTTCAAATTGGTTGTGACATTGACATCTATTGGTTCTAGGTTTGAGTATCTATTCTTATCCAAATGTATTAACCTTAGTACTTACTTATCGTGCTGGCGTTGGCATTGGTTACCCTTGACTGACATTCGTGCGTTGGTCCCATAATCAGTTTGAGTCCAGACATTTAGGGATGTCTAAATCTCTCAAACTATTGCTCTGATACCAACTTGCAAGGCCCCTTTTCCCGGGTGACCTCACTTGTTGGATTTACTCATAAACATAGTCATTAATTACTGAACTTTTAATTAAAAACATTCAAACACAGCGGAAACATTCAACATTTGAGTACATTACAGCGGAAGTCTTGACATTCAAAACATTAACCATTGTCTAAACAAAACATAAGGTGGGATGTCAGTCACATGTCGGGCAGCCTTCACGCCTTCGCACGACCCTTTCCTTTGTTACCTGAAATGTATACTAAAAGTCAGCTAACGCTGGTGAGTTCTAGTTTAAAACTATTAAGTATGATCATTCTTTTCTTTATAAGTACACATAAATATATACATACATTTCTACAAATACGTATTCATAGCCTTTACTTTTCTTTCTTCATTCTTATGTGAGTACATAGATATGTATTCACCTTTTCTTTCCTTAACATTCATTGGTCATACACATAAGGGTGATCAACCCATCTTACGGTACGTATATCACAAAGACATACGCCCTTGAGCTACCGTCGTAGCCCTTTTACTCGTCTGGTCCTAGAAACCGTCCGCCTTAACTTTGGTCCGGCCAACCTTCGGCCGTCCGTCTTTACCATCCTACCGTCGTAGTCCGTCATATTCGCCCGTCTGCCCTAAGGCATCCGTTTCCCACGCGAACTATTGTTTATGCAACCGTTATACTATTTTAGCATTTACTTCGACCGCCCTTTTATGCTTTTTGTACGTCCTAGCTTGCGAAGGACGTATCTTTCCCGGTTGTAAAATAGTCACGTAGTCGTCCGTCTACAGAAGTAGCCGTTAACTTCGTTTCCGTCCATAACGTATACTTACATTTATAACATGCAATATAAATAATTATACATCAAGATTTCATTTATTTACGTTATGCCATTCTTTCCTTCATTCTTTGTAAACATACATTTCATTCTTTGTTCAAAATTCATTCTTTATATATACATATAAAGTATATATTAGTACATCACGTATGATCACATTAGCATTCATATCATTTATTCATTTAGTGTATACATTTCAGCCCCAAAACATTTAATAAGGTTTGCACATAACATAGAATGGGGCACATAGAACTCACCTGATAAGCTTCTCTAGGTTGTCCTAAACAAAGGTCCAACAATGTCACTTTTGATCTGAACTGAGTAGTTAAATACACATCAGACCTAATCTCGACTCTAACGGTTTAATCATTCTAAACATACTGACTTTACTTAACCATTCTGATGCCTGCGCACTTAGCAAGTGCGCAGGGCCTTGGTCATGCGTACTTGACAAGTACGCAGACTTTACTTCATGCCCACTTGGTAAGTACGTAGACTTTACTTCATGCGCACTTGGTAAGTACGCAGACTTTACTTTATGCGTACTTGATAAGTACGCAGAGCCCTTCTTCCTGCGTACTTGATAAGTACGTAGGATCTGATTCAGGCGCAAGAACCCTAACTTTTTAGCTAAAACCGTGCTCTCTTCCTGCGTACTTGATAAAAACTTCACCTATTTAGCTAAAACCGATCTTTGTTCATTGCCCAAGTCGATCCGTCACTTTCTCTCTCTAGAACCGTGCTCTCTTCTCTCTCTCTAGAACTTGAGATTGGTGGAAAATGAGAAGTTTGGGCAGCCCTTGCCCTTATATACTTGGGCTTCCTTCGGCCCGTTGGAGCCGAGCCCAAGCCCATCCATTTTTCCTTCGTCATTTGAAAATTATAATTTCGATCGTGCCATTATTTATTTATTACCAGTTTTGGGATGTTACAAAAAATAGGTAAAAGAATCAGTAAAAATCTATAAAAATCAGTAAAAATTCGTAAAAATCACTAGTTTTTTTTAATTGATTTTTACAGAATTTTACCGATTTTAACTCATTTTTAGGGGTAAGTTTGCAATCGTAAGTCATGTGGATGACACATAAGCTAATTTTCCATTAAAAACAAACTCATATTAACGTGAGGAGCTAAAAGTGTAATTTTCCATTAAAAACTAACTGATATTAACGTGAGGAGCTAAAAGTGTAATCATGTCACAAAAGTTTGGGCCAAGTTTGCAGTTTTTAAAATCTGAGGACCAAACATGCAATTTGATCAAACCACGTGGGCCATTTTTGCAATTAACTCTTTTAATTATGTTGAGTTATAATCATAAGACCACCCTAATAGTAGGCTTAACTTGTTTTTAGGGTGAGGGGATGATGTGGAGGAGAGAAGGGAGGATGTATGTTCTTATGTAAGAAAATGCTCAAAACCGGGTAATGTGAATGAGGAGGAGAGAGAGTGTGCGTTTTTGGAGCCGGTAGCAACTGGAAATGAGAGGGACAAAGCCTAGACAGTGTGTCACACACCGGCCGGCTGCGGATTAAACGTCGGGGCTGATGCGGTTGTTCATAAGCACACGATCATCTATTATTAACTGAAAATATTTATCCATCAACTTAAAATCATTCGTTACATAGGGAATGGAAAACGAAACGTTCAAAACATAACATAATTTAAATTAAACTAGGTCCAAGTCCTAGATGAGCAGGCAGGGTCCTCAAATTGGTGCACCTGAAACATGTGAGTAAATGTCAAATACAAGTAGTTGGTGAGTAACATAGGTTTTGACACTAACAAAAGTTAAGTAAAAAGTGTTTGTAATTCAATACTGTTCAAAGCGTAACTATGGCATAAATGTGAAAACATACAAAGTTCCAAGCGTACAATTCAATCCGTAGTAAATGGAAAACTTGTAAGTACAATCCCACTGATTGTGTTTATTGGAAAAATAGTAATATGGTACACATAAAACCTGCTAAGGTCTGTGTTAACTGGAATCGGATTCCCCTATAAATGATCATATTAGGTACTACCTTAGGCCTGGGTAGCAGGTTAATGAATGTACTGACCTGAACACATGTAATGGTCGCCAAGTAGTTTAAGACATAAAGCACATAGTAATTAGCATGAGAACAAATGGTATTGAATTTGGTATGTATAGTATGTAAACATGTTCCACCCCGAGTATTTGTAAACAATAGTAAAGAGAAAGGGGCTATGAACTCACTTGAGCTGAAGCTAAGAGTGATAGAGTTTAACGTAGAGTTATTGTGAGGGTTTCCTCATAACAAACCTATAAGGATAAATTGTACTTTAAGTTCAATGTAAGTTAATGAAATTCTAGGGTTTTAGGGTTTGGTAGGATTTAGGTTGAAGATGGACTTGTATATTTAAATATTTTTAAAAAAAAATATGGGTCCATGAATAAGGTAATTTATAAAAGTAATTAGGATAAATTATGATTTCCTAACTAATTATACGTTAATTAATTTATATAATTACTCCAAAGATAATTAAAATGGATTTATGGCATGACATAAAATAATGCCTTTATTTATAAATGAGTTACGGAATGAAAATGTTTAGTTAATTTATGATTGGTTAAACATTTAGATAATCTCATTTACTAGAGTTTATGCAACAGTTAGTAAATAAACAGGTTTCCAAATGAGATTTATTGTATAAATAGTTATTTACAAAATTACCTAGGTATTTTCATGAATTTAAAGGAGTTTAAATAATCATCTATATCAAATAATTATTTATATAGTTTCAAAAGAATTTAAATAAGCTTAAACATATAATTAAAACTTATGTGGCAAATATTAGAAGTTTATAAATAGCATAATTAATTTATCTAAACAAATCTCTTCATGTTATTATTTAAGGATCTACAAAGTTTTATAATGGTTTTTACATAGGATAGTAAAAATACTAAACTATATATATATATATATATTTATATATAGTTTGTAGAATAGATTTTTTTTATAAAATATAATTCTAGAATTTTTTTGTATTAAATAAATTGTTAAATTGGATTAAAAAGAAAAGGGAATCAAAAGGCCGGTTCCTTGGATTCAAACCCGTGACCTTAGCCGGGTCACACACACGCACCCGACTTAACCAACAGACCAGGGCTATTGCCATATTTGGAAATGGGTTTTGAAAGTTTATAACACCCATTCAAACCGTCATCTTCTTCCTCATACACCTCTCGTAACCCTAACCCTCCCAATCGGTCTAATCAGGCCACGAATTTACGGCCAAATCATGGGGCTTTTGTTCTAAGAATCAAAGCGAATCTAAAGACACCAAAATTACCTGAAATGATTAGAGATGGAGGGAGAACGAAACCGAGGCCGAGATCGGCGATTCTTGAGCTTGTCGGAGTTCTGGAGAGGGAATGTAACGAATACAGGAGTGAAGAAAGTTTGTGGCGTCTGTAGTGAAGGTGTGGGTTCGATTTTATAGCCCAATTTCATGTTAAATGCACGAATTTATGTCACGATTGATTGGGGATTGTTACGAGTTGCTTGGACTCTATTCCATTGATTTTTGTTGTAATTGATATGTTACAGGTGATTAGAACGGTCGTATGATCGTTTACATGTAATTGATTATAGTTATACAAATGAATTCGAGTGTTTGGGATTGATTCCGATAGAGAAAAATCACCCCTTTGACTTTCTCAAGTCAACTACGGGTTTGGGGTTTCAAAACTCAATGGGGGTTCAAATTGGGGGTTCAATGTATTCAAGGAGGCTCATTATGATCAAAGAGGGGTTCTACCTAAGTTCATTTGTTTTAAATCCTTTGTGTTTATTTTATAAAATCTATGAAATTAAACTATAAGTTTGAAAGGTTTTATATAACTACAAGTTTGAGATGTTTTATATAACTTTTTTAAACATATTTTTTTAGACTAAATAATTATTCATGTGATACGCACGTATATAGGAAATGTAAAATATGTATGTATTTGAATAAATATCTCACATATTTATATACTATATGCTTATAAAAGAGTTGAACTTTAAACGAATAGTTTAAAAAAAAACAAATATACCTTGTCATGCATTTATACCTAACCATAGTATGTGCATCATTATGAATCTTAATTTCTTAGTTAAATGCAATAAATATGGGCAAATGAGTGTGTAAGTATATATATATATATGTTTAGTAATAGCTTAACATATTTCTATGCATTAAAACATATAATCTAAATTAATTTTAATAAATTATAATTAATTGTACTAAATGTATGTATGGACACTCATGTGATGTAATGGATGAATTGGAAAATTTTATTGATGAAAGGATTATAATTGCCGGAACAGATAAAATAGATGTCGAAATTTCTTGGGGATTACAGTCTCCCTTACTTTAGGAGATTTCGTCCCGAAATTTATTAAGAAGAGGGTCCTGGAAACAGATTTGGGTATTTGGCTTTCATTTGATCCTCACGTTCCCAAGTGAACTCTGGGCCATGCTTGGATTCCCATCAAACCTTAACGATTGGAATTCGGCTTCGCTTGAGTTGCTTAACTTCTCGGTCCATGATCTCCACAGGCTTCTCCACAAAGTGCATTGTTTCGTCAATGTGAACCTCGTCAAGTGGTATGTGGAGATTCTCATCAGCTAAGCATTTCTTTAGGTTCGAGACATGAAATGTCGGATGAACGTTACTGAGTCCTTCATGTCGGTCCAATTTGTAGGCTTCCTTCCCAATTTGCTCAAGGATTTTAAAAGGACCCACGAATCTTGGCGCAAGTTTTCCTTTCTTTCCAAAACGAACTACGCCTTTCCAAGGGGATATCTTGAGAAGAACTATATCGCCAACTTGAAATTCTAAGGGTTTTCGACGTTTGTCGGCATAGCTCTTTTGCCTACTTCTTGCTACCAGAAGGTTGTCTCGGATTAACATTATCTTGTCGGAAGTCTCTTGGATAAGTTTTGGACCAGTGATTTGTGATTCACCGATTTCAGTCCAGCAGATAGGAGAGCGGCACTTCCGACTATAAAGTGCTTCAAAAGGAGCCATGTTAATGCTTGTGTGATAACTGTTGTTGTATGAGAACTCGACTAGGGGTAGATGTAAATCCCAATTTCCCTTGAAGTCAATGACACAGGCTCTAAGCATATCTTCGAGAGTTTGAATCGTTCGCTCAGATTGACCATTAGTTTGCGGGTGATAAGTAGTACTAAGATTTAGTTGAGTACCTAGGGCTGATTGCAGGGATTGCCAGAAACGAGAGGTGAATCGTCCATCACGGTCAGAAATAATGTTGAGAGGTACACCGTGACGACTAACGATCTCATCAACATATATTCGAGCTAGTTTCTCAACTCGATAGTCCTCACGTATGGGTATGAAATGAGCAGATTTTGTCAAGCGGTCGATGATTACCCAAATGCTATCATGACCACGAGATGTTTGTGGGAGTTTGGTTATAAAGTCCATGGCGATACACTCCCATTTCCACACGGGGATGTCGGGTTGTTCAAGTAAACCGGATGGACGCTGGTGCTCGGCTTTAACCTTTAAACATGTAAGGCGTTTGGACACGTATAGAGAAATGTCCTTTTTCATACCAGGCCACCAGTATTGGGTACTAAGATCCATGTACATTTTGTCTGCACCAGGATGCACATAATAGCGAGTCTTGTGAGCCTCGTTCATGATGAAGGTGCGAAGGTTGTCACGGTCCGGAATCTAGATACGATTTAGAAAGTAAAGTAACCCATTGGGTTTGGTCTCAAGTTGGAGTTCAGCACCACATGACATTTCGTTATACATGTTTCCTTCAGTGACGGAAAGATGTTGTGCTTCAAGGATGCGAGTTTGAATATCATTTTGGATTCGAATGCTGTGGATTTTGATAGGTTCCTTACGGATTAGAGCATCGGCCACGACATTCGCCTTACCAGGATGATAACGAATAATGCAGTCGTAGTCGTTTAGGAGTTCAACCCAACGCCTTTGCCTCATGTTGAGTTCTTTTTGATTGAAAATGTGCTGGAGGCTCTTATGATCGGTGTAAACCTCACATTTGGTACCGTGTAGGTAATGTCTCTAAATTTTAAGAGCAAATACGACAGCACCCAACTCAAGATCGTGCGTTGTATAATTCTTCTCATGGATTTTGAGTTGTCGGGACGCATAAGCAATCACTTTGCCTCGATGCATTAGTACACAACCAAGGCCTAAGTGGGAAGCGTCACAGTAAACGACAAAGTCTTCGGTTCCATCAGGAAGGGTCGGGATAGGAGCTTCACACAGTTTCTGCTTTAGGGTTTGAAAGACTTCCTCCTGTTTTGGTCCCCACTCGTAGGGTTTGCCTTTGTGAGTTAAGGCTGTGAGTGGTACCGCGATCTTTGAAAAGTTCGCTATGAAACGACGATAATAGCCCGCTAAACCTAGAAATGAGCGGACTTCGGTAGGGTCTTTGGGGCTTGCCAGTTCTTTACCGCCTCAATCTTAGCGGGATCCACGTGAATACCCTTCTCGTTGATTATGTGTCCCAAAAATTGGACTTTCTTTAGCCGAAATTCACACTTGGAGAACTTAGCATACAGTTGCTCCTTCTTTAAGAGATCCAAAACCAAACGCAAGTGTTCTTCGTGTTCCACTTTGGATTTTGAATATATGAGGATGTCGTCAATGAAGACAATTACGAACTTGTCCAAGTACGGCTTACACATGCGGTTCATAAGATCCATGAATACCGCAGGTGCATTGGTTAGTCCGAAGGGCATAACCATGAACTCGTAATGATCATATCTTGTACGAAAGGCTGTTTTGAGGATATCGGATTCGAGGACTCGTAACTGGTGATAACCAGAACGAAGATCGATCTTAGAGAAATAAGTTGAGCCTTGAAGTTGATCAAATAAATCGTCAATCCTTGGGAAGGGGTGTCGGTTCTTCACGGTAAGCTTGTTGAGTTCCCGATAGTCGATGCACATCCGAAAAGAACCATCCTTCTTTTTGACAAATAAACAGGTGCTCCCCAAGGGGAAACACTAGGACGAATAAACCCCTTATCAGAAAGTTCTCGAAGTTGACTTGAAAGTTCTTGCATCTCTGATGGTGCAAGACGGTAAGGTGATTTAGCCACAGGGTTTGCTCCTGGCACTAGGTCAATACGGAATTCGACTTGACGTATGGGAGGAAGACCGGGTAAGTCTTCGGGAAAAACTTCAGGGAAGTCTTTGATTACAGGAATGTCTTGGAGGTTCTTATCCTTGACTTTTCGTTCCACAATATGGGCCAAGAATGCCACACATTTCTTCCGTAAATACTTATGTGCGGTAGTGCAAGACATAAGCTTGAGTCCTTTTGACGGCTTCTCACCATAGATGTTCAAAATTTCACCCGAGTCAAGAGGGATACGGATATACTTGTCAGAACAGACGACTTCAGCATGGTGCTTGGTTAGCCAGTCCATGCCTACTATGATGTCGAAACCTCCGAGAGCCTTAGGAATAAGATTGATTGAAAAGTCATGATCGCTCAAGGTTAAGGTACAATCTCTAATAATTGTGTCACATGAAACAGAATAACCATCCACTACTAAAATATCAAAGGGTTTGTCTAACTTAGCTCGACTCATAGCGAGTTGTGGTTCAAATTCAAAGGACACGAAACTCCTATCGGAACCAGTATCAAATAGGATAGAAGCATATTGGTGATTAATTGGGTACGTACCGTTCACCACATCGTTGTTGGTTTGTGCCTCGTTGGCATTGATGTTGAAGGCACGTCCTCGAGCTACGGGGTTTACATTCCCCTGATTCACATTTCCTCGGTTCAAATTCCCCTGGTTCCTGTTTCCCTGAATCATGTTGCCCTGATTCATGTTGGCTTGGTTCACAATAACCAACCTAGGGCAGCGGTTCCTGAAATGATTTGGGTTTCCACACTCGTAACAAGCACGACCCAGAGCGATAGCAGCAGGAACAGGAACAACAGGTTGATTAACTTGGTTAGCTCAGGGAGCAGTACGACATATGTTAGCCGTAAGCCCAGAACGTCCACAATTAGTACATAGACGACATGGCATGTAGGTAGTATGATGGAGCTGGCAGGTGTTGCACAGAGGTAGAGTCCCCACATAATGATTCTTGTTGGGTTTGAAGGCAGTAGGGGCTACTTGGGCTAAAGTAGTAGCAGGTGTGATAATGGCAAAGTTCTTGCCTTTTCTCTTTTTGCCATTGAAGGAGGACTCAGCCTTGGTCTCTTTAGTGGGTTCAGTGGTGGATTTTTCAATGTTTCTCTTAGCACCTTTCTTGGACAAGGTTCTTGCCTTAACGTGGTTGTCTGATAAAGTGGCAGCTAGACGGATAGCTTCCTCAAGAGTGGATGGGTTACTACCCAACACGGTATCCTGAATCTGCATGGGCAAACCATTGATGTACTTCTCAATGGCTCGGGAGAGAGGAGTGACCATATGTGGCACCAGTAGGCTAAGCTCATGAAAGCGGGTGGTGTAGGCAAGGCTTTCACCACTGTCTTGTTTGAGATCCTAGAATTCAGCTTCTAGTTTCTTGACCTCATTACGGGGGCAAAACTCATCTGTCATGAGTGTCTTCACATCAGCCCAAGGCAAGGCTAGTGCAACCTCTATCCCACGGTTACGTTTTTCTCCATTCCACCATGTGAGTGCCCTCTTCTGGAAGACACTAGTAGCATAACGAACCTTTAGGTTCTCAGGACAGTCAACATTGATGAAAGTCCCCTCAATGCTTTCAAACCATTGGAAAAGTCCAGTGACTCCTTCGTTCCCGTAGAACTTGGTGGGGTTGCAGGAGTTGAAGTGTTTGAATGTACACGCGGGATTCCTTGGTGTAGCATTCTGGTTCAGTTGATTGACCATACTTGGTAGGATCGTAGCCATTTGCTGGATGATCCTATCGGTGAGGTTGTTCCTACGCTCATGACGGGGAGGCATTCTACAAACGGGTGAATAGAAAGTTCATAAGATGTGAATCATGAATAAGAGTTTGCAATTTAATCATGAGATGTTAGATGAAGCATACATGGTACCCTAATGGGCACATTGACTTATCAAAGTACTTTAAGTCTTTCTAATGTTTGAGAAGTCATGCTTTAGCCTATAAGTGGACACTCATCCCAAGAATTCCCAGGAAAGCATAACTGATCCATCGGTTGATTTGGATTTATATGAGATGCTTTCCTAGACAGAACTCCCAGAATACAGGCATCCACCCTTCCGAATTGCACAAGTTCTCATTCATTAATTAGAACTTATATACCTTTGACGAGAGTTTTCTTCGGATTAGATTATTAAGTCTAAGTGTAAGTTTCATGTAGTTCAAGTAGTTCCAAATAGTTTCAAGTAGACTCTTGAATGTTGAAGTTCATGTAGTTGTATCAAGTAATAAAAAAAATATAGGTGTAGGTAAGTATGCATGGTAGGAATAAAGTGGAGTTCCTAATAAAAGACACGAGTTAAACTCATGCTTGGGACTCCTAGGTTATAGTCTAGGTCATGTGTCTAATAACCTAGTTCCCTATAACCATGGCTCTGATACTAATCTGTCACACCCCGGCCGGCGGCGGATTAAACGTCGGGGCTGATGCAGTTGTTCATAAGCACACGATCATCTATTATTAACTGAAAATATTTATTCATCAACTTAAAATCATTCGTTACATAGGGAATGGAAAACAAAATGTTCAAAACATAACATAATTTAAATTAAACTAGGTCCAAGTCCAAGATGAGCATGTAGGGTCCTCTAATTGGTGCACCTGAAACATGTGAGTAAATGTCAACTACAAGTAGTTGGTGAGTAACATAGGTTTTGACACTAACAAAAGTTAAGTAAAAAGTGTTTGTAATTCAATACTGTTCAAAGCGTAACTATGACATAAATGTGAAAACATACAAAGTTCCAAGCGTACAATTCAATCCGTAGTAAATGGAAAACTTGTAAGTACAATCCCACTGATTGTGTTTTGGAAAAATAGTAATATGGTACATACAAAACCCGCTAAGGTCTGTGTTAACTGGAATCGGATTCCCCTAAAAATGAACATGTTAGGTACTACCTTAGGCCTGGGTAGCAGGTTAATGAATGTACTGACATGAACACATGTAATGGTCGCAAAGTAGTTTAAGACATAAAGCACATAGTAATTAGCATGAGAACAAATGGTATTGAATTTGGTATGTGTAGTATGTAAACATGTTCCACCCCGAGTATTTGTAAACAATAGTAAAGAAAAAGAGGGCTATGAACTCACTTGAGCTGAAGCTAGGAGTGATAGAGTTTGACGAAGAGTTATTGTGAGGGTTTCCTCACACCAAACCTATAAGGATAAATTGTACTCTAGGTTTAATGTAAGTTAATGAAATTCTAGGGTTTTAGGGTTTGGTAGGATTTAGGTTGAAGATGGACTTGTATATTTAAATATTTTGAAAAAAAAATATGGGTCCATGAATAAGGTAATTTATAAAAGTAATTAGGATAAATTAGGATTTTCTAACTAATTATACGTTAATTAATTTATATAATTACTCCAAAGATAATTAAAATGGATGTATGACATGACATAAAATAATGCCTTTATTTATAAATGAGTTACGGAATGAAAAGGTTTAGTTAATTTATGATTGGTTAAACATTTAGGTAATCTCATTTACTAGAGTTTATGCAACAGTTAGTAAATAAACAGGTTTCCAAATGAGATTTATTGTATAAATAGTTATTTACAAAATTACCTAGGTATTTTCATGAATTTAAAGGAGTTTAAATAATCATCTATATCAAATAATAATTTATATAGTTTCAAAAGAATTTAAATAAGCTTAAACATATAATTAAAACTTATGTGGCAAATATTATAAGTTTATAAATAGCATAATTAATTTATGTAAACAAATCTATTCATGTTATTATTTAAGGATTTACAAAGTTTTATAATGGTTTTTACATAGGATAGTAAAAATACTAAACTATATATATATATATATATATTATATAGTTTGTAGAATAGATTTTTTTTATAAAATATAATTCTAGAATTTTTTTGTATTAAATAAATTGTTAAATTGGATTAAAAAGAAAAGGGAATCAAAAGGCCGGTTCCTTGGATTCGAACCCGTGACCTTAGCCGGGTCACATACACGCACCCGACTTAACCAACAGACCAGGGCTATTGCCATGTTTGGAAATGGGTTTTGAAAGTTTATAAAACCCATTAAAACCGTCATCTTCTTCCCCATACACCTCCCGTAACCCTAACCCTCCCAATCGGCCTACTCAGGCCACAAATTTACGGCCAAATCATGGGGCTTTTGTTCTAGGAATCAAAGCGAATCTAAAGACACCAAAATTACCTGAAATGATTAGAGATGGAGGGAGAACGGAACCGAGGCCGAGATCGGCGATTCTTGAGCTCGTCGGAGTTCTGGAGAGAGGGAATGCAACGAATACAGGAGTGAAGAAAGTTTGTGGCGTCTGTAGTGAAGGTGTGGGTTCGATTTTATAGCCCAATTTCATGTTAAATGCACGAATTGATGTCACGATTGATTGGGGATGGTTACGAGTTGCTTGGACTCAATTCCATTAATTTTTGTTGTAATTGATCCGTTACAGGTGATTAGAACGGTCGTATGATCGTTTACATGTGATTGATTATAGTTATACAAATGAATTCGAGTGTTTGGGATTGATTCCGATAGAGAAAAATCACCCCTTTGACTTTCTCAAGTCAACTACGGGTTTGGGGTTTCAAAACTCAATGGGGGTTCAAATTGGGGGTTCAATGTATTCAAGGATGCTCATTGTGATCAAAGGGGGGTTCTACCCAAGTTCATTTGTTTTAAATCCTTTGTGTTTATTTTATAAAATCTATGAAATTAAACTATAAGTTTGAAAGGTTTTATATAACTACAAGTTCGAGATGTTTTATATAACTTTGTTAAACATATTTTTTTTAGACTAAATAATTATTCATGTGATACGCACGTATATAGGAAATGTAAAATATGTATGCATTTGAATAAATATGTCACATATTTATATACTGATATGCTTATAAAAGAGTTGAACTTTAAACGAATAGTTTAAAAAAAAAACAAATATACCTAACCATATTATGTGCATTATTATGAATCTTAATTCCTTAACTAAATGCAATAAATATGGGCAAATGAGTGTGTAAGAATATATATATATATATATATATATAGGTTTAGTAATAGCTTAACATATTCCTATGTATTAAAACATATAATCCAAATTAATTTTAATGAATTTGAATTAATTATACTAAATGTATGTATGGACACTCATGTGATGTAATGGATGAATAGGAAAATTTTATTGATGAAAGGATTACAATTGCCGGAACAGATAAAATAGATGTCGGAATTTCTTAGGGATTACACAGTGTGGGCAGAGGTGACGTGGAGATGATTTTGTAGCCTCATATAAGAGAAGCTCTAATTATAATTGCTTTACAAAATATAAAAAAAGTATTATCTGGTTAACCAAATCACTTGCGATCCATTCTACTCATACTAAAAGTGATTAACAAACAAATATACCCAGTAAATTCCTATTCATAGTAGGGCTATTTGTACTAAAAGTGATTTGTTTGGGCCAAAATCTAGTTCATCTTGTTACCTGATCTCCCATCTTGTCGCCTATTGAACTCCTAGCGAGACATCCTGAAAATAGACTCTTGTTTCTTCTTTTGAAATGGGTCAATATCTATACATATTAATAAATGAAGGTTTTAGGAGGATACATCTCCATTTTCTAGAGCATGTCTGTTGTATTTTCCCGCCTAAATCATTGATCCGGAAACATTAGTGCACGGGTCATTTAACCCGACCTGCTCCAAATATGTTGACCCGATTCCTTAAAAGCTATTTTCTCAATTTTAGGGTTTCAGCGCTTCAGCTCAGCCGCAGGGTTTCTCCTCCTTCTCCTCCACGATCTGCTTCACCGCATGGCTACAACTCCTCTAATCTATGATCTGCTTTGACGCAGGTTTCAACGATTCTCCTCCACAATCTCTTTCTGGTATTTGCGCAATCGTGTTTCTTTTCTCAGTAGTTAGGGCTCCAACAAAATCTTTGGTGTCTTATTTTGTCATCGTACTTGTGATTTGCAAATTCGTTTCCTGCAAACCTTGCTATAACAGAGGGATGAGCCATATGCTTTATCCTAATCTTTGAGTGAATTTAATTTTCATTGTTATAATTAAAAATATTATCTATGTATGAAATGTCATTAAATGAACATTACAGGTGCTTTTTTAGTCTTGAATTCTTACTATGTCACATTCCTTTTGATTTAACAGTAATCTTTATCATTCATATCATGGATAATTTTTGTGTTATATAATCATTAACACTTCATCCAAACTGTAATTGTAGCCACGCTATACGTATAGGGCATATGATAACATATGCCCTGAAATAACTGTTATTTTTAATTGGTTTCAACCCCACAGGAACTAGGTAAGCTGTAAGTTTTCAAGGATTTATTCCAATTTTTGGTAATTGTGGTTGTCATCTTGTTCTATTGTACAATTTATTAGTTTGAAAATATTGATGTTGAAAAGATGTTTTAATTCAGGATATTTGCTGGTTACAACAAATCCACCAGGATATTTGATATTCATTGCGCAGGTAGAGATTTTGAACAACGTTCAACCATTCAAGGGAATAAGGAAGGGCAATCTGGTTGGTACATGCATATTATTTTAAATAATGCTAATAGTAATTTAATTGCAATTATAGTCTCTTTGTGTTCAGGTATCATATCTTCAATTGCTTTTTCTCCAAGTCATACGGGGATGCTTGCTAGAGGGTCGTGTAGCCAAACTACATCAATGCATAGGAAAGATAATATGGAGCAATTGTATGTCCTACATGGTTAAGAAGGTGGGGTCACACATGTAAGTGGGCAACTATGGTTAAAAGTTTTCATCTAATCATTATTAAAAAAATCACTAATACTGTTTTTTTTCGTCATCTTATTTACAGGTTCAATTCTCCAAAGATGGAAACTACCTCTATATAGAGGGACGAAAGGTATAATACTGACTTTTTCATCGCCTTATTGCCTATGTTAATCCTGCAGTAATATGATGTGGGTCCAGATGATCAATAGCCAAAGAAATTAAAAAAGAAGACTAGAAAGCAATTATGGAGAACTATTATGAGGCAATTTTCTGATCTTCCATTCATAATCTAAAAGCTCCTATTTAAGGATTACACTGTAACATAAAACAAGGAAAACTAACTAGAACATGGGTACTGTGGCATCCCACCATTTCCCTTTATTTTAGCCACTAAACTTGAAACAAACTTGAAGCCAAAGGAAACACAAACAAAACCCACGTGCATGGTGCAACCTCTGACCCAGTAACCCGACACATATCATAATCATCTATCTTAGTGAATTGAATTTCAACTCATCAATTTACAATTAATTTGGTAATTAGTTAAATTTCTGCTTATTTTTTCCTATTGTAATTCTCTGGTCAATGTTCATTACCAGTTGAGTTATCTACTTATCTTTAATTGTTTGCTTACTTCATAGTTCCATAAAGTTGGAATATGTATTTTACAAGACATCCTCATCAAAGTAATTGATTTTTGTGCATGATCCATATATATATTATGCTGGGATATGCAAGACTGTTGAAATTGTATACAAGTAGGCACCTTTTTTTCTTGGTTATATGATAAATCTATTAATCTTTTTTCTTGGTCAACCTGTTTTAGAATGGTTAGCAACTTTTTCCCCTTTTAACCTGGTTGACCCGTTTTATTAGCTTATACTTTATCTTGTTATCAGTAGAATACAACCCAAGTTTCAACCCAAATTGCCCTGTTTTATCTGTTTATATTCTTAATTTTCTGTTTTTTGAATTTAATTAGCTAACACCTAATAAACATTTGATTGCATAAGGTTGTTTCCGGTTCTTTATATGATGAAGCTGCTGTGATGGTTATTTATGCGGTTATTCTCGATTGTAAGCTGATGCTTGAGGAGTCCACAAACAACTATGGTTAGTAGACACTAGACGAACATTAATTATTTTTCAATATACTTCAATTTATATATCTCTGGTAAGCATTTTCTTTTTCTCATCTATAATTAAATATCTTTACTTTTTCTAAACAAATTACTTTGTTGATGAGGGTACAAAATGTAATACTACTTCAGACTTCAGAGATATTGCACAAACGTAACCGTGAAAAGAGAGTAGTTGATCATTTAATACCTTGCTTGTCACTACCGATTAATATGTTTCACAAATAAAGGTTTGTTTTTTTAACCTCAGCCAGTTAACTGGTAATTACTAAATGTGAAAAAAGAAACATCCAAACTTATGTTGTACTTTTCTCTTTGTAGTGAATTATAATATTTAATATCAAGATTTTATAATGTTGCACGCAACTTTCTTAAGAGTTGATACCTTAAAAAAACAACATAGATTCCATTTTGCACGAAAAGGTCACTTAACCAAAAAGCGCCGAAGTGATGTCTACGTACTTGCTGAGTTTGCAATATGTAACCGACGTCTTTAATTGTATACAAATAAGTATTTAGACATTTGTAAATTGTAATTGTATTCATAGATTTGTACATTATAATTGTAATAGTTATCATTTTTCATTATTACATGTAATATGTTATTATTTATTATAAAAAGTATTTACAGATTTTCTTTATCGTATCTTTTTTAGTACTTAACCCCGTGTAATACACGGGTACTAACCTAGTTAATTATAAAGACATGTCCAATTATCATCGTGGAGGTCATGGTCATGGACTTATAAAATCCCCTTTGCATCTTGCACGCTCTAAGTAAACATATATTCAATTCGTTTTTCTTTGTTTGAAACCGGCTAGTCTCACTTGCAATAATGGAACCCGTATCTGTGTGATGAGGAGGTAATCCAAGAGTTGACAGACTTTTACCTGGACCAGTTAGACAGAGGTCATCAATTAAAGATTTTCCCAAAATTAAGTTTCCAATTCTTTCCTTTTAAGTGTAAACCGTGTAAATCATTGATTGATTTGATTTACGCGTTTATTCGGTATTTAATTGCCGGTTGTCAATTTCAAAGATTTAACAATACATGCTAAATTTAGATATCCTGTATATAAAGGGGCTTGATATAATGTTTTGGGCATTCAATAATATATCACTTTTTCTTGAGAAATACTCATTCGTTATCTTTTGTGCTTCCATGCTACATCAATCCGGTATGCCACAATATAAAGGAATACAGCATTAAAGCAACATGACATGAAATCAAGCCAATAACTGCTATATATTGGCTAGAAGTTATATTGAATGACACCACAATCTGTGATCCTCAAAAATATCAACAAAATTGATATCATATGATATAATAGTTAGACAGCAGCTGGTGGCAATCTTTCCTTCAACTTCATATCATGTACAAGTGTCTCTAATTGCCTAGTAGGCCTTGCTAAGTATGGAAAGAGCCTTATCCTAAAGCAACTTTAATTATGAACCTTTATCAAAGTGGTAGGGCATGCAATAATACTACAACTACAAGAATGTCATGATAGGGTAGAAAGTGAAAGACTTGCATAAGACTCCACCACCGCCGGTGGAACTAGTATAAGAATCACAAAGCCCAAACAGCCTAATTGTCAAAGAGGTAAACGAATCACAAGATCTAGCTTCTAGCAGTTCTTGGCAGCTAATTCGATCCGAAACACGCGCTATAGACTATGTTTAACATTTTTGTTTTTCTATTAAGTAATATATGATTCACGGGCGATGTATGGCTTTTCTTTTATAGAAGAAAATCTGTTTTTTTAGATATATGAAACTTAAAAAATATAGGGTAAACTCGGTGCATGAGACTCTTGCATACACGGGGTCCGGGGGTGTTGCGCAAACTTAGGCATATGTACGCATCCTTACCTTGTATTTATGTAAGAGGTTATTTTTACGACTCGAACTCTTGACTAATAGGTTGCATGCATGACATCAATGTTACAATTGTTCCAAGGTTCGCCTATATTAAACTTTAAATATATATTATTATTTTATGTAAAAAGTATATTGCCTGGTAAAAAGACACAAAATATATGTTACTATTGTTTTCATTTAAAATAAGAAAATAACAACTTATTAGGAACATATGCTACTTACCATTTTACAGATAAATAATGTGATATTATAACTTAACAATCCATCAAAATACAGTTGACTTTCGTTTATTAATTAAAATCTTGTTACAATACATGATCACACATCGTAAAATATACTATTTGTTTTCATAAAAATAAAATATATGTGATACAAATGTTAAATACAATTATTCATATGTTCACATCCTATATTCTCAATCACAAGAAAGGATGTCCAAATAATCAATAAATGTAGTAAATCAATCAAAAGATATTAGAAAAATGATTGATTTACACTATTTAAGTAAGTCATCTTTCCAATTTTTATGAACCCCCTTGCAAAAAAAAAAGCTCCTAGATTTCTAAGTCATATCAAAGTGATATTTAGCTCTAAAACTACCTACCATCCAAAAATCAATGATCATGGATTTAGAAGAGAATAAGTATTGAATGTTCATCATGAATCATTATTTTCAACACTTTAGTTGTTATCTATGAGTGTTCCTCCAACCTTCAAAGTGAGATTTAGATTGGTGATCTCTACCATATTAGTGTGAATAATTTTACTAGTGATCTCTACCATACTAGAGAGAAGCTTGTAAAGGTGATCGTTATCATGATTAGCGAAAGGTGTAGAGATGTCCACTACCTTATTAGTGAGAAACTTATAAATGTGATCACTACAATTGATTAGTAAGAGGTTCTTAATGGAAATAATCTTTTGGTGGAGACAAGCAGCACGTAGATGTAATGTGGGTTGGTTAACGCACACATGAACCATTTTAAATCTTGTGTTCACGTGTTGATTATTGTTTCATTTCAGACTTGTTTATACATTGTGTTCATCTTTCAAGTTCTATACAATAAACATTTTATAAACAAGCAAAGAGTTTTTAAAAGTGGACATCAAATTTAAAAATAACATATTCACCCTTGATAACGGAGGGAGGATCATCCCCTCCTTTCCTATTCTTTCTCCAGCCATAACAAAACCAACACCAAGGAAAGAATAAAATCGATACAACCAGGATAACCTAACAAAACCAAAGTCAAACCCTACACCACGAACAAAAGGGATGAACCAGGCAAAGGGACAAAAAGTGAAGAGTCGTTATCACCTCCGGAACCAAAGTCAAAGAGTTTCCCCTTTAGAGAAAATGAGAGACTACTAAGAAGACAAGACAGAAAGACATAATGTGACATTCCCCTTTGGGAAGGGCACGTCCTTTCCTTCGAGAGAGGTGGAAAACGGGATCACGACTATAAATAGTTAACACCATCTCAACAAAAGGGACGCCCTAGATCCGAGGATACCTATCTAGAATTCTTGCCCTAGACTTTTAAGTCATACTTGAAACTTTAGACTTATATTCTTAGGCTTATCGTGAGGATATTCTCCCTCTCCAAGTCTTGCAAACACTTACTCTTGTCGGATACTCTTCATCAATCCAAGTGAGTATACTTAGCCCCTTTTTCCTTTCTATACTTTTGGGGTGAAACATGTTCAAAACTTTAAACTTATACAATTCTTGTACAACTATGACTATATGCTTATTCTTATGTTAAACTTGAGACTTGTATGCTTAGATTAAACTTAAAACTAGCACATTCATTAACTTTGATCAAGCCTATGGTAACAATGATAGATCTATTGTATTTGACCAATCCACCTTGATTGATTGACCCCTTCGGGGGGGGAGCCCTTGGTGATTGTTACTGAATTAAACTTTAAACTTGAGACTTATAAGGGTAACCTGCGGGTTATGCCTAAACTTGGTTGGAGGGTTGAAGTGCACAATGTTTAAGATACTTGTTTCTCATACCTACATTATAGAATGCATATATCATAGTGAATTGTAATTCTTTTCAAATCCTTGTTAAACTGTGTCAAAACCTTTGTATCTCACCAACTATTTTGTAGTTGACAGATTCTTTCACATGTTTTAGGTTCTACAACATGAGACTTTATCGTGATCACATAGGATGCTTGGACCTAGATTGCTTAATCAATTAGACTTGTATTCTTGCTATGTATTTGATTTATTCCATGTATTGGAACCTTAAGGTTCTTTAATAAAACTATTTAAACTTTAATAGTCAACCTTGTGCTATTGAACAACCGTGTCCGCCCGACGTATAATCCGCCGTCGGTTGGGGTGTGACACAACACTTCTAGAGATTCCCAAAAAAGTAGGTGGGTCAAAGCCTTTATTGAACAAAAGTACAAACACCAACAAATTTATAAGACCAACTTGCCCATGGGTTTTACATATATCTAACATCAACAGTGAAGGCACTTGGGTTGTGAAGACATTCTTTGATGAACACATGTGTCTTCAAATAAGAGATGTGAAGTTATGCACTGTAAGTTGTTTGGCAAGACAAATTGAAAGCACTGTTAAAGTGAACCCAACTATTCCTATGAAAGCACTTCAAGATCAGATACACCAGAAATACCAGATCCAAGTTTCAGCAAAGAAGATGTTCAAGGCAAAGGTAATGGCTTCTAAAAAAAATATAGGAGATTACAAGATTCAGTACGGACTTCTTAGAGACTACCGTGAAGAACTTAAAAGATCAAACCCAAAAACTATTGTGACTATTGAGGTTGAAAGGGAAGTTAAACCAGCAACTGAAACCAGACAGTTCAAGAGGATCTACATCTGTATTGGGGTTTTGAAGAAAGGGTTTAAGAGCTGTGGGAGAGACTTATAGGGTTTAGATGGGTCATTCATGAAAGGTCCATATCCTGGACAAGTTTTGAATGTAGTGGGTTTAGACTCAAATAATGGCATATATCATGTTGCTTATGCCTTGGTAGAAGCAGAAACTAAGGATTCATGGACTTGTTTTTTGAAATGTCTAGGAGATGACCTAGATCTGGCTATAAATTCAAACTTTGCATTCATTAGTGACAGGCAGAAGGTATGAGATGTTTAAATTAATTGATTTGTTTGCATATTAATTTAACTTTATATTAATTGATTTGTTTGCATATCAGGGCATCCTACCAGCTTTAGTCAAAGTTTTCACTAGTGCTGAACATAGGTTATGTTTAAGGCATATACATGAGAACATGAAGCCTAAATAGAGGGGTCACATATACAAGAATTTGCTATGAAAGTGTGCAATCTCAAATACTGTTCCACATTTTGAGAAGGCTATGCAAAAAAGTTGCATCAACAGATCAAGGCTTATATGAGTGGTTGAGAAAAATTCCACCAAAACACTGGTCTAGAGCCCATTTCAGTAGTATGATACCTTTCCTTATAATATTTTGCACATTTACATACTTTTCCTTATAATATAATAGTTTGCACAGTGGTATGTTACTTTTGCTTATAATAGTTTGTATTTTACATATGTAGGAAGAGCAACAAGTGATGTGTTATTGAACAATTTATGTGAGGTCTTTAATAGGCAGTTAGTTAGGGATAAACCTATGATAACCTGCTTAGAGTTTATAAGAGAATACCTGATGAAGAGAATTGTGATTGTGCATAAATTCATTGCTAAGTCTGCTGGTCCTCTAACACCTAATGCAACAAAGTTATTTGACATCATAAAATCAGAGGCTAATGATTGTACCGTCATTTGGAGTGGATTGGGAAAATATCAAGTGAGTGGGCCATCTATATATCAGTTTGTAGTTAACATGGATCAAAAAACTTGCTCATGTAGAAAATGGGAATTAACTGCAATGCCATGTAAGCATGCAGTGGCAGTGTTGTGGAACATGGCTGAAAATGGAATTGATGTACGAATCCCAGAGAGATGGGTATCTGAGGTGTATTGGTTAGACAATTGGAAAAAAATTTATGCAAATACAGTGGAGCCAATGAATGGAAGGGATATGTGGACACCCTCTGCTTGCCCAACAAAACTGTTACCTCCAAAACACCACACCCAAGTTGGGAGACCCAAAAAGAATAGGAAGAGGAGTGTAGAAGAAATAAGTCAGCCAGTGGTGAGGGGAAAAATGGTCAGGGCTGGTCAAACAGTGACATGTGGGAAATGCAAAAAAAAGGGGCACAACTCAAGGTCATGCAAAGGACAGACACTCCATGGAGATTCACAAAGGATAGATCCTGTTTAATATGTTGCAGGCACTCCAGATTATGTTTCTTTTGTAATAGGGGTTATTAACAAACAATGGTTTCATTTCTTTTGTTTGATCATGAATGGATGTTGTTTAAACCATCTTTTGTAACAAACAATGTAGTTTAATTTGTTGCTTCTTTGGTTGGTCTTATGTGGATGTGGTTTATGTTTAAACAAGTATTTTGGTTTGTTTACGAATGAATTTGCTGCTTCTTGGTTTGTTTATGAATGGATTTGCTGCTACTTTGTAGTTTAATTTGTTGCTTCTTGGTTTGTTTATGAATGAATTGTGTCACAACATAACTGATGGTATGGTATTTTAGTCAAACATACCATACCATCAGGTGCATTTTTTTTGGTATACAACACATAACTGATGGTATGGTATACAGACAGCTACTTACAAACATGTGCATACCATCATATGCTATTTAGTAAAACTGCAAATCTTGATGATATATCTATACAAACAGGTGCTGAAACTGCAAATTTGTAGTCAAACAGGTCATTTTGGCACAACAACAGTTAATTATATTACATTAAACATAGTACATAAAGACTAAAATCAATGGCCTTTACAACTTTTTCAGGTCATAATGACAACAAAAACAATTATAAACAACAACCAACTACAAACTAACACAAATTTCAATTTCATATTTTGATTGCCAATTTCCTTACAACTTTCTTGTAATTTTCTTACAATTTCCTCCTTGTCATTAATATTCCTCAATAGACCTGGTATAATCTCAATTGATCTTGGACACATTAGGGGATCAGCCCAAGCAATAAATCCACACCTTGATCTCTGCTAAAAAAAGTAGTTGAAAAAATTAGGTCAAACCAGAGGAAGAAGCATCACCAGCGAATGAAGATGATGTCCAGGAGGTGATAAAAATTACCTTTCTAGCACAACAATAGAACCTAAGACCTTGGTTTGATGATGTCCAGGAGGTGCGAATCGAGGTTGGAGAACCACACGAACACATCACCATTGTCGAAGGACTTGTAAGCTTAGGGAAGAAGGAAAACGATCGAAACTTGTAAGCCAAGGGAAGATGACTAAGGTTTTATATTTAAAACCCTAAACAAGTGGGTTAAAAAGACTAAAATGCCCCTCACGTGACTGGCACGCGAGGGCAGTCTAACGGAGCAACTGGATGGCGTTAGGGAAATGTAGCGGATCGAGACAAATTGTAAACCTCAAGGACTAAAAAAGAGAAATTTAAACTATTGGACTAAAATAAGGAATGACTCCAAACATTTTTTTAAATAAGAATCTTTTTATTTAAAAAAAACGTGCATATTTCAATTTTTATAACCTATATTTCATCCTAAAAATCATGTATTTGTGTGTAATTGTTAGAAAAATGAAGAATTATACTTTAACCTGCACTAAATACAGACTGGAGCACCACCTGAAGTTGTGGAATGACTAGAGAAAGCTTGCAGAGAGTCGCTAATGGCCTCGATGTCCTATTGTTCCGGCTTCGAGTTCAGCCTTTCTTTTTTGATGATTCATAATACACATCTTACTTGGATGGGTATTAGGTATAGGTTGACGAAGGTTTACCTTATTTGTGGCGAGAGTAGTCCATAGGAAATACGAATGGTAGCCAAAAGCTCTAAACAAAGGCGTGAGTGTTCGTCGGTGCCTCAATATTAATTCGACCATGAGTTCCCGACTGATTATATGACACGTTAAATAAAAAATGTTTATATAAAACACGTTAATAATAATACTGATGATGATAATATTAATATTATTAATAATAATGATAATAATAATAATACTAATAATAATATTAATGCTAATAGTAATAATAAAAATAAAAAGACAATAGAAAACAATAAAAGTTTTTAATTTAACATCACAAATGGAGCGTATTAAGTTTTTCTTGAAAGATAAATTTCTTTAATCTTTTGGTATTGAGACTTGAACCCATGAACTACTCAAATATTAATGTTTTTAAATGATTTTTCTCTACTAACAGGCTACCAACCAAATTGGCTAGCCTATTAAGGAAAATAAGATCGGAGGGGGTGGTATTCTAAATAAAAAAGGTTATTTCGGCCGACACATTTATCACAACTATTTTTTTTAATTTATATGTGCAATTATTTTTTAGTATATTTTAATTTTAATTATACATATTATAACATAATATATAAAATTTATTTTATCATTAAATATATAAAATAATTATTTTACAATTACATTTTGATTTTATATAAGTTTTGTAATAGTTAATTAAATAACAGGCTTGTTTACAATCGCAAGCCTAAACAAGCTCGATGTTTGAAGCTCGGGATTGAACTCGTTTACGAATTCCAATTTAGACTTGAGTTTCCCTCAATTCGAACTTTTAGCAAGCCAATCTTGTTTACACCTATGAGCGACACGGGACATATAACATTCATCTTGCCTAACAACATTCACTTGATATGAGTGTATTAATCTTGCATATGGTTTAAACGTCAACATAAAACTACCAACCAGACTTCCTTTGAACCTTCTCGTGCATATATGCATTTGAAGTTATTTTGTGCCATCTAAACCCTCATACCAATCAATATTGTCCGCTTTACTCACCAGAAGCTCACTACTTTGTTTTTGTTTACCCTAGTCGAGACATCACCGGATGTCATCCGCTCAAGCAGCTTAAGTGTGGAGTTCTCTTATCTACATGGAAAGCTTCCAAAATGCATTAGTTGTATTTGAAACGAGACATTCATTAATACGTAACATCTATCGTGTCGACAAATGGTGTGAGATTTACCTAAGATGTCATGTACTCCCCCTAATGCTAGGAAAAGACGTGTATAAATCCATGGACCATGGTATTTAAGATCCCTATGCCAAATACCACTTGAGATAAATTCTTCACAACAATATACCTATCAAAATCTCATAGAACTTAACCAACACATGGAATCCATAGAGTTGTAAAGCTTAGGAAGTTGCAGATCATCTTGTCAATGTCCCCCATGTTGCTCTGAAGCATATGCATCAGTGGCCTTGTCTAGTAACATGCTGATGCTAGACACATTTGCCACTATTTATATTATATTATATTATATTATATTATATTCCTGGTTCATGGAGTCATAATCTGCATCTATTCAGTTCAAGAAATCTTTAACTGTAACGCAAATGGCAGTTTATAGATGCAAGTTTGAAACAAATGAAAACTTATGCTTCAAGAGAGAGAACAATATTTGTTCTCACTCATGCTCTAACAATAAATTCCCGTCATCAGAAAAGAGTAAATAATATTAGTAGTTTATGAGATGAACTAACAAATATAAACAAACATGAAGAAGATGAACACAAATAAAGATAAACCTATTTAAACAAACTCAAGTAGAAACACAAGATTGGGAGCTTGATAAGTATCTCGAATGTTAATACACCATAGTGTTAGGGACGTATTTGAGAGTGTGAAGGGTGGGCGACCATACAATGTCACATTCTAGTGGGGGCCTATTTTTTTTTTTCTTATTTAGGTGTTGTAGATCGATTAACATATATATATATATATATATATATATTTTAAACTTATTAGTAATTACATGTTTTAGAGGGGGTCCAATAAATCCAGTTTTTTACTGAACGAGTGTTTTTTTATGAAAGAGTATTTTGGATGTAACTAACTATGGAGTTTGATTATCTCTAAACAGTTAATAATAAACCAATATATTATTGTATACTAGTGGGTTGGCCCGTGTAAAGCGACGGGTGTCACCGAGTCTCTTTAGGAGAGCGCAATCTAATCCGATTTGCCTTAAATACTGATTATATTTGAGTATTATTATTATAACTATGTAATATTTAGTTGGTTATTTTAAGGGTGTGGACGAGACAGTTCGGTTTTGAGCCACAGCCATAACCAATACCAAAATTTTTGTTTAAGAACCGGAAGAACCGATCTAGCCAGCAAGCAAATTTTACGCAAATAGATTTTTAGCAATGTTAGTTAGAACAAAATGGTACTCCCTCTTTATAGGAGGTTCCCCCACTGAAGTTCTCTAGCCATCGATGTAGAATGGAGATAAAAAAACCTCTATTTATCAAGCCACAATATTTGTTTTTTTTTCTCTTATTCGATGTGAAATGACAGTAAAGCCAAAGTTTAAAAGAAGCTTAGAGAGTTAAAGTACGGAACACCCTCATTTTACTCCGTTAAGTAGTCATTAACTCTGTTAAGTGTCTTAAAATGTGGGTAAATTACCATCCCATCCTTCCAATATTTTAATATATAAATAGTGGGTTGGCTCGCGCAAAGTGGCGGGTGTTACCGAGGCTATTTTCGAGAGCGTAATCTAACCTGACCTGCCTTAACCACTGATTATATTTGGGTATTCTTTTTCTTATTATTATAATCAAACCTTGCTCGCAAGCTCACGAGTCGAGCCAAACCTAGCTTGGGCTCAGCTTGTTTACAAACAAAGCCGATCCAAGTCCGCAAGTTTACAACCGGAACGATTTCAAGCCGAGCTTTTTTCAAGCAAAATTCAATCTAGCAAAAAAGGGAATGAAGGGCATGGAACACATGATTCTATTTTCTCACTAAAAATATCCAATTTTAGCACCGCAAGTTAAATATCCAATTTTAGAACTAAAAAATACTTGTTGTTTATCCAATCTAGCAAAAAAGGGCATGAAACAAATGGTTCTGTTTTCTCAAGTAAGATGCTTTTCTATTTATAGTGGTTTGCTTTATGATTAGGTTGGGTAAACCACCAATGTGGGACAAGCTAAAAAGTAAAAAAAAAAACATTTTGTTTAGCTTTAAAGGATTAGGCTTTGATATATTTGTACATTGTGTTTAACAAGTGGTATTTAAGATGGTGTCTTAAAATTGGATAACATTATCCTTTTGCCCACCCAATATGCTTTATATAGTAGTATAGATAACATTTACTAACGTATGTGAACAAGAAGTTTACTGTTTTTTTTACGAATTTGGTTTTTCTCCAATAACCTGCGTTCGTTAGCTTTAAAAAAAATATATACAGCTGTGTTTAGTTTTTTTTCTCTACATTCTAGTATAAATTTTGTTGAAAACGTGGTTGTGTTCGAAATAGAGTATTTTTTGTATTGTACGATATATCGAGTGCAGGTACCATACTGGTACCGTGACAAACGTAACCAATACCGACCGAACATCATCGGTACCGGTATCGGTATTATAGGAACCGATACTATCGGTATTCGTTTTTATAATCCCAAATTTTATGTAATGAAACCATTGTAAATATTTTTTTGTTGTATTGTAAACCTTACCAAGTATCAGTATCGTAACGAACCGAGTTGTGTTCAGAGTAATGTATTTTTTTGTGTCGTAAACTATACCAATTGCCGGTACCGTACCGGTAACGAAACAAACCGAACTGATACCGACCAAACATCGTCTATACCGGTATCGGTATTCGTTTTTATGTTTTCGATCGATGTAACATATTTTGTTTCTTTTCAAATATAATGTTCTATAAATTCCAAATATACTGTTGCGACGCGCTTATTTTAATCTACGTTTCGAGATAAATTTTATTTAAAAGCGAACAACCGCAACGCGCGACATAACCCGTGTATATATAAACCAAAGTATATCTCTATTGAAAAACAAAAACAATAATAAGAACATGGTTAGTGACGATGAAATCCAGTTATCTGAAAAGGATACTTAAAAAGGGGAGGTAATGAAAACCGAATGTAAATTATGGATCCATTTTTGAAGCTCCTGTTCCGTTTTTTTAGTGCAATGTTATCTTCCTTTTTTTTGGATTTTTGGAAGTACGATGATTGTTTTCAGGACTAGTGCCAAGTATAACTGACGCAGAAGTCAATCGCTGACGCCAGAGTGAAGTTTATGGCTATGAAAGTCAATTAGTGATGGCATACAAGTCTTGGGAAGGAGATCTATCATGTGCACAAAAAAAGTACTTGCACAAGAACATGAAGCCATGAAGGTAAACAGAAGAGAGAAGAGGGATCTTTCAAAATTATGTAAGGAATGAGTTAGAAAGTTTGTTTTTAAATTGTTTCATTTAAACATTTAGATTATTATTTTTATTAAAGTTAATTGCATAAAACGTCCCCGTTATTTGATAAAATTGCACGTTTGATCTCCAGGTTTTAAAAACTGTAAACTTAGCCCAAACTTTTGTGACCTGATTACGTCTTTAGCCCCTTACTATAATACCCGTTAGTTTTTAACGAAAAATTTGTCCGTGTGCCATCACGTGACTTACGATCGCAAACTTAACCCTAAAAATGAGTTAAAACCAGTAAAAAAATAGCAAAAATGTAAGGCCCCTTATCCCGGGTGACCTCACTTGTTGGATTTACTCATAAACATAGTCATTAATTACTGAACTTTTAATTAAAAACATTCAAACACAGCGGAAACATTCAACATTTGAGTACATTACAGCGGAAGTCTTGACATTCAAAACATTAACCATTGTCTAAACAAAACATAAGATGGGATGTCAGTCACATGTCGGGCAGCCTTCACGCCTTCGCACGACTCTTTCCTTTGTTACCTGAAATGTATACTAAAAGTCAGCTAACGCTGGTGAGTTCTAGTTTAAAACTATTAAGTATGATCATTCTTTTCTTTATAAGTATACATAAATATATACATTTCTACAAATACGTATTCATAGCCTTTACTTTTCTTTCTTCATTCTTATCTGAGTACATAGATATGTATTCACCTTTTCTTTCCTTAACATTCATTGGTCATACACATAAGGGTGATCAACCCATCTTACGGTACGTATATCACAAAGACATACGCCCTTGAGCTACCGTCGTAGCCCTTTTACTCGCCCGGTCCTAGAAACCGTCCGCCTTAACTTTGGTCCGGCCAACCTTCGGCCGTCCGTCTTTACCGTCCTACCGTCGTAGTCCGTCATATTCGCCCGTCTGCCCTAAGGCATCCGTTTCCCACGCGAACTATTGTTTATGCAACCGTTATACTATTTTAGCATTTACTTCGACCGCCCTTTTATGCTTTTTGTACGTCCTAGCTTGCGAATGACGTATCTTTCCCGGTTGCAAAATAGTCACGTGGTCGTCCGTCTACAGAAGTAGCCGTTAACTTCGTTTCCGTCCATAACGTATACTTACATTTATAACATGCAATATAAATAATTATACAGCAAGATTTTATTTATTTACGTTATGCCATTCTTTCCTTCATTATTTGTAAACATACGTTTCATTCTTTGTTCAAATTTCATTCTTTATATATACATATAAAGTATATATTAGTACATCACGTATGATCACATTAGCATTCATATCATTTATTCATTTAGTGTATACATTTCAGCCCCAAAACATTTAATAAGGTTTGCACATAACATAGAAGGGGGCACATAGAACTCACCTGATAAGCTTCTCTAGGTTGTCCTAAACAAAGGTCCAACAATGTCACTTCTGATCTGAACTGAGTAGTTAAATACACATCAGACCTAATCTTGACTCTAACGGTTTAATCATTCTAAACATACTGACTTTACTTAACCATTCTGATGCCTGCGCACTTAGCAAGTGCGCAGGGCCTTGGTCATGCGTACTTGACAAGTACGCAGACTTTACTTCATGCGCACTTGGTAAGTACGCAGACTTTACTTCATGCGCACTTGGTAAGTACACAGACTTTACTTCATGCGTACTTGATAAGTACGCAGAACCCTTCTTCCTGCGTACTTGATAAGTACGTAGGATCTGATTCAGGCGCAAGAACCCTAACTTTTTGCATGCGGGTCTGATCATGTCAATATCTAAATTTTCTTTTATCATAACGTTTGGTTTTTATTCTAGATATTAGATCTTTGTTCATTTTCAAGTTTCATCCATAAAAACTTCACCTATTTAGCTAAAACCGAAAATCCTAATATAATCATAAAAACTCAGATTATGATCGAACGCTTACCTGGATTGGAGTTTTGATTCAGAGAAGATGATCACGAGCACAGTAGCAACGTTCTCCTGAATTCCCGAGTTGATCCGTCACTTTCTCTCTCTAGAACCGTGCTCTCTTCTATCTCTCTAGAACTTGAGATTGGTGGAAAATGAGAAGTTTGGGCAGCCCTTGCCCTTATATACTTGGGCTTCCTTCGGCCCGTTGGAGCCGAGCCCAAGCCCATCCATTTTTCTTTCGTCATTTGAAAATTATAATTTCGATCGTGCCATTATTTATTTATTACCAGTTTTGGGATGTTACAAGTCTACCCCCTTAAAGAGGTTTCGTCCTCGAAACTGCTTATACGTTAAATAATTGAGGGTATAGTCCCCTCATCTCGTCTTCTTTTTCCCACATGGTTCTGACCCTTTTCTGTGCTTCCATTGTATTTTGACTAGAGGAATCGACTTATTGCGTAGACGTTTTTCAGCTCTGTCAAGGATGGCTATCGGTTCCTCTACATAATTTAGACTGTTATCTACTTCGATCTCGTCGTAAGGTATGTGAGCTGTGTCGTCAGCTAGGCACTTGCGTAAGTGCGACACGTGGAACGTAGGGTGTATTCCACTAAGCTCAACGGGTAGGTCGAGTCTGTAAGCAACTTGATCCACTCTCGCTAAAATCTTGAAAGGTCCGACAAACCTTGGACTTAATTTGCCACGTCTTCTGAATCGAATGATTCCTTTCCTTGGCGATACCTTTAACAGTACCATGTCCCCCACTCGAAACTCTAAATCCCTTCTTCTCTTATCCGCGTATGATTTCTGTCTGTCTTTTGCAGCTTTCATTCGAGCCTTGATTTGATCAAATTTCTCGGAAGTAGTTTTGACCACTTCGAGACTTGCAAAATCCTTTTGTCCAATTTCTCCCCAACAAACTGGGGTCCTACATTTCCTCCCATACAACATTTCAAATGGCGGCATGCCAATAGTCGAGTGATAGTTGTTGTTATATGAAAATTCTGCCAATGGTAGATGGCTGTCCCAGCTCCCACCGAAGTCAATGATACAGGCCCGGAGCATGTCCTCCAAGGTCTGAATGGTCCTTTCCAATTGTCCATCGGTTTGGGGGTGGTAAGCGGTGCTGATGTTCAGTCTAGTGCCCATTGCTTCATTGAATTTCTTCCAAAACCTTGACGTGAATCTAGTATCCCTGTCGGACACAATCGACAGCGGCATACCATGTCTGCTTACAATTTCCTTGATAAATACTTCTGCTAGTCTTTCTGTCGAAGAAGTCTCACGTATTGGCAAGAAGTGAGCACTTTTCGTCAAGCGGTCGACGATCACCCAAATGGTATCATTGCCTTTAGCTGTTCGCGGTAGCTTGGTAATGAAGTCCATCGTGATCTCCTCCCACTTCCATTCCGGTATTGGTAAAGGTTGCATTTTACCGCATGGTTTCTGGTGCTCGGCCTTAACTAGAGAACACGTTAGGCACTTGCTCACGTACTCTGTCACATCACTCTTCATGCCAGGCCACCAGTACTCCTTCTTCAAGTCTTGATACATTTTGTTTGTCCCAGGGTGGATAGAATAGCGATACTTATGGGCCTCATCGAGTATTTTGGTTCTAAGCTCGCCAATCTTAGGTATCCACATTCGGCCAAACCTAGTTCGTACACCGTATGCATTTGCATCCAAATTCCCTTGTTGTCCTACTATTCTCTCCCGTTTTATATTTCCTTCTAATAGCGCTTCGTCTTGTGCCTTTGATATTTCACTCATCAAATCTGGTGTTAAAATCAGCTGACACGCTTTGATCTGTATAGGTTCCGTTTCTTCCTTTCTGCTTAAAGCGTCAGCCACCACGTTTGCTTTGCCTGGATGGTACAATATCTCACAGTCATAGTCCTTCAGTAGCTCTAACCACCTCCTTTGCCTCATGTTTAATTCCTTTTGCCCGAAAAAGTACTTCAGGCTTTTGTGATCGGAGTAAATGGTGCATTTAACTCCATACAGATAGTGCCTCCATATTTTCAACGCGAAAACTACCGCTGCTAACTCTACATCGTGTGTTGGGTAATTAACCTCGTGAATCTTTAGTTGCCGCGATGCGTAAGCAATTACCTTTCCTCGTTGCATAAGTACGCATCCCAAACCCTGCCCCGAAGCGTCAGAATAGACTACCAAGTCTTCATTTCCCTCAGGTAGAGTTAAGACTGGAGCTTGGGTTAATCGTGCCTTAAGTTCTTCAAACGCGTTGTTTTGGGTTTGACCCCATTCATACTTCACTTCCTTCCGTGTCAACTTAGTTAGTGGCAAGGCTATTCTTGAAAAATCTTTAATGAACCTTCGATAGTAGCCCGCCAATCCCAGAAAACTTCGTATCTCTGTTGGTGTCTTTGGGACGTTCCATTCCTTTACTGTCTCGATCTTTGCAGGATCCACCATGATGCCGCTTGGGTTTATTACATGACCTAGGAATTGGAATTCCCTAAGCCAGAACGCGCATTTGGAGAATTTTGCGTACAACTTTTCCTGCTTTAGCACCTCCAGAACCTCCCTTAGGTGACAGTGGTTATCACCCTCGCTTTTTGAATATACCAGTATGTCGTCTATAAAAACTATCACTGATCGATCCAACATGGGTCGACATACTCTATTCATCAAATCCATAAACGCTGCTGGTGCGTTGGTCAATCCGAAAGACATCACGAGAAACTCATAATGCCCATAACGCGTGCGAAACGCGGTCTTCGGTACGTCTTCTTCTCTTACTTTCAACTGATGGTAACCCGACCTAAGATCGATCTTTGAGAACCAACTCGCACCTTGCAGTTGATCAAAAAGGTCGTCTATTCTAGGCAGTGGGTATTTGTTCTTTACTGTTCTCTTGTTCAACTCACGGTAGTCAATGCACATGCGCATGCTGCCGTCTTTCTTCTTTACAAATAGTATCGGAGCGCCCCACGGTGAGATGCTCGGCCTAATAAATCCTTTTTCTGTTAGTTCCTCTAGTTGAGACATTAATTCTTTCATTTCTGACGGCGCCAATCGGTAAGGGGCTTTGGCAACGGGCTCAGCTCCTGGCAATAAGTCAATCTAAAATTCTATTTCCCGATCGGGTGGTAACCCAGGTAGATCCTCAGGGAATACTTCCGAAAAGTTGCACACCACGGGTACTTTCTTGAGTTCATTCATTTTCATTCTATCATCAATAACATATGCCAATTAAGCTTCGCAACCGCGCCTCATGTAACTTTCAGCCTTGATCATCGAGATGATGTTCGGCATTGTGCAATTCCAATCCCCATAAACCGTAATTGGACTGCCGCTAGGAGCTTTGAGGTGTATCCTCTTACGTTTACATATGATTTGAGCTTCGTTGGCAGCTAGCCAATCCATACCCAATACTATATCGAATCCTCCTAAGGTAAGAAGGAATAATCTAGAAGGAAACTTATGGCCCTCTATTTCTATGATACAATCCTCTTTACTTGGAATACTGCCGAATTTTTACCCATGAAAGTTTGTACGCTAAAGGCCTTTACTATGGGGTTGATAGTGCAATCCAGTTTACGACTAAATGCGTTTGATATGAAGCTTTTACTAGCACCAGAGTCAAATAAAATAGCAGCATTTTCATCATTTACTAGAAACGTACCTGACGCAACATCAGGGTTTCCTCTTGCTTCTTCCTCAGTCAGTGCATAGGCTCGAGTCCTAGCCTGCGGCTGTTCCTTTTCCCTCTCTGTTCCCGAACCAGATTGGCTGGCCTTCCTGCAGTTCTTTGTCAGATGTCCAAACACTCCACATACTTGGCACTTGATGTTTCTTACACATTCTCGAGAGAAGTGCCCCGGCTTCACACACTTATAGCATGTGGTGGCGCCGATTTTATGTCACACCCTCGCCAAGGCGGAAACGCGAGGCGTGACGTAACATGGTTTCCAAAGCATATGATTACCGTAAACACATACATGATAAATGGATACAAAAACAAGTTTAAAGTTTTACATTCCAAAATGTAACTTGAGTTTACAAAAAGTGAAGATTTCGCAAATATGACTCTATTACAATGAGTTATACAAGAGAAATCCCCCAAAAGTTGTATCCATCGTGCATGCATTTATCCTACATTGCTAATCTTGCGATCACGTTCAATTTCCTGAAAAACATACTTAAAATTGTCAACACTAGGTTGGTGAGTTCACAGGTTTAATCAAATAGTTCTTTATAAAATTCAATTGTTCGTAAATAGTTTCAGGCGTATGTGATAAACATAATAAGAATTGTTGACCCATTTGTAAACTAGCTAGGAATACAAATAATATGTTCATACATGAGGCGTAACCAAACCATGACAATTGTACACGCCCCTAATTTCGTTATCCGGTTCTATGCGGCCATAAATCCTCCAGATTGTGGTTAGCGCGACTAACCATGACCGGGAGACGTCACTCTCCATAGTACTATTCATAGGACCCTAGGCTACAGTTAATGGTTACTACATTGTTCCAGGGGACTTTAGCGGCCTCTCTTGTTGTTCTCATCTCATGTAAACATAAAAGTCGTGCCTTATTCTCTTGTTATCCCATAAAATAGTTGTAAGTATGTTCTTCCCCCAAATATTGGAAAACAGTAAAAAGGGGCCGTGAAACTCACCTTGTTTTTATGTATGTTTGTAATGATACTTGTTGTAGTCAAACTTGACTATTCGTACCCTAAATACCAAAGGGTAAATTGTGTTAAGACCGAACGTCTCATATTGCAAATTGTTCACCGACTTTGTAAATCTGGTTGTTTTTGTTTAAAATATCCTCTTAGTGGTTCAACACTTGTTTCGTTACAAAAACAGTTCCAAGTTACTGCCCAAAAGGGGACTGACACAGGTATCGAAACTACCTAGTTTCGATTGGGCAATTGAGTATCGAAACTTCCTAGTTTCGATTGAGTAGTTGGGTATCGAAACTACCTAGTTTCGATTGAGTATGACAGTTGTCGAAACTTCCTAGTTTCGATTGACAACTACTATCGAAACTCCTAGTTTCGATTGAGTAAACATGTATCGAAACTTCTAGTTTCGATTGAGTATCTGAGTGTCGAAACAACTTAGTTTCGATTGAGTAGTTGTTATCGAAACAACCTAGTTTCGATTGAGTAAGAGGTATCGAAACTACCTAGTTTCGACTGATCAACAGGTATCGAAACTCTTAGTTTCGATTGAGTTAACTGGTATCGAAACTCCTAGTTTCGATTACTGGACTTCTGTTTGACAGAATCAGTCCTGCATATTTATGTTTTAAAACTTGAATTTGACACACTTTTCTTGTTATCTTATTTGCGATTGAACATTTTGTATGCTTAGATACAGTTTTAAAGAAAATAAAGTGGGTAGTATTGAGTTTTTACCTTAAAACCGAGATGAAGATGATGAAAGAAAACAGAGAATGATCTTGATTCTTCTGTAAAATTTTCTTTAGAAACACTTGAAATCTTCTCAAAACACCGAATGATGTTAGTTTTTGTCTTAAAACTTGGCTTCGATTTGGAGAGAAATGGGGAAATTTCCGTAAGAAAATGAGTGATAAAAGGGTTTGGAGAGTTTTGATTGAAAAGGGGTATGGGTTATATATGAGTTTTCTCACAGGTATGGTATGGGTCAATTTGAAAATATGGTAAATGGGACGTGAGATTGGGGATGGTTTTCTCTGCGCTTCGGCCGAAAAAGTCAAAAATGATTTGAGAGCTTATAATTAGTTTTTAAGTATTAGTTTATTAGAGGTATTAATATCAATTAGAGTTTTAAGGGGGTAATTTAATTCGGTTTAGGTTCCCCACGGTATTATAATTTTATTCTAAAAATAATTTATTGTTTCACGTAAAGTTTGTGTAATATATATATGCCTATATATTTTTCTGGTTATTTAAATTAACCACTAACGTTCGTATTAGTCGGTTTATACTGGTACGTGAACCGGTAATTCCTATAATTACCAAAATGTGAAATGAGACAATGTTCGATTTTTGTTAGACCTTAATGTCCTTGTTTGTGAAATTAATTAAATCACAAAAATAATTGCAATGTAAACTTGTTTAATACATGTACGGATATTGACCTGAAATGTCGGGTGTCACATTCTCCCCATGTTAAAAGAATTTCGTCCCGAAATTCAATTCGTGTCTTCTTGAATTGGTGTATCCTTAAACAAGGAGGGGTATTTCGTCTTCATTTGATCTTCTCGTTCCCATGTATACTCAGGACCACGTTTTGAGTTCCAACGTACTTTAACTAGTTTGATTCGACTACGTCTCAGCTTTTGAACTTTCCAATTTGAAATCTCAATCGGTTCCTCGATGAAGTGCAACCTGTCGTCTATGTGAATCTCATCAGGTGGTATAATTAACGTCTCGTCTGATAAACACTTTTTGAGATTTGATACATGAAACGTATCATGTACGTTGCTTAGTTCTTGTGGTAGTTTGAGTTTGTAAGCTACAGGGCCAACTCTAGCCAGTATTTCAAAAGGTCCAACGTATCTAGGGTTGAGCTTACCACGGTTACCAAACCTTGCAACGCCTTTCCATGGTGAGACTTTTAACATTACTCGGTCACCAATTTGAAATTCTAATGGTTTCCGTCTGTTATCAGCATAGCTCTTCTGTCTGTCTCGGGCAGCTTTCAGACGGTCCTTAATTTTGAAGATCTTATCAGTGGTTTCCTGGACAATCTCAGGGCCTGTCAAATGTTTTCACCAACTTCCGCCCAACATAGTGGTGAGCGGCATTTACGACCATATAAAGCTTCAAACGGAGCTGCTTTAATACTCGTATGGTAGCTGTTATTATAGGAAAACTCTGCCAACGGTAAATGAGTATCCCAATTTCCTCCGAAATCAATTACACACGCACGGAGCATATCTTCTAATGTTTGGATAGTCCTTTCACTTTGACCGTCCGTTTGTGGATGGTATGCCGTGCTCATGTCAAGACGTGTGCCCATGGCTTCTTGTAATGATTTCCAGATTCTAGACACGAATCTGCTGTCTCTATCAGAGATAATAGAAATTGGCACTCCATGCCTAGCCACAATTTCCTTGATATAAAGCTTTGCAAGTTTCTCGGTTTTATCCGTCTCTTTGATAGGTAGAAAATGAGCTGATTTTGTTAAACGGTCGACAATTACCCATATGGTATCATAACCGCTGAACGTCCTGGGTAACTTCGTGATGAAATCCATAGAAATCTGTTCCCATTTCCATTGAGGTATCTCGGGTTGTTGTAACAATCCCGACGGTTTCTGATGTTCTGCCTTTACCTTTGAACATGTCAGGCATTTACCGACATAAATAGCAATTTCTCCCTTCATGTTCGGCCACCAGTAGTGTTCTTTTAGATCCTTATACATCTTATCTGAACCTGGGTGAATGGAGTTCCTGGACTTGTGGGCTTCGTCCATAACCAACTCCCGTAAATTACCAAAACATGGTACCCAGATTCTATTTGCAAAGTATAAAGTATCATCTGATTTTGGTTCTAACTGTCTGGTCATTCCTCGTAAAGCTTCATCATGAATGTTTTCTTCTTTGATTGCCTCTTGTTGTGCCATCCGGATTTGAATCGTGAGACTCGTATGAATTGTCAATCCTAGGGCACGAACACGAAGAGTTTTAACCCGTTCCTTACGACTCAAGGCATCTGCTACGACGTTTGCCTTACCAGGGTGATACTTGATATCACAGTCGTAATCATTCAGTAGCTCTACCCAACGACGTTGTCTCATGTTGAGTTCCTTTTGATCGAAGATATGTTGAAGACTCTTGTGATCAGTAAAGATAGTGCATCTTGTACCGTAAAGATAATGTCTCCAAATCTTGAGTGCAAACACAACTGCGCCCAACTCCAAGTCGTGGGTCGTATAATTCTTTTCGTGCACTTTTAGTTGTCGTGTGGCATAAGCGATGACTTTGTCTCTTTGCATTAACACACAACCAAGTCCTTGGTGTGATGCATCACAGTATACGACAAAATTGTCGATTCCCTCAGGAAGGGATAAGATCGGTGCACTACACAGCTTCTGCTTCAACAATTGAAAAGCTAACTCTTGTTTGTCACTCCAATCAAACTTCTTTTCTTTCTGGGTTAATGTGGTTAAAGGCAGGGCTATTTTTGAAAAATTCTCGATGAATCGCCTGTAATAGCCTGCCAAACCCAGAAATTGACGCACCTCAGTCGGAGTTCTTGGTGCTTCCCAGTTTTTGATCGCTTCAATTTTAGATGGATCAACATGAATTCCTTCCTTATTGATGACATGTCCAAGGAAATGCACTTCTCGGATCCAAAACTCACACTTAGAGAATTTAGCGTAAAGTTTCTCATTTCTGAGTAGTTCCAAAATTAATTTCAGATGATGTTCATGATCCTCCTTGGTTCGTGAATATATTAATATGTCATCGATAAATACTATCACGAATTTATCCAAGTATGGCTTGCACACGCGGTTCATGAGATCCATGAAAACAGCTGGTGCGTTCGTCAAACCAAATGGCATAACCAGGAATTCGTAGTGGCCATATCGAGTCCTAAATGCTGTCTTTGGTACATCTTCTTCTTGGATTTTCAGTTGATGATACCCTGATCGTAGATCAATTTTAGAATAGAAACTTGAACCTTGTAGTTGATCGAACAAATCGTCTATTCGAGGAAGAGGATACCGGTTTTTGATTGTCAGCTTGTTCAATTCTCGGTAATCAATACACATCCTAAAGGTTCCATCCTTTTTCTTTACGAATAGGACTGGAGCTCCCCAAGGTGAGAAACTCGGTCTTATGAAACCTTTATCAAGCAACTCTTGCAGTTGATTAGATAATTCCTGCATCTCGGAAGGTGCTAATCGATACGGGGATCGCGCAACCGTTGCAGCTCCTGGTACCAAATCGATTCGGAATTCGACTTGCCTCGGTGGTGGTAATCCAGGTAAGTCTTCAGGAAAAACTTCGGGGTAATCCTTAACGATTGGTATGTCTTCAAGTCGACGTTCCTCGGGTTTCTTCTCGACGACGTGCGCCAGGAACACCCAATAGCCTTTACGTAGGTACTTACGAGCTTTCATGCAGTTTATCATCCTCAATGTCACTCCACTCTTCTCACCTTGAACCGAAAGAACTTCTCCGTTCGGGAGGGGAATATGAACAATCTTCTCAAAACAAACAATCTCGGCGTGATTCTTCGACAACCAATCCATGCCAATAACAACATCAAAACTTCCCAAGTCAACGGGTAACAGGTCTATACTAAACGTGTGGTTCTTAAAACATAAGGTACAACCCTGAATGACTTCTCTAGTTTTAATTAATTTCCCGTTTGCTAATTCAATCGTATAATTTTGGTCTAGTTTGCTGGGCTTAATACCGAGTAGGGACTTAAATTCATTTGACACAAAACTCATATCAGCACCCGTATCGAAAAGTATAGAGGCATAGTGATTATTTATCGGGAACGTACTAGTGACAATGTTTGGATCTTGTCGTGCGTCACCAGCCCCCATCACAAACGCTCTTCCACGGGCCTGATTGTCGTTTCGGTTCTTCAACTTTGGACAGTCTTTTCTAAAGTGCTTTGGATCTCCACACTCAAAGCATCCCTGATTCATCCTTTCTGCTCCTGGGTTGACCTTTCCTGCTACTTGATTGGTCTTATTAGGGTTCGCATTGTTCCAACAGTTATGGGCTAGATGCCCATGCTTTTTACATTTTCCACACTGGGTACACCTTCCACTGTGATGATACCCACATTTGTCACACTTCGGTAGTGTTCCAAGGTATCCTTTTTGTCCTTCAATATTGGCAGCATAGGCTTTCATGGTTTCGGGTCTCTTGTAAGTTTGATTCTTGTTTTGATTACTTAGCTTTCCAAACCATTTCCTCTTTTCCCCAGACCTTCCTTCCTCGGTCTCCTTCTTCTCGAACAAACCATCACGCACAGCATTGTCTCTTAGCTTGAATGCTAGAGTTATGGCGCTCCTGGCATCCATAGGGTTCGATGAAGTCACCAGACTTCGGATTTGAGGAGCAAGACCCCACAAGTATCTTTCAACTTTCTTGTATTCTGGGGTAACCATGTGTGGAACTAAACTTGCTAACTCATTGAATCGGTCAGTGTAACCAGCCACATCATCTCCTATCATTTGAAGGTTCCACATTTCAGTTTCGATTTTCTGCAATTCATTTCGAGGACAGTACTCCTCGATCATCATGGCCTTTAAATCATCCCAAGATAGCTGGTAGGCAGTCTGCCTTCCCAAGGTTTTCATCTGAGAGTTCCACCAGGTTAATGCTTTGTCAGCAAGTGTTCAAGTGGCATATTTCACCATACAGTCAGCTGTGCATTCACTAATATCAATTACAGATTCCATCTTCTCAATCCACCTCATTAGGCCTACTGCACCCTCGGTGCCATTGAAGTTGCGAGGGTTGCAGGATAGAAAGGCCTTATAAGTGCACTTTTTGTTCGAAGCATCTGTAGGGTCACAAGTCAATATTTTAATAATGTTGTTATCTTAGATCGCGACTGTGTTACAGAGGTGTTTACACATCCTATTACCTCCAGAACCTCCAGTAGTGCCACTGCCTCCTGCACCTCCTCCGCTACCACTACCATTTCCTCCGACGTTATTCCTATTGGCTTCGTACTGCTCCAAGGCGGCGGCTACACGTTGTGATATGAGTTGCTCAACTTCTGCAGAAATCGTCGTGTTGTTTTCACCAGTAGTGTCACGCGGTGTCCTTCTTTTGGGTGCCATGGGTCTGAAGTCGAAATGGGGTTAGTGTGTGACGATATTCAGTGTCTACGATATCCGTACAATAGGATGATAAGTTATGAAATGCATATGCAATGAAAAATGTCTCAGTGAGTCATTTAAATTATAGACTAGGTTCGATTTTTAGACTCCTAGTTCGCTATAATCAATGGCTCTGATACCAATCTGTCACACCCTCGCCAAGGCGGAAACGCGAGGCGTGGCGTAACATGGTTTCCAAAGCATATGATTACCGCAAACACATACATGATAAATGGATACATAAACAAGTTTAAAGTTTTACATTCCAAAATGTAACTTGAGTTTACAAAAAGTGAAGATTTCGCAAATATGACTCTATTACAATGAGTTATACAAGAGAAATCTCCCAAAAGTTGTATCCATCGTGCATGCATGTATCCTACATTGCTAATCTTGCGATCACGTTCAATTTCCTGAAAAACATACTTAAAATTGTCAACACTAGGTTGGTGAGTTCACAGGTTTATCAAATAGTTCTTTATAAAATTCAATTGTTCGTAAATAGTTTCAGGTGTATGTGATAAACAGAATAACAATTGTTGACCCATTTGTAAACTAGCTAGGAATAAAAATAATATGTTCATACATGAGGCGTAACCAAACCATGACAATTGTACACGCCCCTAATTTCGTTATCCGGTTCTATGCGGCCATAAATCCTCCAGATTGTGGTTAGCGCGACTAACCATGACCGGGAGACGTCACTCTCCATAGTACTATTCATAGGACCCTAGGCTACAGTTAATGGTTACTACATTGTTCCAGGGGACTTTAGCGGCCTCTCTTGTTGTTCTCATCTCATGTAAACATAAAAGTCGTGCCTTATTCTCTTGTTATCCCATAAAATAGTTGTAAGTATGTTCTTCCCCCAAATATTGGAAAACAGTAAAAAGGGGCCGTGAAACTCACCTTGTTTTTATGTATGTTTGTAATGATACTTGTTGTAGTCAAACTTGACTATTCGTACCCTAAATACCAAAGGGTAAATTGTGTTAAGACCGAACGTCTCATATTGCAAATTGTTCACCGACTTTGTAAATCTAGTTGTTTTTGTTTAAAATATCCTCTTAGTGGTTCAACACTTGTTTCGTTACAAAAACAATTCCAAGTTACTGCCCAAAAGGGGACTGACACAGGTATCGAAACTACCTAGTTTCGATTGGGCAATTGAGTATCGAAACTTCCTAGTTTCGATTGAGTAGTTGGGTATCGAAACTACCTAGTTTCGATTGAGTATGACAGTTGTCGAAACTTCCTAGTTTCGATTGACAACTACTATCGAAACTCCTAGTTTCGATTGAGTAAACATGTATCGAAACTTCTAGTTTCGATTGAGTATCTGAGTGTCGAAACAACTTAGTTTCGATTGAGTAGTTGTTATCGAAACAACCTAGTTTCGATTGAGTAAGAGGTATCGAAACTACCTAGTTTCGACTGATCAACAGGTATCGAAACTCTTAGTTTCGATTGAGTTAACTGGTATCGAAACTCCTAGTTTCGATTACTGGACTTCTGTTTGACAGAATCAGTCCTGCATATTTATGTTTTAAAACTTGAATTTGACACACTTTTCTTGTTATCTTATTTGCGATTGAACATTTTGTATGCTTAGATACAGTTTTAAAGAAAATAAAGCGGGTAGTATTGAGTTTTTACCTTAAAACCGAGATGAAGATGATGAAAGAAAACAGAGAATGATCTTGATTCTTCTGTAAAATTTTCTTTAGAAACACTTGAAATCTTCTCAAAACACCGAATGATGTTAGTTTTTGTCTTAAAACTTGGCTTCGATTTGGAGAGAAATGGGGAAATTTCCGTAAGAAAATGAGTGATAAAAGGGTTTGGAGAGTTTTGATTGAAAAGGGGTATGGGTTATATATGAGTTTTCTCACAGGTATGGTATGGGTCAATTTGAAAATATGGTAAATGGGACGTGAGATTGGGGATGGTTTTCTCTGCGCTTCGGCCGAAAAAGTCAAAAATGATTTGAGAGCTTATAATTAGTTTTTAAGTATTAGTTTATTAGAGGTATTAATATCAATTAGAGTTTTAAGGGGGTAATTTAATTCGGTTTAGGTTCCCCACGGTATTATAATTTTATTCTAAAAATAATTTATTGTTTCACGTAAAGTTTGTGTAATATATATATGCCTATATATTTTTCTGGTTATTTAAATTAACCACTAACGTTCGTATTAGTCGGTTTATACTGGTACGTGAACCGGTAATTCCTATAATTACCAAAATGTGAAATGAGACAATGTTCGATTTTTGTTAGACCTTAATGTCCTTGTTTGTGAAATTAATTAAATCACAAAAATAATTGCAATGTAAACTTGTTTAATACATGTACGGATATTGACCTGAAATGTCGGGTGTCACATTCTCCCCATGTTAAAAGAATTTCGTCCCGAAATTCAATTCGTGTCTTCTTGAATTGGTGTATCCTTAAACAAGGAGGGGTATTTCGTCTTCATTTGATCTTCTCGTTCCCATGTATACTCAGGACCACGTTTTGAGTTCCAACGTACTTTAACCAGTTTGATTCGACTACGTCTCAGCTTTTGAACTTTCCAATTTGAAATCTCAATAGGTTCCTCGATGAAGTGCAACCTGTCGTCTATGTGAATCTCATCAGGTGGTATAATTAACGTCTCGTCTGATAAACACTTTTTGAGATTTGATACATGAAACGTATCATGTACGTTGCTTAGTTCTTGTGGTAGTTTGAGTTTGTAAGCTACATGGCCAACTCTAGCCAGTATTTCAAAAGGTCCAACGTATCTAGGGTTGAGCTTACCACGGTTACCAAACCTTGCAACGCCTTTCCATGGTGAGACTTTTAACATTACTCGGTCACCAATTTGAAATTCTAATGGTTTCCGTCTGTTATCAGCATAGCTCTTCTGTCTGTCTCGGGCAGCTTTCAGACGGTCCTTAATTTTGAAGATCTTATCAGTGGTTTCCTGGACAATCTCAGGGCCTGTCAAATGTTTTCACCAACTTCCGCCCAACATAGTGGTGAGCGGCATTTACGACCATATAAAGCTTCAAACGGAGCTGCTTTAATACTCGTATGGTAGCTGTTATTATAGGAAAACTCTGCCAACGGTAAATGAGTATCCCAATTTCCTCCGAAATCAATTACACACGCACGGAGCATATCTTCTAATGTTTGGATAGTCCTTTCACTTTGACCGTCCGTTTGTGGATGGTATGCCGTGCTCATGTCAAGACATGTGCCCATGGCTTCTTGTAATGATTTCCAGATTCTAGACACGAATCTGCTGTCTCTATCAGAGATAATAGAAATTGGCACTCCATGCCTAGCCACAATTTCCTTGATATAAAGCTTTGCAAGTTTCTCGGTTTTATCCGTCTCTTTGATAGGTAGAAAATGAGCTGATTTTGTTAAACGGTCGACAATTACCCATATGGTATCATAACCGCTGAACGTCCTGGGTAACTTCGTGATGAAATCCATAGAAATCTGTTCCCATTTCCATTGAGGTATCTCGGGTTGTTGTAACAATCCCGACGGTTTCTGATGTTCTGCCTTTACCTTTGAACATGTCAGGCATTTACCGACATAAATAGCAATTTCTCCCTTCATGTTCGGCCACCAGTAGTGTTCTTTCAGATCCTTATACATCTTATCTGAACCTGGGTGAATGGAGTACCTGGACTTGTGGGCTTCGTCCATAACCAACTCCCGTAAATTACCAAAACATGGTACCCAGATTCTATTTGCAAAGTATAAAGTATCATCTGATTTTGGTTCTAACTGTCTGGTCATTCCTCGTAAAGCTTCATCATGAATGTTTTCTTCTTTGATTGCCTCTTGTTGTGCCATCCGGATTTGAATCTTGAGACTCGTATGAATTGTCAATCCTAGGGCACGAACACGAAGAGTTTTAACCCGTTCCTTACGACTCAAGGCATCTGCTACGACGTTTGCCTTACCAGGGTGATACTTGATATCACAGTCGTAATCATTCAGTAGCTCTACCCAACGACGTTGTCTCATGTTGAGTTCCTTTTGATCGAAGATATGTTGAAGACTCTTGTGATCAGTAAAGATAATGCATCTTGTACCGTAAAGATAATGTCTCCAAATCTTGAGTGCAAACACAACTGCGCCCAACTCCAAGTCGTGGGTCGTATAATTCTTTTCGTGCACTTTTAGTTGTCGTGTGGCATAAGCGATGACTTTGTCTCTTTGCATTAACACACAACCAAGTCCTTGGTGTGATGCATCGCAGTATACGACAAAATTGTCGATTCCCTCAGGAAGGGATAAGATCGGTGCACTACACAGCTTCTGCTTCAGCAATTGAAAAGCTAACTCTTGTTTGTCACTCCAATCAAACTTCTTTTCTTTCTGGGTTAATGTGGTTAAAGGCAGGGCTATTTTTGAAAAATTCTCGATGAATCGCCTGTAATAGCCTGCCAAACCCAGAAATTGACGCACCTCAGTCGGAGTTCTTGGTGCTTCCCAGTTTTTGATCGCTTCAATTTTAGATGGATCAACATGAATTCCTTCCTTATTGATGACATGTCCAAGGAAATGCACTTCTCGGATCCAAAACTCACACTTAGAGAATTTAGCGTAAAGTTTCTCATTTCTGAGTAGTTCCAAAATTAATTTCAGATGATGTTCATGATCCTCCTTGGTTCGTGAATATATTAATATGTCATCGATAAATACTATCACGAATTTATCCAAGTATGGCTTGCACACGCGGTTCATGAGATCCATGAAAACAGCTTGTGCGTTCGTCAAACCAAATGGCATAACCAGGAATTCGTAGTGGCCATATCGAGTCCTAAATGCTGTCTTTGGTACATCTTCTTCTTGGATTTTCAGTTGATGATACCCTGATCGTAGATCAATTTTAGAATAGAAACTGGAACCTTGTAGTTGATCGAACAAATCGTCTATTCGAGGAAGAGGATACCGGTTTTTGATTGTCAGCTTGTTCAATTCTCGGTAATCAATACACATCCTAAAGGTTCCATCCTTTTTCTTTACGAATAGGACTGGAGCTCCCCAAGGTGAGAAACTCGGTCTTATGAAACCTTTATCAAGCAACTCTTGCAGTTGATTACATAATTCCTGCATCTCGGAAGGTGCTAATCGATACGGGGATCGCGCAACCGGTGCAGCTCCTGGTACCAAATCGATTCGGAATTCGACTTGCCTCGGTGGTGGTAATCCAGGTAAGTCTTCAGGAAAAACTTCGGGGTAATCCTTAACGATTGGTATGTCTTCAAGTCGACGTTCCTCGGGTTTCTTCTCGACGACGTGCGCCAGGAACACGCAATAGCCTTTACGTAGGTACTTACGAGCTTTCATGCAGTTTATCATCCTCAATGTCACTCCACTCTTCTCACCTTGACTATTCGTACCCTAAATACCAAAGGGTAAATTGTGTTAAGACCGAACGTCTCATATTGCAAATTGTTCACCGACTTTGTAAATCTGGTTGTTTTTGTTTAAAATATCCTCTTAGTGGTTCAACACTTGTTTCGTTACAAAAACAGTTCCAAGTTACTGCCCAAAAGGGGACTGACACAGGTATCGAAACTACCTAGTTTCGATTGGGCAATTGAGTATCGAAACTTCCTAGTTTCGATTGAGTAGTTGGGTATCGAAACTACCTAGTTTCAATTGAGTATGACAGTTGTCGAAACTTCCTAGTTTCGATTGACAACTAGTATCGAAACTCCTAGTTTCGATTGAGTAAACATGTATCGAAACTTCTAGTTTCGATTGAGTATCTGAGTGTCGAAACAACTTAGTTTCGATTGAGCAGTTGTTATCGAAACAACCTAGTTTCGATTGAGTAAGAGGTATCAAAACTACCTAGTTTCGACTGATCAACAGGTATCGAAACTCTTAGTTTCGATTGAGTTAACTGGTATCGAAACTCCTAGTTTCGATTACTGGACTTCTGTTTGACAGAATCAGTCCTGCATATTTATGTTTTAAAACTTGAATTTGACACACTTTTCTTGTTATCTTATTTGCGATTGAACATTTTGTATGCTTAGATACATTTTTAAAGAAAATAAAGTGGGTAGTATTGAGTTTTTACCTTAAAACCGAGATGAAGATGATGAAAGAAAACAGAGAATGATCTTGATTCTTCTGTAAAATTTTCTTTAGAAACACTTGAAATCTTCTTAAAACACCGAATGATGTTAGTTTTTGTCTTAAAACTTGGCTTCGATTTAGAGAGAAATGGGGAAATTTCCGTAAGAAAATGAGTGATAAAAGGGTTTGGAGAGTTTTGATTGAAAAGGGGTATGGGTTATATCTGATTTTTCTCACAGGTATGGTATGGGTCAATTTGAAAATATGGTAAATGGGACGTGAGATTGGGGATGGTTTTCTCTGCACTTCGGCCGAAAAAGTCAAAAATGATTTGAGAGCTTATAATTAGTTTTTAAGTATTAGTTTATTAGAGGTATTAATATCAATTAGAGTTTTAAGGGGGTAATTTAATTCGGTTTAGGTTCCCCACGGTATTATAATTTTATTCTAAAAATAATTTATTGTTTCACGTAAAGTTTGTGTAATATATATATGCCTATATATTTTTCTGGTTATTTAAATTAACCACTGACGTTCGTATTAGTCGGTTTATACTGGTACGTGAACCGGTAATTCCTAGAATTACCAAAATGTGAAATGAGACAATGTTCGGTTTTTGTTAGACGTTAATGTCCTTGTTTGTGAAATTAATTAAATCACAAAAATAATTGCAATGTAAACTTGTTTAATACATGTACGGATATTGACCTGAAATGTCGGGTGTCACATTTTACATTCGCCAAGATGTTGCCTTCCACATTTCCTGCATGTTTCATATTCATCCGACCTTGGCTTCTTAGTTTCAGTTGTTACATTCCCTCTTCCGGTGCCTCTAGACGGGTTCTCCCACTTTCTCTTTTGTGTCTCTGTTGGTGGGTCCTCATTGGCATAATCGTCTTAGACGATTCCGCTCAAATTTACTACCGACTCGAAGGTCGAGGGTAGGTTGGCTTTCACGTGGACACGGACCCTTTGAGGTAGGCCCTTCACATAATACTTGATCATTCGCTCCTCTGTCTCCACCAGGTGGGGTACCAGTTGAGCTAGCTCATTGAACCTAGAAGTATACTGGCGGTGTGTCTTGTTGCCAGCCTTAAAGTTTAGGAATTCATTTTCCACTCGATCAATTTCATTCTGGGGACAGAACTTCTGAATTATTAGCTTCTTTAGGTCTTCCCATGTCATTCTTGCAAGAGCGTTTGGGGACTTTGTCCACTGGATGTTCCTCCACCAACCTAGTGCTTCATTGGTGAAAGAATGAGCAACATATTTAACCGCCTGGTCCGGTCGACACTCACTGATGTTGATTACATCGTTCATCCTCTCAATCCATTCGAGTGTTGCCACTGAATCCTTGCTACCATCAAACTTAGGTGGGTCTCCATCCTTGAAACCTTTGTAAGTACACCCACGACTGCTTGATGCCACTCTTACTTCATCCCCGTCACTGTCATAAATTTTCTCTTCATTGTTACCTTCATCCTCTTCCTTGCTTTTCTTTAGTGCCTCAGATAGTAGGTCAGGCAATATGTTCTTCAGAGTAAGTACAACCTCGCGGGCAATAGCATCCCTAACCTCGGGTTCCAACTGTATAGGCCATTGATTGCCGTCCCCAGTTGGGGTCACATTAGTTTCGTGCACACTCTCAGTGTGTTTTGCGTGCACACTTTCTTCCTCTTCACTCCTTCGATTCAATGGAGGTCTACCCACTCGGCCAGTGCGACCGCCTCGGCGTCCGGTTCTTCCTCCTCCAGCCATAGTTCCTAGTTTCCTGATGGTTATAAAGGGAACACATCAATGTCATTCTCTCAGATCATAGTCTTAGAACAGTACGAACAAGGTAAATTTTTAATTACGGTGACCGGTTTGTGATTAGAAATTTACATTGCCTTTCGGGTCCCAAACTCTTCAAATTGGTTGTGACATTGACATCTATTGGTTCTAGGTTTGAGTATCTATTCTTATACAAATGTATTAACCTTAGTACTTACTTATCGTGCTGGCGTTGGCATTGGTTACCCTTGACTGACATTCGTGCGTCGGTCCCATAATCAGTTTGAGTCCAGACATTTAGGGATGTCTAAATCTCTCAAACTATTGCTCTGATACCAACTTGCAAGGCCCCTTTTCCCGGGTGACCTCACTTGTTGGATTTACTCATAAACATAGTCATTAATTACTGAACTTTTAATTAAAAACATTCAAACACAGCGGAAACATTCAACATTTGAGTACATTACAGCGGAAGTCTTGACATTCAAAACATTAACCATTGTCTAAACAAAACATAAGGTGGGATGTCAGTCACATGTCGGGCAGCCTTCACGCCTTCGCACGACCCTTTCCTTTGTTACCTGAAATGTATACTAAAAGTCAGCTAACGCTGGTGAGTTCTAGTTTAAAACTATTAAGTATGATCATTCTTTTCTTTATAAGTATACATAAATATATACATACATTTCTACAAATACGTATTCATAGCCTTTACTTTTCTTTCTTCATTCTTATGTGAGTACATAGATATGTATTCACCTTTTCTTTCCTTAACATTCATTGGTCATACACATAAGGGTGATCAACCCATCTTACGGTACGTATATCACAAAGACATACGCCCTTGAGCTACCGTCGTAGCCCTTTTACTCGTCTGGTCCTAGAAACCGTCCGCCTTAACTTTGGTCCGGCCAACCTTCGGCCGTCCGTCTTTACCATCCTACCGTCGTAGTCCGTCATATTCGCCCGTCTGCCCTAAGGCATCCGTTTCCCACGCGAACTATTGTTTATGCAACCGTTATACTATTTTAGCATTTACTTCGACCGCCCTTTTATGCTTTTTGTACGTCCTAGCTTGCGAAGGACGTATCTTTCCCGGTTGTAAAATAGTCACGTGGTCGTCCGTCTACAGAAGTAGCCGTTAACTTCGTTTCCGTCCATAACGTATACTTACATTTATAACATGCAATATAAATAATTATACATCAAGATTTCATTTATTTACGTTATGCCATTCTTTCCTTCATTCTTTGTAAACATACATTTCATTCTTTGTTCAAAATTCATTCTTTATATATACATATAAAGTATATATTAGTACATCACGTATGATCACATTAGCATTCATATCATTTATTCATTTAGTGTATATATTTCAGCCCCAAAACATTTAATAAGGTTTGCACATAACATAGAAGGGGGCACATAGAACTCACCTGATAAGCTTCTCTAGGTTGTCCTAAACAAAGGTCCAACAATGTCACTTTTGATCTGAACTGAGTAGTTAAATACACATCAGACCTAATCTCGACTCTAACGGTTTAATCATTCTAAACATACTGACTTTACTTAACCATTCTGATGCCTGCGCACTTAGCAAGTGCGCAGGGCCTTGGTCATGCGTACTTGACAAGTACGCAGACTTTACTTCATGCGCACTTGGTAAGTACGTAGACTTTACTTCATGCGCACTTGATAAGTACGCAGACTTTACTTCATGCGTACTTGATAAGTACGCAGAGCCCTTCTTCCTGCGTACTTGATAAGTACGTAGGATCTGATTCAGGCGCAAGAACCCTAACTTTTTGCATACGGGTTTGGTCATGTCAATATCTAAATTTTCTTTTATCATAACGTTCGGTTTTTATTCTAGATATTAGATCTTTGTTCATTTTCAAGTTTCATCCATAAAAACTTCACCTATTTAGCTAAAACCGATCTTTGTTCATTGCCCAAGTCGATCCGTCACTTTCTCTCTCTAGAACCGTGCTCTCTTCTCTCTCTCTAGAACTTGAGATTGGTGGAAAATGAGAAGTTTGGGCAGCCCTTGCCCTTATATACTTGGGCTTCCTTCGGCCCGTTGGAGCCGAGCCCAAGCCCATCCATTTTTCCTTCGTCATTTGAAAATTATAATTTCGATCGTGCCATTATTTATTTATTACCAGTTTTGGGATGTTACAAAAAATAGGTAAAAGAATCAGTAAAAATCTATAAAAATCAGTAAAAATTCGTAAAAATCACTAGTTTTTTTTAATTGATTTTTACAGAATTTTACCGATTTTAACTCATTTTTAGGGGTAAGTTTGCAATCGTAAGTCATGTGGATGGCACATAAGCTAATTTTCCATTAAAAACAAACTCATATTAACGTGAGGAGCTAAAAGTGTAATTTTCCATTAAAAACTAACTGATATTAACGTGAGGAGCTAAAAGTGTAATCATGTCACAAAAGTTTGGGCCAAGTTTGCAGTTTTTAAAATCTGGGGACCAAACATGCAATTTGATCAAACCATGTGGGCCATTTTTGCAATTAACTCTTTTAATTATGTTGAGTTATAATCATAAGACCACCCTAATAGTAGGCTTAACTTGTTTTTAGGGTGAGGGGATGATGTGGAGGAGAGAAGGGAGGATGTATGTTCTTATGTAAGAAAATGCTCAAAACCGGGTAATGTGAATGAGGAGGAGAGAGAGTGTGCGTTTTTGGAGCCGGTAGCAACTGGAAATGAGAGGGACAAAGCCTAGACAGTGTGTCACACACCGGCCGGCTGCGGATTAAACGTCGGGGCTGATGCGGTTGTTCATAAGCACACGATCATCTATTATTAACTGAAAATATTTATCCATCAACTTAAAATCATTCGTTACATAGGGAATGGAAAATGAAACGTTCAAAACATAACATAATTTAAATTAAACTAGGTCCAAGTCCTAGATGAGCAGGCAGGGTCCTCAAATTGGTGCACCTGAAACATGTGAGTAAATGTCAAATACAAGTAGTTGGTGAGTAACATAGGTTTTGACACTAACAAAAGTTAAGTAAAAAGTGTTTGTAATTCAATACTGTTCAAAGCGTAACTATGGCATAAATGTGAAAACATACAAAGTTCCAAGCGTACAATTCAATCCGTAGTAAATGGAAAACTTGTAAGTACAATCCCACTGATTGTGTTTATTGGAAAAATAGTAATATGGTACACATAAAACCTGCTAAGGTCTGTGTTAACTGGAATCGGATTCCCCTATAAATGATCATATTAGGTACTACCTTAGGCCTGGGTAGCAGGTTAATGAATGTACTGACCTGAACACATGTAATGGTCGCCAAGTAGTTTAAGACATAAAGCACATAGTAATTAGCATGAGAACAAATGGTATTGAATTTGGTATGTATAGTATGTAAACATGTTCCACCCCGAGTATTTGTAAACAATAGTAAAGAGAAAGGGGCTATGAACTCACTTGAGCTGAAGCTAAGAGTGATAGAGTTTAACGTAGAGTTATTGTGAGGGTTTCCTCATAACAAACCTATAAGGATAAATTGTACTTTAAGTTCAATGTAAGTTAATGAAATTCTAGGGTTTTAGGGTTTGGTAGGATTTAGGTTGAAGATGGACTTGTATATTTAAATATTTTTAAAAAAAAATATGGGTCCATGAATAAGGTAATTTATAAAAGTAATTAGGATAAATTATGATTTCCTAACTAATTATACGTTAATTAATTTATATAATTACTCCAAAGATAATTAAAATGGATTTATGGCATGACATAAAATAATGCCTTTATTTATAAATGAGTTACGGAATGAAAATGTTTAGTTAATTTATGATTGGTTAAACATTTAGATAATCTCATTTACTAGAGTTTATGCAACAGTTAGTAAATAAACAGGTTTCCAAATGAGATTTATTGTATAAATAGTTATTTACAAAATTACCTAGGTATTTTCATGAATTTAAAGGAGTTTAAATAATCATCTATATCAAATAATTATTTATATAGTTTCAAAAGAATTTAAATAAGCTTAAACATATAATTAAAACTTATGTGGCAAATATTAGAAGTTTATAAATAGCATAATTAATTTATCTAAACAAATCTCTTCATGTTATTATTTAAGGATCTACAAAGTTTTATAATGGTTTTTACATAGGATAGTAAAAATACTAAACTATATATATATATATATATATATATTTATATATAGTTTGTAGAATAGATTTTTTTTATAAAATATAATTCTAGAATTTTTTTGTATTAAATAAATTGTTAAATTGGATTAAAAAGAAAAGGGAATCAAAAGGCCGGTTCCTTGGATTCAAACCCGTGACCTTAGCCGGGTCACACACACGCACCCGACTTAACCAACAGACCAGGGCTATTGCCATATTTGGAAATGGGTTTTGAAAGTTTATAACACCCATTCAAACCGTCATCTTCTTCCTCATACACCTCTCGTAACCCTAACCCTCCCAATCGGTCTAATCAGGCCACGAATTTACGGCCAAATCATGGGGCTTTTGTTCTAAGAATCAAAGCGAATCTAAAGACACCAAAATTACCTGAAATGATTAGAGATGGAGGGAGAACGAAAACGAGGCCGAGATCGGCGATTCTTGAGCTTGTCGGAGTTCTGGAGAGGGAATGTAACGAATACAGGAGTGAAGAAAGTTTGTGGCGTCTGTAGTGAAGGTGTGGGTTCGATTTTATAGCCCAATTTCATGTTAAATGCACGAATTTATGTCACGATTGATTGGGGATTGTTACGAGTTGCTTGGACTCTATTCCATTGATTTTTGTTGTAATTGATATGTTACAGGTGATTAGAACGGTCGTATGATCGTTTACATGTAATTGATTATAGTTATACAAATGAATTCGAGTGTTTGGGTTTGATTCCGATAGAGAAAAATCACCCCTTTGACTTTCTCAAGTCAACTACGGGTTTGGGGTTTCAAAACTCAATGGGGGTTCAAATTGGGGGTTCAATGTATTCAAGGAGGCTCATTGTGATCAAAGAGGGGTTCTACCTAAGTTCATTTGTTTTAAATCCTTTGTGTTTATTTTATAAAATCTATGAAATTAAACTATAAGTTTGAAAGGTTTTATATAACTACAAGTTTGAGATGTTTTATATAACTTTTTTAAACATATTTTTTTAGACTAAATAATTATTCATGTGATACGCACGTATATAGGAAATGTAAAATATGTATGTATTTGAATAAATATCTCACATATTTATATACTGATATGCTTATAAAAGAGTTGAACTTTAAACGAATAGTTTAAAAAAAAACAAATATACCTTGTCATGCATTTATACCTAACCATACTATGTGCATCATTATGAATCTTAATTTCTTAGTTAAATGCAATAAATATGGGCAAATGAGTGTGTAAGTATATATATATATATATGTTTAGTAATAGCTTAACATATTTCTATGCATTAAAACATATAATCTAAATTAATTTTAATAAATTATAATTAATTGTACTAAATGTATGTATGGACACTCATGTGATGTAATGGATGAATTGGAAAATTTTATTGATGAAAGGATTACAATTGCCGGAACAGATAAAATAGATGTCGGAATTTCTTGGGGATTACAGTCTCCCTTACTTTAGGAGATTTCGTCCCGAAATTTATTAAGAAGAGGGTCCTGGAAACAGATTTGGGTATTTGGCTTTCATTTGATCCTCACGTTCCCAAGTGAACTCTGGGCCATGCTTGGATTCCCATCAAACCTTAACGATTGGAATTCGGCTTCGCTTGAGTTGCTTAACTTCTCGGTCCATGATCTCCACAGGCTTCTCCACAAAGTGCATTGTTTCGTCAATGTGAACCTCGTCAAGTGGTATGTGGAGATTCTCATCAGTTAAGCATTTCTTTAGGTTCGAGGCATGAAATGTCGGATGAACGTTACTGAGTCCTTCATGTCGGTCCAATTTGTAGGCTTCCTTCCCAATTCGCTCAAGGATTTTAAAAGGACCCACGAATCTTGGCGCAAGTTTTCCTTTCTTTCCAAAACGAACTACGCCTTTCCAAGGGGATATCTTGAGAAGAACTATATCGCCAACTTGAAATTCTAAGGGTTTTCGACGTTTGTCGGCATAGCTCTTTTGCCTACTTCTTGCTACCAGAAGGTTGTCTCGGATTAACATTATCTTGTCGGAAGTCTCTTGGATAAGTTTTGGACCAGTGATTTGTGATTCACCGATTTCAGTCCAGCAGATAGGAGAGCGGCACTTCCGACTATAAAGTGCTTCAAAAGGAGCCATGTTAATGCTTGTGTGATAACTGTTGATGTATGAGAACTCGACTAGGGGTAGATGTAAATCCCAATTTCCCTTGAAGTCAATGACACAGGCTCTAAGCATATCTTCGAGAGTTTGAATCGTTCGCTCAGATTGACCATTAGTTTGTGGGTGATAAGTAGTACTAAGATTTAGTTGAGTACCTAGGGCTGATTGCAGGGATTGCCAGAAACGAGAGGTGAATCGTCCATCACGATCAGAAATAATGTTGAGAGGTACACCGTGATGACTAACGATCTCATCAACATATATTCGAGCTAGTTTCTCAACTCGATAGTCCTCACGTATGGGTATGAAATGAGCAGATTTTGTCAAGCGGTCGATGATTACCCAAATGCTATCATGACCACGAGATGTTTGTGGGAGTTTGGTTATAAAGTCCATGGCGATACACTCCCATTTCCACACGGGGATGTCGGGTTGTTCAAGTAAACCGGATGGACGCTGGTGCTCGGCTTTAACCTTTAAACATGTAAGGCGTTTGGACACGTATAGAGAAATGTCCTTTTTCATACCAGGCCACCAGTATTGGGTACTAAGATCCATGTACATTTTGTCTGCACCAGGATGCACATAATAGCGAGTCTTGTGAGCCTCGTTCATGATGAAGGTGCGAAGGTTGTCACGGTCCGGAATCTAGATACGATTTAGAAAGTAAAGTAACCCATTGGGTTTGGTCTCAAGTTGGAGTTCAGCACCACATGACATTTCGTTATACATGTTTCCTTCAGTGACGGAAAGATGTTGTGCTTCAAGGATGCGAGTTTGAATATCATTTTGGATTCGAATGCTGTGGATTTTGATAGGTTCCTTACGGATTAGAGCATCGGCCACGACATTCGCCTTACCAGGATGATAACGAATAATGCAGTCGTAGTCGTTTAGGAGTTCAACCCAACGCCTTTGCCTCATGTTGAGTTCTTTTTGATTGAAAATGTGCTGGAGGCTCTTATGATCGGTGTAAACCTCACATTTGGTACCGTGTAGGTAATGTCTCCAAATTTTAAGAGCAAATACGACAGCACCCAACTCAAGATTGTGCGTTGTATAATTCTTCTCATGGATTTTGAGTTGTCGGGACGCATAAGCAATCACTTTGCCTCGATGCATTAGTACACAACCAAGGCCTAAGTGGGAAGCGTCACAGTAAACGACAAAGTCTTCGGTTCCATCAGGAAGGGTCGGGATAGGAGCCTCACACAGTTTCTGCTTTAGGGTTTGAAAGACTTCCTCCTGTTTTGGTCCCCACTCGAAGGGTTTGCCTTTGTGAGTTAAGGCTGTGAGTGGTACCGCGATCTTTGAAAAGTTCGCTATGAAACGACGATAATAGCCCGCTAAACCTAGAAATGAGCGGACTTCGGTAGGGTCTTTGGGGCTTGCCAGTTCTTTACCGCCTCAATCTTAGCGGGATCCACGTGAATACCCTTCTCGTTGATTATGTGTCCCAAAAATTGGACTTTCTTTAGCCGAAATTCACACTTGGAGAACTTAGCATACAGTTGCTCCTTCTTTAAGAGATCCAAAACCAAACGCAAGTGTTCTTCGTGTTCCACTTTGGATTTTGAATATATGAGGATGTCGTCAATGAAGACAATTACGAACTTGTCCAAGTACGGCTTACACATGCGGTTCATAAGATCCATGAATACCGCAGGTGCATTGGTTAGTCCGAAGGGCATAACCATGAACTCGTAATGATCATATCTTGTACGAAAGGCTGTTTTGAGGATATCGGATTCGAGGACTCGTAACTGGTGATAACCAGAACGAAGATCGATCTTAGAGAAATAAGTTGAGCCTTGAAGTTGATCAAATAAATCGTCAATCCTTGGGAAGGGGTGTCGGTTCTTCACGGTAAGCTTGTTGAGTTCCCGATAGTCGATGCACATCCGAAAAGAACCATCCTTCTTTTTGACAAATAAACAGGTGCTCCCCAAGGGGAAACACTAGGACGAATAAACCCCTTATCAGAAAGTTCTCGAAGTTGACTTGAAAGTTCTTGCATCTCTGATGGTGCAAGACGGTAAGGTGATTTAGCCACAGGGTTTGCTCCTGGCACTAGGTCAATACGGAATTCGACTTGACGTATGGGAGGAAGACCGGGTAAGTCTTCGGGAAAAACTTCAGGGAAGTCTTTGATTACAGGAATGTCTTGGAGGTTCTTATCCTTGACTTTTCGTTCCACAATATGGGCCAAGAATGCCACACATTTCTTCCGTAAATACTTATGTGCGGTAGTGCAAGACATAAGCTTGAGTCCTTTTGACGGCTTCTCACCATAGATGTTCAAAATTTCACCCGAGTCAAGAGGGATACGGATATACTTGTCAGAACAGATGACTTCAGCATGGTGCTTGGTTAGCCAGTCCATGCCTACTATGATGTCGAAACCTCCGAGAGCCTTAGGAATAAGATTGATTGAAAAGTCATGATCGCTCAAGGTTAAGGTACAATCTCTAATAATTGTGTCACATGAAACAAAATAACCATCCACTACTAAAATATCAAAGGGTTTGTCTAACTTAGCTCGACTCATAGCGAGTTGTGGTTCAAATTCAAAGGACACGAAACTCCTATCGGAACCAGTATCAAATAGGATAGAAGCATATTGGTGATTAATTGGGTACGTACCGTTCACCACATCGTTGTTGGTTTGTGCCTCGTTGGCATTGATGTTGAAGGCACGTCCTCGAGCTACGGGGTTTACATTCCCCTGATTCACATTTCCTCGGTTCAAATTCTCCTGGTTCCTGTTTCCCTGAATCATGTTGCCCTGATTCATGTTGGCTTGGTTCACAATAACCAACCTAGGGCAGCGGTTCCTGAAATGATTTGGGTTTCCACACTCGTAACAAGCACGACCCAGAGCGATAGCAGCAGGAACAGGAACAACAGGTTGATTAACTTTGTTAGCTCAGGGAGCAGTACGACATATGTTAGCCGTAAGCCCAGAACGTCCACAATTAGTACATAGACGACATGGCATGTAGGTAGTATGATGGAGCTGGCAGGTGTTGCACAGAGGTAGAGTCCCCACATAATGATTCTTGTTGGGTTTGAAGGCAGTAGGGGCTACTTGGGCTAAAGTAGTAGCAGGTGTGATAATGGCAAAGTTCTTGCCTTTTCTCTTTTTGCCATTGAAGGAGGACTCAGCCTTGGTCTCTTTAGTGGGTTCAGTGGTGGATTTTTCAATGTTTCTCTTAGCACCTTTCTTGGACAAGGTTCTTGCCTTAACGTGGTTGTCTGAACAAGTGGCAGCTAGACGGATAGCTTCCTCAAGAGTGGATGGGTTACTACCCAACACGGTATCCTGAATCTGCATGGGCAAACCATTGATGTACTTCTCAATGGCTCGGGAGAGAGGAGTGACCATGTGTGGCACCAGTAGGCTAAGCTCATGAAAGCGGGTGGTGTAGGCAAGGCTTTCACCACTGTCTTGTTTGAGATCCTAGAATTCAGCTTCTAGTTTCTTGACCTCATTACGGGGGCAAAACTCATCTGTCATGAGTGTCTTCACATCAGCCCAAGGCAAGGCTAGTGCAACCTCTATCCCACGGTTACGTTTTTCTCCATTCCACCATGTGAGTGCCCTCTTCTGGAAGACACTAGTAGCATAACGAACCTTTAGGTTCTCAGGACAGTCAACATTGATGAAAGTCCCCTCAATGCTTTCAAACCATTGGAAAAGTCCAGTGACTCCTTCGTTCCCGTAGAACTTGGTGGGGTTGCAGGAGTTGAAGTGTTTGAATGTACACGCGGGATTCCTTGGTGTAGCATTCTGGTTCAGTTGATTGACCATACTTGGTAGGATCGTAGCCATTTGCTGGATGATCCTATCGGTGAGGTTGTTCCTACGCTCATGACGGGGAGACATTCTACAAACGGGTGAATAGAAAGTTCATAAGATGTGAATCATGAATAAGAGTTTGCAATTTAATCATGAGATGTTAGATGAAGCATACATGGTACCCTAATGGGCACATTGACTTATCAAAGTACTTTAAGTCTTTCTAATGTTTGAGAAGTCATGCTTTAGCCTATAAGTGGACACTCATCCCAAGAATTCCCAGGAAAGCATAACTGATCCATCGGTTGATTTGGATTTATATGAGATGCTTTCCTAGACAGAACTCCCAGAATACAGGCATCCACCCTTCCGAATTGCACAAGTTCTCATTCATTAATTAGAACTTATATACCTTTGACGAGAGTTTTCTTCGGATTAGACTATTAAGTCTAAGTGTAAGTTTCATGTAGTTCAAGTAGTTCCAAATAGTTTCAAGTAGACTCTTGAATGTTGAAGTTCATGTAGTTGTATCAAGTAATAAAAAAAATATAGGTGTAGGTAAGTATGCATGGTAGGAATAAAGTGGAGTTCCTAATAAAAGACACGAGTTAGACTCATGCTTGGGACTCCTAGGTTATAGTCTAGGTCATGTGTCTAATAACCTAGTTCCCTATAACCATGGCTCTGATACTAATCTGTCACACCCCGGCCGGCGGCGGATTAAACGTCGGGGCTGATGCAGTTGTTCATAAGCACACGATCATCTATTATTAACTGAAAATATTTATTCATCAACTTAAAATCATTCGTTACATAGGGAATGGAAAACAAAATGTTCAAAACATAACATAATTTAAATTAAACTAGGTCCAAGTCCAAGATGAGCATGTAGGGTCCTCTAATTGGTGCACCTGAAACATGTGAGTAAATGTCAACTACAAGTAGTTGGTGAGTAACATAGGTTTTGACACTAACAAAAGTTAAGTAAAAAGTGTTTGTAATTCAATACTGTTCAAAGCGTAACTATGACATAAATGTGAAAACATACAAAGTTCTAAGCGTACAATTCAATCCGTAGTAAATGGAAAACTTGTAAGTACAATCCCACTGATTGTGTTTTGGAAAAATAGTAATATAGTACATACAAAACCCGCTAAGGTCTGTGTTAACTGGAATCGGATTCCCCTAAAAATGAACATGTTAGGTACTACCTTAGGCCTGGGTAGCAGGTTAATGAATGTACTGACATGAACACATGTAATGGTCGCAAAGTAGTTTAAGACATAAAGCACATAGTAATTAGCATGAGAACAAATGGTATTGAATTTGGTACGTGTAGTATGTAAACATGTTCCACCCCGAGTATTTGTAAACAATAGTAAAGAAAAAGAGGGCTATGAACTCACTTGAGCTGAAGCTAGGAGTGATAGAGTTTGACGAAGAGTTATTGTGAGGGTTTCCTCACACCAAACCTATAAGGATAAATTGTACTCTAGGTTTAATGTAAGTTAATGAAATTCTAGGGTTTTAGGGTTTAGTAGGATTTAGGTTGAAGATGGACTTGTATATTTAAATATTTTGAAAAAAAAATATGGGTCCATGAATAAGGTAATTTATAAAAGTAATTAGGATAAATTAGGATTTCCTAACTAATTATACGTTAATTAATTTATATAATTACTCCAAAGATAATTAAAATGGATGTATGACATGACATAAAATAATGCCTTTATTTATAAATGAGTTACGGAATGAAAAGGTTTAGTTAATTTATGATTGGTTAAACATTTAGGTAATCTCATTTACTAGAGTTTATGCAACAGTTAGTAAATAAACAGGTTTCCAAATGAGATTTATTGTATAAATAGTTATTTACAAAATTACCTAGGTATTTTCATGAATTTAAAGGAGTTTAAATAATCATCTATATCAAATAATAATTTATATAGTTTCAAAAGAATTTAAATAAGCTTAAACATATAATTAAAACTTATGTGGCAAATATTATAAGTTTATAAATAGCATAATTAATTTATGTAAACAAATCTATTCATGTTATTATTTAAGGATTTACAAAGTTTTATAATGGTTTTTACATAGGATAGTAAAAATACTAAACTATATATATATATATATATATATATATTATATAGTTTGTAGAATAGATTTTTTTTATAAAATATAATTCTAGAATTTTTTTGTATTAAATAAATTGTTAAATTGGATTAAAAAGAAAAGGGAATCAAAAGGCCGGTTCCTTGGATTCGAACCCGTGACCTTAGCCGGGTCACATACACGCACCCGACTTAACCAACAGACCAGGGCTATTGCCATGTTTGGAAATGGGTTTTGAAAGTTTATAAAACCCATTAAAACCGTCATCTTCTTCCCCATACACCTCCCGTAACCCTAACCCTCCCAATCGGCCTACTCAGGCCACAAATTTACGGCCAAATCATGGGGCTTTTGTTCTAGGAATCAAAGCGAATCTAAAGACACCAAAATTACCTGAAATGATTAGAGATGGAGGGAGAACGGAACCGAGGCCGAGATCGGCGATTCTTGAGCTCGTCGGAGTTCTGGAGAGAGGGAATGCAACGAATACAGGAGTGAAGAAAGTTTGTGGCGTCTGTAGTGAAGGTGTGGGTTCGATTTTATAGCCCAATTTCATGTTAAATGCACGAATTGATGTCACGATTGATTGGGGATGGTTACGAGTTGCTTGGACTCAATTCCATTAATTTTTGTTGTAATTGATCCGTTACAGGTGATTAGAACGGTCGTATGATCGTTTACATGTGATTGATTATAGTTATACAAATGAATTCGAGTGTTTGGGATTGATTCCGATAGAGAAAAATCACCCCTTTGACTTTCTCAAGTCAACTACGGGTTTGGGGTTTCAAAACTCAATGGGGGTTCAAATTGGGGGTTCAATGTATTCAAGGATGCTCATTGTGATCAAAGGGGGGTTCTACCCAAGTTCATTTGTTTTAAATCCTTTGTGTTTATTTTATAAAATCTATGAAATTAAACTATAAGTTTGAAAGGTTTTATATAACTACAAGTTCGAGATGTTTTATATAACTTTGTTAAACATATTTTTTTTAGACTAAATAATTATTCATGTGATACGCACGTATATAGGAAATGTAAAATATGTATGCATTTGAATAAATATGTCACATATTTATATACTGATATGCTTATAAAAGAGTTGAACTTTAAACGAATAGTTTAAAAAAAAAACAAATATACCTAACCATATTATGTGCATTATTATGAATCTTAATTCCTTAACTAAATGCAATAAATATGGGCAAATGAGTGTGTAAGAATATATATATATATATATATATATAGGTTTAGTAATAGCTTAACATATTCCTATGTATTAAAACATATAATCCAAATTAATTTTAATGAATTTGAATTAATTATACTAAATGTATGTATGGACACTCATGTGATGTAATGGATGAATAGGAAAATTTTATTGATGAAAGGATTACAATTGCCGGAACAGATAAAATAGATGTCGGAATTTCTTAGGGATTACACAGTGTGGGCAGAGGTGACGTGGAGATGATTTTGTAGCCTCATATAAGAGAAGCTCTAATTATAATTGCTTTACAAAATATAAAAAAAGTATTATCTGGTTAACCAAATCACTTGCGATCCATTCTACTCATACTAAAAGTGATTAACAAACAAATATACCCAGTAAATTCCTATTCATAGTAGGGCTATTTGTACTAAAAGTGATTTGTTTGGGCCAAAATCTAGTTCATCTTGTTACCTGATCTCCCATCTTGTCGCCTATTGAACTCCTAGCGAGACATCCTGAAAATAGACTCTTGTTTCTTCTTTTGAAATGGGTCAATATCTATACATATTAATAAATGAAGGTTTTAGGAGGATACATCTCCATTTTCTAGAGCATGTCTGTTGTATTTTCCCGCCTAAATCATTGATCCGGAAACATTAGTGCACGGGTCATTTAACCCGACCTGCTCCAAATATGTTGACCCGATTCCTTAAAAGCTATTTTCTCAATTTTAGGGTTTCAGCGCTTCAGCTCAGCCGCAGGGTTTCTCCTCCTTCTCCTCCACGATCTGCTTCACCGCATGGCTACAACTCCTCTAATCTATGATCTGCTTTGACGCAGGTTTCAACGATTCTCCTCCACAATCTCTTTCTGGTATTTGCGCAATCGTGTTTCTTTTCTCAGTAGTTAGGGCTCCAACAAAATCTTTGGTGTCTTATTTTGTCATCGTACTTGTGATTTGCAAATTCGTTTCCTGCAAACCTTGCTATAACAGAGGGATGAGCCATATGCTTTATCCTAATCTTTGAGTGAATTTAATTTTCATTGTTATAATTAAAAATATTATCTATGTATGAAATGTCATTAAATGAACATTACAGGTGCTTTTTTAGTCTTGAATTCTTACTATGTCACATTCCTTTTGATTTAACAGTAATCTTTATCATTCATATCATGGATAATTTTTGTGTTATATAATCATTAACACTTCATCCAAACTGTAATTGTAGCCACGCTATACGTATAGGGCATATGATAACATATGCCCTGAAATAACTGTTATTTTTAATTGGTTTCAACCCCACAGGAACTAGGTAAGCTGTAAGTTTTCAAGGATTTATTCCAATTTTTGGTAATTGTGGTTGTCATCTTGTTCTATTGTACAATTTATTAGTTTGAAAATATTGATGTTGAAAAGATGTTTTAATTCAGGATATTTGCTGGTTACAACAAATCCACCAGGATATTTGATATTCATTGCGCAGGTAGAGATTTTGAACAACGTTCAACCATTCAAGGGAATAAGGAAGGGCAATCTGGTTGGTACATGCATATTATTTTAAATAATGCTAATAGTAATTTAATTGCAATTATAGTCTCTTTGTGTTCAGGTATCATATCTTCAATTGCTTTTTCTCCAAGTCATACGGGGATGCTTGCTAGAGGGTCGTGTAGCCAAACTACATCAATGCATAGGAAAGATAATATGGAGCAATTGTATGTCCTACATGGTTAAGAAGGTGGGGTCACACATGTAAGTGGGCAACTATGGTTAAAAGTTTTCATCTAATCATTATTAAAAAAATCACTAATACTGTTTTTTTTCGTCATCTTATTTACAGGTTCAATTCTCCAAAGATGGAAACTACCTCTATATAGAGGGACGAAAGGTATAATACTGACTTTTTCATCGCCTTATTGCCTATGTTAATCCTGCAGTAATATGATGTGGGTCCAGATGATCAATAGCCAAAGAAATTAAAAAAGAAGACTAGAAAGCAATTATGGAGAACTATTATGAGGCAATTTTCTGATCTTCCATTCATAATCTAAAAGCTCCTATTTAAGGATTACACTGTAACATAAAACAAGGAAAACTAACTAGAACATGGGTACTGTGGCATCCCACCATTTCCCTTTATTTTAGCCACTAAACTTGAAACAAACTTGAAGCCAAAGGAAACACAAACAAAACCCACGTGCATGGTGCAACCTCTGACCCAGTAACCCGACACATATCATAATCATCTATCTTAGTGAATTGAATTTCAACTCATCAATTTACAATTAATTTGGTAATTAGTTAAATTTCTGCTTATTTTTTCCTATTGTAATTCTCTGGTCAATGTTCATTACCAGTTGAGTTATCTACTTATCTTTAATTGTTTGCTTACTTCATAGTTCCATAAAGTTGGAATATGTATTTTACAAGACATCCTCATCAAAGTAATTGATTTTTGTGCATGATCCATATATATATTATGCTGGGATATGCAAGACTGTTGAAATTGTATACAAGTAGGCACCTTTTTTTCTTGGTTATATGATAAATCTATTAATCTTTTTTCTTGGTCAACCTGTTTTAGAATGGTTAGCAACTTTTTCCCCTTTTAACCTGGTTGACCCGTTTTATTAGCTTATACTTTATCTTGTTATCAGTAGAATACAACCCAAGTTTCAACCCAAATTGCCCTGTTTTATCTGTTTATATTCTTAATTTTCTGTTTTTTGAATTTAATTAGCTAACACCTAATAAACATTTGATTGCATAAGGTTGTTTCCGGTTCTTTATATGATGAAGCTGCTGTGATGGTTATTTATGCGGTTATTCTCGATTGTAAGCTGATGCTTGAGGAGTCCACAAACAACTATGGTTAGTAGACACTAGACGAACATTAATTATTTTTCAATATACTTCAATTTATATATCTCTGGTAAGCATTTTCTTTTTCTCATCTATAATTAAATATCTTTACTTTTTCTAAACAAATTACTTTGTTGATGAGGGTACAAAATGTAATACTACTTCAGACTTCAGAGATATTGCACAAACGTAACCGTGAAAAGAGAGTAGTTGATCATTTAATACCTTGCTTGTCACTACCGATTAATATGTTTCACAAATAAAGGTTTGTTTTTTTAACCTCAGCCAGTTAACTGGTAATTACTAAATGTGAAAAAAGAAACATCCAAACTTATGTTGTACTTTTCTCTTTGTAGTGAATTATAATATTTAATATCAAGATTTTATAATGTTGCACGCAACTTTCTTAAGAGTTGATACCTTAAAAAAACAACATAGATTCCATTTTGCACGAAAAGGTCACTTAACCAAAAAGCGCCGAAGTGATGTCTACGTACTTGCTGAGTTTGCAATATGTAACCGACGTCTTTAATTGTATACAAATAAGTATTTAGACATTTGTAAATTGTAATTGTATTCATAGATTTGTACATTATAATTGTAATAGTTATCATTTTTCATTATTACATGTAATATGTTATTATTTATTATAAAAAGTATTTACAGATTTTCTTTATCGTATCTTTTTTAGTACTTAACCCCGTGTAATACACGGGTACTAACCTAGTTAATTATAAAGACATGTCCAATTATCATCGTGGAGGTCATGGTCATGGACTTATAAAATCCCCTTTGCATCTTGCACGCTCTAAGTAAACATATATTCAATTCGTTTTTCTTTGTTTGAAACCGGCTAGTCTCACTTGCAATAATGGAACCCGTATCTGTGTGATGAGGAGGTAATCCAAGAGTTGACAGACTTTTACCTGGACCAGTTAGACAGAGGTCATCAATTAAAGATTTTCCCAAAATTAAGTTTCCAATTCTTTCCTTTTAAGTGTAAACCGTGTAAATCATTGATTGATTTGATTTACGCGTTTATTCGGTATTTAATTGCCGGTTGTCAATTTCAAAGATTTAACAATACATGCTAAATTTAGATATCCTGTATATAAAGGGGCTTGATATAATGTTTTGGGCATTCAATAATATATCACTTTTTCTTGAGAAATACTCATTCGTTATCTTTTGTGCTTCCATGCTACATCAATCCGGTATGCCACAATATAAAGGAATACAGCATTAAAGCAACATGACATGAAATCAAGCCAATAACTGCTATATATTGGCTAGAAGTTATATTGAATGACACCACAATCTGTGATCCTCAAAAATATCAACAAAATTGATATCATATGATATAATAGTTAGACAGCAGCTGGTGGCAATCTTTCCTTCAACTTCATATCATGTACAAGTGTCTCTAATTGCCTAGTAGGCCTTGCTAAGTATGGAAAGAGCCTTATCCTAAAGCAACTTTAATTATGAACCTTTATCAAAGTGGTAGGGCATGCAATAATACTACAACTACAAGAATGTCATGATAGGGTAGAAAGTGAAAGACTTGCATAAGACTCCACCACCGCCGGTGGAACTAGTATAAGAATCACAAAGCCCAAACAGCCTAATTGTCAAAGAGGTAAACGAATCACAAGATCTAGCTTCTAGCAGTTCTTGGCAGCTAATTCGATCCGAAACACGCGCTATAGACTATGTTTAACATTTTTGTTTTTCTATTAAGTAATATATGATTCACGGGCGATGTATGGCTTTTATTTTATAGAAGAAAATCTGTTTTTTTAGATATATGAAACTTAAAAAATATAGGGTAAACTCGGTGCATGAGACTCTTGCATACACGGGGTCCGGGGGTGTTGCGCAAACTTAGGCATATGTACGCATCCTTACCTTGTATTTATGTAAGAGGTTATTTTTACGACTCGAACTCTTGACTAATAGGTTGCATGCATGACATCAATGTTACAATTGTTCCAAGGTTCGCCTATATTAAACTTTAAATATATATTATTATTTTATGTAAAAAGTATATTGCCTGGTAAAAAGACACAAAATATATGTTACTATTGTTTTCATTTAAAATAAGAAAATAACAACTTATTAGGAACATATGCTACTTACCATTTTACAGATAAATAATGTGATATTATAACTTAACAATCCATCAAAATACAGTTGACTTTCGTTTATTAATTAAAATCTTGTTACAATACATGATCACACATCGTAAAATATACTATTTGTTTTCATAAAAATAAAATATATGTGATACAAATGTTAAATACAATTATTCATATGTTCACATCCTATATTCTCAATCACAAGAAAGGATGTCCAAATAATCAATAAATGTAGTAAATCAATCAAAAGATATTAGAAAAATGATTGATTTACACTATTTAAGTAAGTCATCTTTCCAATTTTTTTGAACCCCCTTGCAAAAAAAACTCCTAGATTTCTAAGTCATATCAAAGTGATATTTAGCTCTAAAACTACCTACCATCCAAAATCAATGATCATGGATTTAGAAGAGAATAAGTATTGAATGTTCACCATGAATCATTCTTTTCAACACTTTAGTTGTTATCTATGAGGGTTCCCCCAACCTTCAAAGTGAGATTTAGATTGGTGATCTCTACCATATTAGTGTCAATAATTTTACTAGTGATCTCTACCATACTAGAGAGAAGCTTGTAAAGGTGAACGTTATCATGATTAGCGAAAGGTGTAGAGATGTCCACTACCTTATTAGTGAGAAACTTATAAAGGTGATCACTACAATTGATTAGTGAGAGGTTCTTAATGGAGATAATCTTTTGGTGGAGACAAGGAGTACGTAGATGTAATGTGGGTTGGTTAACGCACACATGAACCATTTTAAATCTTGTGTTCACGTGTTGATTATTCTTTCATTTCAGACTTGTTTATACATTGTGTTCATCTTTCAAGTTCTATACAATAAACATTTTATAAACAAGCAAAGAGTTTTTAAAAGTGGACATCAAATTTAAAAATAACATATTCACCCTTGATAATGGAGGGAGGATCATCCCCTCCTTTCCTATTCTTTCTCCAGCCATAACAAAACCAACACCAAGGAAAGAATAAAATCGATACAACCAGGATAACCTAACAAAACCAAAGTCAAACCCTACACCACGAACAAAAAGGATGAACCAGGCAAAGGGACAAAAAGTGAAGAGTCGTTATCACCTCCGGAACGAAAGTCAAAGAGTTTCCCCCTTTAGAGAAAATGAGAGACTACTAAGAAGACAAGACGGAAAGACATAATGCGACATTCCCCTTTGAGAAGGGCACGTCCTTTCCTTAGAGAGAGGTGGAAAACGGGATCACGACTATAAATAGTTAACACCATCTCAACAAAAGGGACGCCCTGGATCCGAGGAGACCTATCTTACTCTCGTTTCCTTCCTTTCTTACTTTCCCTAGTTAACAAGCATATCATCATACATTGTAATATTTAGCTTGTCCTAAGATCTCTAAAGGCAAGCTCTGAACGTTAATACATAAATACTTTACATGTTCGTCTTTGAAGCAATAAGCGGCGCCCAACGTGGGGCTCGCTTCGATTCAGTCACTTGAAGTGTGTCTTTACAAGTCCCTCTCCGTGATTTATAGTATACCAAGAAACCAAAGGGAGCCAAATCTTGTCCTTAAGCCAACAAGCGACGTCCTTTACGAAACTATAAGGATAGTTGTCCCTAGGTTCCTTAGGACAGTCGTCCACAAGAGCTCCAAAAAGGAGACGTTAGAAGAAGCACCAATTTTACACGCTAAAACCACCCGTGGAGTAGCGAAGTCCTAAGAAGGCAGAACAACTCTAGAAAACTAACCTACTAAAAGAAACGAAGCAAAAACGTGGAAAAACCAACACACATGGCACACCATATGAGAAAGAAGGAAAAACCAAGGCGAGAAGATTTGTGGGTGAGAAAAAGAATAGATTTTCCTCCTCTCCCTAAGGGAGGGCACTCCACTTCACCAATGGTCATCCGAGTTCAAATAGAAGAACAAGAGGTACACATAGTCTACCTCGACAAAGGAAGCACCTCAGAAATTATATATGAACAATGTTTCAGACAATTAGAAGAGGAAACACAACAAAAAACAAGGAAGCTAGAAGTCCCCTTAATAGGCTTCTCAGGAGAAAAGGTCTACCCGATGGGAGAAATTAACTTAAAGGTTACCCTGGGTAGAGGAAGGAGAGGCCGCATGGAAGAATTACTTTTCCTAGTGGTGAAATCTCCCTCTAACTACAACACTTTAATTGGAAGGCGAGGAATCTATGCATTCGGAGCAGTGGTATCAACAGTTCATTTTATGATGAAATTTCCAATTTTATGCAATTAATTAGTTCATGGTCTAGAAATGTTTACCCTAAGAATGTTCTGAAATGAAGGAATCATGCTCCCACATGAAACAAACCTATGAAAATAAAAGGGTGACCAAGCTAAAAAAAACTCTTACGTAAATGAAAGGAAAAGGGTTAAAATGTCTAAACATCTAATCGTCCTCCTTCCACCTGACACGCTTGTAATATGCCTTTACCAATTTTGAAAAACAGTTGGTGGATCTTTTTATTTAAGTGAATCCAAAAATACAACTATACATCGGGATCAAAATTTTACGCTAAAGAATGTTATCTACGTAAAATGCCTAAAGAGAGTGTCTTCATGCGTCGTAAATAGGGCTGTAAACGAACTGAACGTTCAACGAACAGTTCATGAACCGTTCGGCGGGAAGTTCGTTTATGTTCGATTGTTTAATAAATGAACAAGAAATTTCGTTCGATTAACTAAATGAACGAACATGAACAGAGGTCTCGTTCGTTTAATTGTGTTCGTGAACGTTTGGTAATCCGTTCGTGAACGTTCGGTAAGCTGTTCGTGAACGTTCGTTCATTTAGATTCGTTTATGTTTGTTCATTTTCGTATGTTTAAGATGTTCATTAAGATTTTTGTATATTTCTGTTTTATTTTATCTAAACACTGTATATTGTTTAATTTTTAATTTTTTTTATTACCCTATAACAATTAAATAAGTAAAGTAGGAAACCACATTCTCATTTATGCGTCATTTCTCTATCCACCATTACTTGATTAGGACTTCTAAGTTCTCAATCCTAAATAATGTAAGCTTTCCTCAATCCTAAATCATGTAAGCATTAGGGTTGACATCAAAAGTCCTAAACAACGCTTCGTTCGGTAACGTTCGTGAACCATTCGTGAACAAACTCATTTCCTTAATGAACGAACACGAATATGAAATTTCGTTCGGTTAGTGTTCGTGAACCGTTCGTGAGCAAGTTCGATGCTTAACGAACGAACACGAACAAGACTTCGTTCGGTTCGTTTACAGTCCTAGTCGTAAAGTCACAAGAAAAACTTACAAAAGTTCAAAAACAGTTTGGAAAATTTTTAGGAGTATAAGTAAAACACAATTTCCTATCCTCACACTTAAACTGTACATTGCCCTCAATGTACTTTGGAAACAATGTAAAGCAAAAATATGACTAGCAGCTTGTTGCCCGTTTGTCTTCTATCTCTATGTAATTTCTCTTTGAGAGTTGTGTTTTGAATAGAAGTAAACAAATTTAATACTAGCATAGAAAAATGAGGAGAGATAGAAATTGTGTTTAGAGATACTTCCTTCCATGTGTACCTCCAAATCATATCGTCAAAAGAATTTGAATAGAAGGAGAAGATAATCATACATTAATTATTAAACGAAATTGAAAACATCAAGATCACACTATCATAGTTTAGACAGAACGGAAATCAAACAACTAGTTCAAACAGACCCATACAAAAAACTACACAAATAGACCGATTTTCCAACTCATTCCACCTCATTATCTTCTGATGTCGCACGACCCGTACAAGAACGTATGACCGTAAACAGATCGTGCAAAAATAAGGACGACTAAACAACATATCAAATAATGTGGATATCCCCACACTTGTTTGATACCATACCGATCTCTCTGCAACGGAAACACTTTACGTTCTTTTGAGGTGGTTTAATAAAATTTCGTTTACTAATTATCTTGGATTTTCCTTCCCATATGCATTTATTTTCTTGTATTCCCAATCCTTGATCATCAATAGGCAGCGACTTTCATTTCGAATATTCATCTCAGCACCTATAAGCATCTAATGCAAATATGTGAGAGAACTTTCCAAGTCTTTCATATTATTGTTCTTAACAAACTGATAGTATGATTCAGGGAACCATACATCTACACATGTGAAAATCAAGCTCCTTAAGTTGGTCAATGTAGCCCATCATATTAAAGAAATGTGAGCTAACCTTACCTCCCTCTTGCATTCGACATGTGGATAGAGCTTTTATATATCTCATATGTGCGGACCGTATTTGTTATTTAAACCTTTCCTTCAACATGTTGATCATATCAAAAGCATTTCCAAATTTCAAGTTTCCTTGAATATCTGGACCAGTCGCAGCCATAATGAGAAGTGCCGCATCCAATGAGTGATTCATGTGCTTACTCCAGACATCCTTGTTGTCCTAGGATGTAGTTGCATGAGGCATTTCAGGCAAGAGACTTTCAAGAATGTACTTCTTATTTTCTAGCCTTAGAATGATTCTTAGGTTTCTGAAACAGTCATTGAGTTTCTCTTTTTTAAAGATGAAACGAAGGATGTCGTTTAAGTTCGGATTCGAAGACATCTATGAAACAAAGTAGTATTTTAGTTATTTCGATGTTTGAAAATCCTTAATGAATAATGAACCTTATGAAATTTTTAAGGAATGAGATTCATGGTTCATCATATCTTGTGATTGGGAAGGCACTTTTCAGAAGACATGGTTATATAGGTAGGTAACAGTTACTGATTGTACACGTTACGATTCTCATATGGTTATGGGGTCGCATAGACAAACAAGGTGCCTAAGACATGGTATAACCCCATCTATGCCCTCTCTCCTAATTGGCGAAGGCCTATCCTGTAAGGTTGAGGGATTAGTCATCCTAATTTAGCAACACGCAGCAACCGGCCCAAGATTCTCAGAATTCGTCGTACTGCCGTGTCCCGAAAGCCGTAGGCCCAAGTGTAAGGATGAGGCACATCCATTCAGGGGTTCAGGTTTATCAGTTCAAGTTTCCTAAATTAGGGTGACATAGACAACTCAATCTAAAAGGGATTTTGTTTAGTGTTTACCAGTTTGGGTCGAAAACACACTGTCTGACATTTTTTCATGCTAGTAATGTCTCACAGGTTTAAAATTCTCAATTTTAACTTGATTCGTGATTTGATAAAACTTTTATCAATCGAGATACTCATATTTTAATATCTTATATTAAAAAGCGAGTCGTTATAAGTGCGAATCATTTTATCTATTAATAACTCTTTTATTAATCTTAGGAGTTTTGAACATCAAACTACTAGATATATATATATATATATATATATATATATATATATATATATATGGGAAGGATCAAGAGAAAACCACAAAGTTAGGCGAAAACCAAGAAAACCACAAAAACAATGTGTAATACTATGGGTTACGTATACGTAACCACAATTTTTTTGAATTTTTTTGTTTTCTGTTTACGTATACGTAACACTATGGGTTACGTATATGTAAGCCAATATTTAAATGATTTTTTGGTAAAAACTTGTAATATTACATTTATACTCTTATAAAAAAATAAAAATATAATAAAATAAAAAATAAATATAACTATATTATTGATTAAAATTGATTTTTTAGTGGTTTTCTTGGTTTTCGCCTAACTATTGGTTTTCGTCTAACTATTGGTTTTCTCTGGAACCCACCCCTATATATATATATATATATATATATATTAAAAAACTCTTGTTTTACATTTTAAAATAACTCTTTATTTTAATAACCTTTCACGAGATAATCAAAATCTCTATGCTATTGTCTATTCGTTTAATTGTAATGTTTTCGTTTTAAATTCTTTTAGAACGTTTTGATTGTTTTCATAAAAATTGCATTTTATTCCTAAATGTCAATAAAAAACAACCACAAACATAATGTAAATCAAGCCACATAGGTGTTTGGTTTTGCTAGAGCCATTCAACAAAACCAAACGGGTCAAAGAGGACGTAAGATTCCAAAACACAATTCTTGTTCTTGAATGCTTCACTTGCTTCAAAATCTCTATCTTTACTTCCTGACTGTCTTGGTTTTTTAATCTTCAAATCTTGCCTTGACTTGTTTGATTAGAATTACAAATAAATTAAAAAACATAGGATCTGTTTGGTATGGGGAAATGAAATGTACTAGGGAATGGAATGGACGAAGGAATGGAATGGAAAAAGGGAATGAAATAGACCATTACCATTCCATTGTCATGTTTGGTTAATCTATGGGAATGGAATGAATCATTACTTCATGTTGTTTTCTAAACAGGAAAATATGAACAAATGTAATACAATTCATTAAAAATGACAAAAATACTCCAAGAAAATACCTGGGTCATGGGTCGGGGCATGAGTCGGGTCGTGTGTTGGGTCACGGGTCAGGGCATGGGTCGGTTCATGGTTTGGGTCATTGGTTGGTTCATGTGTTGGGTCATGGTTTGGTTCATGGGTCGAGTCATGGGTTAGGGCATGGGTCGGGTCATGGGACGGGTCAAGGTTCGGTCACGGGTTAGGGCATAGGTCTAGTCATGTGTCGGGTCATGGGTCGGTTAATGTGTCGGGTCATGGGTCCGTTCATGTGTCGGGTCAAGGGTCGGTTCATGGAAGGGTCATGGGTTAGGGCATAGGTCGGGTCATGGGTTGGTTCATGTGTTGGGTAATGGGTTGGTTCATGGTTTCAAGCATGGGTCGGGTCATAGGACCGGTCATGGGTTGGTTCATGGGTCGGGTTATGTGTCGGGTCATGGGTCGGACAATGGTTCGGGTCATTAATTAAACAAAATAATTCTATTCCTTGAAGGAATGAAAAACAAACACCCATACCCCAAAGAATGAAAACTATTAAAAGTGAAGGAATCACATTTTTTATGTAATGATTCATTCCATTCCTATGTAACTACCAAACATGTTTTTTTTCATTCCATCGCAATGACCCGTTCCATTCCACCTGTCATTCATGCATACCAAACACTACCATAATCTCTTACAATAATGCTTCCATAACAGCAAAAAATTACAAGATATACAATAAACCAAAACAAACACAACCACGGGTCTAAGTCTTGATTTACAATCAACAACACAATATATAATAAACGAAAAGCATGCAATCCTTTCTGTCAAATTTTTTTTTTGACAAAATAAAACCTAGTTGCAATTCTAAATAATTGTTTTATTTGTTTGCAAAAATGGCTCTGATACCACTGTTGAGATTCGTACAGAGGTTTTAAAATTTTAGAATAAACATAATAGCGGAAGTGTGTATACGAGCCGATCCAAACCAGACTTTGGATCGACCACCAGGAATCCAGATGCAAAACTAAATAGCAACAAAAACAACCAAAGGGTGTTTAAAGAAAACGTACCTTTTTCCTAGTAAACAGCCAACCAAGTCTGAAACACCACGAGATCAACGATCTGGTCGCTAGATCCAATAACACGAAAGCAACTCCTTCGGGTCTCAATTGCAATTTACCCATGATAATGACCGGCTTCAGCGGGTGAGCCACATGGCGGCGGAAGGCGACGTTGGGCAGGAGCTGCACACGGTGCAAGGTGGTAGCGACAAGCGGTGACGTACGTCAACGATAGGTGGTCGACCGATGGCATCGGGTCAGGAGGTGGTGGTGGCGGCGACGATCTTGAGAGAAGGAGAGATTAAAGTTTTGTTATTTTTGTGTATTTAATCATTAACCTTACATCTCTATTTATAGGCTCTCAAAACTTAGGAAACAAGTTAGCATTTTGAATTCAAATCTAATTTTAGTTTTAAATTTAATTTATGATTATCTAACAATTTAAATAATCTAATAGTTATTAACAACTTCGATAACTAATTAACTAACTAGAAATTTTTGCACCGCGCTTCGCGACAGGAGGCGGACCTTAAACGGTTGAGACAATGACCTTAACGAGGCTAAAGAAAAAAAGCGTGGTTATATACATAAAAGAAACGTATAAAGTTACGTGGAATCGGTTGTGGAGATCGAAACGTATATAAAAAACAGTTATATAACGGTACCGATATTTTTCAGTCGGTGTCGGTCTTATTCTTCACGGTACCCGCGTATTGCGGTGGGACGATACGATTAAAAGAAACATAGGAAGTTACAGTGGATCGGTTTTGGAGATTGAAACATATATAGAAAACATTATCATGTCCAAAACGTTGCGGTATAAGAATTTAAAAAAAGTAATTTAATAGAAAAGAATCTAAGAAAAGTCAAAGGAAAAAAAGATGAAAATAATAACAAAAAGAACAGCTAAAGGCCACGGGGTTCGAACTCGTGACCACCAGAATGAAAGACAACAGCTCCTGTATCCCATATTAGTAATTAGGTTAAAAGAGAGTGCTCTTCCGGAGTGTCCACTCCATACTTTTGTTGCCACTTATTTATTTATTTTTTTTTTTAAATTTTCATTTTTAACCGTTATACTATATATAGTATACGCTTTTAGCCCGTTTCATTTTCTATTAATTTCATTTTCTTTTAATAACTTTCGTTCGTTAACTTTTTTCAAAATACGGAGTACGCGGCTATTTTTTTTGTCAACGTTCCGACATAATTTTTTTAAAACGGAGTTGTATTCAAAATTGAGTTTTTTTTATTGTTGCCTATAGCGAGTGTCGTTACCGTTGTGGTACCTTGACGAGCCGAACCTATTATGAGTGAACAACATCATTGTCGGTATTCGTATTATAGGAATCCTTATCGGTAGTCGCTTTTATAGTTTTCGAAGACCCGAACAGGTAATTTTTTATTTTGTTTTTTTCCTTTTTTATTATTTAGTTTTATGTATCTTTTTTATTAGCATTATTTTTACCGTTCGTCTACGTTTTCATTTAAGTTTTATTAACGATGGGCGCGACACCCGTCGCGCAGCACTGGTATAACCATCTAGTTAAAGTTTTATAAGAGAAATTAAGAAATATAACAACTATTGTTTTCCGGAAAAAGGAAAAACAAATTAAAAAAATTGAACTACCCAATGGATTAATGACACATGGTATCTCGGTGGGGAAACCTACTGAGACTTGTAATTGAGATTATTTATAATTTCTAACATAATTAATTAATTAGTAATCTTTTTATTTTTTAATATATTCTAAATAAATCAATAATAACTTGTTTTTAAATATTTTATAAATAATTTCAATCTTATTCCCATTTCGTGTTAAGAATATTTAACTACTTTAAATATTCTTTTGTTCGTTGCATGAGGTGTAACTCTTTAGATCGTACTTTAATAGCAGTTTTGACTAATGTCGTTACTCGGACATTTATGTCCAACAATCGGGTGGTTGCTGACCACGTTTTCTTGAATTTCAACTTAAATTCGGATGATTTCACAATACAGGGTTATAAGTATTTCCAAAGGAATTGTTTTGTAGGCTCCGATTTCCTGAAATTTCTGCATACTAGGCGTGTTCATCAGCGGGGAGCTGAGAACAACCAGAAGTATCATGCGGGACTTGACAATACTCGCAGCTTTGTTCAGTATTGTTTACTTGCATCTTCTGGAATTTCGATGAAGTGGCATCGAATTTCGCAGATAGAGAAGCATATTCATCTATTTTATCGACTCCTTTAAGTTGAGATTTAGTTCTTGCGGTCGGCCACTGTGGCTCATGATTGCAAGATCCTCTAGCAGTTTATATGTATTGCTAGGTGTAAGTTTAAGGAGCGATCCTCCTGCCGATGCATACCAGTTTGTCTGAGAATCAAATCCACAACCATAAATCTACACATGTGAAAATCAATCTCCTTAAGATGGTCAATGTAGCCCATCATATTAAAGAAATGTGAGCTAACCTTACCTCCCTCTTGCATTCGATATGTGGATAGAGCTTTTATGTATCTCATAAGTGCGGACCGTATTTGTTATTGAAACCTTTCCTTCAACATGTTGATCATATCAAAAGCATTTCCAAATTTCAAGTTTCCTTGAATATCTGGACCAGTCGCAGCCATAATGAGAAGTGCCGCATCCAATGAGTGATTCATGTGCTTACTCCAGACATCCTTGTTGTCCTAGGATGTAGTTGCAGGAGGCATTTCAGGCAAGTGACTTTCAAGAATGTAGTTCTTATTTTCTAGCCTTAGATGATTCTTAGGTTTCAGAAACAGTCATTGAGTTTCTCTTTTTTAAAGATGAAACGAAGGGTGTCGTTTAAGTTCGGATTCGAAGATATCTATAAAACAAAGTAGTATTTTAGTTATTTCGATGTTTGAAAATCCTTAATGAATAATGACCCTTATGAAATTTTTAAGGAATGAGATTCATGGTTCATCATATCTTGTGATTGGGAAAACACTTTTCAGAAGACATGGTTATATAGGTAGGAACAGTTATTGATTGTACATGTTACGATTCTCATATGGTTATGGGGTCGCATAGACAAACAAGGTGCCTAAGACATTGTATAACCCCATCTATGCCCTCTCTTCTAATTGGCGAAGGCCTATCTTGTAAGGTTGAGGGATTAGTCATCCTAATTTAGCAACACGCAGCAAGCGGCCCAAGATTCTCAGAATTCGTCGTACTACCGTGTCCCGACAGCCGTAGGCCCAAGTGTAAGGATGAGGTACATCCACTCAGGGGTTCAGTTATATCAGTCCAAGTGTCCTAAATTAGGGTGACATAAACAACTCAATCTAAAAGGGATTTTGTTTAGTGTTTACTGGTTTGGGTCGAAAACACACTGTCTGACATTTTTTCATGCTAGTAATGTCACACAGGTTTAAAATTCTCAATTTTAATTTGATTCGTGATTTGATAAAACTTTTATCAATCGAGACACTCATATTTTATCTATTAATAACTCTTTTATTAATCTTAGGAGTTTTGAACATCAAACTACTGGATTTATATATATATATATATATATATATATATATATATATATATATATATATTAAAAAACTCTGGTTTTACATTTTAAAATAACTCTTTATTTTAATAACCTTTCACGAGATAATCAAAATCTCTATACTATTGTCTCGCCGTTTAATTGTAATGTTTTTGTTTTAAATTCTTTTAGAACGTTTTGATTGTTTTCATAAAAATTGCATTTTATTCCTAAATGTCAATAAAAAACAACCACAAACATAATGTAAATCAAGCCACATAGGTGTTTGGTTTTGCTAGAGCCATTCAACAAAACCAAACGAGACAAAGAGGACGTAAGATTCCAAAACACAATTCTTGTTCTTGAATGCTTCCACTTGCTTCAAAATCTCTATCTTTACTTCCTGACTGTCTTGGTTTTTTAATCTTCAAATCTTGCATTGACTTGTTTGATTAGAATTAAAAATAAATTAAAAAAACATAGGATCTGTTTGGTATGGGGAAATGAAATGGACTAGGGAATAGAATGGATGAATCAATGGAATGGACAAGGGAATGAAATAGACCATTACCATTCCATTGTCATGTTTGGTTAATCTACGGGAATGGAATGAATCATTACTTCATGTTGTTTTCTAAACAGGAAAATATGAACGAATGTAATACAATTCATTAAAATGACAAAAATACTCCAAGAAAATACCCGGGTCATGGGTCGGGGCATGAGTCGGGTCGTGTGTCGGGTCATGGGTGTAAGATCCAAGGTTTTCCGGTATCATTTTTTTTATTTATTCTATACAATTAAAGCATCCTATTTCAATTTCATGTTTGTCCAGGACAATAAGCCTCATAGTTTATTAAAACAATAAATAAATAAGTTATACTTTTTTTAATTTGCAAACACAATTATGTAAGATAGAGTAAAACCAAATAAAAAGGATTCAAACAATTTTATTACATAAAATGTTTATAAAGCAATAAGACAGTTTAGTGACCAATAAATTTATAAAGATCTCTTTTAAGTTGAAAACCAAGAGCAATTCGTTCATGTATTCATACATATATATATAGGTATATGCATAGTTACTTTTAACAAATTATCTTTCCCCTCTAACCCATTTATTTGAACCCCAGTTGAACCTTTGACAATGGTTTTGAACCCATTCACTAAGACCCAACCATTCAAACCTCCAATTTTGTCTATATACAACCCCTTTTGACTTTCGAAAGTCAAACGAGGCAAGATCTTGCAATTCACCGAGATTAATCGATCCATCCCGACCATATTGGACCTGTTTTGTGTCCTGGATCAATTATCCACTTCACCCCGGCCCAATCAACGCGCAAAAACTAATCAATTGAGCGGCCAATTCAAGTTTGAAACGGTTTGACATTTAATAGTCAAAACCGTGTTCAATCCGATCCCAAATCAAGGATTTCGAGTGTGACCGGTCCCGCAAATTACGCTCTGATCAATCCCGCCTGTATCTGGTACACCAACACGACCCAATTCGTTTCTAAACCGTCGAATTCATGCGTAATGGAAGCTCACAGCTGTCGACTTTAAACCCGTAATCAAATCATACAATTTCATAAAGATTAAACGAATTAAACACACACACTCACAACACTCATCTCAAACTCTCCCGAATCTGTTTGAATCTGCATCCCACCCCTAGTCGTTGATCGAGCACCACACGTCGCTGCCATCGGAGTTCTATCGATCTCCATCTTCACGCAGCCATTTCTGGTAAACAATCCCTCTCTAAACTCGTTTCAATCTCATGAATAAAAGCCCTAAGGTTTCGGGCTCGCACCTGTGTGCAATCGCGGTGATTTGTAGTCTAGGGCTTAATCGGGCGAATGGGAAAGATGATGGAAGGCTTGGGCTGTTAGTTTAAAAAAAAAAAGGGGTCCCGATTCCTATCAAGTCAATAGCCTAGACCAACTGGTTAAGCCACTCCCTCCTCTCACGACAGGTCGCGAGTTCGAACCCGGCGATGCTGAATCTTTTTAATTTTTATTTTCCCTTGATTTATACTCTCAACTACACACATATATACATACCAACATGCATATAAACTCATGTACCTTTATAAAACATCATTTTCTAAACGATGGAATAACCAGACTTATTTTAATAAATTAAAATATTTAACTTTCAAGAGAACATTTATATTTAAATCTAATAAACTTAGACTTATTCAAAACCACATCTTTAACAAATTATTTTATCTAAAACCCTTGGGTTACAAGTTAAAATTTGAATATATAGTTCTAAATTTTCATTGTTGTAAAGATTTACACACCCTCTTTATACCATAAAATTATTTAAATCAAAACTTATACTTTTAAATAATAATTAAATATGACTTAATTATTAAATTAGTTAGAACACTATTTTCACATTTAATTTTCAAGGAAATCAAACTAACTAAATAAAATGTTTTGTTTAGTATCTATGATAATTAGTTTATTTCAATTATTTATTCATGTATTCATTTATTTATCCACTTATTTGCAAAGGATAACTATTTATATATTTATCTACTCATTTCAGTCAAAAGACACTATCTATTTATGTATTTGTTTCTTCAAGTAAATATCATTCGTTCATTCAAATATTAATTTTCACATTCGCAAATGAAAAGGAGACTCATTTACCTATTCTTTTCCATAATCCCATTTTCAATACTATTGTTCATCGAGGCTTGTATTATTTAAGTATCTAATTACCTACTTTATTCAATTAATTATTATTCTCTCATTTATTTATTTATTAACCAAAGCAAACTAATTATCCATTTAAATTGTCTATTTATGAACGAAAATACATAACTTAGTTATTCACATATATACATACTCAATTGTTTTCAAAACAAATGAAACCCTATGTTCATATACTTTTTATAAGACACTCATAAACATCATTTGAGACTCAAGCAATTATTCTCCTACATAACCAAGTGCACCCACCCAATTTCCTGGTACATTATGACCTCCTTTAGTAATTTGAGCATGTTATTTATACAATTATAATGTTCAAACATAGGTTAATCTTGTGGTTAGCCCGACACTTGTGCCACAACTTATTCGTGTGATTTCCAGACTACCTATTTTACCGGTGAGTATTACATAGCCCCTTTTCACACTTTTACACTTTTTGGGGTGAAACATGATCTCTATACATACAATTGTTTACATTTACACAAACTACACAAACACAAATCCTCTTTACATTCATGTGTGCAAATTTGAGCTTTATGTTTGAGTACTAGGTGTGTTAACTGTTTGTGTGCAATTTATGTGCAATCATTAACTATTAAAGCTGACGGTTAACAATGATAGGTCTATTGAGTCTGACAAACCCACCCAGATTGGGGTGATTGTTACCGACAACACAATTTGCATGCTAGTTATAAAGGTTTGATTGTACTTTGGTTACACAATAGTAGCTCCCCATAAATGCCTTATTTTATCATGTTATGTAAGGATTTGTTTATTCACATCTATACACTAACTATGTACAAACCTGTGTATGCTCACTCACTTTTTAGTTCACCTTATTTTATTCATGTTTCAGGTGCTAACGTGTGATTTGATCAAGACTTGCCACACATAAGTTTTGGACCTAGTTAATTTTAATTAAAGGACGATTTGTATTTCACTTATGTACTAGTTGAATTTGGTTTGTGTTTGTTTGAATTGAAATGAATTTAATGTATATCATAATTTAGTCAACCTCGAGCTCATGAACAGTCTACATGTCCCGCCCCGACGTATTACGCCGTCGGTTGGGGTGTGACAGATTGGTATCAGAGCCTTGGTTATAGGGAATTAGGTTATTAGACACTTTTGACCTAGACTATAACCTTAGGACACCCACAATATGCCATGCTACTATATGATTACATGATTAATACTTGTGTGAATATTTTTACATGTTATCCTAAGTAATTTCAATACATGCTACAATACTTAATAGTTTATGTGTCACACTACTTGATAACTCTTGTGCTTACATTCATTACTATCTACATGCTACCTACGTGTTTTATTAAGTGCTATCCTAAGTTTCAACACACACTTATACACACCAAATTCTTCATGCACCTTTAATCACACACACACGATATCATCAACTTTTGTGAACAAAATTTAAACTATTGGGCCAAATAAACTAAGAATCCCACCTATCCTCCAAGAAGAAGAAGTTTGCTGGAATAAATAGATCTCACCTTCGGGCCCCAAAGCCCAGTCAACAACTATTCTCATCATGACCATAAGCCCAACAATAGTGTTATTAGTACATGATGGCTGTAAGAGTGTGTAGGCCCATGAGGGATTCTGTCTAAGGAAAGACAGGGTACTTAAGTGTGTCTTAGTGACCCACCCCTCTTTCCTGGGAATTCTCCCCAGGGATGCACTACTTATAGGTCAAGTGTACATCTAAAATAATATTGTGAAGACTCGGTGTTATGACTAGTTAAACTCTAAAACCTATGAGAACTCCTATATCTAACACTCATCATTTTATTATCACTTACAACCATTTCATTGTTTTCCTGCCAGACATGGACTCCTACTCTCCTTCCTTCCCGGTTTACCGTCCTGGAGCAGAGTTTGATTGGGAAGAAGACATCGGGACACCCGTGCATCGGTCACCAACACCCCCAGCTGCTAGACCAAGGTTCGATGTAAGGGCATATTAGATTAGGAACACCGGCCTAAGACTTCGAACATCTAGATCACCCACAACCAGGAACCCGTATCAGACACCCCATCTCCACAATCAGTTACCACCCCCACTAAGAGACCCATATCAAATGCCCGACCCGTACCATCCTAACCCTTGGGTAAGGCATACCACTAGTGTTATGGGAATTCCAACCAATGACATTGTAAGTCCCCAAAACCGGGTAACCTCACTTGTTGGATTTACTCATAAACATAGTCATTAATTACTGAACTTTTAATTAAAAACATTCAAACACAGCGGAAACATTCAACATTTAAGTATATTACAGCGGAAATCTTAACATTCAAAACATTAACCATTTCCTAATCAAAACATAAGGTGGGATGTCAGTCACACGCCGGGCAGCCTTCACGCCTTCGCACGACCCTTGCCTTTGTTACCTGAAATGTATACTAAAAGTCAGCTAACGCTGGTGAGTTCTAGTTTAATGCGATTAGATATAAACATTCTTATCTTTACTTTATAAGTATGAATTATTATAAGGTCATTCATATAAATACGTATTCATAACTTTTGCTTTTCTTTCATCTTTTTTTTCTTTATTTTTGTGATTACATATATATATATGCATTCACCCTTTTCTTTTCTTTACATTCCTTCTTCAACATTCTTATGTGATTACATGGATATGCATTCACCTTTACTTTCTTTACCATTTATTGGTCATACACATATGGGTGATCAACCCGTCATTTACTGCGTATATCACAAAGATATACGCCCTTGAGCTACCGTCGTAGCCCTTTTACTCGTCCGGTCCTAGAAACCGTCCGCCTTAACTTTTGGTCCGGCCACCCTTCGGCCGTCCGAAATAACTTTAGGTCCGGCCACCCTTCGGCCGTCCGACATAATCGCCCGTCTGCCATAAGGCATCCGTTTCCCACTTGAACTAATTATACAGCCGAATTATTGACATAGCGACTTACTCCACCGTAGTGGCCTTTATTTAGTCTACCTTTCTAGACTTACTGTTTCTGGCTGCATAATAGTCAAGTGGTCGTCCGTCTACCGTAGTAGTCGTTAGCTTCGTATCCATCCATAACGTATACATACATTCATAACATGCAATATATATTTATAAAGCAAGATTTCATTCATTTACGTTATGCCATTCTTTCATTCATTCTTTGTAAACATACGTTTCGTTCTTTATTTAATATTCATACTTCCTTTTTCATATGTATCTACACATATACCTTAATATATCACGTATGATCACATTGACATTCATATCGTTTATTCATTTAGTGTATACACTTCAGCCCCAAAACATTTATAAATCATTTGCACATAACACAGAAGGGGGCACATAGAACTCACCTGATGAGTAGTTTCTGTAATACACTAAGCTGGCTACTGAGCTTCACTAATGTCACTCACGATCTGTATAATAAAGTCATACACATAAGATGGTGCTCCTAGATGACACTAGACATTACTATACTTGATCTTAGTAGTTTCGATGGGTTTACTTATATCGAAACTGGATAGTTTCGATAGATTGTCCCTGTCGAAACTTGTAGTTTCGATAGGTTGCCTCTGTCGAAACTTGTAGTTTCGATGGGTAGTTTCGATAGGTAGTTTCGATAGATAACCTATGTATTATCTTAGCTTCGGATCGGGGGCTCATATCGAAACTATGGTAGTTTCGATTGGGTCTGCATATATCGAAACTGGGTAGTTTCGATAGGTCTGCACACATCGAAACTAAGTAGTTTCGATGGGTCTGCACATCGCCTTCCCCAAAAATCTGAATGTTCTGCATGCGAATCTGATCATGTCGATATCTAAGTTTTCTTTGATCAAAACGTTCGTTTTTCATTCTAGATGCTATACCTAAGTTCACTTTCGAGTTTCATCCGAAAAATCGTTATCTTTGAGCCAAAACCCGAAACTACCCAAATCGAACAAAAATTCATAATGTGATCGAATCATTACCTGGATTGGATTTCTGATTAAGAGGATATGATCACGAGAACAGCAGCAACGTTCTCCTGAATTCCCGTGTTGATCCGTCACTTTCTCTCTCTAGACCCGAGCTCTCCTTTCTCTCTCTAAAAGTTGCGTGAGTTAGGGAAATGAGCAGGGAAGAGGGCTGCCTTGCCTCTTATGCGCATGGGCTTCCCTCGGCACATTGAAGCCGGGCCCAGGCCCGCTCTCTTTTTATTTAAATATTCCAACTAAATCACCGGTCTTGCTATATTTATTCGTTTTATTATTTTTGGGATGTTACAAGTCTACCCTCCTTAAAGAGGTTTCGTCCTCGAAACTGTTCATACGTTAAACAATTGAGGGTATAGTCCCCTCATCTCGTCTTCCTTTTCCCATGTAGCTTCTGACCCTTTTCTGTGCTTCCATTGTATCTTGACTAACGGTATCGACTTATTGCGTAGTCGTTTTTCAGCTCGGTCAAGAATGGCTATTGGTTCTTCTACATAATTTAGACTGTTATCCATTTCGATCTCGTCGTAAGGTATGTGAGCTGTGTCGTCAGCTAGGCACTTGCGTAAGTGCAACACGTGAAACGTAGGGTGTATTCCACTAAGCTCAACGGGTAGGTCGAGTCTGTAAGCAACTTGACCCACTCTTGCTAAAATCTTGTAAGGTCCGACAAACCTTGGACTTAGTTTGCCACGCTTCCTGAATCGGATGATTCCTTTCCATGGTGATACTTTCAACAGTACCATGTCCCCTACTTGAAACTCTAAATCCCTCCTTCTCTTATCCGCGTATGATTTCTGTCTGTCTTTTGCGGCTTTCATTCGAGCCTTGATTTGATCAAATTTCTCAGAAGTAGCTTTGACCACTTCGAGACTTGCAAAATCCTTCTGTCCAATTTCCCCCCAACAAACCGGGGTCCTACATTTCCTCCCATACAACATTTCAAATGGTGGCATGCCAATAGTTGTGTGATAGCTGTTGTTATATAAAAATTCTGCCAATGGTAGATGGCTGTCCCAACTCCCACCGAAGTCAATGATACAGGCCCGGAGCATGTCCTCTAAGGTCTGAATGGTCCTTTCCGATTGTCCATCGGTTTGAGGGTGATAAGCGGTGCTGATATTCAGTCTAGTGCCCATTGCTTCATTGAATTTCTTCCAAAACCTTGATGTGAATCTAGTATCCCTGTCGGACACAATTGACAGCGGCATACCATGTCTGCTCACAATCTCCTTGATAAATACTTCTGCTAGTCTTTCTGACGAAAAAGACTCACGTATTGGCAAGAAGTGAGCACTTTTCGTCAAACGGTCGACGATCACCCAAATGGTATCATTGCCTTTAGCTGTTCGCGGTAGCTTGGTAATGAAGTCCATTGTGATCTCTTCCCACTTCCATTCCGGTATTGGTAAAGGTTGCATTTTACCGCATGGTTTCTGGTGCTCGGCCTTAACTAGAGAACACGTTAGGCACTTGCTCACGTATCCTGTCACATCATTCTTCATGCCAGGCCACCAGTATTCTTTCTTCAAGTCTTGATACATTTTGTTTGTGCCGGGGTGGATAGAATAGCGAGACTTATGGGCCTCATCGAGTATTTTGGCTCTAAGCTCACCAATCTTAGGTATCCATATCCGGCCAAACCTAGTTCGTACTCCGTATGCATTCGCATCTAAGTTCCCTTGTTGTCCTACTATTCTTTCCCGTTTCACATTTCTTTCTAACAATGCTTCATCTTGTGCCTTTGATATTTCACCCATTAAGTCTGGTGTTATAATCAACTGACACGCTTTGATTCGGATAGGTGCCGATTCTTCCTTTCTACTTAAAGCGTCGGCCACTACGTTTGCCTTTCCTGGATGGTACAATATTTCACAGTCATAGTCTTTCAGTAGCTCTAACCACCTTCTTTGCCTCATGTTTAATTCCTTTTGTTCGAAAAAGTACTTCAGGCTTTTGTGATCGGAGTAAATGGTGCATTTAACTCCATACAGATAGTGTCTCTATATTTTCAACGCGAAAACTACTGCTGCTAGTTCTAGATCGTGTGTTGGGTAGTTAACCTCGTGAATCTTTAGTTGCCGCGATGCATAAGCAATTACCTTTCCTCTTTGCATGAGTACGCACCCTAAACCCTGCCCTGAAGCGTCAGAGTAGACTACCAAGTCTTCATTTCCCTCAAGTAGTGTTAAGACTGGAGCTTGAGTTAGTCGTGTCTTAAGTTCCTCAAACGCGTTGTTTTGGGTTGGACCCCATTCATACTTTATTTCCTTCCGTGTCAGTTTGGTTAGTGGCGAGGCAATTCTTGAGAAATCTTGAATGAACCTTCGATAGTAGCCTGCCAATCCTAGAAAACTTCGTATCTCTGTTGGTGTCTTTGGGATGTTCCATTCCTTTACTGTCTCGATCTTTGCAGGATCCACCATGATGCCGTTTGGGTTTATTACATGACCTAGGAATTGGACTTCCCTAAGCCAGAACGCGCATTTGGAGAATTTTGCGTACAACTTTTCCTGCTTTAGCACCTCCAGAACCTCCCTTAGGTGACAGTGGTGATCCCCCTCGCTTTTCGAATATACCAGTATGTCGTCTATAAAAACTATCACAGATCGATCCAACATGGGTCGACATACTCTATTCATCAAGTCCATAAACGCTGCTGGTGCGTTAGTTAATCCGAAGGACATCACGAGAAACTCATAATGCCCATAACGCGTGCGAAACGCGGTCTTTGGTACGTCTTCCTCTCTTACTTTCAACTGATGGTAACCCGACCTAAGATCGATCTTTGAGAACCAATTCGCACCTTGTAGTTGATCAAAAAGGTCGTCTATCCTGGGCAGTGGGTATTTGTTCTTTTCGTTCTCTTGTTCAATTCGCGGTAGTCAATGCACATGCGCATGCTGCCGTCCTTCTTCTTTACAAATAGTACCAGAGCGCCCCATGGTGAGATGCTCGGTCTAATAAATCCTTTTTCGGTTAGTTCCTCTAGTTGAGACATCAATTCTTTCATTTCTGACGGAGCCAATCGGTAGGGGGCTTTGGCAACGGGCTCTGCTCCTGGCAGTAAGTCAATCTGAAATTCTATTTCCCGATCGGGTGGCAACCCAGGTAGATCTTCAGGGAATACTTCCGGAAAGTTGCACACCACGGGTACATTCTTGAGTTCTTTCGTTTCCATTCTATCATCAATAACATACGCCAGATAAGCTTCGCAACCGCGCCTCATGTAACTTTCGGCCTTAATCATCGAGATGACGTTCGGCATAGTGCAATTCCAATCCCCATAAACCGTAATTGGACTGCCGCTTGGAGCTTTGAGGTGTATTCTTTTACGTTTACATATGATTTGAGCTTCATTGGCAGCTAGCCAATCCATACCCAATACTATATCGAATCCTCCTAAGGTGAGAAGGAACAACCTAGAAGGAAACTTATGACCCTCTATTTCTATGATACAATCCTCTGTAACTTGGAACACTGCCGAATTTTTACCCACGGCAGTTTGTACGCTAAAGGCCTTTACTATGGTGTTGATAGTGCAATCCAGCTTACAACTAAATGCAGTTGATATGAAGCTTTTACTAGCTCCAGAGTCAAATAAAATAGCAGCATTTTCATCATTTACTAGGAACGTACCTGACACAACATCAGGGTTTCCTCTTGCTTCTTCCTCGGTCAAGGCATAGGCACGAGTCCTTGCCTTTTGCGGTTCTTGCTCCCTATCTTTTCCCGAACCAGATTGGCCGGCCTTCCTGCAGTTCTTTGTCAGATGTCCCAAAAGTCCACATACTTGACACTTGACGTTTCTTATACATTCCTGGGAGAAGTGCCTCGGCTTCCCGCACTTATAGCATGTGGTGGTGCCAACTCGACACTCGCCAAGATGTTGCCTTCCACATTTCTTGCAAGTTTCATATTCATCAAATCTTGGCTTCTTAGTTTCAGCTGTTACGTTCCCTCTTCCGGTGCCTCTGGACGGGATCTCCCATTTTCTCTTTTGTGTCTCAGGTGCCGGGTCCTCATTAGCGTAGTCGTCGTAGACGATTCCGCTCAGATTTACTACCGACTCGAAGGTCGAGGGTAGGTTAGCTTTTACATGAACACGGACCCGTTGTGGCAGCCCCTTAACATAGTACTTGATCAAACGGTCTTCAGTTTCTACCAGGTGGGGGACTAGTTGAGCTAGCTCATTGAATCTCGAAGTGTACTGGCGGTGTGTCTTGTTTCCAGCCTTGAGGTTTAGGAATTCATTTTCCACTCGATCGATTTCGTTCTGTGGACAGAACTTTTGGATGATCAGCTTCTTCAAGTCGTCCCATGTCATTCTGTTTATAGCATTTGGGGACTTAGTTCTCTGAATATTCCTCCACCAACTTAGTGCTTCGTTGGTGAAAGAGTGAGCAACGTATTTAACAGCCTGGTCTGGTCGACACTCGCTGATGTTGATTACCGCATTCATCCTCTCAATCCATTCAAGTGTTACCACTGAATCCTTGCTCCCATCGAACTTGGGTGGGTCTCCGTCCTTAAAGCCTTTGTAAGTACACCCACGGTTGCTCGATCCTATTTTTATTTCATCCCCATCGCTATCATATACTTTCTCTTCCTTGTCCCCTTCATCTTCCTCTTTACTTTTCTTTATTGCCTCGGATAGTAGATCAGGCAATACCTTCCTCAAAGTGAGCACAACTTCACGGGCAATAGCATCCCTGACTTCAGGTTCCAACTGTATCGGCCCTGGACTGTCGTCCTTAACTGGGGTCACTTCTGTTTCGTGCACACTTTCGGTGTGCTCTGCGTGCACACTCTCTTCTTCTTCGATTCTTTGGTTCAACGGAGGTCTACCCCGTCGGCCAGTGCGACCACCACGAGGTCCTGTTCTTCCTCCACCAGCCATAGCTCTTAATTTCCTGATATTTAAAGAGGGAATACATCAATGTCATTTCTTCAGATCGTAGTTTCGAACAGTACGAGCAAGGCAAATTCTTAATTACAGTGACCGGTTTGTGATTACTAATTTACATTGCCTTTCGGGTTCAAAACTCTTCAAATCAGTCATGGCATTAACATCTATTTGTTCTAAGTTATGGTATCTATTCTTATGCAAGAGCATTAACTTTATTTCTTACTTACCGTGCTAGCGTTGGCGTTGGCTACCCGTACTGACATCCATGCGTTGGTCCCATTATCAGTTTGAGTCCAGACATTTAGGGATGTCTAATCTCTCAAACTATTGCTCTAATACCAACTTGTAAGTCCCCAAAACCGGGTAACCTCACTTGTTGGATTTACTCATAAACATAGTCATTAATTACTGAACTTTTAATTAAAAACATTCAAACACAGCGAAAACATTCAACATTTAAGTATATTACAGCGGAAGTCTTAACATTCAAAACATTAACCATTTCCTAATCAAAACATAAGGTGGGATGTCAGTCACACGCCGGGCAGCCTTCACGCCTTCGCACGACCCTTGCCTTTGTTACCTGAAATGTATACTAAAAGTCAGCTAACGCTGGTGAGTTCTAGTTTAATGCGATTAGATATAAACATTCTTATCTTTACTTTATAAGTATGAATTATTATAAGGTCATTCATAACTTTTGCTTTTTCTTTCATCTTTCTTTTCTTTATTTTTGTGATTACATATATATATATGCATTCACCCTTTTCTTTTCTTTACATTCCTTCTTCAACATTCTTATGTGATTACATGGATATGCATTCACCTTTACTTTCTTTACCATTTATTGGTCATACACATATGGGTGATCAACCCGTCATTTACTGCGTATATCACAAAGATATACGCCCTTGAGCTACCGTCGTAGCCCTTTTACTCGTCCGGTCCTAGAAACCGTCCGCCTTAACTTTTGGTCCGGCCACCCTTCGGCCGTCCGAAATAACTTTAGGTCCGGCCACCCTTCGGCCGTCCGACATAATCGCCCGTCTGCCATAAGGCATCCGTTTCCCACTTGAACTAATTATACAGCCGAATTATTGACATAGCGACTTACTCCACCGTAGTGGCCTTTATTTAGTCTACCTTTCTAGACTTACTGTTTCTGGCTGCATAATAGTCAAGTGGTCGTCCGTCTACCGTAGTAGTCGTTAGCTTCGTATCCGTCCATAACGTATACATACATTCATAACATGCAATATATATTTATAAAGCAAGATTTCATTCATTTACGTTATGTCATTCTTTCATTCATTCTTTGTAAACATACGTTTCGTTCTTTATTTAATATTCATACTTCCTTTTTCATATGTATCTACACATATACCTTAATATATCACGTATGATCACATTGACATTCATATCATTTATTCATTTAGTGTATACACTTCAGCCCCAAAACATTTATAAATCATTTGCACATAACATAGAAGGGGGCACATAGAACTCACCTGATGAGTAGTTTCTGTAATACACTAAGTTGGCTACTGAGCTTCACTAATGTCACTCACGATCTGTATAATAAAGTCATACACATAAGATGGTGCTCCTAGATGACACTAGACATTACTATACTTGATCTTAGTAGTTTCGATGGGTTTACTTATATCGAAACTGGATAGTTTCGATAGATTGTCCCTGTCGAAACTTGTAGTTTCGATAGGTTGCCTCTGTCGAAACTTGTAGTTTCGATGGGTAGTTTCGATAGGTAGTTTCGATAGATAACCTATGTATTATCTTAGCTTCGGATCGGGGGCTCATATCGAAACTATGGTAGTTTCGATTGGGTCTGCATATATCGAAACTGGGTAGTTTCGATAGGTCTGCACACATCGAAACTAAGTAGTTTCGATGGGTCTGCACATCGCCTTCCCCAAAAATCTGAATGTTCTGCATGCGAATCTGATCATGTCGATATCTAAGTTTTCTTTGATCAAAACGTTCGTTATTCATTCTAGATGCTATACCTAAGTTCACTTTCGAGTTTCATCCAAAAAATCGTTATCTTTGAGCCAAAACCCGAAACTACCCAAATCGAACAAAAATTCATAATGTGATCGAATCATTACCTGGATTGGATTTCTGATTAAGAGGATATGATCACGAGAACAGCAGCAACGTTCTCCTGAATTCCCGTGTTGATCCGTCACTTTCTCTCTCTAGACCCGAGCTCTCCTTTCTCTCTCTAAAAGTTGCGTGAGTTGGGGAAATGAGCAGGGAAGAGGGCTGCCTTGCCTCTTATGCGCATGGGCTTCCCTCGGCCCATTGAAGCCGGGCCCAGGCCCGCTCCCTTTTTATTTAAATATTCCAACTAAATCACCGGTCTTGCTATATTTATTCGTTTTATTATTTTTGGGATGTTACAGACATTCACCAATATGTAAGGACCTCAGAATTTGAGAGGCAAATGATGGAGCAGGGGGTAATGCATGACTTGCAAGGACAAAGAATGGATCGCCTAGCAAACCAATTAGGGTACCAAAAGGAGTTAATCTCCATCCTCGAAAAAGAAATACTGGAGCATCGCACGCAGACAGCTAAAGCTGAAGCCAGATCGGCTACCCGAGTAACCATAGCGGTACTCGTCTTGGGAATTATTCTCCTTCTAGTGGAAAGCTACAAGAGACGTTAACAAAATTATTTTTCCATTATTTATTGTCTTTAAATTTTCAGTTTGAGAACCATTTCCCTATGTTTTGAATAATGTTTAACATTTCAGCATTTAATCAATTTTATATATTCCAACTCTAAAAATTACTATTCATTGATTTGACCCGTTGAGTGTGAATTACACCTATCACATTTTCATCAAAATTTCTCAAGTATCACCTTCTTCATTCAATACGATTTAGTACACTACCGACAATCTTCATCGTAAACAAATCATCCTATTATTTGATTTAAACAACCTCGTTATTTTGTTAAAACAAAACGTTTATCAAACTTTTAGATAGTATCAGAAATATGAATTTTCTATAAACATTTTCATCTTGTGAGAAAACTCAATACAACCTGTTTTATAAAAGCATCATTTAAAATTGATAAATAAATATGATTTTCCTCATTAAAGTAATTATCTCTTAAAAATATTCTCCTTATAATAATTGAAAATTTAAAAAGTATTTCCTATAAACTGTCTATTTATTTAAATTATGTAACTCAATGGTTTCACTACTTTATATATCTACAACCAAGAACAATTTATCACTTTCTATTTTCAAACAAAGATCAGTATTTGTAAACACATTTCCCTGAATGTTTTGAGAACCTCCTCGTTATCTTTCACTTACCACTTCAAGAGACGACCCATTTCGCGTAAACGATTAACCATCCCTACAAACCTCAACGAGATTTAAAGAGCTAGAACCTAACTACCACATCCTACACGAACATAAACCAACACGCTGCTCCGTAACACCTGATCACATGCAAAACTTGTTAGTATATGTCTCACAAAATCCAACAACTTACGTATGAACGTTCACAAGATACACATCACGATCACATGATACACGAAACTAGTTTATTTGCAAATCACAATTTACTAGATTGATCACATAACACATGAAACCAGTTTATTTGCAATATACATGATACATGACAATTGTTTGCTTGGTACAAAATACTAGATTGACTACATTGAACATGAAACTTATTGAGTTACAAAATACATGATACTAAGTTGTCAACACCATACATGAACTTCATTTCCTACAATACACATGACACTATGTTGTTTACATTACACATGAGAGCTTATTGATTTACAAAATAGATGATGCTAAGTTGTTCACGCTACACATGAAACCTATTTGATTACAAGCTACGTGACACTAGATCATACATGAGACTTGTGTGTTTACATTATACGCGAAACTAAGTTGCTTGCAATTGTTACAAATGATTGAGCACATTATACACAAAGAATGGTCATACACTTTGTTCACCAAACTTGGAAACCATAACACATTGAAACTACTCGGGGTTTGACGTATTCTTGTTCAAACACGAGTAAACTAAGAAACTCTAAGTTATACTACCTTATTACTCATTAGTTGCTAACTGACCTGCCTACCTAAGGACATAGTTACTTTTTAACAACCTTTATGCGAAAACAATAGACATGAACGGAGTGAAATTGTGCCCCTCTTGACCCGCACACAACGGAATGATCTATAAGGACCATGCGATGATTTGAGTAATTACGGGTGCACACGGAATTATAAAAATCAGTGCATGGAAAACATAGTAAATTTTGTCGTGTGTTGAGACCTAAAACTTATCATAACATGTAACAACGAAACAAATGTGATATGATAAGGGCATGGTGGATACGCCGATGGCACTTCCTATATATAAGTGCTTTGTCATATTATCAGAAGTAGCGTTGTTCGTGTCACGTGAAGTTTTGACCTAGACCAATGGCTGTGAAATACTGACAATTCTTGAGCAAGTTAGACTATAACTTAAACAAACCCTAATTATCAAGTTCCCATCAAACCCATTCCAAGTAATACATTTCACCTTTAGGATTCAAAATACCATTCAACAGTTCATTGCAAAACTTAATTCATCATCAACATTCATACCTGACCTTGGGTATCAAAATCCTAAACCTTGCCACCAGTTATACTCCTTGAACCAACCGTCATAACATGTTGAGAATCCAAACCCTCACCTCCTTTTCCCGATTCAGTAGCCTCCACTAGTTAAATTTCGGGACGAAATTCCCTTAACATGGGGAGACTGTAAGATCCATGGTTTTCCGGTATCATTTTTTTTATTTTATTATATACAATTATGGCATCCTATTTCAATTTCATGTTTGTCCAGGACAATAAGCCTCATAGGTCATTAAAACAAATAATAAATAAGTTATACTTTCTTTTAATTGCAAACACAATTATGTAAGATAGAGTAAAACCAAATAAAAAGGATTCAAACAATTTTATTACATAAAATGTTTATAAAGCAATAAGACAGTTTAGTGACCAATAAATTTATAAAGATCTCTTTTAAGTTGAAAACCAAGAGCAATTCGTTCATGTATTCATACATATATATATATATATATATATATAGGTATATGCATAGTTACTTTTAACAAATTATCTTTCCCCTCTAACCCATTTATTTGAACCCCAGTTAAACCTTTGACATTGGTTTTGAACCCATTCACCAAGACCTAACCATTCAAACCTCCAATTTTGTCTATATAAACCCCTTTTGACTTTCGAAAGTCAAACGAGGCAAGATCTTGCAATTCAACGACATTAATCGATCCATCCCGACCATATTGGACCTGTTTTGTGTCCTGGATCAATTATCCACTTCACCCCGACCCAATCAACGCGCAAAAACTAATCAATTGAGCGGCCAGTTCATGTTTGAAAGGGTTTGACTTTTAATAGTCAAAACCGTGTTCAATCCGATCCCAAATCAAGGATTTCGAGCGTGACCAGTCCCGCAAATTACGCTCTGATCAATCCCGCCTGTATCTGGTACACCAACACGACCCAATTCGTTTCTAAACCGTCGAATTAATGCGTAATGGAAGCTCACAGCTGTCGACTTTAAACCCGTAATCAAATCATACAATTTCATAAAGATTAAACGAATTAAACACACACACTCACAACACTCATCGCAAACTCTCCCGACTCTGTTTGGATCTGTATCCCACCCCTAGTCGTTGATCAAGCACCACACGTCGCTGCCATCAGAGTTATATCGATCTCCATCTTCACGCAGCCATTTCTGGTAAACAATCCATCTCTAAACTCGTTTCAATCTCATGAATAAAAGCCCTAAGGTTTCGGGCTCGCACCTGTGTGCAATCGCGACGATTTGTAGACTAGGGCTTAATCGGGCGAATGGGGAAGGTGATGGAAGGCTTGGGCTGTTAGTTTTAAAAAAAATGGGGTCCCGATTCTTATCAAGTCAATAGCCTAGACCAACTAGTTAAGCCACTACCTCCCCTCACGACAGGTCACGAGTTCGAACCCGGCGATGCTGAATCTTTTTAATTTTTATTTTCCCTTGATTTATACTCTCACCTACATACATATATACATACCAACATGCATATAAACTCATGTACCTTTATAAAACATCATTTTCTAAACGATGGAATAACCAGACTTATTTTAATAAATTAAAATATTCAACTTTCAATAGAACATTTGTATTTAAATCTAATAAACTTAGAATTATTCAAAACCACATCTTTAACAAATTATTTTATCTAAAACCTTTGGGTTACAAGTTAAAATTTGAATATATAGTTCTAAATTTTCATTGTTGTAAAGATTTACACACCCTCTTTATACCATAAAATTATTTAAATCAAAACTTATACTTTTAAATAATAATTAAATATGACTTAATTATTAAATTAGTTAGAACACTATTTTCACATTTAATTTTCAAGGAACTCAAACTAACTAAATAAAATGTTTTGTTTAGTATCTATGATAATTAGTTTATTTCAATTATTTATTCATGTATTCATTTATTTATCCACTTATTTGCAAAGGATAACTATTTATATATTTATCTACTCATTTCAGTCAAAAGACACTATCTATTTATGTATTTGTTTGTTCAAGTAAATATCATTCGTTCATTCAAATATTAATTTTCACATTCGCAAATGAAAAGGAGACTCGTTTACCTATTCTTTTCCATAATCCCATTTTCAATACTATTGTTCATCGAGGCTTGTATTATTTAAGTATCTAATTACCTATTTTATTCAATTAATTATTATTCTCTCATTTATTTATTTATTAACCAAAGCAAACTAATTATCCATTTAAATTGTCTATTTATGAACGAAAATACATAAATTAGTTATTCACATATATACATACTCAACTGTTTTCAAAACAAATGAAACGCTACGTTCATATACTTTTTATAAGACACTCATAAACATTATTTGAGACTCAAGCAATTATTCTCCTACATAACCAAGTGCACCCACCCAATTTCCTGGTACATTATGACCTCCTTTAGTCATTTGAGCATGTTATTTATACAATTATAATGTTCAAACATAGGTTAATCTTGTGGTTAGCCCGACACTTGTGCCACAACTTATTCATGTGATTTCCAGACTACCTATTTTACCGGTGAGTATTACATAGCCCCTTTTCACACTTTTACACTTTTTGGGGTGAAACATGATCTCTATACATACAATTGTTTACATTTACACAAACTACACAAACACAAATCCTCTTTACATTCATGTGTGCAAATTTGAGCTTTATGTTTGAGTACTAGGTGTGTTAACTGTTTGTGTGCAATTTATGTGCAATCATTAACTATTCAAGCCGACGGTTAACAATGATAGATCTATTGAGTCTGACAAACCCACCCAGATTGGGGTGATTGTTACCGACAACACAATTTGCATGCTAGTTACAAAGGTTTGATTGTACTTTGGTTACACAATAGTAGCTCCCCATAAATGCCTTATTTTATCATGTTATGTAAGGATTTGTTTATTCACATCTATACACTAACTATGTACAAACCTGTGTATGCTCACTCACTTTTTAGTTGACCTTATTTTATTCATGTTTCAGGTGCTAACGTGTGATTTGATCAAGACTTGCCACACATAAGTTTTGGACCTAGTTAATTTTAATTAAAGGACGATTTGTATTTCACTTATGTACTAGTTGAATTTGGTTTGTGTTTGTTTGAATTGAAATGACTTTAATGTATATCATAATTTAGTCAACCTCGAGCTCATGAACAGTCTACATGTCCCGCCCCGACGTATTCCGCCGTCGGTTGGGGTGTGACAATGGGTCAGGGCATGGGTCGGGTCATGGTTTGGGTCATTAGTCGGTTCATGTGTTGGGTCATGGTTTGGTTCATGGGTCGAGTCATGGGTTAGGGCATGGGTCGGGTCTTGCGACGGGTCAAGGTTCGGTCATGGGTTAGGGCATAGGTCTAGTCATGTGTCGGGTTATGGGTCGGTTCATGTGTCGGGTCATGGATCGGTTCATGGAAAAGGGTCATGGGTTAGGGCATAGGTCGGGTCATGGGTCGGTTCATGTGTTGGGTCATGGGTCGGTTCATGGTTTCAAGCATAGGTCGGGTCATAGGACGGGTCATGGGTTGGTTCATGGGTCGGATCATGGGTCGAGTCATGTGTCGGGCCATGGGTCGGACAATGGTTCGGGTCATTAATTAAACAAAATAATTCCATTCCTTGAAGGAATGAAAAAAAAACACTCATACCCCAAAGAATGAAAATTATTAAAAGTGAAGGAATCACATTCCTTATGTAATGGTTCATTCCATTCCTATGTGACTACCAAACATGTTTTTTTTTCATTCCATCGCAATGACCCGTTCCATTCCATCCGTTATTCATGCATACCAAACACTACCATAATCTCTTACAATAGTGCTTCCATAACAGCAAAAAATTACAAGATATACAATAAACCAAAACAAACACAACCATGGGTCTAAGTCTTGATTTACAGTCAACAACACAATATATAATAAACGAAAAGCATGCAATCCTTTTTGTCATTTTTTTTTGACAAAATAAAACCTAGTTGCAATTCTAAATAATTGTTTTATTTGTTTGAAAAAGTGGCTCTGATACCACTGTTGAGATTCGTACAGGGGTTTTAAAGAATAAACATAATAGCGGAAGTGTGTATACGAGCCGATCCAAACCAGACTTTGGATCGACCATCAGGAATCCAGATTCAAAACTAAATAGGAACAAAAACAACCAAAGGGTGTTTAAGGAAAACGTACCTTTTTCCTAGTAAACAGCCAACCAAGTCTGAAACACTACGAGATCAACGATCTGGTCGCTAGATCCAATAACACGAAAGCAACTCCTTCGGGTCTCAATCGCAATTTACAGCGGGTGAACCACATGGCGGCGGAAGGCGACGTTGGGCAGGAGTTGCACACGGTGCAAGGTGGCAGCGACAAGCGGTGACGTACGTCGACGATAGGTGGTCGACCGACGGCATCAGGCCAGGAGGTGGTGGTGGCGACGATCTTGAGAGAAGGAGAGATTAAAGTTTTGTGATTTTTGTGTATTTAATCATTAACCTTACATCTCTATTTATAGGCTCTCAAAACATAGGAAACAAGTTAGCATTTTGAATTCAAATCTAATTTTAGTTTTAAATTTAATTTATGATTATCTAACAATTTAAATAATCTAATAGTTATTAACAACTTCGATAACTAATTAACTAACTAGAAATTTTGCATCTCGCTTTGCGACGGGATGCGGACCTTAAACGGTTGAGACAGTGACCTTAACGAGGCTAAAGAAAAAGAACGTGGTTATATAAATAAAAGAAACGTGGACTCGGTTATGGAGATCGAAACGTATATAAAAAACAGTTATATTACGGTACCGATATTTTTCAGTCGGTGTCGGTCTCATTCTTCACGGTACCCGCGTATTGCGGTGGGACGATACGATTAAAAGAAACGTAGGAAGTTACAGTGGATCGGTTTTGGAGATTGAAACATATATAGAAAACATTATCATGTCCAAAACGTTGCGGTATAAGAATTTTAAAAAAAGTAATTTAATAGAAAAGAATCTAAGAAAAGTCAAAGGAAAAAAAGATGAAAATAATAACAAAAAGAATAGCTAAAGGCCACGGGGTTCGAACTCGTGAGCACCAGAATGAAAGACAACAGCGCGTCCAGCTCCTGTATCCCATCTTAGTCATTAGATTAAAAGAGAGTGCTCTTCCAGAGTGTCCACTCCATACTTTTGTTGCCACTTATTTTTTTTTCTTTTTGATTTTTAAATTTTCATTATCAACCCTTATACTATATATAATATACGTTTTTAGCCCGTTTTATTTTCTATTATTTTCGTTTTATTTTAATAACTTTCGTTCGTTAAATTTTTTCAAAATACGGAGTACGCGGCTGTTTTTTTTGTCAACGTTCCGACATAATTTTTTTTAAACGGAGTTGTATTCAAAATTGAGTTTTTTTATCGTTGCCTACAGCGAGTGTCGTTACCGTTGTGGTACCTTGACGAGACGAACCTATTATGAGTGAACAACATCATTGTCGGTATTCGTATTATAGGAATCCGTATCGGTAGTCGCTTTTATAGTTTTCGAAGACCCGAACAGGTAATTTTTTTATTTTGTTTTTTTCCTATTTTATTATTTAGTTTTATGTATCTTTTTTATTAGCATTATTTTTAGCGTTCGTCTACGTTTTCATTTAAATTTTATTAACGATGGACCCGACACCTGTCGCGGAGCGCTGGTATAACCATCTGATTAAAGTTTTATAAGAGAAATTATGAAATATAACAACTATTGTTTTCCGAAAAAAGGAAAAACACATTAAAAAATTGAACTACCCAATGGATTAATGACACATGGTATCTTGGTGGGAAACCTACTGACACTTGTAATTGAGAGTATTTATAATTTCTAACATAATTAATTAATTAGTAATCTTTTTAATTTTTAATATATTCTAAATAAATCAATAATAACTTGTTTTTAAATATTTTATAAATAATTTCAACCTTATTGCCATTTCGTGTTAAGAATATTTAACTACTTTAAATATTCTTTTGTTCGTTGCGTAAGATGTAACTCTTTAGATCGTACTTTAATAGCAGTTTTAACTAATGTCGTTACTCGGACATTTATGTCCAACAATCGGGTGGTTGCTGACCACGTTTTCTTGAATTTCAACTTAAATTCGGATGATTTCACAATACAGGGTTATAACTATTTCCCAAGGAATTGTTCTGTAGGCTCCGATTTCCTGGAATTTCTGCATACTGGGCTTGTTCATTAGCGGGGAGCTGAGAACAACCAGAAGTATCATGCGGGACTTGAGAATACTCGCAGCTTTGTTCAGTATTGTTTACCTGCATCTTCTGGAATTTCGATGAAGTGGCATCGAATTTCGCAGATAGAGAAGCATATTCATCTATTTTATCGACTCCTTTAAGTTGAGATTTAGTTCTTGCGGTCGGCCACTGTGGCTCGTGATTGCAAGATCCTCTAGCAGTTTATATGTATTGCTAGGTGTAAGTTTAAGGAGCGATCCTCCTGCCGATGCATACCAGTTTGTCTTGTTAGTGGTTGCAAACCATCATAGAAACTTTGAATTTGGAACCAATGTTCCAAGACTTGATGCGGGCACTTCCTTAAATCGTTCACATGCTTCATATAGTGACTCCCCCTCATCTTGTTCGAATTTCATGATTCCATTTCGCATTTACGAATTTTTAGAGGGGGTAAAGTACTGAATTAAAAACTTATCAACCATCTGGTCCCATGTAGTGATGAAACCCTCAGATAGTGATAATAGTCAAGCTTTTGCTTTCCCTTGTAAGGTGAAAGGGAAAAGCCTTAGTTTAATAATGTCCCACATGACCCCATTATGTTTGAAAGTATCACATAACTCTATAAAAGTTGTGATATGTGCATTAGAATCTTCGTCAGATCCTCCGCTTAACTGGGCAGAGTTTTGGATCATGTGAATGATGCTAGGCTTGAGACTGAAACCGAGGGATAGACGTTTTATCATTTAGATCTCGGATCCTTTTGATCGGTACATTTTATGTACACTTTATTTCATGTTAGTTAGTATATTATATGAATTATTATTATTATTATTATTATTATAATAAATATACTACTTTTACTTCTTTTTATATTTTGTAGGTCTCAATTGACAACGTGCTAAAACCGTGGAATTATTCAAATGGACATTACAATGATAGGTTCATAGTCACGTTTAATGTTGAAAGATGAGCAAAATGATAAATCAAGTCGTGAAAGTTCAAACAATTGCTAAAATAGAGTTAGCAATTTAAATGTCTAAATGCAAAGGAGAAAAGAAAAGAAATTAAAAGTGTAGTCCTCAAGTTCATCTTCATGGAGCATACACAAAATTATTGTGAATTTGGCTTTGCACGATATGAGACGAACAATGGGAAGTTTTACCGTTTATTTTTAATTAAGTTGTTTTACAAGTTTGAGAATATTTGGTTGATTAATTTTAAATAAATAATCGTGTGGTCACAATATCTGACTTTTTGTTTATTATGATTAGCTACATTTCTTAGGTGTAAGGTTAGTGATAGCAAACATGTTTACCTTATTTTTCATTCATCTTTGGTTACAATTCCTTTGTAAATCAATTGTTTGATTCTCGGTTTTTAAGGTTGACTTATTTGGTTTAAACAATTATTTTCTATGTATTCAATCATTATTCCATCGGGTATTAGTTTTTATCATTAACAATTGGTACGTGGTTGTTTAAACAAATTTTTTTTTTTGAAATTTTAGGTTTTCAGGCAATCTTTTGTATAGTTTAAGTTTTACCCCCACCCAAGTTTAAACTAGTTCAAAGTTTGATTCTTCAAAAACTTAAAAACATAATTTAAGCTTGATGTAATTATTGTTTAGGTTTTTGAATCATATCAATGAATACCATATGAGTAAGCTATAAATTTATAATCTGGCATGATATATTATTAAAGTGAACAAATATACAAGTGGCATTTTAGTTATTCATCAGCGTCATAAAGTTTAAACAATGATGTCTCAAAACAATGAATATGTTATAATAATTGACAAAGATAGAGAACAGAATGAGATCACACACATATAGGACCCACCCAATAACATTATTCAATTCCTTCAAATCTGTTTTTTTTTATAAATAAAGATGTCATATCTCCACCAAGAAACCACATCTACCGGTCTTCAGGAAGACTTGAATTGGAATTTTGAGTATATTATATTACTAGGTTAAAATCACGTGTATTATACGTGTTTAATAAATAAAATGTTATATACTTAGTAATAAAAGTTTTATATTTTTAAAAACCCGTGTAATACACGGGTTTAATAAACCGGTATATTACATCGGTTGAATAAAATATAATGTACTTTATTAACAAACACACTCGTCAAAATATGTCTTTAAAAATGTAATTTGTCGTGACAGTTATAAGTTATGTTAAGTTAGTTTTTAAAACAATTTTTTTCAACTGAGTATTAATTTTTTAATTTAATTGATAAATGTTATTTCATATTAAGTTCATTTGATTGATGATATAATAACTATTTATAATTAAATAATAAGTATCCGTATTTAAATTTATATTAAAAATAAATTCTTTTAATATCATTATTCAATATGAGAGAGAGGCGGAAAAAAAATGATACAAATGAACCAGAAAAATAAGGGTTTGAAGACACTAGAGAGTGACACGAAGTCTGGATGCATCTATTTATAGGCTACTCGACCCACCGGTAGCGAACCGCTAGCTACGTGGGTGACGGTCCGCCAGCTTACAATGGCGGCAAACCTGGCGTAGCGCCCACGTAGTGGACCGTTAACCAAATTGCGGCGTAACGGATCGTTACGGTCCTCGTGACGGTCCGTTGTAGGGTTTCTACGTGTCAGATTCCGTTGGTTATTCAGCTGACGCGTGACAGCTCATCATTGTTGCCTTCCTTTCCACATAGCGGACCGCTAGCCCTTCTGATGGCGGTTCGCCACCGTCCAAATTTTAATTTTTTTCATTTTTAGCCACTGAACTTTGATCTACTTACATTCTAACCCCATGGGGTTTCTCTTATCTACTTTTTTAGTCCCTCTAGTATCATTATGGTGAAATTTGGGGTGTTACAATCTGGTACACACGAATATCCTCCCGGATTTGAACTCCTTCAAATCCTAACTCCAAGAACAGCCCGCAAAACACCCGTTAATCTGAACTCTTTCAGATTCACCCGCAGAGCACCCGTAAACTGTAACCTGACAGTAACACGGTTATACGAAACCGAAAACTGAATAGAAACAAAGTACCTGACGCATAACAGCTGTGCAAAGACGGTGGCGGCATCCGACAATGCAACGGCGACGGCGACAGGCCGGTTGGCGGCGGACGGAGGTGGTTGGTGGGTGGTTGGCGGCGCAAGAGGGAGGAAAGGAGGAGAGTTAGTGTTTTCAACTTTAAACCTGATTATCTCTCTGTTCTTGTCTCTTGTTTCTAGCCTCCATCTCATTCCCTTTTAAAGCCTCTAACTTAGTCTCCAAGTTAGGCTTCTAGGGTTTCTAATTACAATTAGCTCCCTTGTAATTACTAACTAGTTACAATTAAAGATCTCATCTATTTAATTGTTTAATCAACTAACAATTAGTTAATTAAATATAATTATATCCAATATAATTACAATTACAATTAAATAACATTGTAATTAATGAATATGTTCCAAACATATATTCACCGACTTATTATTAATCCAATTAATAATAATAATGATTATATTATAAATACTCATCGTGTCCAACTGTATCCGTTCGTCCAGATAATTATTCCATAAATAACTATCTCGTCTTTCGTTATATTCGTGTAATAGACTATATTAACCATTAATATATCCAATGATCGTAATCGTTGCCCAAAGTGTAACTGATGTGCGTAAAGTGTAAATAAAATTTAATAAAGATTTTCCACACAAAATGGTTTAAAAATAAGAAACGATTGTCACCTTAGGACTAACTACACACACAATAGGCAAGTGCACCTATCACATAAGTAGATAGTTTTAGGCAAGAACCGAGTATCGATCCGTGGACACGATAGCTCCCGGTAATAAATCTTTGTCATTGTCTAGCCGATCAAAGTAGAATATTTGATATTTTTGTATTTTTAAAGTAGATAAACATAAAAGATAGATAGAAGGCGGGGCAGATAAATAAGCAAGAGAAGATATTCACTTAGACTTCGAATCCATTTAGCCAAACAATGACAACATATACAGATTCATGATGAGATCATTTTATACACGTGCAATACAGATGTAGATTAGACTCTCGTCAGGGTTATCTAATCATATTACTCTTCAATAAGTTAAGGCGATGTTAACACAGTAACCACCTAAAATCATTATATGCAAACCCAATGATAGCATTATGTTGAATATAAAGATGAACTAATATCCCGCTAAAGACTCTTAGTCCCATAACTCTTTGGAAAGATAATACGATAAACACATATTAACCACCTCGAATACGTAAAGAAAACATAATCAAGAAATTCTTCAACTTGTGAATATCAAATCACGAATATATGAACGACAGATTCACGCTAGCAAATTATAATAACATATACACAATGACATGAGGAATTCACAACGATTGTAACAGCCTTACCAAGGATATACACAAGGATGCATATTTGAACAATAATCATATATATTATAATCTCCATCCACCATTCCTAGTCAAATGCCATGAATACATACACATACATACATATATTCATGACTAAATACCTTAACACATACGGTTTTCCAACATAATATGGTCAAGATACCCACGAGATAGAATATAAACTCAAATCAAACAAACACACATAATCATTAAAGAAGATTCAAGAGCATGTTAAAGTCATCAATATAAACTCATCAAAAACCAAATACACATCATCAAAATTAGCTAAGTTTCTTCTAATCTAAGTGAATCAAGATGTTTAACCCATAAACATTACAAAATCCACAACCAAGCTCAAGAACATGGATGAAAACATAGTAGATCTAGTAATCAAACCAAGAAAATGCGAAGAGGTGAGTTGTGTGAGGTTAAATCTTCCTTGAAAGTGTTAGATCTTCAATGTTGGCCTTCAATCTTTCAAGATCTCCCCAAATATCGCCTAAGGGGTTGAGAGAACTAGGGTTTGGTGTAAAAAGTGGAACTCTTTGCAAATGAGGGGAAATTGGGTATAAAACCCACATCTAGTGTCGAACACGGTTGTATTGGTAAGTAACACGGTAGTGTTGATAGGCAAAGGAGCTGTCAGGATGATCACGGCCGTGTTCAGATGAACACGGCCATGACATAACTTTTCTTCTTCAGCATTTCCAATTCTTGAGCTTTTTCAACCAAAAATCACCAGGTTCCACCGGGAACTACAATATTCAAATAAAACACAAATGAGTGTCCAAATCGATGAATTTGCAACCAAAAATATTAAGAATGAGGGGAAATACGCATTATTTACATGTATGATTATTAACATATCAGTAACCCTTTGGATCTTATCTCGTTAGCAGTATTGTCAAATGTCGTTACTCAGGCATACTAGTCTAACACATTATGCTTGTTTTCCTTGTTACCAATCACATCCTTGTATAAAATACTCTCATTGAACACCACATCTCTATTGGTTATAGCCTTGGGACTGCCTAAAATTTTCCATAACCTCTACCCTTTTACACCTTCAGGATATCCCAAGAATATTCACTTATAGGCTCTTGGTTTAAGCTTGCCTTGGCTTACATGTGCATAAGCTAGGGACCTGAACACCCTTAGCCCACTGTAATCTGGTTTATTCTCTGACCAAACTTACATTAGGGTCTTCATCTCCAATGCAGTTGATGGTGATCTATTAATAAAGTAGGCTGCAGTTGTAACAGTTTCAGCCTAAAAACACTTCTGGTTTCCCTGAACTAGTCAGCATACACCTTACCCTTTCTAGTAGGGTCCTGTTCATCCTCTTAGCTAGGCCATTTTGCTGTGGAGTTCATGGCATTGTTAAGTGTCTAGCAATTCTACAATCCTTACAAAACTTATTAAACTCTCCACTGCAGAACTCCAGCCCATTATCTGTCATTAGCCTTTTAATCTTTCTTTCAGTTTGGGTTTCAACCATTACTTTCCATTCTTTAAACTTGTTGAAAGCAACATTTTTAAAAAAATAAAGACCCATACCCTTTTTGAAAAATCATCACTTATGGACATAAAGTATCTAGCACATCCCAGAGAATCCACTCTAGCAAGACCCCACAAATCAGAGTGTATATAATCTAACATACCTCTAGTAGGATCTCTACCACTGCTAAACTTTACCCTCTTATGCTTACCTAATACACAAGTTTCTCAGAATCTTATATCACAATGTAGAATTTTCAATTACTTGTTGTTTGTGTAACTCAACAAGTCATTACTAATATGGCCTAGTCTCTAATGCCATAACAAGGCTATATCTGTTCCTTTGTTAGAGGCTGCAACTGACACTGATCCAGTTACCATGTTCCTATCTAACAAATAGATATTGTTTTCTAGTCTAGTACTAACTATCACAACTAGAGACCCTTTAACCACCCTTGCTTTACCATATCTTAGACTAACATGATACCCCATTTTTCAAATGTTCCCAATGATAATAGACTCCTTTTAAGGGTAGGAATATACCTGACATATTTAAGATCTATTTCACAGCCATTCTTCATTTTGAAAATGACTGTACCAATTCTAAAGATCTTGTAGGGTTTGTCATCTCTAATTTTAACTGTACCAAGTTCTTCATTCTTTAATTCTTAAAAAAAATGCTTTAACTGGTGTCATATAAAAAGAACACCTAGAATCCAGTACCCAATCTTATTTGATCCCCTCATTTGTAATGCTAAGCACATTAGCACTATCATACCTGTCACACCCCAGCCGGCAGCGGATTAAACACCGGGGTTGACGCGGTTGTTCATAAGCACATGATCATCTATTAAATATGATAATATTTATTCATCAAAGTTAAAAAATTCGTTACAAGAGTAAACAGGAAAACATAACGTTCAGAACATAACATAACATAAATTAATTCAAAAGTAGGTCCATGTCCTATGTGATCAAGTAGTCCTCAAACATGTGCACCTGAAACATGTGAGTAAATGTCAACTACAAGTAGTTGGTGAGAAACATAGGTTTTGACACCAAACAAGGTTAAGTATAGTTTAGAATTCAATATGTTCAAAGCAAGTCTAAAGCATCTATGTGAAAACACGCTAGGTTCCAAGCGTACAATCAAACCATGTAATAGGAAAATAATTACGCAATCCAACTGATTGCCTTTTGAAAAGGTAGTAAGATTTAAACACTAACATGCCAAGGTTCGTGTTAAGTAATGAATCGGATTCCCCTATAAATGATCATAAAAGGTACTACTTTAGGCTTGCAACACAAGTTAAAGAATGTACTGACATGAACACATGTAATGGTCACTAGACAGTTTAAGACATAAAGCATAAAGATCAAAGCATAAGAACATAGGTATTGAATTGTGTAGATAATGTATTTGTAAACATGTTTCACCCCAAAAGCATAAATTGGAAAAATGGGCTATGTAAACTCACTTCTATTGAAGCTAGAAGTGATAGGATTTGGTAAGATGAATAGGTCTTCTAAGGATTTCTCACAACAAACCTACATAGATAATGGTACTCCAAGTTTAAAGTATGATGAATAAGATAAGGAAATTCTAGGGTTTTAGGGTTTGGCAGGGTTTGGGATTTGATATGGACTTGCATGGTTATTTGTAGAAAAATATAAGTTCTTCACTAGTTTTGAAATGATAGTTTATAAAAATTAATTTGAATCAATTAAGGTTTCTAACTAAATATATATATTAATTAGGTTTGAAGTTATTCATGTAATTATTAAATAAATGAAAATGGGAAAAGTTTAAATTACATTTAAATTTATCCAAAAAATAATAATAATTATTAAATAAGTTATATTATGACAAGATCTAAATAATACTTTTAGATTTATTTATGTAATAATTAGTAACTAAATTATGGAATGAAAAAGGCTTTAAATAATTTATTTTATGAAATAGATAATTAGGTTAATGAATCTGTTTTATTTAAATGAGTTATAAAAGAGGTATTAATTGGATATGAATGTTAAATGAAGTAAATTAAATTTTGTATAATTATTTAACTAAAATAATTATTTAAGTATTTCTAATGGTTTAAATATTTATTCTTTGCTACAAATAAATATTTATAAATTTAAAGTGTTTTAAATATTTGTTTTTGTCAAAATAGTTATTTAGGTATTTCATAATAATGACCAAATAAATATTTAAAGTTTGTCTTATAAAAATATCATAATTAGGTTTATTTAATCAATCATTTTATATTGTTTATTTAAGATAAATATTAAATAGAATAGATAAAAAAACATTATTTTAAATTTTCTGTTTTAAAAGTTGTAAAATATAATTGTTTGATTTTAACATTTTAAAGTTTAAGATTTTAAAACAATAAAAAAGAAAATAAAACCCAAAACCCGGTTGCCGGGACTTGAACCCGCGTCGAGCCCGGGTCACCAGACGCACACACGCGTAACTGTTAGACCAGAGCTTATGCCTTGGTCTATAACCAGCGCGTATGTGCGTTCAAGTTTTAACAAGCAAATCCAATCTGTCATCTTCCCCAATTGAAGGCCCGTAACCCTAGCCCTTCAATTGGCTCGGTTAAGCTGACGATTGAAGCCCGATACATGGGGCTTTTGATCCCTGTACTAAAACAAAACCGTGGACACTAGAATTACCTGAAACGATCAAGTAGAGAGGGAGAACAATGCGATGAACAGGTTCAATTTTTTCGACCGATTGAAGTGATTATAGAGGAGGAATTTGATGCAATTATAGGTGCGAGTAGCCTGTAGTAGGTTTCGCAAATGATTACTAGCCACTATTTATAGTTAATTTGTACTGCATTGATCGATCCATTAAAGGATTGAGAGTGGGGTTTTCGGTTACTAGTTGAGCATCAAAATGATCATAAAAATTTAATTAATCTCTTCCGATGGTTCGTTTGATTTGTCCAAAACGTAATGCCGTTATTGATTTCCCTTAAAATTATCACACGAATGAGTTCAGGTGTAAAGCTTCAAGAATCGGTGTCTGCGGGTTTCGAACCCATGACCGAAAGGGGGGGGGGAGGTTTTATCTGGATTTGCAATGAGGCCCCTGTAGTTTCAGCCTTTAACATTTCATTTATAAACTTTGTTTTTAAATAGAAATAAAGTTTTAGAATTTACCTTTTCAACCCTAGACTTTATAAAACATAAAATCATTAAAGTTTTATAAAATCTAATAAATCTTTAGGTTATAATTATTTGTTATAAATATAAAAATGTAATTTACTAAATAAAATGAATTCTTATTTTGATTAAAACACATAAACCCTAATTTTTATAGAATTTATAATTTAACCTTTTTTGTAAGTTGTTTATTTATAAATATATGTGCATATACATATATATATATATATATATATATATTAGAAATAACTTAGTGTATATATTATATACCTATTTAATAGAATAATGACAATTATATAAATCCTCATATAAATATTTATTATTTTTTAATGCACACTCATGAATTGAAATGGATAAATAGAGTACTTCAATCATATAATAATGGAATTACAAATATCAGAATAGTTCAAATAAAGGCCGGAATTTCTTGAGGATTACAATCTCCCCTACTTTAGGAAATTTCGTCCCGAAATTGATTAGGAAGAGGGTCTTGGAAAGAGATGTGGGTATTTAGCCTTCATTTGATCCTCACATTCCCAAGTGAACTCTGGGCCACGTTTGGATTCCCACCGAATCTTAACGATTGGAATGCGACTTCGCTTGAGCTGCTTAACTTCTCGGTCCATGATCTCCATAGGTTTCTCCACGAAATGCATTGACTTATCAATGTGCACCTCGTCAAGTGGTATGTGAAGATTTTCGTCGGCTAAGTATTTCTTTAGATTCGAGACATGGAATGTAGGATGAACGTTGTTGAGTCCTTCAGGTAGATCCAACTTGTAGGCTACCTTCCCAATCCGTTTAAGGATTTTAAAAGGACCTACGAATCTTGGTGCAACTTTTCCTTTCTTTCCAAATCGAACCACTCCTTTCCAAGGGGATACCTTGAGAAGAACTAGGTCGCCGACTTGGAATTCTAAGGGTTTTCGACGTTTGTCAGCATAGCTCTTTTGCCGACTCCTTGCTACCAGAAGGTTGTCTCGGATTAACGTCATCTTGTCAGAAGTCTCCTGAATAAGTCCGGGACCAGTGATTTGTGCTTCACCAATTTCAGTCCAACAGATAGGAGAGCGACACTTTCGACCATAAAGTGCTTCAAAATGAGCCATGTCAATGCTCGTGTGGTAGTTGTTGTTATACGAGAACTCGACTAAAGGTAGGTGTAAATCTCAATTTCCCTTGAAGTCAATGACACGGGCTTTAAGCATATTTTCGAGGGTTTGAATCGTTCGTTCGGATTAACCATCAGTCTGCGGATGGTAAGCCGTACTAAGATTCAGCTGAGTACCTAAAGCTGATTGCAAAGATTGCCAGAAACTGGAAGTGAATCGTCCATCACGATCATAAATAATGTTGAGGCTTCTCACCATATACGTTCAAAATGTCGCCCGAGTCAAGAGGGATACGGATATACTTGTCAAAGCAGACGACTTCAGCATGATGCTTGGTCAGCCAGTCCATGCCTACTATGATGTCGAAACCTCCGAGAGCCATAGGAATAAGATTAATCGAGAAGTCATGGTCATTCAAGTTTAGGGTACAATCTCTAATATTGGTGTCACACGTAATAGAGTATCCATCCGCTACTAAAATATCAAAGGATCTGTCTAACTTAGCTCGACTCATAGCAAGTTGTGGTTCAAATTCAAGTGATACGAAACTCTTATAGGAACCAGTATCAAATAGGATAGAAGCATATTGTTGATTATATAGGTACGTACCGTTCACCACATCATTGTTGGTTTGTTCCTCATTAGCATTAATGTTGAAGGCACGTCCACGGGCTAAGGGGTTTGCATTCCCCTGATTCACATTTCCTAGGTTCATGTTCCCCTGATTCATGTTTCCCTGAACCATGTTGCCCTGATTCAGATTTGCTTGGTTCACAATGACTAACCTGGGACAACGGTCTCTGAAATGATTTGGGTCACCGCACTCGTAACAAGCGCGACCCTTGGTGATAGTAGTAGGAACAGGAGCAGGAACATGAAGAAAAGGTTGGTAGACTTGATTAACTGGTGGAATACGACAGGTGTTAGCCCAATGCCCATAACGTCCACAAATAGTGCACATACGACATGACCTATTAGCTGAATGTCACACCCCAACCGATGGCGGAATCATCGAGGCGGACAATAGAATGATTGATCAAAAGCACATGATAGCTAAAAGGTTGCATAATTCATTAATTTAATTTAAAGACAACAAGATCCAAATACAATACATTCCAAATAACCTAGTCTAGTTCAAAACATTGATTTATTTAACTAGGTCCATAGTCCTTAAGTGGAGAAATCTTCGGCAAGTAGTCACATATCCAAACCTGAAACATTATTTAAATCAAGTGTCAACTAAAAAGTTGGTGAGTATATAGGTTTAGTAATTCCGGTAAATAGTAGTTGTAAATCGTTTTGCAACTCATTGTTTATCTTGTTAAACATAGTGTGTAGGATGTATCATTTATTTAATCACAATTCAAACCGAGTTTGACGCGCTTGAACAGAGCACAACAGCTAAGTCCGGTATGTTTGAATATAGTTACCCACTATATCCGATATGTTTGAATATAACACGCGGTTATATCCGAGTATGCAGTAATAAACACCCTAACCGGGTGGGCTGGTCAGGCACAATAGATCTATCAATATTACAGTTGGTTGTCTTGTGTTTAAATGTATGTACATCCAAAGAATAAGCATATAGTCTCATGTATAACACGTACAAACAATGTGAGTAGCATGAATAATGTTTCACCCCAAAATGTATAAAAATGTAAAATTGGGGCTAAGCACGTTGATACCCTATGTAGATAAATGGGTATTATTGTATGTTTATATGTGCGTATTAGTATTTAATTGTGTATAGGTTTATAATAGCATTTCTCAGTGTTATTTGCATAAAAGTTGGTCCAGATTTACTTGAAATTACTGATTTGATCGAAACTGTTTTATAGTTGTGACAGGTATCGAAACTGTGTTCAATCGAAACTACTATCTATCGATACTACTAGTTTCGATTGATCATTTATAAGTGATACCCAGGCTGTCGAAACTACCATCTATCGAAACTATTAGTTTCGATTGATCATTTATAAGTGATACCCAGGCTGTCGAAACTACCATCTATCGAAACTATTAGTTTCGATTGATCATTTATAAGTGATACCCAGGCTGTCGAAACTACCATCTATCGAAACTATTAGTTTCGATTGACCATTTACTCAATCGAAACTAAGTAGTTTCGATGGCCCAGACTTTAGCAAATAAAACAGTAACATTAGTTTGTCCGATAATCGATGGTTTGGAGTCGTGACTTCGATTGGTTCAGTTCGTCTTATGATAATAGAAGGTAAAGAAACGAAGTTGAGGATTCTTACGTGGTCGTGAAGGGGCTGGACGGCAGAGTCTTAATCCGAGAATGTCCAGAATGAGAATCGAGCTTCTGGGTGGGATTAGCCTCTACAACCTTGGTCACAGCTTCACACAGAGATGGCGATTGTAATGGTGCCTTCAATTTGGAGTGAGATTGGGTGGAGGAGGGGTCGCGAGCTCGAGCAGGTCCGACTATGGCTTTTTATAGCCGAGCTTGATTTCTATGTTAAAACGTGCAATTGGGCACGTTCCGACACTAGTCTGGACGAGACGAAACTAACCAGACATTCAACACGCGTGGAGGTGGTCTGTCGGGCGCGAATTCGAACGTGGGTTTCTCGGCCACCAACAGGATCAGACGATCCTTATGTTGGGGAGACCAATTGGTCGGGGGTTCTTGTTCGCGTGGGAGAGACGAAGCCAGGGGTGCCTTTAGCGGCTGTCGAGGTGCAGGGAACAGCCCTGTCGGTGGCTCGCCGGAAAAAGCTTTGGACCGCCGGACAATGTAGGGGGGTGACCGGATTTACGATTTGCAATTTGGCAGATTTAGTCCCTGGAGTTAAATTTTGTTTTAATTCGCCCCCTGAGATAATTACGGATGGATCCTTGTAGTTTAATTTGTCCAGAAACAGTCCCTCAACAGACTTTAGCATAAAAAAACCTTTTAGTTTGATTAATTACAAAATGACCCCTAAACTTTTTATTTAAATAAATTAATTTAATTTCTTTTAATTCAATTTAATTTTATATTATATTTTAAATGTTTTTATAAACTTATTTTATTATTAATATTATAAATAATTTTTATAAAAGTTATTTATCTTATTTAAATAGGTTATTTTATTGAATGTGCAACTTTTAATTTTAGATTTTTATATAATATTTTATATAAGTTTCTAAAATTTATAAAATTTTAATTAATTTAAATCCGTAAAATAAAATACCTATTTGTATAAAACTAAATAAAAACTCTTACATTTTATTTAAATAGAGAATGATTACACGATAGTTATAATACAAGTGCGAGAACGAAAAATCCGAAACGTCACAGTCTCCTCATGTTAAAGGAATTTCGCCCCGAAATTCAACTAGTGGAGGCTATGAAAAGAGATGCGGATACTTGGTCTTCATTTGGTCTTCACGTTCCTAAGTGAACTCGGGTCCACGTTTAGACTCCCAACGGACCTTGACAATGGGATGCGGCTACGCTTGAGTTTCTTGACTTCTCGGTCCATGATTTCCACGGGTTTCTCAACAAAGTGCATTTTCTCGTCAATACGCACTTCGTCAAGAGGGATGTGGAGATTCTCGTCGGCTAGACACTTTTTCAAATTAGATACATGAAAGGTCGGATGAACGTTGTTGAGTTCTGAAGGAAGATCGAGTTTGTAGGCCACTTTTCCTACCCTCTCGAGTATTTTGAATGGAACCACATATCGAGGTGCAAGTTTTCCTTTCTTTCCAAATCGGACTACGCCTTTCCAGGGTGATACCTTTAGAAGAACCATGTCTCCAACTTGAAATTCCAAGGGTTTTCTTCGTTTATCGGCATAGCTCTTTTGCCGACTCCTTGCTACCCGAATGTTGTCACGAATAAGAAAGATTTTATCGGTGGTCTCTTGGATAAGCTCGGGACCGGTGATTTGTGCTTCACCAATTTCGTTCCAACAAATCGGTGAACGACATTTTCGTCCATAAGGAGCTTCAAACGGTGCCATGTTAATGCTTGTGTGGTAGCTGTTGTTGTAGGAAAATTCGATCAGTGGTAGGTGAGAATTCCAATTGCCACCAAAGTCAATGACACAAGCTCTAAGCATATCCTCGAGAGTTTGGATTGTTCGCTTGGTTTGTCCATCAGTTTGAGGATGGTAAGCCGTACTTAGATCCAAACGAGTACCAAGCGCAGATTGTAATGATTGCCAAAATCGGGAAGTAAAACGCGAATCACGATCGGAGATGATGTTCAAAGGGATTCCGTGACGACTTACGATCTCATCAATGTAGATCCGAGCCAATTTCTCGACTCGATAGTCCTCACGAATAGGCAAGAAATGAGCAGATTTTGTAAGTCGGTCGATAATAACCCAGATACTATCGTGCCCACTAGAAGTGCGTGGGAGTTTGGTGATGAAATCCATAGCAAGGTTCTCCCATTTCCACACGGGAATTTCAGGTTGTTCGAGGAGGCCGGAAGGCTTCTGGTGTTCGGCCTTCACTTTAGAACAAGTTAGGCATTTTGCCACAAAGAGGGCAATATCCTTTTTCATGCCGGGCCACCAATATTGCTGACGGAGACCCATGTACATCTTATCAGCTCCGGGATGTACCGAATATCGAGTTTTGTGGGACTCGTTCATCAAAAATATACGAAGATCGTCGATACGGGGTAAAGGATAACGGTTCTTAATTGTAAGCTTGTTGAGTTCACGATAATCGATGCACATTCGAAAACGAACCATCCTTTTTCTTTACGAATAGCACGGGAGCACCCCAAGGTGAATGGCTTGGTCGGATGAATCCTTTGGATGAGAGTTCTTGTAATTGACTTGCGAGTTCTTGCATTTCGGAAGGTGCAAGACGATAGGGAGCTTTTGCCACGGGAGTTGCTCCAGGCACAAGGTCAATACGAAACTCCACTTGTCTAGGAGGAGGAAGACCAGGTAAATCCTCGGGGAATACCTCGGGAAAATCTCGGATGATTGGAATGTCTTGCAATTTCTTACCCTTGTCTTTCGTGTCAACTATGTGGGCCAAGAAGGCAACGTACTTTTTCCGCAAGTACTTTTGTGCCAATGTGCAAGACATGATTTGAAGACCACGATATGGTTTTTCACCGAACATAACTAACGTGTCGCCCGAAAAGAGAGGTATACGAATACACTTTTCGTAGCAAATAACCTCGGCATGGTGCTTGGATAACCAGTCCATGCCAATTATAATATCGAAGCTTCCCAATTGCATTGGAAGGAGATCAACAGAGAATTTGTGATTATTAAGCTCGAGATTACAGTCGCGGATAACATAATTTATAGTAATAGATTTTCCGTTTGCTATCTCCACGGAATAAGAATTGTCAAGTTTCGTTCTTTGTTTAGCAAGTCGAGATTCAAAGGTAAGAGATACAAAACTCCTATCGGCACCAGTATCAAATAAAGCGGATGCATAATGATTGTTTATGAGAAACGTACCGTTTATCACGTCGTTGTTTGCTTGGGTCTCATTAGCGTTTATGTTAAACGCTCGTCCTTGAGGACCACCTTGATGATGAAGTTTTGGGCATCGGTCACGGAAATGGTTTGGGTCTCCACATTCGTAACATGCCCGACCATTGAGAGGTGCCAGATAGATTGGGCGGTTGGCTGGAGCAGCTTGATGGATGGGAGGACGAGTACGGCAAGTAGTGACCACGTGTCCATATCGTCCGCAGCTTGAACACAATCGGCATGGTAGGTTGGCAGGATGATGGTACTTGCAGGTCTGGCATTGGGGATTCGGGCCCTGATAAGTTTTCGGGTTTTGACCCAAAGGGGCCGCTTGAATAGCAGGCACAGCGGGAGTTACGACTGCGAAGTTTCGACCCTTTCGTTTCTTGTTGCGGTTAGAAGACTCGGGTTTTACATCCTTGACGGCCGCAAGAGTAGAAACAACCTTCTTGGAACCCTTTCTTGTTAAGGTTCCGGCTTTGACATGGTTGTCGGATAGTGTAGCAGATAGACGGATAGCAGCTTCAAGTGTAGGAGGATTGCTTCCTAGCACAGCATCTTGAATTTGCATAGGCAGGCCGCCTATGTATTTTTCAATCCCCCGAGCAAGGGGAGTGATCATATGAGGCACCAGCAGATTTAGCTCTTGAAACCGGGTGGTGTAGGCCAGATTATCCCCGCTGTCTTGGGCAAGATCCCAAAACTCAACCTCGAGCTTCCTCATTTCATTTCGAGGACAGAATTCATCAGTCATGGCCTTCTTCAGATCATCCCATGATAAGGATGTAGCAACCTCAGCACCACGAGTGCGTTTCTCACCGTTCCACCAGGTGAGGGCTCTCTTTTGGAGTACACTTGTGGCATAACAAACCCGAAGATTATCGGGATAGTCGCTGTTTAGGAATGTGCTTTCCATGCTTTCAAACCATTGAAGTAGGCCAGTAGCACCTTCAGTCCCGAAGAATTTTGTAGGATTGCACGAGTTAAAGTGCTTAAACGTGCAGTGAGGCGGGTTGGTACCACTGTTCCCTTGGATGTTGTGAGACCCGTCACTGTTGTTATTTGCTTGAGTCATCTGCCCTACCAGCTGGGCAAGAAAAGTAGCAAGATCCGGGTTGGAAGTGCTAGAGTTTGCACGTCGAGGATGCATTCTAACACCATAAGAAAAGACAATGATATTTTAGATAAGGTGGATATATATGAGTTATAGCGGGAAATAATGTAAGCAGAAAAACGGGATTCATCATGACGCGTGCCAGTGCATGTGTGTTTATTCTAAGTTGATGGGGGAAACTAAGTCATCTATTCCGGGTAGGACATGATGTTATAGATCATTATTTGCATAATAGGAATTGTCGGGACTTGCGTTCATTACAAATCGTCATTACGTGTGCACCCGTAATAATGATTTGCTTTGCATGTTCGTCTAGTTCTTCCTATCTTGCTATAATGTCCCCAAATTTTGAGTTTAAGTTCGGATCGTATCCTTGCGAATACATTGACTTATCAACGTTAAATAATTCCTCAAAACTTTCAAAGAGACATGCTTTAGCCTATATGTAAACACTCACTTCAGGAATTCCCAGGAAAGCATACGGGTCCGTTTATTTGGATTTATACGAAATGCTTTCCTAGACTGAAAACCCAATGTACAGGTGTCACCCTTCCAGATTGCACGTGTCCTTTACTGGTTTCAATAAATTAAGTCGTTGACGAGATTTTCAAGATTTTAATAGAATTGAGAGTTTATGTGTATAAAATGTGTAGGAATGTTGCAATTAATATGGATTAGGAAAGAGTATGGATAAGGATGAGTAGTGTATTTGTTTGCATAAGTTTGTTTGTCAAATATGTATGTAAAGTATGTATTATGTATCAAAGTCTTGTATGTATGTGTATAAGTCTCGTGTACCAACTCGAGAAAATTCAAATAATACCTAACTACAAATAATTCACATAGCAATTTATCATTTAGCACATAACACATAAAAGGGAGTCCTAGGGTTATAGTCTAAGTCATTGTGTCTAATAACCTAATTCCCTATAACCTGGCTCTTATACCAATCTGTCACACACCAACCGATGGCGGAATCATCGAGGCGGACAATAGAATGATTGTTCAAAAGCACATGATAGCTAAAAGGTTGCATAATTCATTAATTTTATTTAAATACAACAAGATCCAAATACAATACATTCCAAATAACCTAGTCTAGTTCAAAACATTGATTTATTTAACTAGGTCCATAGTCCTTAAGTGGAGAAATCTTCGGCAAGTAGTCACATATCCAAACCTGAAACATTATTTAAATCAAGTGTCAACTAAAAAGTTGGTGAGTATATAGGTTTAGTAATTCCGGTAAATAGTAGTTGTAAATCGTTTTGCAACTCATTGTTTATCTTGTTAAACATAGTGTGTAGGATGTATCATTTATTTAATCACAATTCAAACCGAGTTTGACGCGCTTGAACAGAGCACAACAGCTAAGTCCGGTATGTTTGAATATAGTTACCCACTATATCCGATATGTTTGAATATAACACGCGGTTATATCCGAGTATGCAGTAATAAACACCCTAACCGGGTGGGCTGGTCAGGCACAATAGATCTATCAATATTACAGTTGGTTGTCTTGTGTTTAAATGTATGTACATCCAAAGAATAAGCATATAGTCTCATGTATAACACGTACAAACAATGTGAGTAGCATGAATAATGTTTCACCCCAAAATGTATAAAAATGTAAAATAGGGGCTAAGCACGTTGATACCCTATGTAGATAAATGGGTATTATTGTATGTTTACATGTGCGTATTAGTATTTAATTGTGTATAGGTTTATAATAGCATTTCTCAGTGTTATTTGCATAAAAGTTGGTCCAGATTTACTTGAAATTACTGATTTGATCGAAACTGTTTTATAGTTGTGACAGGTATCGAAACTGTGTTCAATCGAAACTACTATCTATCGATACTACTAGTTTCGATTGATCATTTATAAGTGATACCCAGGCTGTCGAAACTACCATCTATCGAAACTATTAGTTTCGATTGATCATTTATAAGTGATACCCAGGCTGTCGAAACTACCATCTATCGAAACTATTAGTTTCGATTGATCATTTATAAGTGATACCCAGGCTGTCGAAACTACCATCTATCGAAACTATTAGTTTCGATTGACCATTTACTCAATCGAAACTAAGTAGTTTCGATGGCCCAGACTTTAGCAAATAAAACAGTAACATTAGTTTGTCCGATAATCGATGGTTTGGAGTCGTGACTTCGATTGGTTCAGTTCGTCTTATGATAATAGAAGGTAAAGAAACGAAGTTGAGGATTCTTACGTGGTCGTGAAGGGGCTGGACGGCAGAGTCTTAATCCGAGAATGTCCAGAATGAGAATCGAGCTTCTGGGTGGGATTAGCCTCTACAACCTTGGTCACAGCTTCACACAGAGATGGCGATTGTAATGGTGCCTTCAATTTGGAGTGAGATTGGGTGGAGGAGGGGTCGCGAGCTCGAGCAGGTCCGACTATGGCTTTTTATAGCCGAGCTTGATTTCTATGTTAAAACGTGCAATTGGGCACGTTCCGACACTAGTCTGGACGAGACGAAACTAACCAGACATTCAACACGCGTGGAGGTGGTCTGTCGGGCGCGAATTCGAACGTGGGTTTCTCGGCCACCAACAGGATCAGACGATCCTTATGTTGGGGAGACCAATTGGTCGGGGGTTCTTGTTCGCGTGGGAGAGACGAAGCCAGGGGTGCCTTTAGCGGCTGTCGAGGTGCAGGGAACAGCCCTGTCGGTGGCTCGCCGGAAAAAGCTTTGGACCGCCGGACAATGTAGGGGGGTGACCGGATTTACGATTTGCAATTTGGCAGATTTAGTCCCTGGAGTTAAATTTTGTTTTAATTCGCCCCCTGAGATAATTACGGATGGATCCTTGTAGTTTAATTTGTCCAGAAACAGTCCCTCAACAGACTTTAGCTTAAAAAAACCTTTTAGTTTGATTAATTACAAAATGACCCCTAAACTTTTTATTTAAATAAATTAATTTAATTTCTTTTAATTCAATTTAATTTTATATTATATTTTAAATGTTTTTATAAACTTATTTTATTATTAATATTATAAATAATTTTTATAAAAGTTATTTATCTTATTTAAATAGGTTATTTTATTGAATTGTAACTTTTAATTTTAGATTTTTATATAATATTTTATATAAGTTTCTAAAATTTATAAAATTTTAATTAATTTAAATCCGTAAAATAAAATACCTATTTGTATAAAACTAAATAAAAACTCTTACATTTTATTTAAATAGAGAATGATTACACGATAGTTATAATACAAGTGCGAGAACGAAAAATCAGAAACGTCACATAACACCCGAGGAACAATTAGTACTTAACCTCAATGATTCAATCTTTATTCTCCAACGACTAAGAACAATTACAAAGAAGAAATTGGGAGTTACAAAGTGAATTGAAAAGAACTACCTAACTAACGGAGCGTATAAGCTCTTATATCCCTAATCTGCTGCTAACAGACAATCAAAGACCAAACTTTTGGTAATATCAATACAACCCTTTAACTATGAGAAATAACAATTAACCCCCTGTACTTCCTATTGACTATATTTGACTTCGTATTTCTATCAAATTGTTAAAAGAATCATTCAAACTAAATCTTTCACCTACTCTTAAGATAATAAATGAATTTTGTATTTTTGGCTAGTCAAAGAACTTAGACCGTGTGTTATGGTCATCTTGTATCTTTCACTATCTCCTCATCCTCATACCATCACTCTCCTCCATCTTTTACCATATATTATGGTCATCTTTTATCTCACTTATTTTTTTCATTTTTCAATACAATAATATTATACAACCTAAAAATACTTTTCAAAAATAATTATGAACTAAGTTTAAATGACAACGTGAGTGAACAATAAACTTTTATTATTTTTTTATTTTTTTTTTGTTTTCCACATATAACTTTTATTATTTAAAAAAAATTCAGTCCTCATATTATATATAATATACGCTTTTAATCCGTCTACTTTTCTAATAACTTCGTTTCTATGTTATAACTTTCGTTCTTTACTTTTTCATTAAAAACGGAAAGCACAACTTTTTTTAGTTTTATTTTGTCAACACTCAGATATAAAATTTATTAAAACAGAGTTTTATTCAAAAACGAGTATTTTTTTTTCGTACGCTATAGCGATTGTACGTAGGTTTCAGTCCTGCAAACGAACCAAACCAAAATCCACAATGTCCCCGCCGTGTTGCGAGGGGAATCTTTTGTCACACCCCCAATTTCAACTAACTGAGTTTTACCGTTTTGGGACGTGACACACCAGGATCTCAGACATCAGTTACATCGAACGACACTATATGGGACATAAATGTAATATAATCAAAGTTCAGAGTTTAAATGCGAAAGCGTAAGGAAAATAAATGCGCAAAATACACGCGCCCCAAAAAGAAAGTCCAAACGTCCAAGTCCAAACAATAATAAAAAGAAAACAATCAAAGTAGCAAGACATCAATAAATCAGAAGCATCCCATGCATGATCCTAGTTGTGCACCTGTGTCTTAACTTAGCGACCTGAGAAAACATGTAAGTAAAAATGTCAACACGAGGTTGGTGAGTTCACAGGTTTCAATATATAAATAAACGTTTACCAGATTTATTGTACAATCAACATATATATACCAATGAGTAGGTAACCCATGTTCATGTTTGCTATTACGCTCGCAACCGTAAACTGACTGTTTGTATTACCTCCCACCAGGTCTATCAACCACGGTGCACGTTTAGGTCAATATTGCACCCGTTCGATATCCAATCGAGTTAGCGCGACTAACGCGGGTGAGGTTTGTCAAACCTAGTAGTACTACCCAACATACCTCGCTATATTCATAATTAAACGGTTCGATGTGAGGACTTTCATGATAGAGTTTACGCATAGTCATAACAAGTGATATAAAATGAAGTACAAAAATCTAAAAGAGTTTGCATCATGTTTTCTCCCCCAGTTTAAAAGCAGTAAAAAGGGGCCATGAATACTCACCTGAGTTGTGTACGAGTAGTAGATAGCATCACACAAGGATGCAAGTAGGAAACACAAGAGTTTGCCTGTGAACTGCGTACGTATGCCCTAAAATTACAAGCATAATAGTTAGGGATACAATGGGGTTTTGTGACGACGACACGGAAGATTTGAACGTCTTAAGACATTCCAAGGATCAATGAGTAGACGAACGTGTCCACGGGAATAAGAGTTTCTTAATTTAATTATTAAGATAGTTACATTACGTGTCGAACGTCTCTAATTACGAATAATATTAACATATAAATATATTCGTACGTTTGTACCATTAAAATAATGGCTAGGAAAATAATATAATTAATATATTATTTTGAATTCGTAGAAAATATACGATAATCATTTACGTGACAAAAATAATAAATATGTTATTTTTATTCGAGGATATAATACGTGAGTAAATAATATAAATAATTATCAATTAGTTTGAAACGTTACACGAGGTTTATAAACGAGGAGAAATAATATAAATATATATTATTTTATAATAGGAGTCACGGGTTGAAAATAATATAAATATATTATTTTATACAAAGTCGTGGTTTAAAAATAATATAAATATATTATAATTAAAAGTGGGAATAAAAATAGGTTATAAAACCAAACCCGAGCCTACGGGTTATTTTCCTGGCTAAAACACTTTAATATATAATATAATAATATAGGGTATAGTTTTTATAAAATGAAAATCATTGAAAAAGTCCCAAAAATATAATTGCAGGAGACCGGTTTCGAACCCGGGTCTCCTGCGTGTATGTACTAAGCTTTAACCAACTCAGCCCGCTAGGGTATCGCAACCAAAGCCGGATCAGTTGGGTTTTAACACGAAGCCAAACGATGTTCCTTCCCCATTCGATGATCTAAACAAAACCAGTCCCGATTCCAATGATTACAACAATGCTTTGAAATGAGAGTTTGGGGGTTTTGATTATCAATCCATTTCGAAGCTGTAGGCGGATTTAATTGCGGAATCATTAAGTTTTTAGTCGTTTAATTCCTGTTTTTAGAAACCGAAACCCTAGTTCAAGAACACCAAATCGATTTGATAGAATCTGATATTAACAGTCGTTGGAATCATAGGGTTTTCTTTGAATAGATCATTTTGATTCTGTACATATATATTAATTAGATTTACAAGGTTGTTAGGATCAAAATCCCCAAATCTTTTTAAGAGTAAACCCTAGATACTGGTTCTTACACAATTCGATGTTATGAGACCGAATTGGAATAGAGTTATCAATAAACAGAGTGTTGCGATTTTAATGGAGTGATTTAATTTGATTGAAATCGAGTGTAGGTGGGTGTTTGATTAAACCCGAAAGTTATGAACCCTAGAATTCGGTTCAAGATCGATTCGGTGTTGTAAGGCCTAAATAGCATAGGGCTTTCAATCTAGGAACAAACACGAACCTGTAGGTGTAAGAAATTACCAAAATGATGCACGAATTGATGACGATCGAGTAATTGCAGATTCCGACTTGCGCGAGTTTGTCTCCGGCTACCACGGCTTCACTTTCGATCAAATTGGATGATGAAACAAGTTCAGGGGGATGCGATTCAGATGCGCAGGGGTTCATTTCGTGCGAATTCTGATCGAAGTAATCGTTTTTGATGGGTTAATGACTAGGGGTCGACGGTTACGGGTTCTATGATTAAATGCGTACTCATTAACAATCAAAAACGTATGGGAATGATTATGACAGGGTCGAGATCATCAATGCTCGTCATTACAGTGGTGAATTGAACCGGTTTCAAGTTATTGCTGTGAATTTGGATCATAGGTTCACGGGTTTGACTTCTAAAAGTCAACAGAATACAAAACTTGTGATTTTGACTTCTTAGAGTCAACATATTTGATTTTTAAGTAATTACATAACTAGTCCCTGTAGTTCAAGATTAAATATTAGCAGAAATAGCCCCTAGGGTTTAAGGTTAGGTTAATTGGGTTAGGATTTAACAGAATATTTAACAGGATTGCTAACGGAGTTAACTTGAAAAGTCGGATTGTCACATCTTTTTAGCCCCTCATAGTATATATAATATACGTTTTTAACCCTTTAGTTTTCTATTAATTTCGTTTTCCTGTGCTAACTTTCGTTCGTTTATTTTTTTTAAAACGGAATGCGCGGTTTTCTTTGTTTTTTTTTGCCAACGTTCAGGTATAACTTTTATTAAAAATATAGTTATGTTAAAATTCGAGGTTTTTTTATCGTGCACTATAGCGAGTCTGCGTTTCGACATAAGTTTTATCTACCCAAATGAGCCGACCCCGATAACGACCAGACTCCCGCAGCAAAGCGCGGACGAAAAAAAATCTAGTTAATATTACTTACTAAACTAAGATTAATTAATAATAAATAAACATTACATAATAATAAAAAATATATATATAAACTTAAGATTAATTAATAATTATATTTTTTTTTGCTATTCTGTCCCTCACTGCTAAGAACCCCTACGCGCCCGGTCCGGTTAGATGACCGATGAGAAAAGCTAAGATTTTAAAATCTTCTCTTATTATCGATTCTTGCTTCAACCGGAGTCTTTTTAATTATTCTCATTGAATTCCATCCTACCCGATAAAAAATCCATAGTTTTGGGTTCAAGTAAAGTTGACGATGATACCCGTCTTCCTTTTCTAATCTCGGGTGATACCGACGGTTCTTCCGGGATCTCCTCGCCATCCACCTTGTTGAGGTCAATGAGATCTTCTCATGCATCTGAGCACATGTAATTAGGGGCGTAAACGAGTCTAGCCAGAGCTCGACTAGGCTCGTTTCAAGCCCTGTTTCTAAAGCTCAAGCTTCGCCCGAACTCAACTCGTTTATTATTTATTAATTATTTGTACATATATTTATAATTATTTTTATATATTTTTTATTATAATTTTCATATATAACATAATATGTATTATTTAGTTATTTTTATCATAGTTTTATATACACTAATTATTATTATATAAATATATATTTAATATATTAAATAAAAATTATATGAGTAGTAAGCTCGTTTAGGTTTGCAAGCCGGTCGAGCTCGATAAGTGAAGCTCGGGCTTGGGATCATTTATTAAACACGCTTATTTTAAGGCTCGAGCTCGTTTAAGCTTGGCTCGATTCGAGCTTTTAGCGAGCCGATCTCGAGTAGCTACTTGTAATGGACTTGGATGTTTTTTTTTTCTGATTTGAGGATTGACTTGAATCTCTCATTTTGGGAACCATCACTCACTTAGGAGAATGCCTTACCATATCCCATGCTGCCATCTGGTTAAACATCGAGCTGTTATTTTGAAAAAGGTATTGGGAAGTAGCCGTCTTTAAAATATCGGTATCACTCATACCATTTTTTCATTGATTGTAGAGATTGTTGTAGATGTCGTGAAACATCATCAACTTTTGTCTAAAATACCTCCAATTCGAGTTAAGTTGATGTTGCAAACAATATGATTCACGCTTCATTGTGCTGTGAAATTTTTTCTTAAAGGTTTTCTAAAGTTAACTAAATGTTTGCGAATAACCTAATAAAACATTATTATAAATTTAAAACATTACCTAATAAAACATTATAAATTTAAACATTACCGAGTTAGGGGTCCTCCGAAACATCGACCCAAGCACAGGCCGGAGCCGTTATTCGTTCGTAGACCATAATTTGACTAGCGTCGGTTTTTTAGAGCTATTCCTTTTGGGGCTCTCTTAACCGGTTGGTTTCGGGGACGGATTCAAGTTGGGAATCGGGTTTGAAATTGGGTTGGTTTTGGTTCCACCGGGCAAATGACAGTTTCGGGGGTGGAAATGGGGTTGGCTCAAAGTGCGGGAAATGCACATTGTCGAGATGGAAATGGTTGTTTTGATTGTTGGGATCCATTTTTTTAGAAAGAATTGAAGAGAGTAGATGAGTGTATAAAAGTTGAAGCTTAAAATGGTATTTATAGGGGGCAATTTTTTATATTAAACAAAAATATTTTTTTTTTTAATTTAGCCGTTACCTAACGGCTATAGGGGTCTAACAGTCGAAAAATGATGTGTGAAGGGAGGGGGTTGTGCGGTGAATATCTCCCACTTTACAAAAGTGCGGTGCCACGAGAAGGGGGTGGTACTGCCAGATCGTGCACCTCATAATCGCCGATGTGTGTGGCATACTCATAACACAGCATAAACATATTTTCATAATGATCGAGGCTTTTGATTTAGACATCACTTTTAATGTATTGCTAATAATTATCAAGTATTTGCTAACTAGTAGACAATAAAAGACTTATATTTTAATTTCGTTTAAAAAAAGTTAAAAATAATATTTTCATGATGATTTTTTTTACAAGTTAAAATTTCTTAGACATGATTTGGCTGTTCCAGGGTTTATAAGATGAGATTATTCTAGGAGTAATCGATCCTTACAATTGATATCAAAGACATTTTTTGTAGTCGGTCGTTGATCTTGACTTGAATCGTGCTCTATAGATCTAATACAAGAGAGATCTCATTCTTGCAACAAAGATGTAAAGATCCTAAAGAGTTCAAGTGGTTTCATAGAGATGAAGAGCTCAAAATTAGTTTTAAATAAGTGAAGAACTCAAAATTAGGGGCAGCTCAATTCTACAAAAAAGTTGATACCAACCTATTCGTAGAGTCTGACCGAGATGGAATGAAGAAACCGATAAGTATGTTTTCAAAAATTAATTAATGATTATTGTCGAAATCAAAAGAGGTAACTGTTAAAATCGGTTGACGATGGATGAATAGGTAAATCGTTGCTGCCCAAGGATGAAACTATTTTGGACAGTATCTCTATCCTAATTAACCGAATAAATTGGAATTGAAAAAATCGAATCGGTATTAATTCGATGTTAAAGCTTCGGCTGAAATTCTGATTGTGGAGTATATTTTTTTAATAAAACACTTGGATTTTCTATGAAATACACCATAATCTGCGTTTGTAGGATTTAAACCTTAAATTTTTTTATATGTGAAGTCAAATTAAAGATCACAGCTTTGGAATTTATGGTTAAAAAAACGAGTTTCTAAAGTTTTATTATTAAAAAATCAAGTTTTTAAAATTTTATTATTAAAAAAGCAAGATTTTTATATTTACATAAAAAATTTAAAAAATACTACTTTAGTATTTTTCTTGACTTCAGCTTTTATAATTATAATTTTAAACAAATATGTGTTACAATAAAGTATACCAGTATTTAATTTGTGATTTTTTAATTAAGTTTGATATTTATAAATAAATTTTTTATTTGATTTATAAATTTTAATAGTTAACTTTTAATTTAAATTAAGAAACTTGTAAATATTTATTTTTAAAAGTGTATTATATTTTAAACTTTATTTTTTTTAAAATGGCAAGATTTTTTTTTTCAAAAAATATGTTTGGTTTCAATTTTAATTTATTAATTTTAATTTTTTTCATATTTAATTTTTGAATTTTAAATTTAAATTGTGACGATATACTAAGAAGTGAGATTTTTAAAAATTTGAGTTTTAAATTTGGAATTTAAAAGAAGATAAATTGTTGAAACTTTAATTTTATTTGTATCTTTTTTTTTTTTTAATATGAGAGATTTAGTATTAAAAGTTTAGCAAGATTTTCCGTATATAAGGCGAGATTAAAAAAACAAATTTAATTTTGATACGTAAATTTAATTACAACTTAAATATTTGTAAATATGCTATAATATCAAGGTTAAAGTTTCTACAAAGAGACTAATAGAGTAAATATGCTAATAAAATAGAGAAACAATGTATGTAAGAAAATCGTTGACTAATTTGATTATCTCCGATTCTTTGACTCCCTTCTGTCTTCAACCAGGTTTGCACTATTTATGGCCCTTATTTTAATATGTTTTAGCTATTTTGTGTTTTCAGTAATTGAGGTAAAGAAACTCCATTCTTTGTTGCATTTAATAGGTGATAATATTTTTTTCATTTCAATTCGGTTTTGGTATTAAAATTACGAAGCAGTTAAGAGTATATGGTGATTTTTAATTTTGTTAGGTCGTGTTCTTCATCTTTATGTTCTAATCTTTGGGTTGTGTTCACTTTTATGTTTTAAGACAATTCTTTTGCACATTTGAGTTCTTGTGATGCAGAATTTTAATCAATTATTATGCTTCTAGAGCTGCAATAATAAATTAGTAACTGTCATTCTCTAAATATGTTTAATGAATCAAACTCCTTAGATCAAGAAAGTTACAGGTAAATTTTAATTAAGAATTCTTTCATTGTATAAAGATTTAAGATTTTTTTTACTATACAGATGTTTTTGTATGTTTATATGGTGTTATGTCAAGACTCAGGTTTTAGTTTTTATTTTTATATATAAAATGTATAAGTTTATGATTATGTCCATAAAACAAAACACATCAATCTTTGTTTTATTGATTCTTTTTATCTAGATATAATTTCTTTGTTTATTTATGTTATAATGAACAAAATATTGTACAACAAATGTATGTTCTTATTTGGAAACACAATTTATATAAAAAAAGGTGTTTCTATGATATAAATCCATTTTGTCTCTACTTCTCTTGGTGAAGCGTATTTTTAAACATCTCATACTAAAAGTTTAACTAAAACATTGTTCAACATAAACTGTTGGATAAGGAAATGTCAGTCTTCATATACGCATCCCGACAGTCCATGCTATCGAGCCCTCACGACTCCTCTACTCACACATTCTTTTTACCTTTACCACATAACATGCATACTAAAAGTCAGCTAATGCTAGTGAGTTCTATTTTTACTTTAAATTGTAACTTTATCTTTCATTAAGGGAGCTTATTTTTATAAAAAATAAAATAAGCTTTATTTACATTAAGTTTTAACAAAACTTTCTCTTTTACTTTAAAACTTTTCAACGTTACAATTATAAAATCGTTCTTAAAACTCTGTATTTAAAGAAACCAGTTAAGGTGTCTTTTTTACACTGTCATACTTTCTTTCACTCGTACTTGACAAGTGACTTTCACATACGTTATACTATCACATATGAACCATTGTCCGAGGACAAGGTTCTTTTCTCGCTTACACCTCAGGGTAATACTTTTCGGTGTGCCCACACCTCAGGGTGGAACTTTCTTTCTCACTTACATCTTAGGGTAAGACTTCTTTTCTTGCTCACACCTCAGGGTGAGACTCATTTGCTTGCTCACATCTCATGGTGAGACTTTGTTTGTTCGCACCTCAGGGCAAGACTTCTACTTTGCATGCTTGCAAGGCTGCAATTATACTACAACACATAATATAATCAATTTAAACAACACATCACATAGACAAATAACACATATTAACACATAAGTATATAACATGACATCTGTCACTGTATCGAGTACGACTTCTTTGTCATTCTTTACTTTCCTCTTTATTTTCATACTTCACTTTCATTCTTTATTTTCTTTAAAATATTTATTTCAAAGATAGTTATATACTTTATGTCTGTTTTCTTTCCCTTTTATAAAAAAAAATACTATTTTTATAAAATAATACTTTATCTTTCAAATCTCAATGTCAGTATGTATGCCAGCCCAAAAACATAAGAAAATGAGCAATAGAAACTCACATGTTAAGCTATACTCTGCGTACATGGAACGGGTTCAATAAACGTCATTCACTATCTGAATTAGTAATTAACAGATCATTAATCTTATTCTTTCATAAGTCTGAGCAAAAACAGGCAGTTTCGCTTTCGTGATCTAGGCGAAACTAAGTCAGTTTCGCTTTCATGCTCTAAGCGAAACTAGGTCAGTTTCGCTTCTACAGTCTCAGCGAAACTAGGTTAGTTTCACTCATTTGTCTCCCAACGAAACTAAGTAGTTTCGCTTACTATTAGTTTCGCTTGATCTTAATAGTTTCGCTCGTTCGTCTTCTTGTTTCTGCATGAAGATGGTGACCAGGACCCTTTACGTCCAAGGCTTTAACTTTTTACGTTAGAAACATTTGTTTCTACCTCGTGAGTCCAGATCCAAGGTCCTTTTTCCATTCCATGCATAAAAACTAGATCTTTTCATAAAAATAACCAGAAACCCGTTTCAAACTAAAAACTCAGATTTGAAGAGGATTGTTACATGTTTAAGCTCTAATCTACGATCCTTAGCTTCACCCGATGATAAGGAACTATCTCTGAGCTCCTCAACCCGAAACCTGACTTTCTCTCTCTAGAACTTTCAAATGGAATGGAATGAGGAGGTGGGTTGTGGAGGCTAGGGCTTGTAGTCCCCTCCCCACCACTTTTTCCTTCTTTTGCGTTAATACCCGAACGACCCTCGATCTTTTACTCTTTTATTTTTCCCGTGTTTTGTTTAGTGAGCGGATATATTTTCGGGGTGTTACACTTTTGAATCGATTTGGAACAATAATGAGATGGACCGTCGCCTTCTGAATCGGATTGGAACAAAAACGAGAAGGATCGTCGCCTTCTAAATCGGTTTGGAGAATTCAGTCGTCTCCATCGAACATGGGTGTTCAAATATAATATCTTTTTGTATTTTTTCTTTAAATTTAATTTAGTGTTCCGTAAGGCTTATTTTCTTTTATTTTTAATACGAAATTTTCGGCGCAACACAACTTTTAACACCAACATAAAGATTGAGCATAAAACCCACTAGGGAGACGGAATTCATTATTTTCGTAGACATGTCACATGTGTGTTAAAGAAACTATGTGAACGAATGAATAAGAGTTATCTAGAGCCTCGTTGACAAACCTAAAACCAATCACGTCAACTAATCACTAAGCCGACGACCTGTTTTTTCATATATAAAGTGCTAAATATTTTTATTCACGGCACACAAATAATGATTCAACTTCTAACGCCGGTTCTCCTCTTCATCTTTTTATACGTTTTTTGGAAGAACCTGAAATCTGGAACAACCAAAATCAATCTTCCACCAGGAAGCTTCGGATGGCCGTTTCTAGGAGAAACTATGGCGCTGCTACATGCAAGTTGGGATGGAGTTCCGGAGAGATTCGTTCGAGAACGGGTCGAGAAACTATGGCGCTGCTACCATGGACGTCGTCACCCGTCGCCATATCGAAGTTCATTGGCGAGGTAATTCTATCCCAAAGGGATAGAGAGGCTGCTCCGAAAAACTTTTTTTTTCTGACAATACACATAATATCAACAATAGGATATAACTCATACGTATATGATCAGGCAAGGAAGAGGTGAAGGCATTCGAAACGGTTAAGTTATACGCATTTGAGCTCGCTTGCCATTTGTTTATGAGCCTGGAGGAGCCGGACCACATTGCAAAACTCGGTTCCTTGTTCAACGTTTTCTTGAAAGGAGTCGTTGAGTTACCTATAGAGTTTCCTGGGACGCGGTTTTATAGCGCGAAGAAAGCAGCAGCGGCCATTAGGGCCGAGCTCATGATAATTATCAAAGCTAGAAGAGTGGATCTGGAAGAAGGAAAGGCGTCGGCTTCACAAGACCTCTTATCGCATTTGCTTACATCTTCGGACGAAAATGGAAGGTATTTAACGGAGAAAGATATTGCAAACAACATCTTGTTATTACTGTTTGCTGGTTATGACACTTCTACTGTTTCTATCACTTTGCTCATAAAGAGTCTTGGTGAACACCCTGATGTTTATGACAAGGTGTTGAAAGGTTAGTTATGTGCTCCAATCCTGTTACTTCTTTGGACATATGTTTTCGGATCAGTTTTTTACCACGAATGGAACATTTTTTTCAGAGCAATTAGAGATCTGTAAGGCGAAAGAAGCAGGGGAATTGCTGAAATGGGAGGACATACAAAAGATGAGATACTCTTGGAATGTTGTATGTGAAGTCATGAGAGTAAATCCAGCCGTCGTCGGAGCCTTTAGAGAGGCCCTGGTGGATATCGAGTATGGAGGTTATACCATCCCCAAAGGATGGAAGGTAACAAACTCATTTGGTTATATTCTGAAAGTTTAATCACTCTTTAGTCGAAGGATCATCATAAAGTTCTGTTTCTAGTGACTACAACTAACAGGTTCAACTCATGTTTTTTCTTAAAATAAAACTCAACTTTTATGTATAAAGTAATTAACAAACCCTGGTGACCAGGGGTTAATAGATCCTCTTGACCCTTCCTTGGTTCCGTTGCTGCTTAATCATAAACATGATTTACAAAATGAGTAGAATAAAACTGGCTAACCATGTCATACATTCATGTTGCATCTTTAGCTATACTGGAATGCTGCATCAACACACAAGAACAAGGCTAACTTTGAAGATGTGACACGGTTTGATCCATCGAGATTTGAAGGTGCAGGGAAAACTCCATTCACATTTGTGCCGTTCGGAGGGGGTCCTAGGATGTGTTTAGGGAAAGAATTTGCGCGATTGGAAGTACTTGCGTTCCTCCACAACATTGTCACCAACTTCAAATGGGAACTGTTGATACCCGATGAGAAACTCGAATACGATCCCATGGCTACCCCTTTAAAAGGGCTTCCAATTCGTCTCCATCCTCATCGTGTTGATTAATGAACCGATGAAGGTACATCGTAATGGATCTCCATGATAATTACTGACCATATGGGTTTCAATTTTCATGCCAGAAGTGATAGAAGCATATATTTATATATATGAATACATCAATACTAATGATAAAAAAAAAAAACATTGTCTACTTTTACAACTTATATAACTTGGTTTCGGTATTAAGGACATCTTATTTGATAAGTAATTAAATATGTTATTCTACCATGTTAAATGGAAATTTGTAATTTACCCTAATTTATATTTGAAAACAAAAAACAAAAAAAAGACCTTAAAGATTGAAACTTTGATGTGGACCTTTGTGTGGTTGCATTTGAACATTGAGCCAAAGCTGAAATGTTGTTTAAAATTCTTTTCATTTTAACTTTAACTTATGTTTAAAAATAACAAAAAACAAATCAAATGAAACCTTAAAAACCAGTAGGCTTATGTGTCGTTCCGTCTAACCATTGAGCCAACGCTTAGGTTATGTTTACACATTGTTTCAAATCGTATAAATACATGATACACGTGGAAAAAAACATATGAAACCTCAAAAACTAGCAGCATGGAGGAATTGAACCCGGGTTGCAGGCTTATGTGTCCTTGTGTCTAATGGTTGTGCCAAGGCTCACATTGTGTTATACACATTGTTTCACATCGTATAAATATATATCGTACACGTGGAAAAAAATCATTGGTGAAGTTACTATATATATATATAGTAAAGTAATGTTTTCAATTATAATCTTCATAATTGTGAAATTAAAACTTTATAAATTACTCCATTCAAATTAAAATGGATTTTTTTTTCCAAATGAGATCTTTATTGGTGAATTATTTACATGATTCAAAATACATGTTTGACTACATAATTTATATATTAATTTTTTTTTCTTAAAGTGTTTGTGTAACACACTAGATAGTATTCTATTAGGCAAATATATAAGTTTACACTAGATAGTATTCTATTGAAAATGCATATATTCAAACCCTACAATTTTATTACCTACTTGTTATTTGTATAGATATATAAATAGTGCCATGAATACATTAATTGTGGCAGTAAACGTTCTTAAGCTACCGTCAACGTTCTTAGACTCTCGTCTTAACATCGATATATAGTTATAGTTATATACATATGATGACGGGAGTAGCCCAATAAGCAAAACCAATAGCCCAATAAAGAAACAAGTAGACCAATAACAACAAGGCCCACAACAAAACCCAATAAACGGCATAAAAGGCCCAGCCCCAAAAACAACGAAGTAAGAAGCCTGTGATACAATAAAGAATGCAATCCAAATAAAGGTGTAAATAGGAAAGGTTCAGAGTAAACAGAAGAAGAACAATACCTCTCCTCCTTATCACTGCAGGGAAAGGAAGGGAGTCAACGTTTAAGACAAAAAGACCTGAGGGAAAGCCGGCATTAATAACTTATCCCCTTTGAGGAGAATCTCCCAGACAAAGGGTAGGGACCAAAAGATGAGGTGTCTGCCAAAGACATCAAAGCGGACAGCTTACAAGTCACGAGCGCCCCCAAGAGCATAGTATAAATAGAAGACCCTTCTGTAAGGTAAAGGCATTCAATCTTTAACCCACTTTACTACCCTTACCCTTCACTAAACACTAAGAACCTCTTACTGATTCTCACACCGGAGGGGGATCGCATGAGATCTTCTCATGCGGTGAGCCTAACGGTTTTGTTTAATCTTAGTAGGTGGGAACTACCTCGGGCCATTCTCGTCGGTGTAGCAACAACATACAAATATAAGGTTGGTTTCTGTACAAGGCTATATTTTTCTAAAAACATAGGCATAAGAAGACGGCACATGGTACGCATGTGAGTTTTGTAGGCGAAGAAAATTTGTGTCTATTTATATACGTATACTATAAAACTATTGACCTTCACCGACGGTCAAATTTGGCGGAAATCCTTCGGTGAGGGGGTTACCTATAGAATCCGTATGTGATACTCCGTCAGAAATCAGGGCGTGATAATTTGATATTTGAGGGATTACTAACAAATGTTACCGAGGGATTACTGATGGGACACTTACCGCCAGATCACCGACAAGTCTTCCAAGGTCGTACTCAGGCGTTTTTTTTTCTTTTTATCTTTTTTTTTGTTTTTTTTTGCAACAGATTCCCAATAGCTTATCACCGACAGTCCAGTTCACAGACAGACATTTTACTGATAGATTACTGACGGTTTCGATGAAACTATACCGTCGGTAAGCTATTTTTATAAAAAAAAAACTAATAAGTATATTGCATTTCCTAGAAATTTTATAAATTCTTAAATTAGAGATTACAAAATCATACAGATAATAAAAAATGTACCGTATACCAAAAAAAATCTAATTAGAATAAAGTTAAATGCAAAATACTTTTATATAAAATATATAAAAATGAAAAATGTATCAAAGTAGGGAGAGGGGATCCGGGAGGGTGTTGTCGGTCATACTTGAATATTTTCCATGATCTATTTCAGGAGTTGCATCTTTTGTGTCATCACCCGCCCATTTTGTGCTTTCACATCTTACAATTCATTTATTACTATTAGGGCAACAATCTATAAACATTTAATAAATGATTAGTAATTCATAATTTGTTAATGATATAATAATTATAGTGTATAAAAAAACTTGCATACCTCTCTACATGAGGAGCATGAGATCTCCCGTTGAAAGTACTGGACTCACCGGTCATGGCATTATAGAAACCGGCAGTGGTCCTTAACCCGAAGAGTCGTTCCTTACAAAAGTTTGTGGGAACCTATATATAAGTTATAAGCAGATGAGATTTTATTTTAATTTTTTCTTGTGTGATTATTTGAGTATTAATCGATAGCTTTTAAGTCTTAGTATGATTAACCATTTTATTACAAAATAACTTGGATCTTTTTAAAAAGTTATTTAACAAATATTAATCATAATGTGTGATGGTTTATAAAGGTATAATATAATCGAAAATTATGTACAAATCGTATTCTCATCATTGATTTATTTTTACAAATCTAGCTTTTGTATGTTAATTGATATAAGAAAAAATTTATTCAACTTTACTAATTTTAATTGATATAAAAAAATTAATTTTTGTAGAAACTTTGTATTTGTTACATTTTAAATCTTTATAATTTACAATAATCCACTACAAGTTTTAACAAATCTTTTCTATTAAAATAAACTAGTATTCAACTTTATTTTATAATAAAACAAATTTTGAAAAAGCTTAAAGAACTTGTTGGGCCGTTTTCAAACATTTGTCTGGTTACACCATCATTTGGGCTAGCAGGTAGTTGGGCCAAGGAGGGAAATAGCTTCCCGGCCCAGAATCTGGCCCACGTTTGGTTAAAACTTTACATAAAAGCTTTTGGTGTATATGGGGTTAGAAATAGTCAAATAGGGGTAAGCAAGCATAACTGATAACCGAAAAAACCAACCTAGACATAACCTATAACCACCTGTTCGTTTTGAGGGTTGGGATTCACCGATGATTCGATTTCTGTTAGGCACACAATAACTGACCACCATAACCAAACCGAACCGAACCGGTATGAAGCAGTAGTTTCTATAATATATAGCAGTAGGCCACATATTCTGCCTCTGTAGTAGATAAGGTCACAATATGTTGTAGAGATGCCTTCCAACTGACCAAATTTTCAAAAATTGAAAAAGCATAGCCAGTTATAGACCAACTGGTTTAGGAGGAGGTACCCCCATGGCCTTCTACTGTGAAGGTCATGGGTTCGAGTCTCACTTGATGTAAAATATTATCAGGTGGGCCAGGGGTTTTACCACAGTGGTCCTTCAGGTGGAGGGTTTCCCTCGGAATGGTGGGCGGGCCGGGTCACCAGCGCTGTCTGCATTCGCGGACGTGGGTGGCCTTTCGCCTTTGGGTTTACCGGGTGACCAGACATATAGTATTTGTTAGCCGTTCAAAAAGTTATAGATCTCCCCCTATCCAAATCTTTTACAAAATCTATATCTACATGGCCTAAAATCAAGGTGTCTTCACAAGCACCTTTTCCAATACTAGCCAACTGTCTTTGTACCATTTAGGTTACCTAAGTATCCACATAGCATACCATTCAAGTTTAAGTTTATTAGTTTGATTAATTTAGTTTAAATCACCAACTCGGATTCAACATTCACCACGGACTCTGTGCATATATGATACTCTGCTTATCCTACTACTAGGTTAATTAAGTTTTTTGCATGACTTAAATGACGTTCATCATTTTTTAATGAATGGCTTGCAGGCTACATGTCTTTTAGGTAAAAAGAAAGAGCAGTACGTGGTAAAATATGATTGGTTAGTTTTGAATATATTATTTTTGTAAGGACAAAAAGTCAATATACATTTTAAACATTCTATGATAAACATGTTTATTTTGATGATTTTTTCGTAATTATTTGTGGCCTAAATCAACCGTCATGTATTTAGAAATACCATATAGATCCAAAAAAGAATGGTTTGGTTGATTGGCCTAATCAGCATAAAAATTGAACATAAAACCCACTAGCGAGAGAGAATTCTTTATCTTCGTAGACATGTCACATGTGTGTGAAAGAGACTATGTGAACGAATGAATAAGAAATATCTAGAGCCTTGTTTATATACTTAAACAAACTACTTGAATATCCGCGCTTTACGGTGGGTGTCAGGTTAAGAAAAACGAAATTAATAGAAAATTAAACGGATTAAAATCATATATTATATATAGTACAGCGGGGTAAGAATGATAACGTCGCCAAATTCGAGTAAAATAGGTTCGGCTCATCAGGGTACCACAACGATAACGTCACTCGATATAGGCTACGATAGCAAAAAAACTCGATTTTGAATACAACTCCGTTTTCAAAAATAAATTTAGAGTAAACTTCCTTTTTGACCCTTGTGGTTTGGTCAATGTCTGCAGATATGTATATATATATATATTTGTATTTATTTTAGTAATTTACATAAATGGTCCCTGTGTTAATTTAAAAAAATGACACAATTAGTCCTTATAGGTAAAAATACTAAAATACCCTTAACTTTAACAGAAAAACTAACAGAGTTAGTGCTAGGGTCCTGATTGAGACAATTAGTTAACCACAGGGAGCAAAAAATTCAATTGAAACTATTGGACCAAAACCGTTATTTTGACCAAACCACAGGGGCCAAAAGCGAAGTTTACTCGTAAATTTATATCGTAACATTGACAAAAAAATCAAAACAGGCGCGCCCTCCGTTTTTTTGAAAAAAGTTAACGAACACAAGTTAATAAATGAAAACGAAATTAATAGAAAATTAAACAGCTTAAAAGCGTATATTATATATAGTACAGTGGTGAAACGAAAATTTTTTTTTAAAAAGAACAAAAAAACATGAAGAGCATGAGCTGGACGAAGATGAACAATTCGTTACTGTTCAATTCACCTTTCATTTAATCTAGTTAGTAAAGTAATGATAATTACTCACTAAGCTGACAATAATTTATATTTGCACCTTCAAATAACCAAATTATCAAATTACCTTTTCTTTCAAATAACCAAAAGTAATTACTAGTAAACGTGTAAAACCAAATAACCAAAACTATTTTAAGAAGCAAGTAAGCAAACCAACACACCTGTGAGTCATGCCTTTAAAAAAAACACACACCTGTGAGTTTGTGAAAACAATTCAACAAACAAAGAGAGAACCTAGAGAAACGACAATCCAATTCCAAGTTTTCAACGATCCAAATCAGTCGGCAACACAAACGGGAAACGACACTACGACAATCCGTAGTCGGTGGCAATTCGGCAAATCAGAGCGCCACTTGGCAGTCCAACTCCAACAACAAACGGGCAAACGACAGTCCACTTCCAACAACAAACTAAAGAATTGATGATTTTTTTATGAACCCCAACTCACGCCTGCCTATATTTGGATCATCGGATGAAATCACTCATGAATGATGATTGATCAACCCTAAATTCCCTCAATTGCTCCCCCCAAATCGCCGCCTATATTTAATGCGTTCTACGGTTACCGATTACAAATCACAGCTTGTACGCTTGTCTAGTTATCTCATTGCGGGCTTGGAGAGTTGGAGGAGGCCAGAGGCCCAGAAGGCTTATTGAAAGCACATATTTAATTTTATGTTTTTTTTTAAATTGAGGACCCTAATTTTTGGTGGCCCCAAGCCCTTGTTTGGACCAAGTACCCTAATGGGACGGCCCTGGTACCATGCTACATGGAAATAAGAGTGATAAAAAGGGGCAGGTTTGTGTGAGTAAAGATATAAACTCTTGTTGTGTATTAACAATCATGAACGATACAATATATAGGAGAATACAAGAAAGTGAATGGATAAACATAAATACAAAAATGAATGTACAATAATGAACTATAATTAGTTATAACTGAGGAGAGTTAATATTCCCTCGTAAGCGAGACGGTGGCGGTCCGAAACGAAGTAGTTTCCGAAAGTATTCAAATTGCGGGCGAGGAAGACTTTTAGTGAGAATATCAGCCACTTGGAGCTTGGTAGGCATAAACTTGGTGTGGTTTGGCCCCTGTAGTTTGGTCAAAATAACGGTTTTGGTCCAATAGTTTTAATTTAACTTTTTTGCTCCATGTGGTTACCTAATTGTCTCAATTAGAACGATGTCACTAACACCGTTAGTTTTTTCCGTTAAAATTAAGGGTATTTTTGTTTTTTACTAATAAGGACTAACTGTGTTATTTTCATAAAGTAATTCAGGGACCATTTGTGTAAGTTATACAATACAAAAACCATCTTCCCCAAAACAAAAACCAGATCTTCATCTTCCACCCACTACTCCCCTCCCCCTTCGCCTCCCCCTGCCACCACCAGCCACCACCTCCACCTGCCACCAGCACCAACTTAAATCATCTTCATCCCCCACCTGCAAAACCTGAGAAATAAGCGCCACTGTGGGATCTGCCAGTAGATTTTCTTAAATCGGAACAAGGCCACCGCCTCCCCCTGCCATCGCCGCACCACCGCCGGATCTACCAAAATCTTAAATCGGAAAACGAATCCCTCTGCTACTTCTCTCCTGGAACCATGGTCCCTCCCCTGTCCTCTTTGCCGGATAAAGCAGCGTCTTCCCCCATCCTTACACACCATTTCCACGTTTTCCCCTCCAAATCGCACTGTACAACCGCCGAGAACCACCCTCTATTTCATCCTGTGGGTGCTAATTCATCACTACTAAGTCCAAAGAGCACCGATGGATCGAGCCATCCGGCAAACCTCCAGCTCGGCGACATACCAGAATCATGTGTTGCTCTGGTCTTATCCTACTTAGATCCGCCGAAGATTGGAAAATTGGCGAGACTCAATCGAGCATAGAGAGCCGCTTCCTCCGTCGATTACATATAGGACGCTAAACTCCCCTTAATTACCACCATCTGGTCGAAGAATACCTGATGAAAAACCCTAGCAAATTGAGGAAAAACGAAATTTATCGCCGATTGACCAGGCCTGTTAGATTTGACGTCGAAAATAAGGTTCGATTTCACCGCTTTCCAAAAAATTTAATTTAGTCTCGTCAAAAACTTGTTTGATTTTGACTATTATACCGTCAATTTGTTGCTCGTTGAATTTGTTTCGTTGACTGGAAAAGCCAAAATTTTAATTGTGAATAATATTGAGAGTTTTGTTACAGGAATTTTGGTTGGAAGGGGTTGGTGCCGGAGGTATGGGGTGGGGTGGTGCCGGTGGTGTGGGGTGGCGGTGGTGCCGGAGGGTGGTGTTGGTGGTGAATGTCTATAGATATATATATATATATATATATATATATATATATTTGTATTTATTTTTGTAATTTACATAAATGGTCCTTGTGTTAATTTAAAAAAATGACACAATTAGTCCTTATAGGTAAAAAGACTAAAATACCCTTAACTTTAACAGAAAAAACTAACAGAGTTAGTGCTAGGGTCCAGATTGAGACAATTAGTTAACCACAGGGAGCAAAAAAGTCAAATTGAAACTATTAGACCAAACCGTTATTATGACCAAATCAAAGGACCCAAAAATGAAGTTTATTAATAAATTTATATTGGAACGTTGACCAAAAAAAATAAAAACAAGCGAACACTCTGTTTTTTTGAAAAAAATTAAAAAAAGAACAAAAAAACATGAAGAGCATGAGCTGGACGAGGATGAACAATTCGTTACTGTTCAATTCACCAATCATTTAATCTAGTTAGTAAAGTAATGACAATTACTCACTAAGCTGGCAATAATTTATATTTGCACCTTCAAATAACCAAATTATCAAATTACCTTTTCTTTCAAATAACCAAAAGTAATTACTAGTAAACGTGTAAAACCAAATAACCAAAACTATTTTAAGAAGCAAGTAAGCAAACCAACACATCTGTGAGTCATGCCTTTAAAAAAAACACACCTGTGAGTTTGTGAAAACAATTCAACAAACAAAGAGAGAACATAGAGAAACGACAATCTAATTCCAAGTTTTCAACGATCCAAATCAGTTGGCAACACAAACGGGAAACGACACTACGACAATTCGTAGTCGGTGGCAATTCGGCAAATCAGAGAGCCACTTGACAGTCCAACTCCAACAACAAACGGGCAAACGGCAGTCCAATTCCAACAACAAACCAAAGAATTGATGATATTTTTATGAACCCTAACTCACGCCTGCCTATGTTTGGATCATCGGATGAAATCACTCATGAATGATGATTGATGAACCCTGAATTCGATCATTTTCTCCCCCCAAATCGCCGCCTATATTTAATGCGTTCTACGGTTACCGATTATGAATCAAAGCTTGAACGCTTGTCTAGTTGTCTCATTTCGAGCTTGGAGAGTTGGAGGAGGCCAGAGGCCCAAAAGGCTCATCGGAAGCACATATTTAATTTTATTTTTTTTTAAATTGGGGTCCAAAATTTTTGGGTGGCCCCAAGCCTTTGCTTGGCCCAAGTACCCTAATGGGCCGGCCCTGGTACCATGTTACATGGAAATAAGAGTGATAAAAAGGGGCAGGTTTGTGTGAGTAAAGATATAAACTCTTGTTGTGTATTAACAATCATGAACGATACAATATATAGGAGAATACAAGAAAGTGAATGGACAAACATAAATACAAGAATGAATGTACAATAATTTATATTTGCACCTTCAAATAACCAAATTATCAAATTACCTTTTCTTTCAAATAACCAAAAGTAATTACTAGTAAACGTGTAAAACCAAATAACCAAAACTATTTTAAGAAGCAAGTAAGCAAACCAACACACCTGTGAGTCATGCCTTTCAAAAAAAACACACACCTGTGAGTTTGTGAAAACAATTCAACAAACAAAGAGAGAACCTAGAGAAACGACAATCCAATTCCAAGTTTTCAACGATCCAAATCAGTCGGCAACACAAACGGGAAACGACACTACGACAATCCGTAGTCGGTGGCAATTCGGCAAATCAGAGCGCCACTTGGCAGTCCAACTCCAACAACAAACGGGCAAACGACAGTCCACTTCCAACAACAAACTAAAGAATTGATGATTTTTTTTATGAACCCCAACTCACGCCTGCCTATATTTGGATCATCGGATGAAATCACTCATGAATGATGATTGATGAACCCTAAATTCCCTCAATTGCTCCCCCTAAATCGCCGCCTATATTTAATGCGTTCTACGGTTACCGATTACAAATCACAGCTTGTACGCTTGTCTAGTTGTCTCATTGCGGGCTTGGAGAGTTGGAGGAGGCCAGAGGCCCAGAAGGCTTATCGAAAGCACATATTTAATTTTATGTTTTTTTTAAATTGAGGACCCTAATTTTTGGTGGCCCCAAGCAATTGCTTGGACCAAGTACCCTAATGGGCCGGCCCTGGTACCATGTTACATGGAAATAAGAGTGATAAAAAGGGGCAGGTTTGTGTGAGTAAAGATATAAACTCTTGTTGTGTATTAACAATCATGAACGATACAATATATAGGAGAATACATGAAAGTGAATGGACAAACATAAATACAAGAATGAATGTACAATAATGAACTATAATTAGTTATAACTGAGGAGAGTTAATATTCCCCCGTAAGCGAGACGGTGGCGGTCCGAAACGAAGTAGTTTCCGAAAGTATTCAAATTACGGGCGAGGAAGACTTTTAGTGAGAATATCAGCCACTTGGAGCTTGGTAGGCATAAACTTGGTGTGGTTTGGCCCCTGTAGTTTGGTCAAAATAACGGTTTTGGTCCAATAGTTTTAATTTAACTTTTTTGCTCCATGTGGTTACCTAATTGTCTCAATTAGAACGATGTCACTAACACCGTTAGTTTTTTCCGTTAAAATTAAGGGTATTTTTGTTTTTTACTAATAAGGACTAACTGTGTTATTTTCATAAAGTAATTCAGGGACCATTTGTGTAAGTTATACAATACAAAAACCATCTTCCCCAAAACAAAAACCAGATCTTCATCTTCCACCCACTACTCCCCTCCCCCTTCGCCTCCCCCTGCCACCACCAGCCACCACCTCCACCTGCCACCAGCACCAACTTAAATCATCTTCATCCCCCACCTGCAAAACCTGAGAAATAAGCGCCACTGTCGGATCTGCCAGTAGATTTTCTTAAATCGGAACAAGGCCACCGCCTACCCCTGCCATCGCCGCACCACCGCCGGATCTACCAAAATCTTAAATCGGAAAACGAATCCCTCTGCTACTTCTCTCCTGGAACCATGGTCCCTCCCCTGTCCTCTTTGCCGGATAAAGCAGCGTCTTCCCCCATCCTTACACACCATTTCCACGTTTTCCCCTCCAAATCGCACTGTACAACCGCCGAGAACCACCCTCTATTTCATCCTGTGGGTGCTAATTCATCACTACTAAGTCCAAAGAGCACCGATGGATCGAGCCATCCGGCAAACCTCCAGCTCGACGACATACCAGAATCATGTGTTGCTCTGGTCTTATCCTACTTAGATCCGCCGAAGATTGGAAAATTGGCGAGACTCAATCGAGCATAGAGAGCTGCTTCCTCCGTCGATTACATATAGGACGCTAAACTCCCCTTAATTACCACCATCTGGTCGAAGAATACCTGATGAAAAACCCTAGCAAATTGAGGAAAAACGAAATTTATCGCCGATTGACCAGGCCTGTTAGATTTGACGTCGAAAATAAGGTTCGATTTCACCGCTTTCCAAAAAATTTAATTTAGTCTCGTCAAAAACTTGTTTGATTTTGACTATTATACCGTCAATTTGTTGCTCGTTGAATTTGTTTCGTTGACTGGAAAAGCCAAAATTTTAATTGTGAATAATATTGAGAGTTTTGTTACAGGAATTTTGGTTGGAAGGGGTTGGTGCCGGAGGTATGGGGTGGGGTGGTGCCGGTGGTGTGGGGTGGCGGTGGTGCCGGAGGGTGGTGTTGGTGGTGAATGTCTATAGATATATATATATATATATATTTGTATTTATTTTTGTAATTTACATAAATGGTCCTTGTGTTAATTTAAAAAAATGACACAATTAGTCCTTATAGGTAAAAAGACTAAAATACCCTTAACTTTAACAGAAAAAACTAACAGAGTTAGTGCTAGGGTCCAGATTGAGAAAATTAGTTAACCACAGGAAGCAAAAAAGTCAAATTGAAACTATTGGACCAAACCGTTATTATGACCAAATCAAAGGACCCAAAAATGAAGTTTATTAATAAATTTATATTGGAACGTTGACCAAAAAAAATAAAAACAAGCGAACACTCTGTTTTTTTGAAAAAAATTAAAAAAAGAACAAAAAAACATGAAGAGCATGAGCTGGACGAAGATGAACAATTCGTTACTGTTCAATTCACCAATCATTTAATCTAGTTAGTAAAGTAATGACAATTACTCACTAAGCTGACAATAATTTATATTTGCACCTTCAAATAACCAAATTATCAAATTACCTTTTCTTTCAAATAACCAAAAGTAATTACTAGTAAACGTGTAAAACCAAATAACCAAAACTATTTTAAGAAGCAAGTAAGCAAACCAACACATCTGTGAGTCATGCCTTTAAAAAAAACACACCTGTGAGTTTGTGAAAACAATTCAACAAACAAAGAGAGAACCTAGAGAAACGACAATCTAATTCCAAGTTTTCAACGATCCAAATCAGTTGGCAACACAAACGGGAAACGACACTACGACAATTCGTAGTCGGTGGCAATTCGGCAAATCAGAGAGCCACTTGACAGTCCAACTCCAACAACAAACGGGCAAACGGCAGTCCAATTCCAACAACAAACCAAAGAATTGATGATATTTTTATGAACCCTAACTCACGCCTGCCTATGTTTGGATCATCGGATGAAATCACTCATGAATGATGATTGATGAACCCTAAATTCGATCATTTTCTCCCCCCAAATCGCCGCCTATATTTAATGCGTTCTACGGTTACCGATTATGAATCAAAGCTTGAACGCTTGTCTAGTTGTCTCATTTCGAGCTTGGAGAGTTGGAGGAGGCCAGAGGCCCAAAAGGCTCATCGAAAGCACATATTTAATTTTATTTTTTTTTAAATTGGGGTCCAAAATTTTTGGGTGGCCCCAAGCCTTTGCTTGGCCCAAGTACCCTAATGGGCCGGCCCTGGTACCATGTTACATGGAAATAAGAGTGATAAAAAGGGGCAGGTTTGTGTGAGTAAAGATATAAACTCTTGTTGTGTATTAACAATCATGAACGATACAATATATAGGAGAATACAAGAAAGTGAATGGACAAACATAAATACAAGAATGAATGTACAATAATTTATATTTGCACCTTCAAATAACCAAATTATCAAATTACCTTTTCTTTCAAATAACCAAAAGTAATTACTAGTAAACGTGTAAAACCAAATAACCAAAACTATTTTAAAAAGCAAGTAAGCAAACCAACACACCTGTGAGTCATGCCTTTCAAAAAAAACACACACCTGTGAGTTTGTGAAAACAATTCAACAAACAAAGAGAGAACCTAGAGAAACGACAATCCAATTCCAAGTTTTCAACGATCCAAATCAGTCGGCAACACAAACGGGAAACGACACTACGACAATCCGTAGTCGGTGGCAATTCGGCAAATCAGAGCGCCACTTGGCAGTCCAACTCCAACAACAAACGGGCAAACGACAGTCCACTTCCAACAACAAACTAAAGAATTGATGATTTTTTTTATGAACCCCAACTCACGCCTGCCTATATTTGGATCATCGGATGAAATCACTCATGAATGATGATTGATGAACCCTAAATTCCCTCAAATGCTCCCCCCAAATCGCCGCCTATATTTAATGCGTTCTACGGTTACCGATTACAAATCACAGCTTGTACGCTTGTCTAGTTGTCTCATTGCGGGCTTGGAGAGTTGGAGGAGGCCAGAGGCTCAGAAGGCTTATCGAAAGCACATATTTAATTTTATGTTTTTTTTAAATTGAGGACCCTAATTTTTGGTGGCCCCAAGCAATTGCTTGGACCAAGTACCCTAATGGGCCGGCCCTGGTACCATGTTACATGGAAATAAGAGTGATAAAAAGGGGCAGGTTTGTGTGAGTAAAGATATAAACTCTTGTTGTGTATTAACAATCATGAACGATACAATATATAGGAGAATACAAGAAAGTGAATGAACAAACATAAATACAAGAATGAATGTACAATAATGAACTATAATTAGTTATAACTGAGGAGAGTTAATATTCCCCCGTAAGCGAGACGGTGGCGGTCCGAAACGAAGTAGTTTCCGAAAGTATTCAAATTGCGGGCGAGGAAGACTTTTAGTGAGAATATCAGCCACTTGGAGCTTGGTAGGTATAAACCTTGTGTGAAGTTTTCCTGAGGAGACTAGTTCATGAATAAAGTGATAGTCGACCTCAATGTGTTTCATTCTTTTGTGTGAGATAGGGTTTTGGGTGATAAAAAGAGCACTGCGGTTGTCACATAGCAGAGTAGGACGAGCCGAAGGTAAGGCATGTAGTTCCTGAAGGAGATGAGAAATCCAAATAAGCTCAGCGGCCGTGTTAGCCATAGCCCGATATTCAGATTCGTAGCTGGAACGGGACACCGTGGGTTGTTTCTTTGCACTCCATGAAACAAGGTTGCCACCAAAAAATATAGACTATCCATATCTAGACCGTCGGGTTTCTGGACAACGGGCCCAGTCAGCATCAGAGTAGCCAAGGAGAGAGGTATGTGTGGGTTTGGAAAAAGTGAGACCAAAAGCTAAGGTGCCATTGATGTATTGAAGGATCCTCTTGAGAGCTTGAAAGTGATCAACAGTGGGAGCATGTAAAAATTAACTGACTTGATTAACGGCGTATGATATGTCCGGTCTAGTGATGGTTAAATATTGAAGAGCACCCACAATTGACCGATATTGAGTACATGTGGGAGTGAAGGAGACATTAGTAGACAGTGGTGTGAATGCTGGTTTGGCATGAAGCATCTTTTCCCGTTCCAAAACTTCTCGGGCATACTTGGATTGACTAAGGAATAACCCATTATTGGTGTAGGTGACTTCAAGGCCAAGAAAATAATTAAGTTCCCCCAGATCCTTAATAGCAAATTCCTGGTTTAGACGAGTGATGAAGGACTTAAGGACATTATCGTGATTGCCTGTGAGTAGTAGATCATCAACGTAGACAAGTAAATACATGATACAGTCATCCCTTTTAAATACGAATAATGATGTGTCTGTGCTGCTGCATGAGAAACCACTGTCAAGTAAAAATGTGCTTAACCGATGAAACCAAGCACGTGGGGTCTGATTGAGACCGTATAAGGCTTTGTTTAATTTGCAAACATAATTAGGGTGTTGGTGATTGATAAAGCCCGGAGGTTGTTCCATATAGACGCACTCATTGAGATGGCCATGAAGAAAGGCATTGTTTACGTCTAGTTGGTGTAACTTCCATTTGTTAAGGACTGCTTAGGACATAATGATGCGAACGGTGGCAACCTTGACAACGGGGCTAAATGTGTGAGAGTAGTCAAGCCCGAGAGTTTGACTAAAACCTTGAGCCATAAGGTGGGCTTTGTAGCAATCAATCGAGCCATCAGAATGGTATTTGGTACGAAAGAGCCACTTAGAGCCAACTATATCACGATCATCTGGGAGTGGTACCAAAGTCCAAGTGTTATTTTTGTGTAGAGCAACGAGTTCCTTATGCATAGCATCTACCCATTTTGAGTCTTTAGCAGCAGTGGTATAACTCTTAGGGTCTGTTGAGGAGAAAAGAGCCTGATGAAGAGGGGTTTGAGTGGCTTGAGAGAGATCGGCACAATGGCGAGGTTTAAAGATGCCTGACTCGGCTCGGGTAACCATAGGGTGAGTGGGAAGAGGGGGAGGAGGTGGAGGTGTGGGGATCGGACTGTGTACAGGTGGGGTTTAGGCATGAGTGGGGGATATGTGAATGGGAGAAGTAGGTGGGGCAGGGGTGTGCAAAGGGATGTCGTGATGTGGTGGTGGAATGTTGGGGTTGGGTAATTGTATTATGGGATCTGATGGTGGAGTAGTGGGTAAAGGTGATGACGGTGTACTATCCATGCAAAGGTGGCAATGTTTGGTGTGGTTGACAGGAGGGTGTGGCCGACAAATGGGTGGGTATTTTGTCAAGAAAAGTGGTGATTTCAAGGTTAGGGGTGTGTTGGTTAGTGGAGGTGTCATTAAATGGAAATAGCTCCTCGTCAAACCGAGCATGCCGAGAGATGTAGACACGCGAGGTTAGTGGGTCAAGGCAACGGTATCCTTTATACATGGGACTATAACCAACAAATATGCAAGGAATGCTCATTGGGGCTAATTTATGTTTCGAGTAATCACGTAAATAGGGGAATAGACGGCATCCAAAGGCTCGGAAAGTGTTATAGGAAGGCGTTTGGTGCACAAGTTCAAACGGGGTTTTACCATCAAGAACAGGAGTAGGCAACCGGTTTATGATATATACTGCCGAAGAGAAGGCATCGACCCAAAATGATGATGGGAGATGAGCATTGAATAGCATGGTCAAGCCCGTTTCGACAACATGCCGATGTTTTCGTTCAACCCTTCCGTTTTCTTGAGGTGTATATGGACATGACAGTCGGTGGAAAGTCCCATTTTCTTCAAACAAGGTCCGGACTTTATGATTAACAAATTCGGTACCTCCATCACTTTGGAAAGTTTTTATGTGACGAGAGAATTGGGTTTGAACAAGTTTTATAAATACTGTCAAGACATTATAAAAGTCGGATTTTAGCTTTAGTGGATAAAACCAACAGAAGCGGGAATGGTCATCAATAAATAAGGCATATGTAAGGCCCCAAATCTGGCACCCTATAGTTGGTTCTCATAACTGGTTATACTCTTTAAAAGTACTAGTTTTATTTAACAAACGTACAACGGAAGTCTTTCTAAATTTATTATTTCTCTTTAAGGTCATTATTGTTCTTAAACTTACCTCACGAATGTCTGCACACCAATCCGAGTAACACCGCTCCCAAGCCAAGATACGCCGACCCCAAGCTCACCTGCAACACAATCTAACGTACACACAAAGTCAACTACGCTGAGTGAGTTCTAATGGTTTAATTTAAATAAAATCCAAATCGTCTCATTTAATATTTATTTTCACTCAAGACCCTCTCGTCTTTAGAAAGTAGATTTGCCATTTATTAATGGATAGATAACCCCCGTTATCTTATAATATCCCAAAGGATTCACCACCCGAGACTCAACCCACCATTTTAACCCAGTAAGTCTCTCCGACATGGATCGAACTTACCACTCTGATAACTCGAAGTTTACCACAATATTAACCACACAATAATATCTCTACCACCCTCTAGACACCGACTTAACCAACCCGGACTAAGACTCTCACAACCAACTGACACAACAGTTGTAACACAACGTCCTTATCCTGACACAAGGGTCAATCTGACTCTACACACCACATTAATGTCATATACTAATCACATCAATATCATCTCCTACATAATTATTATAACTCATCACTTGCATGCAAATTAACACATATATATACACTTAACACATACCTCATTACTGCACCCTCGTCAGGGTTACCCTCGTCAGGGTTACCCTCGTCAGGGCATTCGACACACACCCCGAGCTCATCGTTAACCTCTCAGAATTTGCCACCTCAGGTGACCTCCCGAAGGACTTAGTCCTCCACAATCCCGTTTGCCGTGTCATAATGACGACAATACAAACACAATACCCGCCATGTCACAAGGACAACGACACAATAATAATTCTCGTCGTGTCACAAGGACAACGACACACAACACAATGTATAAACACGCAACATTATACTCTATGTACATGACTCATTAGCTGCACCTGCACTTCACACGTAGCACTAGGATAAGATATCCTACACGTATTCATAAGCGTTTAGCTTATACCCCGACTCACCCCGACTAATTCATAACACAATACACAGCTAATATAGCAACACACATACTAATACTATGTCTCATTATCCAAGTAAATACCACGTACATGCATACCCATGACACCTCCTAGTAGTACTTGTACGTCCTGTAAATACAATCCCGACTCACCCCTGTTAGGTCACTATACGGTCCACGACCATTTACCCACCTTTAACCTACACATCTTAAGGACAATGCATAGTCCCTTAGCCACATATTTAACTACTTAAATTCGTAAACTCATCGGGTTAGACCTCAAAGCTTGATATACATTTAATGTAATAAAACATGCCTCAAAAGTATGTACGCTATCCCAAAAACGTTAAAACATTTAAAAAGGGGGGATTAGAAACTCACCGGTTATGCCGAGTCTCAGTCCTTGCTCTTCAACTCGTCCGTCCACGCTCGAATCCCAAACCTGACAAACGCGTGATCACATGATCAGAACACGTTCCAAGCACACATTTCTTACTCATGAATAATTATAACTAAATCTCGACATCCGTCTTGTAATCCCGAACCGGGTTCTACGTATGCATGCATGCACGTAGCAACACCATGCAAGCCCTATGCTCCCCAAACCCAATCGGGTGTTACCCGACTCGATCCTTTTCTTCATTCATCATGGTGAACCACTCCCGTGCATCACCAACGTGTTCCACCGCCTTCCTCGTCGAGCAATACCTTAGCCGAGCATCACCACTAACGTCCTTCACCATCTTGCCTCCACACCATGGCCATGCTACTCCCACTATCACGCCCGAGCCACCATCGCCATGGCTCAACACCCAAGCCGTCCCCGCCTTACACCGCCGCAGCACACCACCCCGTCACAGCAGCCCTGTCGTCAACTTCGCTTCACCACCTCGCTGCTCCTTAGTCGGGCCACCCTCCTCGTCCTTCACTTTCAGTTCCATCCGTGCACCTTCCCCGTCGCACACCCCCACCACCTCACCACCGGTCGTTTCCTTCCTACACAATCGTCAAAGCGGGTCTACCCTCTCTTCGCCGCCAGTCGTGACCACAAACCTCAAATCCTAGTCGGGTTTCTAACTAAAGGTGTAAGCGAAACACATGCATAATCGTAAAAGAGGATTACCTTGGTTTGGTGTGGAATTGCCCGCTCAAAACCGTCGAGGAACGTCCTTCCCCGGCTTCCTCCGATCACCCTCTCTCCCTATCCCCTTCTTGCTGCCGTCGCTCACTCCCTAGGCCAAATGGCCTAGGGTTTCTCCTTAAAGTGGCTTACTAACCTTCATAACTTCCATCCGGGTCCTTGTGTTTCTCTACTCTCATGTTTCGGTCTTAATTTAGACATAACGTGGCTAACCGGACCCTTTGTAACCCATTGGTATACAATATGCGCGCCAACAACGCTAACATATCTGTTTAATTGGGATTCGGGTCACCTCCGACCTGAACCATTAGCTTTCAAACTTTTGGGATGTTACAGCATAATACCGATAGCCGTCACCGGATATAACCGGAGATGGTCCCCATAAGTCACAGTGTATGAGGTGTAAGGGTTGAACGAATCATTTGATATTAGTGTCAAATGGTAGACGTTTAGTTTTAGCAAGTTGACATGGAACACAAACACCCGGTTTGGGTAACAAAGCAGAAATGGATAATTGGCCAAGTTTTTGTAATGTAACAATAGTTTCAAAATGTACATGACCCAAACGGGAGTGCCAAATTTCAAAAGATACTTTAGGACAAGATGATGCAACAAAAGCTTGATGATCCGATTTGAGCACGTAGAGACCGTTCTCACATCTTCCTTGAGCTAGGACTTGTTTGGTTTGACGATCCTGAATGAAAAAGGAAGGATAAGATAGTAAGACATCAACAAGATTATCTTTTGTTAGTTTGCTGATGGATAATAGTTGTTTAGTTAGGTGGGGAACCACCAAAATATCTTTAAGGTGAAGTTGCTTGTAAAGTACAGAATCTCCTTTGTGTGAAACAGGGAGGGTATTACCATTTCCAGACCTGACTTGTTCGGTGCCTGATGAAGATGACGGATTGGAGACAGATTGAGGGGTGGGTCATGTGGTCCGTGGCTCCCGAATCAACATACCAATCTGGTCCGGATGATGAGACATGGTATTGAGAGAGGAAAGCACTAGCCAAGCTTTCATCAGTGTGAGAGGGACTACCTTGTGAGGCAAATGAGTTCAGGCTTGGGCAAGCAGTAGCATAATGTCCCTCATGGCGGCAGAGTTGGCAGTGAGGAATACGGCGCCCACGCGCACGACCACCACGGTTGCTGTGGGTGTGAGATCCACGAGAGAATCAGCCTCCGCGACCCCTAGTCGAGGAGTGATACCTGTATGACTGCGCAGAAAAAAGCTACAGGCGGGGTGGGGCTGCCATGTATGGTACGGATGAACAATTCATGGTTTTCAGCACGTGCCAAGAGATCGGTGAAGGATGGGGAGGGTCGAGTGGAGCGGATGGACGTGGAAAAAGTTTCAAAGTATGATCCGAGACCACAGAGAAACCAATGCAGTTGATCCGCCTCTTCAACAAGATATCTGATGGCGGATAATTGGTCACAAAGGTGTTTGAATGAGCGGCCAAATTCAGCAACAGATCTTGAGCCTTTCTTAATAAGACGCAGTTGATCGCGCAGGTTATGAACGCGGTCAATGGAGGAATTGCCATACGCATTTTCTAAATCGACCCAGATCTAATGGGTTGTGGAGAGACCAACAACAGAGGAGACGGCTTCCTCAGATAGTGAAGCATGGAGGACGATGATGGTAGGTTGGTCCGTCATAAGCCATGAAGAGTAGGCCAGATTAGCCACGGTTTTGTCACCGGTTGTAATGGTTGAAGCGGGACAAAGTGAGGATCCGTCAACATGGGGAAGAAGGTTTTGGTAAGTGAGGATGGGGATCATTTGGTTTTCCATAGTAGATAGTTTGAGGAGGAGAGCTTTATGGTTATCATATGCATGAGGGTGTTAGGGGAATGGATGTGTCATTGGAGGAAGAAGCCATAATAGATGCAGGGAGGAAGAAGAAGATAGATGAGGGAAGGGGGTGGGAAAAGGAAAGGTTTAGGCTCTATACCATGTGAGTAAAGATATAAACTCTTGTTGTGTATTAACAATCATGAACGATACACTATATACGAGAATACAAGAAAGTGAATGGACAAACATAAATACAAGAATGAATGTACAATAATGAACTATAATTAGTTATAATCGAGGAGAGTTAATAGTTTGGTTTGTGTACAGGCAAAAACGGGTTTGGGTCAAGATGGTGTCTTTAAAAACAAGACAAATGGGTTCAGGCCAGAACATGTTGGATCATAGTGGGTTCACCCCTAACTTAGACCCTACTTATTTGGTTCGGTCAATATCATTTTATGCACAACTATAATTAGTTATAATCGAGGAGAGTTAATAGTTTGGTTTGTGTACAGGCAAAAACGGGTTTGGGTCAAGATGGTGTCTTTAAAAACAAGACAAATGGGTTCAGGCCAGAACAGGTTGGATCATAGTGGGTTCACCCCTAACTTAGACCCTACTTATTTGGTTCGGTCAATATCATTTTATGCACAACTTGGACTCACGTAGATATTTTTATTTAACTGATGTACATATAATGACTCAACCTCACTTGTCCAAGGCTTCAACCATACAAATAATGATTCAAGTTTTAACATCGGTTCTCTTCTTCATCTTTTTATATGTTTTCTGGAAGAACCAGAAAACTGGAAGAAGCAAAATCAATCTTCCACCGGGAAGCTTCGGATGGCCGTTTCTTGGAGAAACTCTCGCGCTGCTACGTGCAAATTGGGATGGAGTTCCGGAGAGATTCATTCGAGAATGGATCGAAAAACATGGCAACCCTCTAGTGTTCAAGACGTCGTTACTTGGCGACCGCATGGCGGTGATGTGTGGTCCGGCCGGTAACAAGTTCCTGTTTGGGAACGAGAACAAGCTGGTGGCGGTGTGGTGGCCGACGCCGGTGAGGAAGCTTTTCGGCAGGTGCCTGATTACCATTCGTGGCGATGAAGCTAAGTGGATGAGGAAGATGATGTTAACGCATCTTGGTCCTGATGCTTTGGCCACTCACTATGCTGCCGCCATGGACGTTGTCACCCGTCGCCATATCGAACTTCAATGGCGAGGTAATTATTTTTATTTTTTTACTATTGAGGTTGGTGGCCCAGTTACAGAGTTAAAACCTCTTAAAACACCTAAGGTCCTACGTTCAACCCTTACTAAAGAAATTTACCGTTAAAAAAATATAATATTATTTTTACGGTGATTAGTTAACTCATGTCTTATTACTGTTATGTTGTCAAAATATTTGGAGTCCAATTATAAGGAAATAGTTTATCAACACAGTTTTAAGCACACCACATATTATCATGAGTAAGATATAATTTCTAGATTGGTTACACAAAACGTATCCTTCTCATTCTTCCTTCCGACAAATCACATCAAAACTTTCACATTCCTTTCCTAGAAAAAATATTATTTAAAAAATATTTTAAAAACACTTTTTTGGAAAAAAGAAATTTAAATGTGTTTTAAAAAATAAATAAAAAACCTTTATTTTAAAATAAGAAAACAACTTTTATAAAAAACAAAAAAAAAACACTTCCTCTAAAAAATTTAAAAATCATTTTTAAAAACATTTTCTCTAACTAGCTAGTATTTTAATTGTATATAAAATGTGTTCAAAAAATAATGATATAGCGTTTTTATAAATAATGATGTAGAATTTTTTAATTGATGATTTTATGTATTTAACCCATTAATAATAATAATAATAAAAATAAAACTTCTCTAAAATATTTAAACAAACACTTTCTGTATAAAGATAAAATTCCATAAAACTGATAATTTATTTATTTTATAGTGAAAATAAAATCTATAATTGAACGACTTTCATACCGAAACTTGCTGAGGATATTGGAGTGATATAACCGATTCGGGTTTATGTGAGTGATCAACTTTAGAATCGAACCGACCCAAAACCGTGAGGAATGAAATCAACAGAATTGGTAACTCAATTATGTAGTTAAACAAAGAGTTATTTATTGGAAACTAGGTTAAAATCTATTTATTACACGGGATTAAATAAATATAATATTATATATTAATTAATAATTTAAAACTAGGGTTTTACACGTGTTGAATAAACCCCGTGTAATACAATATAATCTGTTAACACATACACTCGTCAAACTTTACCATTTACACATGTGTAAGTGTTTACCATTTATATATGTATATAAATTTTTTTAAGGATAATTTAGAGAGAATGGATAAATTAATTGAATAGATAAATCATTTTTATGTTATATTTTAATAATAAAGATAATGAAAACAAAAAAAATGGCTTTAATTGGTTTTTTGATAAGTTCTCGCGAGTTCTTAAATATTTATGACTTCTTATTTGAACATAACCCTATATATATATATATATATATATATATAGAGAGAGAGAGAGAGAGAGAATGGATCATTTGAGAACTCATATATATTTTGAGAACTCGCGAGAACTCGTCAAAACATTAATCAACACCATTTTTTTTTGTTTTTACTACCTTTATTATTAAGATGCAACATAAAAAAATAAATTTATACATGTAAATTTACATGTATACATATATTAAAAAAAATCTACACATGTGTAAGTTTACCACTTACACATATATAAGTGTTTACCATTTACACATATTTATAATTTTTTTAAGAATAATTTAGAGGGAAGAGATAATTAATTGGAGAGATAAATTATTTTTTATGTTGTATTTTAATAATAAAGGTAGAGAAAACAAAAAAAATGGTTTTAATTAGTTTTTTTACGAGTTCTCGTGACTTCTCAAGTATTTATAAGTTCTCATTTGAACCTAACCCTATATGTGTATATATATATATATATATATATATATATATATATATATATATATATATATATATATATATATATATATATATATATATATATATATATATATATATATATAGGGGACGGTTCCACTAATAAGTAGTTTTTCGCTAATAAATACTAAGAAGTAGGCTAAACGATCTCCTATTGAGCTCATTCCAGCGGCGTTGGAACCGTCTAATCGAACCCTAACCCGGACCCAAAAACCTAAACCCCCTCCACCCGCACCCCAAAAACCTAAACCCCTCCTCCAACCTACCTCGAAAATCCTGAAACCACCACCCCCACCCCCCAAAAACCTAAACCCCGCCACCCCACCCCACCCCTAAAAACCTAAACCCACCCCCCAAAAACCCCCACCCACCCCCAAAAACCTAAACCCCCCACCTCCACCCTAAAAAAAAACTTAAACCATAAAATCTAAACCCTAAAAGCTAAACCCTAAGGCTAAACCATAAGGCTAAAACCCTAAAATTCAAACGTAAAATCTAAACTTTAAAAGCTAAACCCTAAAAGCTAAGATGGTAGAGTTCGACGAGACGGTTCCAACGCCGCTGAAATTAGCTCAATCGGAGTTCGTTTGATATCATTTCTTAAGGTTTTTGTCATTTCTTAGATTTCTTAGCGAAAAAACTACTTTTTATTTGATGCTCCCCATATATATATATAATTGATCATTTGAGAACTTGTGAGAACTCGTCAAAAAATCAATGAAAACATTTTTTTTTTGTTTTTACTACCTTTATAATTATAATACAAGATAAAAAAAAATGAATTTATATATGTAAATTTACATGTATTCATATATTAAAAAAATCTACACATGTGTAAATGTTTACTATTTACACGTGTGTAAAATTTTTTAAGAATAATTTAAAGAGAAGTGATGAATTAATTGTAGAGATAAATCAGTTTTTATGTTATATTTTAATAATAAAGGTAGTGAAAACAAAAACAAAATGGTTTTAATTGGTTTTTTTAACGAGTTCTCAAGTATTTATGAGTTCTCAAGAGATACTAACCATATATATATATATATATATATATATATATATATATATATAGGTGAAAGTTCATTTTAAAAACCTTGTGTTCGTGTCAAAACCAAAAAAACCCCGCAAAAATTGATCCAATTATTATTTTTTTAATAACATTATTATTACACGAATTCAACGTCATGTTCTTTTTTGCATTTTTGTAAATTCGCAAGTGTAAGGAAGTTTACACCGGTGTAAGTTTTTACAAAAAAATATATTTTTTAAGACTTACACCGGTGTAAGCTCCAATCCTTACACCGATGTAAACTCCTGTTACACTTGCGAATTTACCAAAATGCAAAAAAAAATATGACGTTGATTTCGTGTAATAATGTTATTCAAAAAAATGAAATGAAGATTGAATCGATATTTGCGGTGTTATTTTTGGGTTTTGACATGAAAACAGGGTTTTGATTGGATCCTTACCCCATATATATATATATAAATATTTTTATTTAAAAAACCTTAAACTGGGTGTTTTTATACATGATGTTTTAGTTCTATGTTGTTTTTGAACTGAATGTTTTTCAACATGGTGTTTTCAACTGAGTGTTTTTCAAAATGGAGTTTTTTTGGTCATGGGTTTTCAGCATGGAGTATTTTTTGTCATGGTGTTTTAGATTTATGGTGTTTTGAATTGGGTGTTTTTTAATATGGTGTTTTCAACTGTGTGTTTTCAAAATGGAGTTTTTCTAGTCATTGTGTTTTGCATTTGGGGCCAATTTCGACATGACGATTAGTTTTTTGTTTTGTATTACAACTGTTATGTTTTACCTCTTTTGTATGATGGCGTTTTAGATTTGGTGATGGTATTTTACATTTTTGACGTCAAATTTCATCACGATGTTTAGTTTGTCATTGTGTTTTACAATTGTGGTGTTTAATTTACGTTGAACTGGGCGGTTTTTTTTTTTCAAAAAAGGTAAAAACACAATGACAAATTAAAACGTCAAATTTCAACATGGTGTTTTAACATCATAATAAAATTGAATGCCTCAATTCTAAAACATAATGACAAGCAAAATGCCATGTTGAAATTTGGCGTCAAACTAAACGCCATGTTGAAATTTGGAGTCAAATTTCAATATAGCGTTTAGTGTGTTATTGTGTTTGACAACTGGAGCGTTTTTACACTTTCGACGTCAAATTTAGCCATGGTGTTTAGTTTGTCACCGTCTTCTACATCTGGGTGTTTAATTTTAACATGATGCTAAAACGCCATGTACAAAATTGTAAAAGCCCATTTCAAGGCTTTTAAAAACATACGTTTTTATTTTTTTTAATCTAGCAAGACCAAACTAATATTAAAGATAAAAAAACACTTATTTTTATGGTATAAATTAAAAAAAAAATAATGACGTATAAAAAAGTTATGGATGTTTAAAAAAGATAGGGGACTTGCACGTGACTTGAATGTGCAGATTCCTTAGCCTTTGTATGGACGCATTTGCCCTTTCCATCCTTTGACACGTGGCGCGCTGTGATGACTTTATACTTTTTGTAGGGTTTTGTTCATTTCTAGTCTAACCCTACCCTATATATATATATATAAGGGATGTATAGGATGAAAACTCTTTCAAGTTGTGAAAACATTGAAAACTGTCCAAAAAACAGAGTTTTACAAGTTTTTTTTTTTGGAAAAACTTTTATATGTAATTTCAAAACTTTTTATAAAAAAAATCAAAAAAGCGCCGAACAGATGTTTTTATAAAAACAATTTTTTTGAAAAATTTGCCTAGTTGTGTTACATACGTAACATGTGTTTTTACATATAAAACATGTTGTGTTACATATGTAACACGATTTTTTTACACCAAAAACGGGGATTTTTGTTCATTTAAAAAAAAAACCCCTCGGCGTTTTTTTATTTTTTCTGATGAAAATTTTATAAAAGTTGCTTATAATGATTTTCAATTTAAAAAAAAATGTAAAACACTTTTTTAGGAAGTTTTCAATGTTTTTACAACTCAAGTGGGTTTTTAAAATATCTCTTCCCTATATATATATATATATATATATATGGCGAGGTTCAAATGATAACCAATATTTATGTGATAACCATGATAACAACTATCAAACATAGTGTTACATATATGTAACAATTATCATTTTGTTAGTATTACATATACGTAAACACTATGTGTCACGTATATGTAACATTATTTGGTACGTATATGTAAGACTCGTCATTTATGTATTTATGTTCAAGGTATATGTCACGTACATGTATATATAGATGGAGGTTTATTTCAGAATTAACAAATACTGCGAGAACTGAGGAAACTAGTTTCAACCAATCATAAATTTTCCTTTCATTTTCTTTTTTATTTATTATAAGGGTGTTTCAGTAATTTGCTATACTAATTAATCGTTCCTAATTCAGTAATTCTATTATTTTAGCTATAGATTACTCTTTGTTTAATGTTTGGATTATTTTCATTTTTGTAATTTGAATTTTGTATTGAATTCAAAAAATTAAATTAGTTTTTGTATTTGTAATCCCACGATTTGAATTAGTTATTCAAAATTCAAATTACAAGATACATGATGATCCCAGGATTTTTGCTATTGAATTCAATATTCAATCATATTTTCACGTTTTTTGGAATTTAAAATCAAATCCATAAATGGCTAAATCAACCCAATATTTTTTTAAAATATAATTCATATAGTTAATTTCGCATTCTTACACAAAAAGACATTAACCACACATATGTGAAATTACTACCCAAATTTAAAATTCCTATACATATGGAAATTCCTATTAAGTGTAAAATTCATAAATACTTGTGAAATTCCTACACAGACTTGAAATTTTACATATATGTGAAATTCTCACACATAAAGGAAATTCCTACACGAATGTGAAATTCTTACGTAGATGCATGTTAAATTCCTAAAATGATTTAAAATTTCTTCACATATTTAAAATTCATACACATGTGTAAAATTCTACACATATACAGATTAAATAATTAAGGAGAATACAAAATGTAATTTAATAAATCACGCACTAAATAATCAACCATTCTCTTTCTATGAGACAATACATGACTTTTCAGTTACAAGCATTAAATTATCATACACACAAAAAGTCATTTTTACCCTTAAGCAGTGTAAATGGAGAATGAACCATTTAAATTATTTACCACATTTTCACATTAATCATCAACCATTGATCAATATTAATCTAAGAATGAGATTAGTTTTCTTAGTTCTCGCAAAAATCTTGGTTCTGTCTGGAACTCCCTATATATATGTATGTATATATATATATATATATATATATATATATATATATATATATATATATGTCAAAAGAATTACATGTGTCATATAACACTTGATACTCACTACATTGATCTACCCTACTTATCTGTAAACCGCTAATGTAAGGTGGAAGGTAAGGGGTGTGCTCGGTTTGGTTTTGAGCCCCCACCGAACCGAAACCAAAATTTTCGGTTAAAGGATTTTGAAAACCGATTGTTTCGTTTAATTCGGTTAATCAGTTAATCAATTATTGGTAGTCATTCGGTTCGTTTCGATTAATCGCTAAACCAAACCTTTTGACAAAAGCTAAAAAAAATTGAACTTTTGTTAGGAATTTGACTAGAAATCAAACCTAAATGCATATTATAACTAAATTAGCTAAATAGTATATTTTTTTTAATAAAATTAATAGGATTCTAACGCAAACAATTATGTATGAAGTGTATCGTGTGTCTTAAAATTTAAATGCCTATATGTGTGTGTTTATATATATATATATGTATGTGTATGTGTGTGTGTGTATATATAATCGGTTCGGTTCGTTTAATTCGGTTATGTCAAACACCAAAACCGAAACCGAACCGCAAATTTCGGTTAATCGGTTATGGATTAACCGAACCAGCGGTTATATGTTTGGTTAGGTTAAGTTGGTTAATTCGTTTACGGTCCGGTTAATTCAGGTATTTGCTCACCCATAGGGGAAGGTTTCATGTTGTCGGGTAGCGTAGGTCAATCACTTCAGCTAATCCAATGGCCACGAACCCGCCCTTCCGAAGACTCGATACGGTGTTGCTCAAATATCCGATACATATTTAACACATCAAAAGAAATTACCAATGTTATATAACACTGATACTCACTACATGGATCTGACCCTATTTATCGTTAAACCGTTGGTATACTATGGAAGGTTTTAGGTATTTAGGTAGCGTGGGCCAATCAGTTACCCAATCCAACGACCACAAACCGACCCTTCCCTAGATTCGATATGGCGTCACTCAAAAATCTCATACATATATATCATATCAAAAGAAATTACCAATATTGTATAACACCAATACTCAGTACATGGATCAACCCCAACTTATCAGTAAATCGTTGACATACGATGGAAGGTTTTAGGTTATCCGATAGCATAGCCCAATAAGTTACCCAATCCAATGGCCATGAATCCGCCCTTCCCGAGATGTGATATGGTGTGCTTAAATATCTCATACATATATAACACATTAAAAGAAATTACCGATCTAACATTGATACTACACAGATCTACCCTTACTTAGGCCAAGGGGTATGGCTCCACATTCCACGCCCCTCCACACTGTCACATGAACATTTGTGTCATATCAGTTTTCACTAGTTTTCCACACATCTCCACATTTGCGGGGCATAGTTTCACATCTTCACGTTTAATTAAAAAGTAAAAAAAAAACAAAAACAAAAACAAAAACAAAAACAAAAACCTTCACATTCTCCTTTCCACACTAGTAGAAATCTCCACAAAATCTTTCCACATTTGTGGATAACTGATGTGTCGTTTTTAGTATATAAAAATATAAATATATTTTTAGGATGGTTTTACGAGATCATGTTTTAAATTTATAAAATGATAATTACTTTAACTTAAAAAACACACACAGTAGGCAAGTGTACCTATCGAAGCATAATATAGTTTAGGTAAAAACCAAGTATCGAACCAATGAACATGGTCGAGTTCCAGTACTCAACTTTTGTATCGTTTAGCTGGATCAATTAGTGAGTGAATTTTGTGTGCTTGTGAAGCAGAATAGTAAATGATAGAAAAATAAATGATGGTAAAGTAAATAACAGAAAAGTAAAAACGTGGTTAATGTATGTAGCAGAAATGTAACGAACACAATAGTAAATAGCATAAAAGTAAATATCTCGGAAATGATCAGGTCACGGAGAGTATTACTTTGGGCTTCGAATCAGCTTGGTACGTGATAATGTTAAGTTAACGAATCCAGTGATGTGACTACTACAAACTTGTGACCCTGGTCACCGCTAGAGCCTCGTACTCACGACATTTGATTTGCAAATTATAATCTTTAACAAATGGTAGTGCCTCCTGTTAAGGAAAACAATTACCCTCAACCCTTCGAATGTCATCGTCGGGTTGGTTTAAGACATCGAACGTAAAATGCTTTACATTAGAGTTAAATATGTGATTATATTTTGCTCACCGGGAGGCGGTGTAATTGTCACACCCCGCCAAGGCGGAAACGCGAGGCGCGACGTTCATGGTTTCCAAAGCATATGATTACCGCAAACACATACATGATAAATGGATACATTAACAAGTTTAATGTTTTACATTGCAAAACATAATCTGAGTTTACAAAAAAATTAAGATTTCACAAATATGACTCAATTCAATGAGTTATACAAGGGAAATCCTCCTTGAGTAGTATCCATCGTGCATGCATGTAATCTACATTTCTAACCTTGAAATCACGTTCAGTTACCTGAAAAACATACTTAAAATCGTCAACACGAGGTTGGTGAGTTCACAGGTTTAATCAAATAGTTCTTTGTAAAACTTCGTTTGTTCATAAATAGTTCAGTTGTATGTGATAAACAGAATAAGAATTGCTAACCCATTTGTAAACTAGCTAGGAATACAAATAATATGTTCATACATGAGGCGTAACCAAACCATGACAATTGTACATGCCCCTAATTTCGTTATCCGGTTCTATGCGGCCATAAATCCTCCAGATTGTGGTTAGCGCGACTAACCATGACCGGGAGACGTCACTCTCCATATCACTATTCATAGGACCCTAGGCTACAGTTAATGGTTACTACGTTGTTCCAGGGGACTTTAGCGGCCTCAAATCGTTGTTCTCATCTCATGTAAACATAAAAGTCGTGCCTTATTCTCTTGTTATCCCATAAAATAGTTGTAAGTATGTTTCTCCCCCAAATATTGAAAACAGTAAAAAGGGGCCGTGAAACTCACCTTGAGTTTGTGTATACTTGTATGATACTTGTTGTAGTCAACCTTGACTATTTGTACCCTAGATACCAAGGGTAAATTGTTGTTAAGACCAACGTCTTAATTGTAAATTGTTCACCGACCTTGTAAATCTGATTGTGTTTGTTTAAATATCGTTTTAGTTTTCCAACACATGTTTTGTTATAAAATAGTTTTGAGTTACTGCCCAACTGGGACTGTCACAGGTATCGAAACTTCATAGTTTCGAGTGGGCAATTGAGTGTCGAAACTTCCTAGTTTCGATGGAGTATTAGGTATCGAAACTACCTAGTTTCGGTTAAGTTAACTGGTGTCGAAACTACCTAGTTTCGGTTGTGTAGTTTGGTGTCGAAACTTCCTAGTTTCGATTGATAAGAAGGGTATCGAAACTACTCAGTTTCGATTGAGCAATATGAATCGAAACTACCTAGTTTCGATTGAACAGCTAGTATCGAAACTCCTAGTTTCGATCGAGTAACAGGTATCGAAACTACTTGTTTCGATTAAGTATAAGTATCGAAACTTCATAGTTTCGATTACTGGACCTTTGTTTGACAGAATCAGTCATGCATATTTATGTTTTAAAAACTTGAATTTGACACATTTTTATTGTTATCTTACTTGCGATTGAACATTTTGTATGCTTAAATACGGTTTTTAAGGAAAATATAGTGGATAGTTTGGAGTTTTTACCTTAAAACAGTGACGATGATGATGAGAGAAAACAGAGAATGGTCTTGACTCTTTTTCAGAATTTTCTTTAAAACACTTGAAATCTTCTTAAAATACCGAATTATGGTTGATTTTGCTTTTGAACTTGGCTTCAAATTCGAAGAGAATGGAAACGTTTGCCGAATGAAAATGAGAGATAAAATGAGAATTGTGAGGTTTTTGATTGAAAGAAGTATGGTTTTGTCTGAGTTTTTCGCAATAGGAGATATGGGTTTTGAGTAAAATAATTCGGATGTGAGTGAAAGATGATCGTGGGAGTGGCTTTCTCTGGCTTCGGCCGAGAAAGTCAATAAAAGTGGTTTGAGATAATTTGAATAAAATAATTAGATTTAGGTATTAATTAGAGTTTTAAAGGGTAATTTAATTCAGTTTATACGGGTATGTGTACCGGTAGCTCCCAGAATTACCAAAAATATAAAACGAGACAATGTTCGGTTTTTGTTAGACCTTCATGTCCTTGTTTGTGAAATTAAGTAAATCACAAAAATGATTATAATGTAAACTTGTTTATAATGTGTACGGATATTGACCTGAAATGTCGGGTGTCACAGTAATAATGGGACCAAGTATAAAGACGTACCGTTCCCAACATGAGTTCACCAATTCTTGGTCGCATAAGAAGTTCGTATAAAGACGTACGACCTTAATAGTGTTGACCAAACCTTGGCTTATCAATCTCTGCTTGTATAAAGACGTATAAGTTTCAAAAGAAGTTTGATTAAAAAGGTTATACGATCTTACACTTTAAAATCAAGAACACTCACAAATATAAAGACGGATTTAGACAATAATAAAAGCCCACCGAAATGGTGGTTTTAAGGACGAATGATTAAAGATATAAACACATCATTTGGATTCATACGTTAAATATTAACATGCACCAAACTTTATCTTCACCCTAGCAATACAAAGAGTCAAGCCACGAATGGCCATACTAACTAGCATAACGCTGAGTTTCGTAGGCTCCCCTATTGCGGAACAAGGAGGAAGAGCCCCTCTACTCACTACTACTACACTCTAACTATGAAATAAGCTTTCTCTAGTGTGTTCTTGGGGTGTGTAAGGGATATCTCAATGAAGAACTCAATCCATCTATTTATAGGCCTCAAAATGAGCAATGCACGGCCGTGCAAACACCTCGGGAATCAAACAAGGTACAAAGGACATTGTACCGGAGTCTGGGGAGGCCAGACATGCAATGCACGACCGTGCAAAGGGATGCACGGCCGTGCAAGCCCTTGTCTGCTCCCCAGGCTTGTCTTTTAGCTGCTGTTTGACTTGTGTTGACCTGGTTTGACTTCTTGGGGGTCAATGCTCGGGTTTGGTCCTCCAAAAGCTTGATTTCTTCATGTTTTAAGCTGGTTTTTACTCTGTTTATCTTGGAACACCGAATAACCTGCAATTGTGAAATATTAACGCATTAAGTATCATTTGCAAGGCTTTTAATCAATTAGTACCATAATATGGGGATTATTATGCATGCAAAACATGTATAATTTAGGGCATATCAATCACACCATAATGGCGTGGTGTTTCACATTTCCACATTCGCCACATCACCTCCTCAGTAAGTTTCCACGGACCATACTGCATGGTCTTATTGGGAAACCGCTAAAATACGGTGGAAGGTTTCACGTTGTCGGGTAGCGTAGGTCAATCAGGATTCAATGGCCACAAACCCGCCCATCCTCAGATTCAATCATGGGTTTCAATGACCTCCTCTAAATATAAATTATTTAATCAATTTATTTACCTTTTGTTTTTTTTACCTGAGTTTTCTTTTTGCATCTTTTTTGTTTTAATTTTTTATATATTACATTATTTATTTATTTATTTTACTTAATCTTTCCCCTAGTTATTTATTTAACAAATTTATATGTTTTATTCTTATAATCCTTTACAAAATTTCTTAACGAAAAAAAAAATCAACTCTGCATAAAGAAGTTAAGAAACTAGACTTCCTACCCTTAATGTAGAAACTTGACTATATCAAATTAACTAGCTTTACACTCAATAACTTTAGCCTTTTCATTTGAAATTTGTCTCAGTTTCCTGATAATTTGCTTCATTTCGAATTCGCATGTATGAAGGAAAGGAAGTGGTAAACGTATACCAAACCGTTAAATTATATGCCTTTGAGCTTGCCTGTTATTTATTTATTTATGAGCCTCGAGGAGCCAAACCACATTGCAAAACTCGGTTCCTTGTTCAACATTTTCTTGAAAGGCATTATCGAGCTACCTATCAACTTCCCGGGGACACGGTTTTATAGCTCTAAAAAAGCAGCAGCAGCTATCAGTGCCGAACTAATGACGATTATCAAAGCAAGAAGAGTGGAACTGGAAGAAGGAAAGGCATCGTCTTCACAAGACCTCTTATCACATCTGCTTACATGTTCAGACAAAAATGGCAAGTATTTCACTGAGAAAGATATTGCAAACAACATCTTGTTACTACTCTTTGCGGGTCATGACACCTCCACTGTTTCTATCACTTTGCTCATAAAGAGTCTCGGTGAACACCCTGATGTTTATGACAAGGTGTTGAAAGGTTAGTTATGTTTTCAATTCTTTTGATGAATTTATTACTTTTGTAGAGGACTTAGGAAAATGGTTTTAGTTTGTGGGTGAAATTTGAATTTAAAATGGTTTCTAGGTAATCCGCTCGTTAAGGTAGCGGATTCAAGCATTTCTGATAGTAACCCATTGAGGTGGTAAGCGAAATACATGGTTCCTTTCACGTGGCAAGCGAAATAGATGGAAATCTCTGCCATTTGCATCATCACATGGGAATATATGTGAAAACAAAGTGAATCCACTCATTTAACCAATGGATTTAGTGATCAGTCCCATCAACCTCTTGCCACCTAGGCGGGTTCGTGTAAAAAATTCTTGAATACGCTACTTCAACGAGCGGATTACCTAGAAACCATTTTGATTTCAAATTTCATCTAGAAACTAAAATAATTTTCCTAAATTCCCTATAAAAGCAAAAAATTCTTCTCTTGATCACATGTTTAGATCAAATTTAATGATGAATGGCACATATTCTGCAGAGCAATTAGACATTTCCATGGCAAAAGAAGCAGGTGAGTTGCTGAAATGGGAAGACATACAAAAGATGAAATACTCCTGGAATGTTGTATCTGAAGTTATGAGGCTACATCCACCCGCCACCGGAGCCTATAGAGAGGCCCTAGTGGATATCGAGTATGCAGGTTATACCATCCCAAAAGGATGGAAGGTGACAAACATACATTTATTTTAGTAAATATTACATTCTTTAGATGAAAATATATTATTTGCAAAAGGGAAAATCACTAAAATGACCAAGTTGACTCAACTTTCTTTTTTTCAAAACGTATGTTGACTTTTAGACCACATCAAAATAAACAATACAAAAGCAACCGATCAGAAAAGACCATGTAACCTAACTCGACTAAGAAGGCTCAAAACCGACACTAAAAAGAGAAAAAGCACATGGGGTTCACAAAATCAACCAATCAAAACAAACCACGTGTACTTTGTAGCTAAAATCTAGCTAGCATCTTCCCAGTCAGCTAAATTTTAGCCAGGTTGAGAAAATGTTAGCTAGATTTTAGTCGGGTTAGGTTATATGGCATTTTCTTATTGGTATGTTGATTTGCTAGGCTAATATTTAGCTGGTAAGGAAAGATGCCGACTACATTTTAGCCGGGTTAGCTTACATAGCGTTTTCTGATTGGTTGGTATTGTGAACTCATGTGTTTTTTCTCTTTTTCTGTGCCGATTAAAATTTAGATTTCTTAGTCGGGTTAGCTTACGCGTTTTCTGATTTGTTGCTTTTGGATATATTTATTTTGGTGTGCGCTAAAAGTCAATGTGCATTCTATCAAAAAAAATGGTCAAAATGTTTATTCTCGTGATTTTTCCTTGCAAAATAAGTTGAATTAAACTGTCTGAGTGACTGACTATGTTGCATCTTCAGATACACTGGAGTTCTTCGTTAACACACAACGACAGTGCTAACTTTGAAGATGCGGCACGGTTTGATCCATCTAGATTTGAAGGCACAGGACCAACTCCATTCACATATGTGCCGTTTGGAGGAGGTCCTAGGATGTGTTTAGGGAAAGAATTTGCCCGATTGGAAGTGCTTGCGTTCCTTCACAACATTGTCGCCAATTTCAAATGGGACCTGTTGATACCCGGTGAGAAAATCGAATACGATCCCATGCCTATCCCCGTAAAAGGGCTTCCGATTCGTCTACATCCTCATCACGTTTGATTGATCTTAGCGTGAATCGATGAAGGTTGCATGCTGGAAGTGTAACTTTTCAACTTATGTGATTTGGTTTCTGTATTAAGGACATCCAACTGAAGGATGAAGGTACGTCGTAATGGATCTCCAGGATAATTATTATAATGTGTTTTGATTTGCATGCTAGAAGTGATACAATGACAAAGATATTGTGTAACTTTTCACCTTATGTGATTTGGTTTCTGTATTATGGGCATCCAACTAAATATATTATTGTACCATTAAACCTTTAAAAAATATGTCTAATTTATATTATAATATTTAACAATTTCTATGTAAGTTAATACTCTACTGAAAAGGGGGTAGATGACACGCCTGAGCGTGTCATAAAAGGGGGTAGATGACACGTCTGAGCGTGTCAAGGAAGACCCTGTCATAAAGGAAGATAACGCGCATTTGTGTGTCATCTATTTATGACACGCATTTACGATACACATTTTTTACATTCATTTTTGACACCCATTTGCGTGTCTTGGTTTTAGGTGTTTAAATTTTTTTTGTATAATTACTAATTTTCACATTAGATGACAATTAATGTCTCATAATACAAAATAAAATACATATATAGCATAACAATCCATTTCATACAATATTTCATAAAATATTAACAAACATTTCAATGTTAACAATATTTCATTAATGTCGATACAAAATTTCACCGGAAAATAAAGTTGAAAAACCCCAAATTAATAAGTCGAATAAATGAAATGAGGCCGGGATTAAATCGTGGTTTGAATGAAAAATAAAAGAAAAGAGTACGGGCTTGGGCTTGGCTCCAATGGGCCGATGAGAGCCTAGGTATATAAGGAGCATGACCAGCTACACCTCCTCATTTCCCCCATCCTCACGCAAGTTTTAGAGAGAGAACGAGATCGTGGGCTAGAGAGAGAAACCGAAGGGAGGCGGCTCAAAATCTCGGGAGACGTCACGCACCATCCCATCAACGTTTATCAACGAGAAGGAAGCAAATCCAGGTAATAACCTCGTCTAAATCTGAGTTTTTGTTCATGATTTGGGGTTTCGAGTTAACATAGGTTTAACCTAAAAAGGTTACATTTTTACGCATGAAATGACGATATAAGTATAGATCTAGCTTCAGAATCGATAAACCAATAGTTTGAACGTAAAAAGTTCGGGTCTTGGTGATCTGAAACCAACATGCAAATCTAGGGTTTCTTGGTGGGGAAGAAGGTCGCGGAGACGAACCTATCAAGTTCGTCTGAAACCAATCTAGTGAAACTAACAAATTCACTTAAGGACCTACCTGGCCAATGTACTAAGTTCGCCCAGGAACCATCCTAACGAATCTATCAAATTCGCCTAAAGCTAGAATAGCGAAACTAATAGGTTCGCTTAATGTCAACCTAGCGAAACTACTAAGTTCGCTTAGGCCATAATGGGCGAACTTGTCTAAGTTCGCCAAACCCTAAAGATAGAAACGTCTAGTGTCAGTCAGACCCATTATCTTATCTTATGTGACTTGATTATACAGTTTGTGTGTGACCTTAGTGACGCTCACTGACCAACCCCTATACTTTAGGAACCTACTTATCAGGTGAGTTCTATGTGCCCCTTATGTGTTATGTGCAAATGTTTTCCAATATTTTAGGGCTGAAGTGTATACGTGCAAATTAAATGAATGTTATGAATGATAATATGACAGTATGTGTTATATGAAAGTAAGTGATGAAGAAAGAATGAAACGAATGTTTACAAATAATGAAATGAATGTATGACATAATGTTAAAACGAATGAAATCGTGCTTTATATTTATATATTGCATGTATGAATGTACTAAACGTTATGGACGGAATGACGGACTACTTCGGTAGGACGGTACGATAATGGCGGCTACTACGGTAGACGGACAGCCATACGACTATTATGCAGACGGAATGATAAAGTCTAGAAAGGTAGACTAAATACGGCTACTATGGTAGACGAAGGCCCTTACGAAGCACGACTGCATATCTAGTTCGTATGGGAAACGGATGCCTTAGGGCAAACGGGCGAAAGGACGGACTACGATGGTAGGACGGTATGAGGACGGCCAAAGTTTTGTCGGACGGTAATGAAGGACGGACTACTTCGGTAGAAACGGTATGAATGACGGAGTACTACGGTAGGACGGTACATCTGTCTTTGTGACTTACGTAATCAATGATGGGCTGATCACCCATATGCGTATGACCAATGAATGTTCAATGAAGGCAAAGATGTATGTATATATATGTACTTACAAATAAATGTTAAATGAAGGTGATATGCTCTAAATTATACATGTTTTGCATTCATAAAAATCCCCATATTATGGTATTAATTGATTAATAACCTTTCAATTGATCCTTAAAACGTTTATATTTCATAATTGCAGGTTATTCAGTGTCTCAAATATAAACAAAGCTAAATCTTATCAAAAACACCAAGAAATCAAGCTTCTAGAAGGATCATTCCCGAGCTTTGACCCCCCAAGAAGTCAACCAAAGTCAACAATAGTCAACAAGCAACTAAAAGACAACATTTGGCAGCAAGGGAGGGATGCACGGCCGTGCATTGCCCTATTGAAACACCATACTTATCTCATACTTTATCATAGTTTTATAATGCGTAAAATGGTCCCAGTTTAACAAAACCTTGCCATAACCGGATAAGGTAACTTTTTATTATAATATTTTTTTACAAAAGATGATATAATTACATCATATTATATAGGGATCTTTCAACTCCGATCGTTCCGTCCTGGGGAAGCGTCATTCCACGTGCTTCTTTCCTGCAGTATTTGGAAAACATTTTTGAATTAGCTTACACTAAGTAAGTACACCGCATCGTTCATTTCATTTTAAACCCTTTAGGTTCTTATTATTGTTCAGGTTTTCCAGGCTCTTGGCGCCCCCGTGACCATCTCCGGACGTACCTCCGGTCACGTCATTCGTATATTTTATGGGTGTGCTAACCCCCTCGCGACCATCTTCGGACGTACCTCCGGTCCGAGTTTTTTTTAGTAAGGTTCTTATACTCGCCAGTATAGACCCCTTGCATTTGTCACGAAGACTCAATCATTTCCTCAGCACCGTAGGCTTGGAATCTTTTAAGTTTTCTTCCTTTTTTATTGAGATCCACCTTATAGGTCGGGTATCTCATTTCATTTGTGACCTTGAGTATCTTAGACTCACAGCCTCCCAAATGTATCAAGCATTTATTTTCATTCATGTATATGCTTGATTTATTTCCCAACCAGTCCTCACCTTAAAACTTCGTAACGATTTCTTCACGATACATTAAAAGGGTTTATATATAGGAAGTATCAGCGGCGTTGTTTTGGGTAAAAATTAACAAAACTAACTTTGTAACCAAATTTCATAAGTGAGGTAGTGTGCTTTGTAAAATCAATGTAAAGCAATGTAAAAACGTAAAGAGTAACACGGTTGTTTACGAGGAAAACCCTTGATTGTTTAGGATCTCCGGCATAAAACCTCGGGAAGTGACAATCGACACCTGCCTCGTTTATTCAATAAATGATAAAGAATTACAAGTATTGAGCAGCAAATGATCAAGCTAAGAGTGTTACAGAGGTGATTACGAGTCTAGAAAGCTAAGTGCGTAGTGAAGATGTGTGCTTAATCTATCAATACTGCTGATTAAATACATAGATAATGCTACCTAACTATCCGAGAATCCCGGAATCGACTTAGTCTTCAACTATGACCGTTGGAGGCTAATCCACTCGTGTTCTACACGTTCTTCTCAACTCCTAGACCGATTCTTCAGGGATTAAATCGACTTCACGTGTTTTACCTGCGTGTTGGTCAAGATAAAGGAAAGATACAACGGTTAGATAATACAGAAATTAAGGATACCGAAACCTGTCAGGATACCGAAGTACGTCGAAGATCCAGGATCCCTAGCTGTAAAACGACCCATAACAATTGTCCCCAAATTTTAACATCTGTCAAACACTTATTGACATCTGTAAAAATTTCAAAATTCAAATGGTAAATGATGATAGAGTCCTGAAGAGATGTTTACGAATTCCAATGCAATTTATCCGTTGCAATCTTCTGAATATATTCATTATTACTCCTTCTCTCTCATTCCCATCATCTTCAAGTTATAGCAGGTAAAATATCTTCTGAAAATCTTTGTTTTATCCTTGTGCAGCTCCGAAGTTTGCTGAATTGATTCCTGCAAGAAGTGATACAGATAAAAGAATTCAAGCTTTATTCGAAATACCTGTGGGAGAGAGATATTTCGCCTCGAGTCCACCGTTAGTCAAGCAAGGTTTGAAACCCAGTATTATGAATCCAAGATGTCTCCAGGAAAGGAATAATCAGTGCTTTTATTAACATATGCCATGATTCTGAACTGCCTTATTCTTCTGTAGGAATCCCTAAGTCAAGCTCTTAATTTTCCTTTTCTGATCTCGATAGCCTCTTGTCTAGAGCTGTCGTTGTCAAGGAGGGTCCCACACCAACTACTAAGTCCCGGGTTCCCCTACTCCGATCTAAAGCTTTGGGGAGTAAGAAGAGGAAAACGACTGACATAGTGGACCTGGAGATCTTTGAGGGCATGGATTCCAGTGAGACTGCCAAGAAGCTCCATTCCTTGCTGAATATGGTAAGCACTTTCTGGTATCCCTATTTCAATTTTGGGATCCCGAAAGTCTTAATTTATCCAAACCTTGCAGGGTCTTGAGAAGTTGAACGCCAACTTGGTTGCGGCAGAGAAGAACACTGAAGAAGCTCTGGAGAGGGTTGAGGATCTGAAGAAAATTGCTGCCAACAAGTCCAAGTACTTGGAGAAAGAGATCCAAATCTTAAAGGAAAAGCTGCAGGAGGATTTGGCTCAGTCCGAGTAGAAGTTACAGGAGACTGTGGATAATGCCAAGAGGTCTACGGCCATGGCTATTCTTTAATCCAGGATCCAGATGGCTGAGAAAGCTGCTACTAAAGGTTTTGATCCTGCAGCCTGGGATCTTTAGGGATGGCGCTCTTCTCTAGCTAAACTCGACGGCGAAGCTGTGGAAACTAGCAAGGTTGCTGAGGATGTTGGTGCTGGTGATGGTGAGAAGCAGGTGGACCAGGGCGATGAGGGTTAATGATGCGTAGGCCTGAGCCCTGGAATTTTTGGTCCGTTGATTGTTCTTGTTGGTTGATCATGGTTACTGCAGTCTTTGAACAATTTACCTTTTTAGGTTTTTGGGATCCCTGCATGGGATAGACAATTTGATAACTTGTGAATCCGGGTGGATGGGTCTAGGTTTTGGATGAAGCCCAGATCACTTTCTTTTCCTGCACTTTAAATATTAGTAGATGAATGATGACTATCTGCCATGATTGTTGCATGATTGTTGCATGTTTGCCTTGATATATTTTTCAAAATTAGGATCCCGAGGTAATTAAAACTTAGAAAAATAGGTTCGAACATATTTTCAGGATACCGGATCTTTAATAATAAATTCTCAGGTTTTTATCAAATTTAGACTTAGGAAAACACAATTTGTTTTTAATAAATGATGTTAAATAAGAGTACCAAACGTATCATGACTTAGCCATTCTGCTTTCAAATCTTCTTGTAATTGAAAAATTAGTAAAACATACCTTTGTGGAGTACGAAGTCGGATATATATAAATACCGAATCAGTACAAAGTTTAGAGTATAACAACTATTAGTTGTCCCCAGTGTTCAGTCGTTGAATACGTCATAGGCTTAGTAAGTACACTTCGGGATCCTCGTTAGTTTTTAACTTGTTCAAGGACCCTGAGTCATATTGATGCAAAGTCTTTGAGTTAACACACAAGTGTTACATATTTGAAATCGTGGGCCAAGCCAAAAATGTGGGCTAAGCCAATTCTGAGTTAGCATGAAAATGCTAAAAACCTTAGCTTTAACACGTAAGTGTTAAATGTTCGGGAGAAACTTGATAAATAACACGTCTGTTATATTCGTAGCACCCAATATATAGCCAACAGTGATGAAATTATCAGCCACTGTTACATGGACTGGTCGCACCACCTTGAACTATAATTGGATATCGTGCGCTCCTGGCGGGGTGTAGAAACCCAATCTACTTAGAAAGGCGAAATCCGTTTAAACCTTTGAGGTATTCAGGATACCCAAACTTAGGAGAGATGGACAATCTCTTTCTTCTGTTGGGATCCCTGGAGATATTTCCTACAAAACAGGAAATCTTGGTGAAGGTGGGTGTTAGCCTTGCTAACACCCCTCCGACGCTCAAGTCAGTACTTTGATCAAGGGTAATAAGTATAAAAATAGTCAGGGGTAGAAGACATACCTGTTTTAGTTAGAGTTTAAGTTTTAACTTACATAAAGTAGGTTTTGAGATGGATAGCATTCCAGGATCTTGGCAGGATATCTCCTTCCATAGTAGCCAACCAATAAGCACCCTTGCCTGCTTCTAATCAATCAAGTTTGGGCCTTCCCATTTTGGTGCAAGCTTTCCATCATTGGGATTGGTAGTATTTTGAAATGCCTTTCTTAATATGAGATCACCTACTTGGAATCTTCTAACCCTTATGTTTTTGTTGTATGACTTTGCTATCCTCTGCTGATAAGCTGCAATGCGAACTTTGGCAAGATCCCTAAGCTCATCCACGGTATTGAGATCCTAAGCAAGAGCTTCGTCGTTGGTCTCTGAAGATTGAAAGTTGGTTCTGGAAGTAGGGATAACCATCTCTGTCGGCATCATTGCTTCAGTTCTAAATACCAAGGAGAATGGAGTCTGCCCTGTGGCGTTTTTCGTGGTTGTCCTATCTGCCCAAAGTACAAACGTTAGCTCTTCAGCCCATCTTCCTTTCTTTGCTCCTAATCTCTTCTTGAGGTTGTAAACGATGATCTTGTTGCTATATTCTGCTTGTCCATTGGCTTGAGGATGTACTGGGGTAGAAGTTATAATTTTGATTCCCCAACTGGCACATAAGTCAGTTGTTCTCTTGCCAATGAACTGAGATCCATTATCACATACTATCTCCATCAGGATTCCAAATCTCGTCAGGATAATGCGCTTGATGAAGGAGATGACTTCTTTCTCTTTAACTTAGGCAAATGCCTCAACTTCTATCCATTTAGAGAGGTAATCCGTCATTGCTAGCATAAAGACCTTTCCTTCTGGTGCTTTGGGAAGTTGCCAACGATATCCATTCCCCACTTCATAAATGGCCAGGGAGAGATGATTGGGTATAAAGGTTCGGCCGGTTGATGGAGTATGTTGCTGTGTCTCTGGAAAGCGTCACATTTTTTAGAGTAAGTCACAACATCTTTCCTCATGGTAGACCAGTAATATCCTGTCCTCAGGATCCTTGAAAATAGCGCTCTGCCCCCGGTGTGATTACCACAATCTTCTTCATGTAGATCTTTCAGGACTTCACGTGCTTCAGGATCTTCCAAGCATCTTAAGTATCGACCTGCAATTGATTTTCTATACAAAATATTTTCAAACATTATAAAACGAGACATCCTCATGCGAAAAGCCTTGTGGCTCTTCTCATCACTCGGGATTTCACCATCCTGCAAGTATTTATTAATAGGTGAAATCCAGGATCCTGGAATAGGTTCAAGATCCCGAATGCCTGCTTCTTCTTCAGTGTTGGATACTTCATTCACCTTCTCGATTGTTGGGCTCTGAACGTGTATGATAGGTATTTTGGTACCTTCTGGTACTCTAAGAGCTGAAGCAAGGTTTGCTAAGGCATCAACCTCAGTGTTATCTTCTCTAGGCACCTGTGTAATGTTAAAAGTTTTGAATTCTATGGATAATTGCTTAACTATTGTGATATATTTGGCTAACTTATCACCTTTTACTATATATGAACCATTGAAATGATTAGCAATTAACAATGAGTCAACATATACCTGAAGATCAACGCCTCATACTCTGCTTCATTATTCGTAGCCTGGAACCCACAGCTTATGGATTGGGGTAATATATCCCCTTGTGGCGATTTTAGTATGATTCCAAGTCCTGTTCCTCTAACGTTTGAAGCATCATCAATGAATAAAGTCCATTCGTCCTTTGATTCTTCTAGTTGTTGGACTTCTAAATCTGCTTCTTGTTGGATATCACTGCTGAAATTAGCCACAAAGTCCGCCAGTGCCTGAGACTTTATTGTTATTCTAGGTTCATATATGAGGTCATAGTCGCTGAGCTTGACTGACCATTTAGCCATCCTTCCCGACATCTCTGGTTTTCTTAAGACACACTTAATAGGATAATTAGTTTTAACATGAATAGCATGAGTTTCAAAATAATGTCTAAGCTTAGTTGATGCCATTATTAAGGCTAAAATTAATTTTTCTAAATGAGAGTACCTTGTTTCCGCTGGTAGCAAACTTTTACTTACATAATATACCAGATTTTGTTGTCTCTCATGATCCTTGACTAATACAGCACTTACGGTGCTTCGGGATACTGCCAAGTATAGGGACAATGGTTCACCGTCTTCTGGTTTCATCAGTAGAGAAGCTGATGATAAGTATTCATTCAATGATTGGAGTGCTTGTTCATGCTTCTCTCCCCATTCGAATCTCTTGTTCTTCTTTAGGATGTCGTAGAATTCCTTGCATTTTTCTTAGGATCTTGATATAAATCTATTGAGTGCTGCTACTCTGCCAGTTAGTCTTTAGACATCCTTTGTGTTTGCTGGGGATTTCATATTGATGATAGCTTTGATTTGTTCTAGGCTGGCTTCTATTCCTCTTTTGGTCACCATATAGCCTAAGAACTTTCCTGCCCCCACTCAGAAGTGACATTTCGAGGGGTTCAACTTCATATTGTATTGGTCTAGGATATCAAATGCGTCTCTAAGATCCCTGAGGTGATCCTCAGCTTTCTTTGATTTTACCACCATGTCATCTATATAGACCTCCATAGTGTCCCCTAGTTTCCCTTTGAACATCATGTTCACCAGCCTTTGGTATGTAGCACCTGCATTTTTCAAACCAAAGGGCATAGCAATATAACAATAAATACATGTAGGAGTCATGAACGCAGTATCCTCCTGGTCTGAGGGTTCTATCTGAATTTGTTGAAATCCTGAAGAGGCATCCATAAAAGTCAGGATTCCGTGGCCTGCTGTAGCGTCCACCATCGAGTCTATGTGTGGTAATGGGAAGGGGTCTTTAGGACATGCTTTGTTGAGGTCTGTGTAATCTACACAAACTCTTCACTTCTTGTTCTTCTTCTAGACTACCACTACGTTGTCTAGCCACCTTAGGAATTTTACTTCCTTTATCATTCCAGACTTGAGAAGTCTTTCCACCTCTTCTTGGATGATTACGTTTCTCTTCGGAGCAAATTTCCTTCGCTTTTGATGTATTGGCCTGAAACGTTTATCAATTCCAAGTTTATGAGTTATGATATCTTGGGATATACTTGTCATGTCCTCGTGCTTCCATGCGAAGGTTGCTTTTCTGCCCTCCAGGAAGTTCAGGATATCTTTTTAATATCTTCAGGGATATTGCTCCCTATAAGGATCTTTACTTCTGGATTTTCAGCATCCAGGAATACCTCTTTAACATCCTATTCTTTAGCTTCTAGAACATCCCTGGCCTGCTTTGTTAATTGCTATGCTTGTCTGGTTTTGATGGAGGCTTTCATCGAAGAAGTGTAGTAATCCTTAGCCTCTTGCTGATCACTGTTAATCTTCACTACTCCCCAAGTTTTATCTCTCCGACTGTGCTTTTGACTTCTCCGTTGAATCCTACCAGCATTGAGGATTTTGAAATAATTTTAGAATCCGGGATCCCGATTCTCTTCAGGAATTCATGCTGAATTATGTTCACCGAGCTCCCTCCGTCAATCAGTATCCTCCTGATGAAGTGGTTTGCAATGTATAGTGTAATCACCAGGCCATCGTGATGAGGATCCTGTACGTCATTTCTGTCATCTTCGTCGAAACATATCACCTTTTCTTCAGTTAAGCTGGAGGTCCTACTAGGTCTGTCACCATTCTCTGTTTTCGCTTCTTTGACATTTCTTTTTGCTGCAGAGTAAGAAGTACCACAAATATCAGATCCACCAGATATAAAACCTATTACCTTGGCATCTAGCGGTGGGGATTTTGCTCTCTGCGGGATCCTGTCATGATCCTTAGTCTTGTTCTTTCCTTTGCCCAGAAATTCTTTGAGATATCCCTTGCTCAGGAGATAGCTTATTTCCTTCCACAAAGCAATACAATCCTCAGTTATATAGCCAAAGTCTTCGTGGAATGCACACCACTTGGACTTGTCTTTTCCTCCTAAGTTCCTCTCAAACTTGCGAGGCCACCTGGCTGTTTCTCCAAGATCCTGCATAGCAAATAGCAAACCAGTCGTATCAATAGAAAAACAGTATTCAGACAACTTAGGATATTCTTCTTCGTCCTCGTCATCCTCTACGACGTTGACCCTGTGATTGTCCGGCTTAGAATACGGCTTTGATCTGTACGACTTGGAAGGTGTAGGTTCAGTTTTCCGGTTAGGTTGAGTGCAGCTTGTCGGAGCATTCACTCTCTGCTGGATCTTTTTATCATCTTCCAGCCTAATAAACCTCAATGCCCAGTTCCTGACTTCATCAAGGTTCTTGCAACGATTCATAACAAGGTCTTCGTAAAATTAAGAATCCTTCTGTAGTCCCATCTTGAAGGCCTGGACTGCAGTGGCAACGTCAAGGATCGGGATATCCAGAGATTCCTGACCAAATTTGCTGACATAGTCTCGGAGGGATTCTCCGGGATTTTGGATTATTCTGTATAAGTCACTTGTTAATCTTTCAAAAGTTCTACTGCAAGAGAATTGATTGTTAAACATGTTAATTGATGTGTTAGTATTTACACATCTTTTTGGCACAAAACTTCGCTCATTTAATGATCAATTCTTGGTTTTATTCAACGTTTAGACACTTATTTGCTTCATTTCTTGTTTTGTAGGTTTTTGTGAAGCTTGGTGAATAAACAAGAAGATTCCAGGATAAACAAGTGAAGTTTTAGGGTTTCTGTGATGGAGGCACGGTCGTGCCCCTATTTGGCACGGTCGTGCCAAGCTCCAAAACCCTAAGCACGATCGCGGCCACATCTGGCACGACCGCGCCAAGCCAAATTCCAAGGCACAACCGTGCCTTGGATGCCCATGGTCGCGTGTCATCTCGTGAGTCTGAACAGCTGTACGTCCTCAATCAGTGGTACCCAATGGAAGCTACGGATCGGTCAAACCTCTGTAACACGGTCGTGCCAAGACCTAGACACGACCGCGTCCCTGTCCTAGGCACGGTCGTGCCTTCTCTCCTGGCACGGTCGTGCCTCCCCTATTCTATTTAAACAGAACTTAATTCTCATTCAGACATTCAGCAACCAGGGGAGAAACCTACTGTTCCAGCTCGAGTTTTCTTTGTTCCAGCCATATTTCAAGATTCTTGGAGAGGATACAACATCAAGAGGATCACCATACATCAACAACAACATCTAGGCTTAGAGGAGTGGTTTGATTCTTGTTTTCATATCATGTTTCTCTCTATTTTCCCCTGCTTATTTGTAATTTTGATGCTCATGATGAGCTAAAACTCCTGTTCACTTTGGTTTAGATGAAGTTTAGATACATTTGACAACATTAATGGATTATTGGCAATTATTGTGTTAATGTTATGACAACCGTATGATTATTCCTTGATGAAATTATGTATTCAAGTATTTTGAGTTGTTTACAAGACTTGTATTTGTGTTTGTCATATTATGTTGGAAAACTTATGATTTATGCTTATATTCATGGATTGGTGTATGTAATTATGCTAGTTTATGGCATTTGACTAGGAATGGTGAATGAAGTCTTGTTTATGAATCATTATATTTGTATGTGTAACCTTATGCTTATGTTTGGAAAGACAAAGTATTTGTTATGATGTGTCATATTTAGTATTGTGTTTATCTAGGAATTGTTGACACATCCTCCTAATTTATATAATCTTTATATGAACATTGTATGTTGAAGAAATGCATATTGTTGTCTAAATTAATCAACTTGAGGTGGATAGTGTGTTGTTCATATTATCTTTCCAACTAGTTGTTGGATTAGTGTACCTTAATCGGAAGCTAGTTCAATCTTTATAAACATTAACATGATTATTAAACACGTGAGCCTCATTGTATAACTTTAGGTGGTTGGTTTGTGTAATTCATGCTAGCTTTCCGAATAGTCATTTGATTAGATATCTTTGACGAGAATTTAGTCAATTTATGTATCGTGTATTTGCCATGTTTCTATAAATGTATTGAATGTATTCTAAATGGATTCGACACTGAAGTGATATTTTCTCCTTGATTGTTTGATTTGTGATTTTAGTCTAGTTTTATATTCTTGCATAGTAGTTTAATTAAAAATCAACTTAAACATCTTTTACCCATACTTGATTGAATCTTAGTCCCGGTTTATTATCGCATCCCACCGTGTCCACGGATTGATATCCGGTTCTTACCTTTACTATATTGTTATCAGACGGGTACACTGCCCGGTGTGTGTGATTAGTGTTTGGTGAAAACCCTTTTTAAAACTAATTGTGTAAAATACTTATAAATATATATATATAGTTTGCACGCATCATTAATTAAATGAGCAAATGAAGTAATAGAATATGGAGGAACATTAAGCAGCCATTTAAGGATGATCCTATTAAGGTAGAGCCAAAGCGTTTGCATAAGCAGGCTTCCTTTAGGTCCAAGGGAATGGGGTTTATCTCCATCCTTTCCCTGTACTGTGCGACGTGCTCCTCGGGATCTGTAGTTCCAATGTAAAACTTCATATTAGGAGTCTGGAAGCGCTTGGGGATCTTAGCATCACATAATGGTGGAGCGAATTTGGAGATCCTGTGACTGGTAGAGGACATCTCCGGTATAGGTTGGACCGCACCTGGTACACTGGAAATCATCTCTCTCAACTTCTTTAACTCCTTGGCCATGGATGGAGTGATTCCTGTGTCCTGCACAAATTCGTTAGCATTTGAAAATTGATTGAATGTGTTACCGTTCTCAGGATTTCGGAACGATGATCCCGGAGTAATTCCAAGATCCTGATTTGTCGTAACTCTGACATCCGGGGTAGGGCCAACTGCAGTAATCCCTTTTTGCATGGGAAGGAAATCTCCCTTATGGATTTATGAGGATCCTGAATAATTAAAATTTCAAGATCCTTGGTTGCAGCGGGGTCGTCACTTCCACTGGTTTCTTCGATTCCTTAACTTTCTCAATCTCCCGAAACAGCGCTTGGTTAGTCTTCCTCAGTTGTTCCATTTGTTGTTTCATCTTCGAGAACAGATCGAGGATATCATTGTTTGATACGATCACAGGTCCACCAGCAGGTATTCCAGATCCCGAAAGACCCGCAGGAGTAGTTTTCTTCGGCTGATTAACACTTTTTTGAAATGGAGGAGAAGGAATAGGGTTGACCAAGCCAGAGCTCGAAGACGGAGCAGAAATAGAAATATTTTTGGATTGGGACGACATATTTGAAAATAGCTTTGAAATATAGTGATCGAACACAAACTTTAGTAAAGATTTGAAGATGAAAATCACCACTTAACCCACGGTGGGCGCCAAATTGTTTTGGGTAAAAATTAACAAGACTAACTTTGTAATCAAATTTCGTAAGTGAGGTAGTGTGCTTTGTAAAATCAATGTAAAGAAATGTAAAAACGTAAAGAGTGACACTGTTTACAAGGAAAGCACTTGATCGTTCAGGATCTCCGGCATAAAACCTCGGGAGGTGACAGTCGACACCTGCCTCGTTTCTTCAATAAATGATAAAGAATTACAAGTATTGAGTAGCAAATGATTGAGCTATGAGTGTTACAGAGGTGATTACAAGTCTAGAAAGTTAAGTGCGTAGTGAAGATGTGTGCTTAATCGATCAATATTACTGATTAAATACATAGATAATGCTAACTAACTATCCGAGAATCCCGGAATCGACTTAGTCTTCAAATATGACCGTTAGAGGCCAATACACGCGTTTTCAACACGTTCTTCTCAACTTCTAGACCGATTCTTCAGGGATTAAATCGACTTCACGTGTTTTACCTGGGTGTTGGTCAAGATAAAGGAAAGATACAACGGTTAGATAATACAGAAATTAAGGATACCGAAACATGTCAAGATACCGAAGTACGTCGAAGATCCAGGATCCCTAGCTGTAAAACGACCCATAACAGCCGTATCCACCACCTCTTTAGTACTTCGTGAGTACTCCGTTATTCCATTTTAGGGTTTAGACTCTGATGTAGTGTGAAGCATACATCTTATTTCCTATTGTATTTGTGGTTTTTAGTTAGTTTTGTGTACGTTTTTACTTGTTTTTGCTTTGTTTTGAGTCCATGTCAGGTTTACAGGAGCTCGTGTGGAATATAACTCAAATCCCTAAGAAACCGAGCACGAGAGTGAAGCCAGAGAATAAAAGTTAAAACGTTGAAAAATAAGTTCCTCGCGGTACGTGAAGGAGGAGAAGAGATTTTTCGCGATACGTGAGAAAAGCCAAAAGTGGGCGCAACTATTTTGTTCCTTGCGGTACGCGAGGAACCCAGGCAATCCTTTCGCGATACGCGAGAGATGTTAATTCCGAGAAAAAAACCCTTTTTTGAGTTTAAATAGATTTTGATAGCCATTCTTGGAGAATGGGATCTTTTGGCCGTCCAGAAAAAGTTTTAGGGCAATTTTGGGAGGTTAGAGAGAGAATCAAGTGCAAAGATTGAAGATTTGGATCAGGGTTTGTTAGTTTTAGCTTATTCGGTTTTCAAGATTACGTCTTTTGTGTTTGATTGCTGTGATTGAAACCAAGTTCTTATCTGTTACTTCTGTTTTGATGTTTTGGATTATGATTCTTGGCTAGATCTTTGGTACTGCCTAGGTTTATGATGAATATTTGCTAAAGTATTGATTTTTATCGGTTTTTGGATTCGAATGATGGATTAATGATTTTGTAATGATCTTGGTTTGATAATTGTGATGTATGTGCATGCTTTGTTCTGATTAAATGTTTATTATAATCCCGCATGTGTTCTTGTTGAATGCCTTTCAGTTATAGATGCATGTTTAGGTTGCTTGCTTCATTGTTGGTAACTGTGATGGTATTGTTAGATGTAGTAGTCCATAGGGAGAGTAATTGGTTTTGATTTAGATTGAATGTTCCTCTTATCTCGATACCCGAAAGGTGAGAGGTAATTGGTTAGTCTTCGTATTAGGATTCCTAGTGTTAACTGTCTCAGAGGAAGTTGCCTTAGGTTCTTAGTAATTGTTGCTAGTCCGAGTCATAGTGTGCTGATCTGAGATTACCCAATGCATCTGCGATGTATTGTGGACAATGAGATCGAGAGGTGATTTGTCTTTTGGGTACATTATTATTGTTGGAGAGACTGAAAGGTAATCTGACTATCTGGTGAGTTTACTGCATCTGTAGGTTTCTTAGTTGGTGACAGTTTGCCCTTGAATCACGCGTTGGTCGACCTAGATGCTAGCATCAATCTGATGCCTTATTCTACATACAAGCAGCTAGACCTAGGAGATCCTAAGCTAACGCGCATGAGCATATCCTTAGCTGACCGTCCAGTCAAGTATCCACAAGGAATTGTGGAAAACTTGCTAGCTAAGATAGACAAATTCGTCTTCCCCATGGATTTTATCATCCTGGACATGGATATGGATGATAGAGTCCCACTCATCCTAGGGCACCCGTTTCTGTGCACCGCCATGACATTGATCGATGTCTTTGATGGAAAGATCACACTTTGTGTGGGGGATGAGTCGGTTACCTTAAAGTCCATGAAGGAGGCTGGTGAGCAAAGCCACTTCGTGTGCATGATTGATGCCTTCATGGACGATCATAGGGACTCTGATATTATAGAGATAGATGTTGGTGAACCCGCCCCTGGTTTAGGAGAACCATCTGATTGGGCGGTGGAGTTAGAAGAGCTGCTGAATGAGCCGGATGAATACGGCGATGAGGTGCCCAGTGATCTGCAGGAGATGATGGCAGAGATGGAGGAGATGATAGGCAAAACCCCAAGTGTGGGGATGATAGAGGAAGTAGAGGATCCTGATGATCCGAGTCAGAGTCTAGTTAGCTATAGTAGTGTCTCTAGGGTTCGATAATCCGGTTTACCATTAATCTGTACTACACTCGATAGGTACACTTGGTTGTCAGTGCGGTTTAGTTCATAAGTACTCCATTTATTACTTTGGAGTCTAGATTAGTTTTTTATTCATAGTTTTTATAGACCGGCTGGGCGACATATTTATTCCATAGTTTGCTACGTACACCATCCACACTTGCCTAGGTACACTGGCAAGTGTGGATAGTGTACCTATGAACTAAACCGCACTGACAGACAAGTGTACCTATCGATTGTAACCGGATTATCGAACCCTAGAGACACTACTATAGCTAACTAGACTCTGACTCGGACTAAAGATGATTGATTGGGGGGTTTTCTACACTATTGATTAACTAATAATGCTGACTACTAAAGATTGACTTTAACTATCAGACAAAGGACTTCGGGAATATCGGGAATGGGAAGAATACCACCTAGGTCGGAATCCTACTTGAAAAGCACAGACTTCTACCGGTTATGGAAACTATGATGGATCTGGGTATCTAAGGATAACAGCTCTAGACAACCTAGTGGATCCCTAATCACTCTCAGGGTGTCACCAACTAAGAAACCTACAGATGCAGTAAACTCACCAGATAGTCAGATTACCTTTCAGTCTCTCCAACAATGATAATGTACCCAAAAGAAAAATCACCTCTCAGTCTCAATGTCCACAATACATCGCAGATGCACAGGGTAATCTCAGATCAGCACACTATGACTTGGACTAGCAACAATTACTAAGAACCTAAGGCAACTTCCTCTGAGACAGTTAACACTCGAAATCCTAATACGAAGACTAACCGATTACCTCTCACCTTTCGGGTATCGAGATAAGAAGAACACTCTATCTAAATCAAAACCAATTACTATCCCTATGGACTACTACGTCTAGCAATACCATCACAGTTACCAACAATGAAACAAGCAACCAAAACATGCGTCTATAACTGAAAGACATTCAACAAGAACACATGCAGGATTATAATCAACATTCAATCAGAATAAAGCATGCACATACATCACAATTATCAAATCAAGATCGTTACAAAATCATTAATCCATCATTCGAATAAAAAAATCGATAAAAATCAATACTCTAGCAAATATTCATCATAAACCTAGGCAGTACCAAAGATATAGCCAAGAATCATAATCCAAAACATCAAAATAGAAGTAATAGACAAGAATATGGTTTCTATCACAGCAATCAAACACAAAAGACGTAATCTTGAAAACTGAATAAGCTAAAACTAACAAACCCGGATCCAAAGCTTCAATCTTTGCACTTGATTCTCTCTCTAACCTCCCAAAATCGCCCTAAAACCTTCTCTGGACGGCCAAAAGATCCCACTCTCCAAGAATGGCTAGCAAAATCTATTTAAATTCAAACTAGGGTTTTTTTCTCGGAATTAACATCTCTCGCGTATCGCGAGATAATATGACAAGGCCTTCACGGTTAGTCGGGCCCTGATTTGAAGATCCTTGCGTACCGTGAGGCTTGGTGTCTCTCCCTCACGAAGGACTAAATTTCCCTCTTTTTGCACTTTTAAATCTTAGGACTTCTTCTCTTGCTCGGTTTCTTCATGATATTTCTTGTAATTCTCACTAGCACCTGAAAACATAACAAAGACTCAAATGTACACTAAAACGACAAGAAACATATATAAACTATATAAAAACGCACTAAAAACAATGGAATAAAGATGTGTGCTTCACACTACATCAAACATCCCCACACTTAACCTTTTTTCGTACTCGAAAAAGTTTGCAATGGAATCATAACTAGACATAGCTTTCACAATCTCAATTAATTCAATAAGCCAAACATACTCACGCGTTAAAAAGCAATAATCGGTATTTCTATCCGGATTAAACCCAACCACCAACTTTCAAGCATATGTTTGCTAGGTACACTATGTTGGAGTGATATGCTTGGTAATATGTTTGAGTGTAGAAAGGGTTATTCATCGTTGGATATAACCCTTTTTGAGCCTTTGCTTATCCCTGCGAACAACACCGACTACCACTACCATAGATAGATTGATTGATATGCTTGGTAATATGTTTGAGTGTTAATGTTGTTTATAGGCAAGTGTGGATATAAAAACTATGAATAAAAACCTAATCTAGACTCCTAAGTAATAAATGGAGTACGTATGAACTAAACCGCACTGACAGGCAAGTGTACGTATCGAGTGTAGGACAGCTTAATGGTAAACCGGATTATCGAACCCTAGAGACATTACTATAGCTAACTAGACTCTGACTCGGACTAAAGATGATTGATTGGAGGTTTTCTACACTACTGATTAACTAATAATGCTGACTACTAAAGATCGACTCAAACTATCAGACACAGGAATTCGGGAATATCAGGAATGGGAAGAGTACCACTTAGGTCGGTATCCTACTTGCAAACAACAAACTTCTACCAGTTATGGAAACTATGATGGATCTGGGTATCTAAGGATAACAGCTCTAGACAACCTAGTGGATCCCTAATCACTCTCAATGTGTCACCAACTAAGAAACCTACAGATGCAGTAAACTCACTATATAGTCGGATTACCTTTCAGTCTCTCCAACAATGATAATGTACCCAAAAGACAAATCACCTCTCGGTCTCAATGTCCACAATACATTGAAGATGCAAGGGGTAATCTCAAATTAGCACACTATGACTCGGACTAGCAACAATTACTAAAAACCTAAGGCAACTTCCTCTGAGACAGTTAACACTCGGAATCCTAATACAAACACCAACCGATTACCTCTCACCTTTCAGGTATCGAGATAAGAAGAACACTCAATCTAAATCAAAACCAATTACTCTCCCTATGGACTACTACGTCTAGCAATACCATCACTGTTACCAACAATGAAGCAAGCAACCTAAACATGCATCTATAACTGAAAGACATTCAACAAGAACACATGCGGGATTATAATCAACATTCAATCACAATAAAGCATGCACATACATCACAATTATCAAACTAAGATCGTTACAAAATCATTAATCCATCATTTGAATCTAAAAACCCATAAAAATCAATACTTTAGCAAATATTCATCATAAACCTAGGCAGTACCAAAGATCTAGCCAAGAATTATAATCCAAAACATCAAAACAGAAGTAATAGACAAGAACATGGTTTGAATCACAGCAATCAAACATAAAAGACGTAATCTTGAAAACCGAATAAGCTAAAACTAACAAACCCGAATCCAAAGCTTCAATCTTTGCACTTGATTCTCTCTCCAACCTCCCAAAATCGACCTAAAACCTTCTCTGGACTGCTAAAAGATCCCGCTCTCCAAGAATAGCTATCAAAATCTATTTAAATTCAACGTAGGGTTTTTTCTCGGAATTAACATCTCTAGCGTATCGCGAGATAATATGGCTAGGCCTTCACATACCGCGAAGGCCAAATTAGTCGGGCCCTGATTTGAAGATCCTCGCGTACCACGAGGCTTGGTGTCTCTCCCTTCGCGTACCGCGAAGGACTAGATTTCCCCTTTTTTTCACTTTTAAATCTTGGGACTTCTTCTCTTGCTCGATTTCTTCATGATATTGCTTGTAATTCTCACGAGTACCTGAAACACAACAAAGACTCAAATGTACACTAAAACGACTAGAAACATATATAAACTATATAAAAACGCACTAAAAACAATGGAATAAAGATGTGTGATTCGCACTACATCAAACATCCCACACTTAACCTTTTTTCGTACTCGAAAAAGTCTGCAATGGAATCATAACTGGACATAGCTTTCACAAACTCAATTAATTCAATAAGCCAAACATACTCACGTGTTAAAAAGCAATAATCGATATTTCTATCCGATTAAACCCATCCACCAACTTTCAAGCCCCCGTTTAGTGTTCTAATTCATATTACCAAACATATCAATCAATTTATCTATGGGACTCACACTCAAAAGCTACAGCTCTACCTAATCCCGTCTCGCGGTCATGTCTAGGCACGAGTTAAACCATATAGATTTCACCCACCACGTTAAACTAAGATTTACAGGTTTTAGAAATTGAGATGATTAATGAATGAATTGATGAAATATGAGCATTAAATTTAATATATGAACTTTCATCTAGAGGCATTTCAACCAAGTCATTACCCCGGAAGGTAACACATAGACTACAGTCTAAATAATTAAGCGCATAAGAATCTAACCCAATGGTGTTTCAATCAGGCTGGAACCTGAAGTGTGACACGTAGGCGAAACTTAGATTTCAATCAAATAAGCTCAAGTATATGTATTATGTATTATGGATGCGGGCGCCACTGAAACTCGGATTTATTCTCATAAAAAGAAAGTGGTGTGCCATGAAATTTCAAAAACCTCTAAATTTTAACTTAACGTGGTACCTATCACCCTATGTTGACAGTTTCAATATTACCGACACCCCTAAGATGAATACCCACAAGATATCATGAATTAAATCAATTAATTTCCTAATCAACACTCACAGGCTATTTAAGCTCTACTAGTTGGCTGGGTCTACCAAAACATCACTAATTAGACGCGTTTTCAATTATTTATTTCATTTAAACTTAACAAGCAAATCCAGTTGTACTATCATTTTCCATTTATTATGCACAACTTTTGATTTTTAAGGACATTTTTTTTAAATTTTTCAATTTTTTTTGTATTTTTATAACCTAGGTAAACTAAACTCACTAGACGCAGTCCCATCCCCACACTTGAAACAAACATTGTCCCCAATGTGAACTGAGAAACACAGAAAATAAAAAGACAAAAATAAAAGGAAAAGACTTAGCTGGTAATGTAGCAAAGATTTGTGTCCAGCATTACTCTTCCACATGTGCACCGTATAGCATTTTGGTCGTGGCTGCACAATCAACTGTCGGGTTGCCTTTACAAGATAAATAAGATGAGACATCGACTCCGACCGAATGGAGATTGAGTATGGACGGAGTTATCAATACCTGCACAGTAAACCTCAAACAAACCCACAACATTAAACTGACTCAAGTTACAGACTCAAAATAAAATAAAAAACTCAACTGACTCACTAAGACTCAAGATAGATTAGGGAAACGTACCCGATGAGTGACAAACACATAGACATGAGTGCCACAAGCAAGGTGAAACATTGGTCATGAACGGTTCTTAAATTTACCATGGTAGGTAGTCGGTGGATATGATGGTATGTGTGATGAAAGAGGGTGGTGATGGATGGATGGTAATGAAGAATGATGATGTAGTAATGGTGGTAATGGTGCATAATGGTGATGGTGAATGGTGGCGGGTATGGGAAACCATAGGAAACAAAGGAAGTGGGAGCATTTCAGGATTCCTCCGCGTACCGCGAGAAACAGGGCAGCCCTCCTCGCGTACCGCGAGGAGGCAATTTTTATGCCGGCCATAACTTTTGTCCTTCGCGTACTACGAGGGACTCCTGGCCTTGCTTCGCGTACCGCGGGGCACCCTTCTTCACAGAAAGTTTATGGGGTTTTTATACTTAGAATATTTTTGACCCCCTAAATTCCTTCTTCTCCAAATTCTACTAAAACCCGTTCCAATGATAAAATCAAGTTCATACATACCTGGAACTTCATTCCTAATGATTTTCCTCACGGAATCGAGCGCGAATCCTTGCAAGACACACACAAAACAAAACACGCAAACCAAAAAAATAAAAAATGACACGTAAATAAACCAAGAAATTCATACAAACTATACAGCACGGGCACTTTTCTGAGACTCAAACAAACGTATCAGGAGGCTTCTCCTTCATTCTGTGCGGTCTCCCAGCTCTCCAAACCATCAGCAAACAATTACCAACCCCTAAACCTCTATTACATCTATCATTCGGGTCCTTCCGCCAGAATTTAAATCTACCCGGTCCGAATATAACACGGTTCAAGTACATCAGCAACTTATCACCCCTAAACGTCCCCACACTTGGGATTTTCAATCTCCCTACATCATGTGAAACACTCAACGCTCGGGTTCTCTCATGGGGTGGCCTAGACTTAGGGGGGTGACTCAGTCTCACTCCCCTCAACACTAACAACAGTGATAAGCACAACAGTGATAAGCAAAGGCTCAGAAAGGGTTATATCCAACGGTGTGGCCTCTCTACTCTCACATAAAGGTGTGAGGTATGCAGGGGAGGCCACGACACCAGGAACTGCCTCGTCAGTCAGCAGGAGCATGTTGATTTCATGGGTAACCAGAACCAAGGGTACAATAATAACTATAAAGGGCCACTGCTGTTCGTTACCATCAGACCTGGGGGTGATTTAGTTTCCCATTCTGTTTCCCGTACCCACTACCATTCACCGTTCACCGCCACCATTACCACCATTACCACACCATCATTCTTCATTACCATCCATCCATCACCATCCTGTATCATCACACATACCATCATATCCACCGACTACCACTACCATGGGAAACTTAAGAACCGTTCGTGACCGATGTTTCACCTTGCTTGTGGCACTCATGTCTATGTGTTTGTCACTTGTCGGGTACGTGTTCCCTGTTATCTATCTTGAGTCTTAGTGAGTCAGTCGAGTCTTTTTTTTATATTTGAGTCTGTAACTTGAGTCAGTTTAATATTGTGGGTTTGTTGTGAGCTTATATGTGCAGGTAGTGATCGCTCCGTCCGTACTCAATCTTCGTTCAGGCGTGGTCGATCCTAATCTTATTTATCTTGTAAAGGCAACCCGACAGTCGATTGTGCAACCGCGACCGAAATGTTATACGGTGCACACGTGGAAGAGAAACGCTGGACACACTTCAAGGATTACACTACCAGCTAAGTCTTCCTAGTTTATTTTTGTCTTTTTATTTTCTGTGTTTCTCAGTTCATATTTGGGACAATTTTGTTTCAAGTGTGGGGATGGGATCACGTCTAGTGAGTCTAGTTTGTTTAGGTTGTTTTATTTTATAATAAAAATACAAAAATACAAAAAATTGAAAAAATTTGAAAAAATGTCATTTGAAATAAAAAGTTCTGCATAATAAATGGAAAATGATAGTACAACTGGATCTGCTTGTTGAGTTTAAATGAAATAAATAATTGAAAACACGTCTAATTTGTAATGTTTTGGTAGACCCAGCCAGCTAGTAGAGCTTAAATAGCCTGTGAGTGTTGATTAGGAAATTAATTGATTTAATTCATGATATCTTGTGGGTATTCATCTTCGGGGTTTCGGTAATATTGAAACTGTAAACATATGGTGATAGGTACCATGTTAAGTTAAAATTGAGAGGTTTTTGAAATTTCATGGCACACCACTCTCTTTTTATGAGAATAAATCCGAGTTTCGGTGGCGCCTGTAATCCATAATCCATATACTTGAGCTTATTTAACTAGAAATCTAAGTTTCGCCTACGTGTCCCACATCGGGTTCCAGCCTGATTGAAACACCACTGGTTGATTCTTAAGTGCTTCACTGATTGGGACTGTAGTCTATGTGTTACCCTCCGGGATAGTGACTTGGTTGAAATGCCTCTAGACTAAAGTTCATTTACTTAATTTAATACTCAGTTCATCCATTCTTTCATTGATCATCTTGATTTCTAAAACCTGTAAATCTTAGTTTAACGTGGTGGGTAAAATATATATGGTTTAATTCGTGCCTAGACATGACCGTGAGACGAGATTAGGTAGAACTGTATCTTTTGAGTGTGAGTCCCATAGATTGATTAGGTAGAGTTATATATAATGAATTAGAACACAAAATGGGTGCTTGAAAGTTGGTGGTTGGGTTTAACTGGATAGAAATACTGATTGTTGCTTTTTAATGCGTGAGTATGTTTGGCTAATTGATTAAGTGAGATTGTGAAAGCTATGTCCAGTTATGATTCCATTGCAAACTTTTTCGGAGACAAAAAAGGTTAAGTATGGGGATGTTTGATGTAGTGCGAAGCATACATCTTATTTCCTATTGCATTTGTGGTTTTTAGTTAGTTTTGTGTACGTTTTTACTTGTTTTTGCTTTGTTTTGAGTCCATGTCAGGTTTACAGGAGCTCATGTGGAATATAAGTCAAATCCCGAAGAAACCGAGCACGAGAGTGAAGCCAGAGAATAAAAGTTGAAATACAAGTTCATCGCGGTACGCGAAGGAGGAGAAGAGATGTTTCGCGGTACGCGTGAAAAGCCAAAAGTGGGCGCGACTATTTTGTTCCTCGCGGTACACGAGGAACCCAGGCAATCCTTTCGCGATACGCGAGAGATGTTAATTCTGAGAAAAAACCCTAGTTTGAATTTAAATAGATTTTGCTAGCCATTCTTGGAGAGTGGGATCTTTTGGCCGTCCAGAGAAGATTTTAGGGCGATTTTGGGAGGTTAGAGAGAGAATCAAGTGCAAAGATTGAAACTTTGGATCCGGGTTTGTTAGTTTTAGCTTATTCAGTTTTCAAGATTACGTCTTTTGTGTTTTATTGCTGTGATAGAAACCATATTCTTGTCTATTACTTCTGTTTTGATGTTTTGGATTATGATTCTTGGCTATATCTTTGGTACTGCCTAGGTTTATGATGAATATTTGCTAAAGTATTGATTTTTATCGATTTTTTTATTCGAATGATGGATTAATGATTTTGTAACGATCTTGATTTGATAATTGTGATGTATGTGCATGCTTTATTCTGATTGAATGTTGATTTTAATCCCGCATGTGTTCTTGTTGATTGCCTTTCAATTATAGACGCATGTTTAGGTTGCTTGCTTCATTGTTGGTAACTTTGATGGTATTGCTAGACGTAGTAGTCCATAGGGAGAGTAATTGGTTTTGATTTAGATTGAGTGTTCTTCTTATCTCGACACCCGAAAGGTGAGAGGTAATTGGTTAGTCTTCGTCATTAGGATTCCGAGTGTTAACTATTTGAGAGGAAGTTGCCTTAGGTTCTTAGTAATTGTTGCTAATCCGAGTCATAGTTGTTGAATTGAGATTACCCCTTGTATCTTCAATGTATTGTGGACATTGAGACCGAGAGGTGATTTGTCTTTTGGGTACATTATCATTGTTGGAGAGACTGAAAGGTAATCCGACTATATGGTGAGTTTACTGCATCTATAGGTTTCTTAGTTGGTGACACCTTGAGAGTGATTTGGGATCAACTAGGTTGTCTAGAGCTGTTATCCTTAGATACCCAGATCCATCATAGTTTCCATAACCGGTAGAAGTCTATGCTTTACAAGTAGGATTCCGACCTAGGTGGTATTCTTCCCATTCCTGATATTCCCGAAGTCCTATGTCTGATAGTTAGAGTCGATCTTTAGTAGTCAGCATTATTAGTTAATCAGCAGTGTAGAAAACCCCCCCAATCAATCATTTTTAGTTCGAGTCAGAGTCTAGTTAGCTATAGTAGTGTCTCTAGATAATCCGGATTACTATTAAGTTGTGCTACACTCGATAGGTGCACTTGCCTGTCAATGCGGTTTAGTTCATAATGAGTTCTGAATGGTGTCTTAGGTACATCTTCTTCTCAAACCTTAACTTGATGATAACCAAATCTTAAGTCAATCTTAGAAAACCAACTTGATCCTTGTAATTGAACAAACAGATCATCAATTCTAGGTAAAGGATACCTATTCTTGATAGTCAGCTTGTTCAATTCATGGTAGTCTATACACATTCTTATACTACCATCTTTCTTCTTTACGAATAGAATTGGTGCACCCCAATGGGATACACTTGGACGTATAAATCCCTTATCCAACAATTCTTGTAACTGTGACATCAATTCCTTCATTTCTGTTGGTGCTAACCGGTATGGAGCCTTAGCTACCGGCTTAGCTTCAGGAATTAAATCGATTTCGAATTTGATTTCTCTTTCAGGTGGGAACCTGGAAGATCGTCTGGGAATTCTTTTACTACTGGAACTTGATCTAGTTCTTTCCCTTTCCTCTTTACATCAGCTACGTAGGCTAAGAAGGCTTGATGACCTTGCCTCACGTAGCTACTTATTTTGGCCATCGTACATAGCATGATTTGGTTCCATCGTTCACCAATGACACTAACTTCCTTTCATGTAGGCGTCATGAATCGTACAATCTTCTGATTGCATATAATCGTTGCAGCATGTGAAGATAACCAGTCCATTCCAATGATCACGTCGAATTCTTACATCGGCATCGGAATTAAGTTAACGAGATATTCTTTTTTTTCTATCAGTGGTCGGCAATCTCGGCATATTTCAGTTACTTCGCAGTATCGATCACTCGCGATTTCGACTTCTAGTGCCTTAGCCAACTTACTTCTATTGAAGTTTCTAGCATTTGCATACTTTAAAGAAATAAACGATCGACTATCTCCTGTATCGAATAAAACACAAGCGGGTAGGGAATTCAAGAGGAATGTACCTGATACAACGTCAGGAACATCTTTTGCTTCCTCTGTGGTGATTTGAAAAGCCCTGCCTCTTGGCTTTGGAGCCTCGATTCTCTTCACTTCATTCTCTGCCACTCTAGACCCTTCTTCAGTCTTTTTCGTCTGAAATTTTAGCTCAGGACATTCCCTGCTAAAATGTCCTGGCTTATAACAGTTGTAGCACAACCGGGTTCCACTCATACATTGCAATGCAGTGTGTCCTGCCTTCCCACATTTGTTACAATTCAAATACTTGAATCGGCACTCTCCCGTGTGCCTTCTTCCACAAGTCTTGCAGTCATGTATATTTTTCCTTTGGGAGGAACCGCCTCCCGCTTTATTGAACTTAAATCGCTTAAGAGGCATAGGAGAAGATTAATTCTCTCATTTCCTCTTTCTATCTCTCTCAGCCTGTCTCTTGAGCTCAGTCTCGTATTCTCGAGCCCAATCAATCATCTCCTCCAAGTTCGCACACTTAGATGGATGGATAAACTCTCTAATCTCGGTTTTCAAAACGAGATGATATCTCGTCATCCACATTTTAGCGGTTGTTAACAAAGCCGGACAAAAATGGCTTTGTCAAAGAAGATCCCCGTGATTTCATCTACAGACTTCGTTGTCTGATGGAGTTGAAGAAACTTCTCGGTGATTCTTTCGATTGCCGCTCGAGGGCAATAATGCTTCAGGAAGATATCCTTGAATTCTCCCCATCTCATTTCCTTAATTTTGTCTCTCCCTTTCTCTCTCTTCACTACTCCCCACCAATCGTCAGCTCATTTTTTTAATTGATTGGTGGTGAAGGTAACCTCATCTTCTTTTTCACAGTGACATGTATCAAAAGTTGTTTATATTGAAGCAATCCACCTTTGACTTTCTAAGGGATTAACAGCTCCCTTAAACTCCATCGGTCTGCATGTCATGAAATCCTTATACGTGCAACGAGTCGATTTTGTATCAGCTTTCGGATTTCCTCCTTCCCCATTATGAGTAATGTCTTTATGATTCTCGAACCAGCTCTAGTTCTGCCTGTAAGATCTGGAAGTTTGCATCATAAGCCTTCCCTACTTCTAATGCGATTTGTTTCCGAATATTTTCCGGGACTTGCTCGACTTCGTTTTCATCATGAAGTGAAGATTCAACTCTCCCGTGGCTTCCTTCGTCACGTATCTCGTCGTTCTGATGTTCAGCCATTTGCTGAAACATGACATCATTTTTAAATTTCTCGTACGTTTATCCTAATTATGGTCCAGGGTTTTTCACTACAGGCCTCATATTAATTTAACCCTAATTAAGTATTCTTGGGTTTCATGTAAGGCCCATATTCATGCATTTACACATATGCACATATACATTCATTCATGCATCTTAATCATGCATATTCACATTTTCCCGGCTTACTATCTGCTGATATATGTAATTATATGACGTTTGCGATGTCATGATGGTCCCATACATTAACTCCAATACTGGCTATGTATAAGGCAATGTATGTTACGTATTATGGTACTCCCAACTATCACATGGAGCTTATCTCATACAAATTTTTGCCCACGTATACTCACACATTTATGTTTTAGCACTGGAATTTAAACATATATGCTTCATTGGACGACCTCAGATTGAATCCTTATTTATATCATGAGCACTTATGGTTTGAGTTTAAGTATCCTTCCGATACTCAAATCTCTCAAACCATGCTCTGATACCAACTTGAAACACCCTACTTATCTCATTGATGTCGTCCAGACGGTCTATAAAATAAACTACTAAACCTAACCTAGACTCCTAAGTAATAAATGGAAAACCTATGAACTAGACCACACTGACAGGCAAGTGTACCTATCGAGTGTAGCACAACTTAATGGTAAACCGAGTTATCGAACCCTAGAGACACTACAAATAACAAAACTAGACTCTGACTCGGACTAAAGATTGATTTGGTTTAGGGGGTTTACTACACTACTATTTAAACTAATGAATGCAGAAAGCAAAGATCGACTCAACTATCAAGAGAAAAGACTAAGGTGAAATCAAAGGATGGGAAGAATACTACCTAGGTCGGAATCCTACTTGCAAAGCACAACTTCTACCGGTTCTGGAAACTGTGATGGATCTGGGTTTCTAAAGATGACAACTAAAGACTACCTAGTGGATCCCTAATCACTCTCAGGGTGTCACCAACTAAGCTACCTAAAGATGTACTCAAATCACCAGATTGTTGGATCACTTCTCAGGTATTTCCAACTATGATAAAGTACCTTAATAGACAGATTACCTCTCAGTCTCACTGTCTACCAATACATTCAAGGAATGCACGGGGTAATCTCAAGATAACAACTATGACACGAATAGCAACAATCACTAGACACCTAATACCGGCTTCCTCTCAGACAGCTGACACTCGGATTCCTAATGACGAAGACTAAACGACTAATTCTCACCTCAATCACAATTCCTAATGACGAAGACTCGGATTCCTCTCAGATAGCTGACTCTCGGTTATTGAACGAGGATACACACTCAACTCTAATCAGCACTCAATCACAATCCCTATGGTCACTACGTCTAGAAAACCACTCACAATCACAAACCCTAAGATCTATGACATAGACACGCAGATCAAACTGGCAGACAACCACAATCAACGCAGGGAGTTATAATTAACCACACAATCAGACATGTGCATACATATTCATCACAATTATTAACTCAAAGATTGCTTACAAAATCATTAGTCCATTCAAAATAACCAAAACCGATAAAAATCAATACTTTAACATGTATTCATCATGTGAACCAGGTAGTATAAGAGTTTTAGCCAAAAATCATACTTAAAACAACTAAAACAGAAGTATTAAGCAAGAACATGGTATCAAACAATCAAATCAAAGATAAAAATAAAGCTTAAAACCTAGAACGCTAGAATTAACGAACCCGGAAGCAAAGTCTTCAACTTTCGACCTCTAATCTCTTCTCCAGCCTCAAAATCGCCTCTGGAACTCTTCTTAGACGGCTGGTTGCGAACTCTCTAAAGAATGGGCATAAAAATCTATTTAAAATCGAAATCTAGGGTTTTGCGGAAATTAGGTCCCTCGCGTACCGCGAGAAATAATCCCAAGTCCTTCGCGTACGGCGAAGGACAATTTAGTCGCGGCTGATTTTCCTTTCCCTCGCATACCGCGAGAACTTTCCTTCTCCTCTCTCGCGTACCGCGAGAGGCATAAATTTTCCATTTTCTTCTTTTGAATTCCCGGCTTCATTCTTGTGCTCGGTTTCTTCACGTATTCCCTTGTAATTCATACGAGCACCTGCAAACAAGACATAGACTCAATAGTATACAAAAATGACTCAAAACAATTACAAAACTAATTAAAAACACATTAAAACACTAGGAATAAAGATGTGTGTTTTGCACTACATCACTCATATTTTATCAGAGTTTTATAATACGAAAAATGGTCTCAGTTTAACAAAACCTTGCCATAACTGGCTAAGATAACTTTTTATTATAATATTGTTTTACAGAAGATGATATAACTACATCATATTATATAGGGATCTTTCAACTCCGATCGTTCCGTCCTCAGAAAGCTTCATTCCACGCGCTTCTTTCCTACAGTGTTTGGACAATATTTTTGAATTAGGTTACGCTAAGTAAGTACACCGCATCGTTCATTTCATTTTGAACCCTTTAAGTTCTTATTATTGTTCAAGTTTCCCAGGCTCTTGGCGCCCCCGTGACCATCTCCGGACGTACCTCCGGTCACGTCATTCATATATTTTATGGGTGTGCTAACCCCCTCGCGACCATCTTCGGACGTACCTCCGGTCCGAGTTTTTTTAGCAAGGTTCTTATACTCGTCAGTATAGACCCCTTGCATTTGTCACGAATACTCAATCATTTCCTCAGTCCCGTAGGCTTGGAATCTTTTCAGTTTTCTTCCTTTTTTATTAAGATCCACCTTATAGGCCGGGTATCTCATTTCACTTGGGACCTTGAGTATCTTAGACTCACAGCCTCCCAAATGTATCAAGCATTTATTTTCATTCATGTATATGCTTGATTTATTTCCTAACCAGTCCTCACCTTAAAACTTCGTAACGGTTTCTTCATGATGCATATAAAAGGGTTTATATATATAGGAAGTACCAGCGGTGTATCCACCACCCCTTTAGTACTTCGAGAGTACACTGTTATTCCATTTTAGGATTTAGACTCGTTCCATCATACTCATTCATACATGTACGTATCATCATGCATTCACGTATTTATTTTTTTCATACATCACATGTTCATGTATTCATCACATATTCATATTTGTCATATATTGTAAACTGAGGTGATTATCCTTCCAAAGTAGTACCTTCAACAGAGATGTTGCCATGAAAGAGTGACGGGTCTAGGAGAGATTTATACACCACCCTTTTCTTAGACAGAATATTCCGTTTATCAGATAACTACATACCGGTCGGAAGATCTCCCGTTCGTTTAGTATATTTTCATTACTTTCTTTTAGTCTATACCCCTAAACATTCATAATGGTTTCGCCACGAAGCATCAAAGAGATTTATGTATACGAAGTATGATTGCTGTGTCAAGGTCAATCAAAAACATTTATAAAAACTACTACTTAGCTACCTTAGACTGTAGACAGGAAAGTAGGGTTGTCGAATACACAGTGAATCAGTGGAAAGATATAATTGTCTAGTTTAGTAAATTCTAATTAAAACACAGATCAAATAAAGATGTAACTCTCTCCAAACTTCAGGTTCTAGGTTTATGCGAAATTCAGCCATTCAATTGGACACCACATATACATAGTGTTGAAAAATTAGTTAAAACAATAATTGAAGACAGGTTGTTGTCAGCAACCTTTACAACTAGTTTCGTCACAAACCAGTATAATTCTATCACCCAATTTATGAATACCAAGTTACTCATTTAGTCACCCAACCCTGCTACTAGGTCTTATCATCAACCGAACAAGATTGTAAACGAGAAAACTCAAAGCATCAACATAAATTGTTTAAAATAACTAATACATCAATCTATCAAGTTTGTGTCAAAAACTAACAAGATACAAACATAAACAAACTGAATCAAAATATGAAACCTATACGAACCGTTCATGCAAGAAAAGTCACAAAAAAATTTAGCCAATCATAATATTAACGAACCTAAATACTCTTTTATCTCCGCATGCACCTCTAGCCATAAAAACAAGTCAATAGTGGTCTTCGATCTTTGTGCAAGACCAAAACTCTTTTTGTGGTCAAACACCACTGCCGCCACAATGTCTAGGGCTTGCGCCCCTATTCCAGCCGTAAACCTTGAGCCAAGCCTCGTGATGCGTGCCTTAAGCAATTCTCCCCAAATTGCCATTCAACCCTCACCTTTTCTTTTTCTCCTTGCGATTAGAGGTGCACAAAAGGCGGTTTTTGAACCGAACCGGTTTCGAACCGGCCCGAACCAGTTTGGTCAACGCAAACACTAAACCGGTTTTGACCCAAACCGGTTCGGGTTAAACCGGTTTTGCAAGTATAAAATGTCGAACCTATTGAACCGGTTCAGGTCGGTTCTGGACCGGTTCGGGTTGGTGAACCGGTTTAAACCGGTTTTTTTTTAAAAAAAAAATTTTAAAATAAATTAAAAAATATTACAACATTACAATACGAGAAAAAGAAAAACATATAGTTCAACGTTTATTCCTATTGTAGGGGTTCGGAAATCACAAAACATTACAATATTAAACATTACAATACGAAAAAAAAATATATATATATTTTTATTTTTTGGAGTTTTTTTGTTTAATATTAGCCGTCATTCTCGGAGTTACTAGTGGATCCTCGTAGTCTATCATCTTCGGCGAGTACTTCATTTGTAAGTGGGCTCGCCAATCCTTGGTTAACCTCATATTCGTGTATGAGTTCTTCAACTTCAATTTCTTCTTCAAGCGAAGCCCTATCTTGTCTCCTATCTACCGCATCCAAATGGTCTTTCAAGCAAATGCACATTTCCATTGCCGCGGGAGTGAGTCTAGTTCTTCGAATAGATAAAACCCTGCCACTAAGAGAAAAAACGGATTCCGAAGCTACCGTGGAAGCTTGGACGGTTAGTAAATCACGGGCCATGGCGGAAAGGACCGGAAAAGTAGATTCGTTTCCTTTCCACCAAGCCAAAATATCAAAGTCCTCAAAAACATCCGGACTCATAAATGATAAAAAGTTTGTTCCCGTATACCTTCCGAGTTCGCTACTCGGGGTGGACCCTCTAGCCCGTTTAGTAAATTCATTTCTCATTTCGTTATACAAATTTAAGTTTACATTCCTCGAGCTACTACTTGATGCGCCCGCGCCCATCGTATCATGTGGGGTTTGTGTTGTACCATATTTATGTAAATAAATATCAAACAAATCTTGCAAACATTTGTTAAAATAAGTTTTTGTTACGGTTGAAAAATGAATATCTTCGGAATTCAAATCCAAATCGTAAGTTATTTTATCAATCAAGGTTTCAACACCGTAAACATTAATTGTAGGGTTTAATGCGGCGGCACAAGTTATAACCGGAGGCATTTCTTTAAAATATTTAACAAATTTTTCTTTCATCGGTTTTATCATTGTCGTAAAAAGAGTATTTTTATTTTCAAGTTCGGCTAATTTGTTACACATTAGAAATATTTGTTTAAGAGCCAAGGGACTTGTGGGGTAATAAACCCCGGATAAAAAAGTAGTGGCGGTTTTGAAAACTTCGAGCAATTCGGTTAAATTTTCAAGAATGTCCCAACTCGTAGACGGAAAACTTTGAATTTTACGACGCGGTTTTGAGGAAAGCATATCATGAAAAATTGATAAAGTATCTTTTTGACGTATAGCACTATGAAACATTTTATAAGTTGAATTCCATCTTGTTGGGAGGTCCCAATTGGGACCTAAGCAAATCAAACCCGTATCGTTACATAATCTAATATATTCATGGTATCTTTTTTTACTACTACTAAAAACGTCTTTAAGCATGACTCGAAATGCATTACTTATTTCAATAACGGGTTCAACCCCAAGCCCGTCTTGCACGGCTAAGTTGATGATGTGTGCAATACATCGATTATGGAAAAAAGCGCCGTTGCAAATCGGATTATATTTTAATATTAATTTTTGAACCGCATTTGTATTATTTGAGGCATTATCAAAAGATATTGAAAATAATTTATTTTGTAATTTAAAATCGGTTATCACATCATCTAAAATGTGAAATAAATTTTGACCCGTGTGCGGATATTCAAACATATCAAACGCGATTGTACGTTTCATCATTTGCCACGTATTGGGATCAACCCAATGAGCGGTAACGCAAATATATGAGTCGGGAATACCATGTGGAGCCGACCAAACGTCGGTGGTTAAGTTCACACCGGTTTCCAATTTTTCAAAACCTAAAATTAATTCTTTTTTTGCTTTTTTCCACATTTTTAGACAATCACGTCTAAGAGTACTACGACTTACTTGATGATAACGTGGTTGAAGGGCTTCTTGAATCATCCTCGTCGTGAGCGGGTTGTCGAAATGGTTGAACGGCAAACCTCTTTGAATAACTAATTTCGCCATTCTATCTCGAACAATATTTGGATCGAAGTTCCAAATTCCACCCTCGCTTGTCATAGATGCTTGACCCTCACCTGGAATATTCTTCAAACTCGGACACGATTTTTCCAGATGAGTTTTTAGAGTAGAATTTGATTCCTTTTTAAAAAAACCACCACATTTTTTTGCAACGAGCACGTTCCAACCCGTTAGACAACTCACATAGATCGTAGTTTGACCAAATTGCGGGGTTCCTCGTTGTTGGTATTATTTTCACAACGCTAACTTCGTTAGAGGAAACACCATAACTTGAAGAACCTGTCATTGCGTTTTTTGAAATTTTTTGAGCGTTTGAGAAGTGTGATTTAACCAAAACACCCACTACCTATTTATAATGTGTTTGGGGGTTAAAATGGGTCAAAAAACGGTCAAAAATTGGTCCCAACGGCTATATAGCCGTTTCCAACGGCTAGTTTTTTTTTTGACCGTTAAACCGGTTCAAACCGGTTTACCAAACCGGTTTCTCAAACCGGTTCACAAAAAACCGGTTGTAAACCGCTCGTCGCACAAATAGGTTAAACCGGTTGTAAACTGACGGTTCGTATCGGTTTGAAACCGGTTCACACAAAACCGGTTATGGGGCGGTTCGGGTTCGGGTTCGAAACCGGTTTGGATTTCCAAACCGGTTTTTTTGTGCACCTCTACTTGCGATATCTACTAACTCCACAAAAGCCCACATCACAGTTCATGATATGCAGCCCACTCAATAGCCCATAAAACTTAATATTTCATATTCTTCCATGTATTAGTCCACGTGAGTTCCTGACATTTGAAATAGAATAATGAATCAACCAAATTAAGTTCAACTAATTTTAATTTAATTGATATTAAATCATTTTCTAATTTAGTTTATATGAACTCTATTGTTTTTAACCTATTATATAAAAAACCTATAAAATAAAATAAAATAATGTAAAGTAAACGGTTTCTCACATATTTAGGGTTAAAAACATATAGATATACACAATTAGAAAGTGTAAATCAACCTAATATCAAAGTATCAGCGGAGTATCCACCACCCCTTGTACACGTCATGACTACTCCATTATTCATGTTTAGTGTTTAGACTAACCCTTCATTATCATCCAGTACCCTTATCATATACATATCACATAACACATATCATTTAATCACGTAATTCACATAATCGTGTCTAGGGTACGGGTCCAGTGTACTTACATTATACTTGGGTAGTTTCTAAGTTCGTTCCTCGCATAAATGTCTCTCCGTTCCTTGTTCGTAACTTTAAGGCTCCGCACTCTTAATCACCGTGCTCGTAACCGTCACTTCAGTCTCCTCGGTATACGTGTGTGTGGTAGTGGTGTTGATGTGATTTATGTTTCAAAACTCATGACTGAATTCATCTATTTATAGGCTAAAACTGGGCTCATGTAGGACCGACATCTAAAACCATATCGCTCTGACATCCGTATATCGGACCTACGTGTAAAATCATATCGGTCCGACTTTGAGCTGAGTCATCAAACACGCGTCACAGCCTCCTGATTTGCTTCGGGAACACATGTCGGACCGTTATGGCTTAGGATATCGGTCTGACATACCTCATATTCAGATTCTCCTCGTCGAAATACCCCATTTTCATATATTATGGCTCCGGTAACTCATTTTCTAGCTCAGGATATGCCTATATGAAGTTTTGGGCTGTTTTCGGGCAAATATTCTTTTAGGTCACGTTTCTTATCCGAAATTCATCCCAACTTATTATTTTTCAATCCCATCTTCCCCGTTAAACTTTGGTATCACGTTTCATTACCGATACCATTCGTAGCTTTACGTTTGACGTCCCTTTGACCATCAACCTTTTATGGCTGGATTTTTGGGATGTTACACCTATCTTGCTCCCCTATGCCTAGTACACTGTCCTGTGTACCCTGTTTGATTCCTGAGGTGTTTGCACGCCCGTGCAATCCAATGCACGACCGTGCATTGCTCATTTTGAGGCGTATAAATAGGACGCTTGAGTTATTCATTCCACACACCTCAATACACATTACCATAGCTCAAGAGAGTCTGTTTCTGTAGTTTAGAGTAGGAAGTAGAGAGTAGAGAGGCTCATCCTCTTCGTTCCGCAATAGGGGAGCCTACGAAACTCAGCGTTATGCTAGTTAATTTGGCCATTCGTGGCTAAACTCTTTGTATTGCTAGGGTGAAGATGAAGTTTGGTGTATATTAATGTTTAACGTATTAATCTAGTGGTATGTTTATGTTTTTAATTATTCGCTCTTAAAACTACCTTCTCGGTGGGCTTTCTATTATTATTTAAACTTGTCTTTACACTTGTGAGTCCTACCATTTTATTATTAAAGAATATAATCCGTGAACCAATTGTCGTGAGGACGAGGCTTTAGCGGTGACCCACGTCACATGTTTGTAGTAGTCATACCACTGGATTAGTCAATTTAACATTATCATATACCAAGCGGATTCGAAGCCCAAAGCAATACTCTTCATGACCTGATCATTTCTGAGATATTTACTTTCTTGCTATTTACTATTCTGTTATTTACATTCCTGTTACACACATCACGCACGTTTTTACTTTTCTGTTATTTACTTTACCGTCATTTACTTTTCCGTCATTTACTTTTCTGTTTCACAAGCACACAAAACCCACTCACTAATTAAACCGGCTAAACGATAACAAAAGTTGAGTATTGGAACTCGACCGTGTCCATTGGTTCGATACTTGGTGTTTACCTAAACTATATTACGCTGCGATAGGTACACTTTCCTATTGTGTGTGTTTTAAGTTTGAGTATTTATCATTTTAATTATAAATTTAAAACCTGATCTCGTGAAACCAATATCTCTAAATATATTATTATATAATATATTTTCTATATACGAAACACGACACATCAGAAGGAAATTGAACTGTTAATGTGTAACTATGTGTATATATATATATATATATATTTATAAAGAAATGAAGTTTATACCTAATTACTTTAAACTAGAACTCACCAGCGTTAGCTGACTTTTAGTATGCACTTCAGGTAGCAAAAGGAAAGGATGGGAAAAGGCGTGAAGGCTACCTGACACAAGACTGACATCCTGTTTACTTGATTTTATGTTAAGACAATGTTTTAAATGTTAAGACTTCCGTTGTTTAAGTAATTGAATGATTGTACGCTTCCACTATGTTTAAATGTTTTATTTAATTATTAGTGAATGATAACTATGTTTATGAGTAAATCCAACAAGTGAGGTCTCCCAGGTTTGAGGCCTTACAAGTTCGTATCAGAGCAATAGTTTGAGAGATTCAGACATCCTGAAATGTCTGGAATCAAGGTGATAATGGAGCATTCGTCAAACCAAACGGCATCACATGGAATTCGTAATGTCCATACCAAATGCAAAACGTTGTTTTCGGTATATCCTCTTCCCTTATCTTTAACTAGTGATACCATGTCCGCAAGTCGATCTTGGAAAACCATCGTGCGCCTTGCAGCTAGTCAAACGGACCGTCGATCCTGGGTAATGGGTACTTATTCTTTACCGTATTTTTATTCAACTCTCTGTAATCGATGCACATTCGCATTGCACTATCTTTCTTCTTTACAAATAGTACCGGAGCACCCTAAGGACAAATGCTCGGTCTGATGAATCATTTATCCAAAAGTTCCTCCAATTGTACCCTTATCTCCTGCATTTCTAGAGGCGCAAGTTGGTACGGTGATTTAGCCACGGGCTGGGCATCTGGCACTAAGTCTATCTGAAACTCTGTCTCCTAATCAGGTGGTAATCCATGCAATTCCTGGGAAATACGTCTGGAAAATTACCACGGGTACGTATTTTAACTCTTTCACTTTTACTTCGTTGTCTATCACATAGGCCAGGTAGGCCTCGCATCCACGCCCTATGAGCTTATCTGCCTTTATCATCGATATGAAATTCGTTAACGAGCCGTCGCGATCCCCGTAAACAAAAATCTCGCTATTGTCTAGAGCTTTGAGCTGAACTATCTTTCGTCTACATACTATCCGGGCTTCGTTGGCAGCTAACCAGTCCATACCTAGGACTATATCAAACCCTCCCAAGGTCGTAACATACAACCTAACTGGGAATCTATGGTCATTTATCTTTATCGTGCTATTATCCACTAGTTCTATTACACTTGTGGTTTTACCCACAGCAGTCTCTACAGTGAAAGCCTGTTCTACCTTAGTAACTTTGCATTTCATTCTTCTACATATACAGGATGATATAAAACTCCTATTGGCACCTGAATCAAACAATACAGAGACATAGGTGTGATCAAGGATGAACTTACCTAACACAACATCCGGGTTTCCTCTGGCTTCGTCCTGTGTCAGTGCATACGCTCGAGTCCTTTGTGACAATCCGAACTTTTCTAGTTAACTCCGTTAACAAAATCTAGTTAAAGTTAACTAAATTAACTTAACTCAAACTTCTGGGACTAATTCTGTCAATAATCCAAACTTAAACTCCAGGGACTAGTTATGTAATATCCCTAAAGTTGACTGTTGACTTTTGGAAAGTCAAAATCCCAATTCTGTTGACTTTGGTAGTCAAACTAACCAAATTCTAACTCCATCCAAACTTGAGGGACTGATTCTGCCTAATTCCTAAACCCTAACCCAGAAACCACAAGGACTGAAACTGTAATTCGCCCAAATTCGATTTAGGTTGACTCTGGAAAGTCAAACTGTACATTCTTGAGTCCAATTCGCGAGCCACGATTGTTTTTTATTGGAAATTGTAACTGACTTCCCATGATCATGTCATTTACGGCCATAACCACTGTTTTAATCATCATCATTGTGTCGAATTAAACCAATTAATGACCAATGAAGCCGTAACCATCGAAACCCCCTCGATCATGATCAAATTCGCTCAAGTTATCTGTTATTCTCACGAATTGAACGCCTGTGCACCTCATTCGAACTCCCCTGAAGCAAATGCACACACCAAGTTCGTCGGAAACGCAGTTGGAGACGCCAGAGATCAACCCCTTCACCGTCGACAATTGTTTTAGTCGAACCCTACTAAATTAACATTCATTCTGTTAATTTCTTACTCCGTTAGTTTTGTTTTAATCTCTGGAATGAAAGCCCTATGTCAATTAGGGCTTACAACACCAATTTGATCAACACCCCGATTCTAGGGTTCATCATAAACCGGTTTGGTCGGACCCTAACTAAAACGTAATCTTAATCCAATTAAATACTATGCTTAGATTCGTAATTCCACACTCTTTAAAAACCCTAACCTAATTCAGATTTACAACATCGAATTGTGTAAGATCCAGATTCTAGGGTTCATCCGAATACAGTTTAATAGATCCCTACTATAAACACAATCTTAATCCAATTAATTCATATGGGTAGCTTCGCAATCAGGCACTCATTGAAAGCCCTGTACTAATTTAATCTTATAACATCGAATTTGTCAAGACCCGTAATCTAGGGTTTGTTCATAAACGGAATTAGGGGTTTTGATCTTGAACACAGTTTCAATTAAATTAAACTATACCACTGGATTCGCAATGTCTTATTTAGTAAAAGCCCTTTGTTTTCAGCCGATTCTATTATCGAGTTTGATCGAATTGGATTCATGTTCTTAATCAAGGGTTCGGGTCTCTATTACAGAATTTTAATGATCTTAAACTCGATGATTTTTCAAATTAAACTCATACGCATACTTGACATTACTCGATTTTTGAAACCCCTATACACTTGGTTTTGATCTTGGTTAGATTTGATAGTATTGGCTTGGGTTTCGATCGTGCGTGGGTTTTGGAAGGGGAGCACACTGGAACTCTTTGATAAAACAATATGAGTCCGGGTTATGTTGCGATAGCCCTAGCGGGTGGAGTGGTTAGGGGTGTGTGCTTGTGTGGGAGAGACCCGGGTTCGAGTCTCTCTACACTGTTTTAATTTTTAAACATTTTTCTTGTATTATTTTAATATAAAAATCAAACCCTATATTATTATAGTATTATATAAACGTGTTTTAGCCCGTGAAACCACCCGTAGGCTCGTGTTTGGATTTTATAACCTATTTTTACTATTAACCCCACTTTTAAAAATAATGTATTTAGGTTATTTTCAAACCATAATCTAGTATAAAATAATATATTTATATTAATCCCAACCCGTAATCAATGTTAATGAAATAATATATATATTATATTATTTCGACTCATTTAATTAACTCGTGTGACTTTTTAAAACTATAAATAATATAAACGGTTATATTATTTACGTACGTTATTTACCCCGATAAAAAATAATAATATATTTATTAGTTTTCCACTCCTAGGATTATTTAGTAAATCTTTCGAACTTAAAAATATTATATTAAATTATATTATTTTCCTAACCTTTGTAAACGACTCAAACGCATGAAAATAATTATTTAATTATCATCCGTTATCAACATTCGACGCGTGAAGTAAATTTCCAAAAATCATTATAATAAGATATGTATATATCTATATATATATAAAACTCCGTCGACAAGTTCGTTTATTCCTAAATCCTTAGAATGCGTTAGGACATTCTAACTTTCCATGACGTCGTCCCTAATTTATGTGTTTATAATTTTAGGGCATTCGTAAGCCGTGCAGGCTAACACTTGAGATTCTAAATCTTTCATTTGTGTGATACTATCTACTACGCAACGCAGGTGAGTTTTCACGACCCCTTTTTACGGTTTTAAACCGGGGGAGAAAAACATGTCGTAAATGGTTTTGATTTTTGTAATTCATATATGATATCACTTGTATGACTATGCGTATACATTATCCTTTAAGTCCTCACATCGGACCGTTAATATGAACATAGCGAGGTAATTTGAGTAGTACTACTGGGTTTGACAAACCCCACCCGCGTTAGTCGCGCTAACTCGATTGGAGGTCGAACGGGTGCAATATTGACCTAAACGTGCACCATGATGGTGGGAGGCATATAAACAGTCAGCTGTCGGTTGCGAGCGCATTAGTTAACATGTTTATGGGTTAGCTACCTATTGATTTATATATTTAATGTACATTAATATGTTAAACGCTTCTATAAATTGAAACCTATGAACTCACCAACCTTGTGTTGACATTTTCTTACATGCTTTTCTCAGGTCGCTTAAGATAAGGCACAGGTGCACACAATAGGACATGCATGGAAATTTTGCCTTTGATTCATGTTTTATTAAACTATTTGGACTATTTTAATTTGTGTTTGGTTTGGACTTTTGGCCTATTCTTTTGGGCGCGTGTGCATTTACTTTCTTTACGCTTCCGCATTAACTCTGATTGATATGATATTTTTATTTGAGTCACATGTAGAGTCGTTCAATGTAACTAATGTCTGTGATCCTGGTTCGTCACTTCCCAAACGGTAAAACTCCGTTAGTTGAAAATTGGGGGTGTGACATCCTTGCTTTTGGATTTTCGGACTCCTTTCCTTTCTCTGTGCTAGAAGATTTGGGTTTTCGACAGTCCTTGGCCATGTGGCCAGGGGTCCCACGGTTATAACATGATGGTGCACCAGGGCATTCTAGAGAGTAATGCCTAGTCTTCCCGCACCGGTAACAATTGTTCAGACCCACATGGCACTCCCGAGAGTGCTTCCGTACACACTTTGCACAATCATTTCCATCCTCTATCCCTAGGTTCTTCACCTCCAGGCCCTCCCACTCTTTTGTTGTCCGCTTAAAGCATATGTCACTTTCTTCTCAGTTGGCAGTGGGTCCGCGGATTCGAAGTCATCATATACTATCCCAGCAAGTGATACCATAGATTCAAATCTTGTAGGAGCATTGGCTTTCACGTGCACCCAAACCCTCTGTGGTAATCCCTTGATGTAATACTTGATCCTCTTCTCCTCAATGTCCACCAAATGTGGAACCAACTGAGCCAGCTCATGGTACTTGGAGGTGTACTGACGGTGAGTCATACTACCAGCACAGAGCCCTAGAAACTCTCTCTCAACTCTGTCAACCTCATTCTATGGGCAGAACTTGGTGATTAGCAGCTTTTTCATACCGTCCCATTTTATCTTTTTCATACCAGCAGAAGAATTGGTCCTCTCAATCGACCTCCACCAACTCAATGCCTCATTAGTGAATGAGTGAGCGGCAAACTTGACCGCTTGGTCATCACGGCACTCACTAATGTTGATCACACCATTCATTCTCTCTATCCACTCGAAAGTGGCAATGGCATCTTTCCTTTCATCATACTTTGACGGGTCACCCCCTTGAAAGGACTTATAATTGCAACCTCGAGTTGCCATTTCATAATCAGAATTGTCACTGTCAGTGACTTCAGCTCTCTTGTTGCTTTCATCTTTCTTTTCTTTCCTCTCTATACCAAACTCTTTAAGGGTCTCGCCTGGTGCTTTCGGTAGAACGTTCTTCAGGACTGAAGTAACCTCTGTCGCGATAGCTTCTTTCACAATCGGTTCCAGATCCAAACCTTCATTATGCACATCATCATGAACCGACACATGGTTCCCACTGTCATTATGCTCCACATGCGCCGATTCAGTCTCGTTACGGGAATGTTCACTTTACTCTACTCGTGCTCGATTACCTGGAGGTCGGCCTCGACGACCAGTACGAACACCAGTGCGACCATCAGTACTACCTCCTATCTTTGCTCTAGCCATTGGTAAGTAACTACAAGCAAGGAACACTCGTGTCATCCTGATAGGTAATAATTTACAACACCTCGAGTAATGTAAATTACTAATTACAGAGACCAGTATGAAATTACTAATTTACTTTACTACTCGGGTTCTGAACAATTCCGAGTAACATTTGCATCCAAGTTCAGAGTCCCTACAGTACGGCATATACTGTCTACTATCTATGCTAAGGCATGCACGATGTACTATTTATGCTAAAGCGTTTACTGTCTACTTTCTGTACTAAGGCATTATTGTCTATGCTCTAAATTAGGACATTGACTACCTTCATTTAACTACTTTTCTATGGACGGGCTGCTTTGACTAACATTCCCTTCCTTCATTTCCTTTGTCCCATTCTCAGTTTAAGTTCAAACATTATCGCAATTGTCTAAATCTCTCAAACTATGGCTCTGATACCAACTTGAAACGCCCCAAACCGGGTACATCTCATAGTTGGCACAAAACATAATAACAAACATAGTTCTTAAACTAGAAATTAGAATCTGTTACAGCGGAAGTCTTTACTTCAAAACATTCATAAATCAAAATTAATAAAACATTGTTTGAAACATGAACTATCAGGAATGGAAATGTAAGTCTTCAGCACAGCAACCCGCTGTCCATGCTATCCAGCCCTCACGACTCCTTTACTCATTCCTTCCTCTTACTCTTACTACATGTCATGCATACTAAAAGTCAGCTAACGCTGGTGAGTTCTATCTTTACTTTAAACTGAAAACTTTCTTTTAGTAGCTTAATTTATAAAAATAATATAAGCTCTTCTTTATCTATCTTTAAACACTTTAACTTTACTTTAAAACTTTACAACGTTACGATTATAAAATAGTTCTGTTTATATCTTTCTTTAGAACTTTACTTATGAGGAAACCCGTTAAGGTGCCCTCCTTTACTCTTTGCATCTTTACTTTTCACTTGTACAGGACAAGTGACTATAAAAAACTTTAACTATCACGTTTGGATCAATATCCAAGGACAAGATCCCTTTTCTCGGTTACACCTCAGGGTAAGACCTTTACTTTGTTGTGCCCACACCTCAGGGTGGGACTTTCTCGCTTACACTTGAGTGTAAGACTCCTTTGCCTGCTCACATCTCAGGGTGAGACTTTTTACTTTGCTTGCTCACACTTCGGGTGAGACTTCTACTTTTCTTGCCTGCAAGACTTTTTACTTTGCAACTACAATGCAACTACTGTGCAACTACTATGCGATTATGCTACGTCACATAATATAATGTCATTGAAACACATAACGCATAGACAAATAACACATATTAGCACATAAGCATATAATATGTCATCTATCATTGTCATTGTCACTGCCAAGCTACACTGAAGTGCAACTTCATTACCATTCTTTACTTTAACTCTTTACTTTCTTTAAAACTCGTTTCAAAGATAGTACTTTACTCTTTAACACTTTCTCTTTCATTTTTATACAACTATATAATTCTTATAAAAATGTACTTTAACTTTCAAAACAATCGCTTTAACAGTATGCATGCCAGCCCAAAACCGTTTAGGAAAAAAAGGCAATAAGAACTCACCTGACTTCTACGGGGTTTATCTCACTCAGCAAGGAAACTTCAAGCTAGATGGGATGCTAATCAATCTGTTCAAGGGTCACGAATGAAACAAGGTTATAACTTATACCTTTCATCCAAAAACTTTCTATCTGAAATCTTTTTCAGTCGAAATCTTTTTCAACCGAAACTAATAAGTTAAACATGTCTTTCATCCGGTAACTATTTCACTCGAAAACATTTGTCCGAAAACTTTTTCGTTCAAAATCTTCTCTCTGAAAAACTTTCCGTCCGAAATACTTTTCGTACGAGTCATAGTTTTCAGACCATTCAACGAGTTTTCGGACAATTCATCTGTTCTTGGCCAAATTCTTAGTTTTTGAACCAAGCTTCGATCTTTTTACGTCCAAAACTTATATCTAGCTTTCATAAAGCTAGATATATACTTTTTAGGCTAATCTAAACGTAAAAATCCCACCTTTTATGAAAACTCATTTTGAAACACTAAAAACCCATTTCAATCCGGAGTTTGAATTTAAGGACGTGTTGATACCTGTTTTCACGTGATCTTTCCTTCTCCAACCTCTGGTAATGCCCAGCAACGATATCGGGCCGAGTATGAAGGTCTCGGGTTTCTGTTTAGAGCTTTCTCTCTCTACTCTCTCTCTTTCTAGGATTTATGGTGAAGATGATGAAGAATGGGGAGTGGAGAAAGTGACTAGGGTCTTACTCCCTCCCCCTCCTTGCGCTTTCCTTGCATGGCCCAAGACCTGATCTTGCTCGAGACCGTTATTCTTTCATTATTTCGTTATTTCTTTTGCCATAAATCGTCTTTTATTCTTTGTCATAGATTTCGGGATATTACATAATGAAGACCCAGTTCCCGAGGCACCAAAGAGGAAATGGGAAAACCCGTCTAGGGGAACAGGAAAGGGAACTATGCATCTGATGTCACACCCGGACCGATGGCGGAATCATCGGGGCGGGACATGTAGACTGTTCATCAGCACAAGGTTGACTAAATTGTAATATATTACATCAATTTTATTTCAAATAATCCAAACACAACCAAATCCAAGAAAGAACATAATTGAAATACATAAAATCCTTTATTCAAATTAACTAAGTCCCAAAGCCTATGTGTAGCAAATCTTGATCAAATCACACATTAGTACCTGAAACATGAATAAAATAAGGTCAACTAAAAAGTTGGTGAGCATACACAGGTTTGTATATAGATAGCATATAGTTTGTAAGTAAACAAATCCTTACATAACATGTGTCACACCCCCAATTTCAACTAACGGAGTATTACCGTTTGGGAAGTGACAAACCAGGATCTCAGACACTAGTTACATTGAACGACTCTACATGGGACTCAAAATGAAAATATCTTTTAAATCAGAGTATCAATGCGGAAGCGTAAAGAAAGTAAATGCGCAAAATACACGCGCCCAAAACCAAAGTCCAAAAGTCCAAACGTCCAACCAAACAAAGTACATTAAAATAATTCAATCAACATAAATAGACACAAAGCAAAGCAGTTGAATCCCATGCATGCCCTAACGTGCACCTGTGTCTTAGCTTAGCGTCCTGAGAAAACATGTAAGAAAAAGTGTCAACACAAGGTTGGTGAGTTAACAGGTGTCAAACAAATAAGTAAGCATTACCAGATTTATGATCATTCAATATGTATCTATAGGTAGCTAACCTATGTTCATGTTTTAGCTCAAGTGCTCGCAACTGAAACTGACTGTTTGTTTATTGCCTCCTGCCAGGTTCTATCAATACTGGCCATGTGAATAGGCTAACATTTCACCCGTTCGATATCCGATCGAGTTAGCGCAACTAACGCTGGTGGGATTTGTCAAACCCAGTAGTACTACTAAACATTACCTCGCTAAGATCCATATTAACGGTTCGAAATAAGATGAGGACTTTCTGTGATAACATGTTACACTTAGCTTTAACATTGATAGCATATGAAATACAAAATCTAAAATCAATTTAAGCATGTTTTCTCCCCCAAGTTAAAAGCAGTAAAAAGGGGCCGTGAAACTTACCTGCTTGGCGTTGAAGGTAGTTCACACAAGAAGTAAGTTTGGAACCGCGAGTGTAAGTCTCAAAAGACCTACGAATGTCCTAGAATTATAAATATATAAATTAGGAACGATAAAAGGGAATTGTGACCGTGACAAGGAAAGAACGTCTTAAAGAACCGCTCTAACAAACGAGAGTGGGCGAACGTGTCCACGGGTTTAGGAATTACTTTACGCGACGAACGACGTAAATAATATATATATATATATATATATATATATATATATATATATATATATATATATATATATATATATATATTTATATATATATATATATATACGAGTGGTTAACATAACTAATTATTATTTAGTCTTGATTGGTTCACGGTGTTATATAAAATTGCTTTGAAATAATATAAATATATATTATTTAATAATACGAGTCACAATTTGAAAATAATATAAACATATTATTTTACACGCGTTTACGGTTTAAAAATAATATAAATATATTATTTTTTTACTTATTAATAATAAAAGTGCACAATTTATAAAATAGTTATAATTTATAAAAATAAACAAAATATTTAAATCCCGAGCCTATGGGTTGTTTTTCCGGTTTAAAACCCATTTATATAATGATATAATATTAAAATATTTGATTTTTATTAATTTAATATTCCAGAAAATTGTTTAAAAAAAGAATGTGGGAGCCCGGCCTCGAACCCGGGTCTCTCCCACACAGACACATCGCTTTAACCAGTCCGGCCGCTAGGCTATCGCAACAAAATCCGGTTTCAAATGGTTTTAACATACAACCCAAGTGTTCATCCCTCCCCATACACACATACGATTGAATCCATACTTAAATCCAACGATTTTTGACACTGAAATGAAATCAAAGGTTAGGGGTTTTGTAAATCGGATGTTTGCGAACCTGTGTATGCGTTTAATTGAAAAGTTATCAAGTTTAGAATGGTTAAAGATTCATTTGAAAAACCCGTAATCCTAGTTTAGAACTCAGAATCAAATCGAACGAACCTGATGTTAGAAACTGATAAAATCATGGGGCTTTTACTTATTAAAACATTGCGAATCTGTGGGTGTAGTTTAATTTCATTAAGGATGCGTTTAATATCAAAAGCCCCAAAACAGATTATGTATAAACCCTAGATTCCGGATTACAAACAATTCGATGATATCAGATTAAATTGATAGAGGGCTTTCATTATACAGATGATTTCGAGTCGAATGATATGCTTTAATTGTATTAAAACAGGGTTTAGAGTAGGGTTCGATTAAATCGGTTTGTGATGAACCCTAGGTTCTGGATCTTTAAAAATTCGACGTTATGAGTTCAAATTAGTATAGGGCTTTTAATAAAGAAAAGATTTTTAACCTGACTATGTGATTTAATTTTATTGAGGCTAGGTTTAGGATCAAAACCCCCAAATCGATTTATGATATAAACCCTAGATACGGGATTGGTTTAATTCGATATTTTAAGCCCTGGGATTGATAGGGCTTTCACTAAACAGATGAAATAGAAGGTGAGGGTGTATTTGGTTACCTGAATTGGTGCCGGATTGATGGTGATCGAGTAAAACAAGTGCCGATCGAGTATGGTTTAGTCTCTGGTGTCACTGGTTCTTGCTCTGGGCAAATTGATGCGCGTATAAGCTTCAGGGGAATTCTTTTGTCGTGTGAAGATTGTTCAATTGTGAAATTAACAGGTGAATTATTCGAATTTGATGTGTTCATGAAGAGGGTCGGCGGTTACGAGTTAATTACACATAATTAGAGTTTAATTCGCGTATAATGATTATGTTAAGTGTTCATTCATGATCGTTTATGGCAGAAATGTGTTTATCGGTTACAAAATCAAACAGAAAAACAATTGTGGGATTTGAATTTGATAAAAATCGCGCGTTTGACTTTCTAAAAGTCAACCGAATCAAGAATAGTCTAATTACCGGTTTGGTCCCTCTGTTTCAGGTTCATAAGTTTAGGAAATGGCATAATTGACCCTTGTGGTTTGAACTAGGCTAAGAATGTTAATTCGACTTATCAAAAGTCAATAGGATTGGGATTTTGACTTTCTGAAAAGTCAACAATCAACTTTAGGGGTATTACAATACTAGTCCCTGGAGTTTAGGTTTAGATTATTGCCAGGATTAGTCCCTGAGGTTTGAGTTAAGTTAACTTTAACGGGATTTTGTTAACATAGTTAACTGGAAAAGTCCGGATTGTCACATCATTCCCTAGTTGAAAGAATTTTTGTCCCGAAAATTAAAATAAAAAAAAAATTTCTGGGGTTTCACATCATTCCCTAGTTGAAAGAATTTTCGTCCCGAAAATTAAATAGTACCTTAGGAACTTGACGCGGGGTGCTTGAACAGATTAGGATATTTGCGCATCATCTGATTCTCGCGCTCCCAAGTGAATTCTGGTTCGCGTTTCGAGTTCCAACGGACTCAAACAATAGGGATTTTACAGTGCTTTAACGATTTGACTTCCCTATCCATAATTTCTACAGGTTCTTCGATGAAACGTAACTGTTCATCAACATGTAGTTCCTCCAGAGGAACTGCGAGTGATTCGTCTGCCAGACATTTCTTTAAATTTGAGACGTGAAAGACGTTGTGTACACCACTAAGTCTTTCAGGTAGGTCCAGTTGATACACGACTGGTCCAATTCTCTTCATTATTTTGAATGGTCCAACATAACGAGGATTCAGTTTTCCTCGTTTCCCGAAACGAATGACACCTTTCCAAGGTGAGACTTTGAGTAAGACCATGTCACCTATTTGAAATTCCAAAGGTTTACGACGCTTGTCGGCATAGCTCTTTTGACGATCACGAGCTGCCGCCATACGGTTTCTTATTTGAACGATCTTTTCAGAAGTTTCAAATACGAGTTCAGGACCTGTGAGTTGGCTATCCCCAACCTCGGTCCAACAAATGGGAGAACGGCATTTCCATCCATAAAGTGCTTCAAATGGAGCTGCCTTGATGCTAGTGTGATAGCTGTTGTTGTAGGAGAACTCCACCAACGGTAGGTGAGACTCCCAAGTGTTACCGAAATCGATCACACAAGCTCGTAGCATGTCCTCCAGAGTGTGGATAGTACGTTCTGTTTGACCATCGGTTTGAGGATGGTAAGCTGTGCTCATATCTAGACGCGTGCCTAATGCTTTATGCAATGACTGCCAGAAACGGGAAGTGAATCGTGCATCACGATCCGAAATAATAGAGATTGGCACTCCGTGCCTAGAGACTACTTCTTTCAAGTATATTCGAGTGAGTTTATCCATTTTGTCGGTTTCTTTGATTGCTAGAAAGTGAGCAGATTTTGTTAGGCGATCCACAATTACCCATATAGTATCACATCCGGTAGGGGTTCGGGGTAATTTGGTGATGAAGTCCATGGATATTTGTTCCCATTTCCACATGGGAATTTCAGGTTGTTGCAGGAGACCGAACGGTTTTTGGTATTCAATTTTGACCTTCGCGCAGGTCAGACACTTACTAACATAAGTGGCTATATCGGCCTTCATCTTCGGCCACCAATATAGTAATTTTAGATCATGGTACATTTTATCGGAACCCGGATGGATGGAGTAACGAGATTTATGAGCTTCATCCATGATTAGTTCCCTTAAATTTCAGAACACTGGAATCCATATTCGTTCGACGAAGTAACGAATTCCGTCAGATTTTACTTCAAGTTGTGCTTCCATGCCGCGAGTACCTTCTAACGGTAGGTTATCTTCTTTCAAGGCTTCAAGTTGAGCACTACGGATTCTGTCAGGCAATCCAGGGTGAATAGTAAGTTGTAATGCTCGAACTCGTTTGGGTTTTGTTTCCTTTCGGCTTAGTGCATCAGCCACAACGTTAGCTTTACCCGGATGATACCGGATCGCACTGTCGTAATCATTTAAAAGTTCAACCCAACGACGTTGTCGCATGTTCAACTCCTTCTGCTGGAAGATATGCTGGAGGCTCTTGTGGTCGGTGTAGATGGTGCATTTGGTACCGTACAAGTAATGTCTCCATATCTTAAGTGCAAAAACTACTGCTCCCAACTCTAGGTCATGAGTGGTGTAGTTTTTCTCATGAACCTTTAACTGACGCGAAGCGTATGCGATTACCTTTTCGCGTTGCATTAAGACACAACCCAGACCTTGAATAGATGCATCACAATACACCACAAAATCGTTGGTTCCTTCCGGAAGAGCTAAAATAGGTGCACTGCAAATTTTCTGTTTGAGGTGCTGGAAAGCTGATTCTTTGTTATCGCCCCAATTATAGGCTTTTTCTTTTTGAGTTAGGGCGGTGAGAGGTTGTGCAATCTTTGAAAATCCTTCAATAAAACGACGGTAATATCCAGCCAATCCCAAAAATTGTCGCACCTCAGTCGGAGTCATCGGTGCTGCCCAATTCTTGATGGCTTCTATTTTGGACGGGTCGACATGTATCCCTTTTTCATTTACTACATGCCCTAGAAACTGAACCTCTCGAATCCAAAATTCACATTTGGAAAACTTAGCATAAAGTTGCTCTTGTTTAAGTAGTTCCAAAATTAGACGCAGATGTTCTTCCTCGTTCTTGGAATAGATAAGGATGTCATCGATGAAAACGATAACAAACTGGTCAAGGTAAGGCTTACACACATGGTTCATGAGATCCATGAATACCGCGGGCGCGTTGGTTAAACCGAAAGGCATGACCATAAATTCGTAATGGCCGTACCTCGTTCTGAATGCAGTCTTAGAGATATCTTCTTCTCGGACTCTTAACTGATGATAGCCGAACCTATGATCTATTTTGGAATAGAAACTTGATCCTTGGAGTTGATCAAAAAGGTCATCAATACGAGGTAAAGGGTAGCGGTTCTTGATTGTAACTTTATTCAGCTCCCGGTAATCAATACACATACGGAATGTACCGTCCTTCTTCTTGACAAATAATACCGGAGCTCCCCATGGTGATGAACTAGGTCATCCAATAAGTCTTGCAATTGAGTGGACAGTTCCTGCAATTCACTAGGTGCTAATCGATAAGGTGCCCGAGCGATCGGCGCTGCTCCAGGTGCTAAATCGATTTGAAATTCTACTTGACGGTGCGGTGGCAAACCGGGCAGATCCTCGGGAAATACTTCCAAAAATTCACGCACAACGGGAATATCTTCGATCTTCTTCTCTTCTGACGGCTGTTCAGCAACAAGGGCCAAAATAGCCGTATGCCCCTTTCAAAGACATTTTTGTGCTTTCATGAAGGATATAATGCCCATGACTGCACCAACTCTTTCGCCTTGGATGGAAAGGGTTTCTCCATTCGAGAGAGGTATACGTACAATCTTCTCATGACAGATAATTTCGGCTTGGTTTTTAGATAGCCAATCCATGCCAACAATTATATCAAAACTACCAAGTATGACCGGCATAAGGTCGATATCAAATGTATGTGTAGCTAGCTTAAGTTTACATCCTTTAAGTATGTGAGTTGCCTCAATTATTTTCCCGTCAGCTATCTCTATTGTATACTTATCTTCTAATAGAGATGAAGTTCCTTTTATCATATTACTAAATTTCTTAGATATAAAACTTCTATCAGCACCGGTGTCAAAAAGGACAGAAGCAAAGAAATTATTTACGAGGAACTTACCGGTAACCACATTATGGTCGTAACGGGCTTCTCCAGATCCTAGTACGAAGGCTCGTCCCTTCGCACCATTTCCTCCCCCATTGCCACTATTTCCACCATTCCCATTGTTATTGTGGTTAGGGTTGTGATTTCCATTACCCCCTTTTTTTAACTGAGGACAGTTCTTCCGAATATGCCCTTCCTTTCCACACTCAAAGCAAGCCCTAGTAGACCCCGGTTGTTGAAAGGGTTGCTTAGTTTGTAATTCACCCCTGCAGTCCTTAGCAGCATGGCCTATTTTACCGCACCTCTGGCAACGATTGCAGAACCCAAAGTGGTGTAAGTTACACTTGTTACACTTCGGGGACTTTCCCGCATAACCACCCTGGTTTTGGCCAGAGGAGGTCGACTGATTGAAGTTCTTGGTAGGCTCGAACCTACGTTGTTGTTGTTGTTGTTGCTGTTGGTTAAACTGTTGCTGGTTGGGTTGGGGTCCTTTGGTGTGGGAGTTAGAGTGGTTGTGGGTGTTGGAATGGTGATCGAACTTGCGTTTGTGGCTGTCGGTGGGTTTAGCAATTGAACCTCTTGGAGGTAAAGTTCCCTGTGTCACTGCCTGATCGGTCAATTTGTGAGCAAGTCTGATGGTCTGTTGGATGGTGGTAGGGTTGGATAAGGTAACCATGCTTTGAATCTGAGGTACCAAACCTCCAATGTATAGTTCAATCCATTTGTAATCCAGAGTCACCATGTGTGGGCACATGGTAGCAAGTTCGTGCGAACGGGTGGTGTAGAGTTCAATTTCCGAACCCTCCATCTTAAGGTTCCAGAACTCTCCCTCTAGCTTTTGAATTTCATCTCGTGGGCAGTATTCTTCCTTCATCATTGTTTTAAATTCCTCCCACGGGAGTCCATTTGCCATTGCTAGTCCCAACATTTGAACTTGGGCATTCCACCATGTTAGGGCCGGGCCTTCCAAAGTTCCAGCAGCAAATTTCACTTGGTTAGCCACGGGGCAGTTGCACATGGCTATTACTGATTCAACCTTCTCAAACCAGTGAAGTAATCCAATGGCTCCTTCAGCTCCACTAAAGGTGTGGGGCTTGCAGTCCATGAATGCCTTGAAAGTGCAGGCTGGCTGTTGATTTTGCTGATTTTGCTGGCCTGGATTTAGAAATACGAATTGAATTGGAATTATAGAGTTTAGAAAGATGTTCTTAGGAGCAGGAATTGACACTACTAGTCAATAGTTAAAGCATTTACCTGTAGCATTCTGTGCTGCTAGGGCCTCTGCCACACTATTGTTTATCAAAGCTGCTAGTTCTGCTGCCGTCATGTTGATGGTACCACAACCACCGGCACGGCCTCCTCGTCCTCTCCCAGACATGTTTATTCACAATCACAAATGAAAACAATGAGAAATATATCGCATATTAAACATTATTCAGGTACGGGTAAGGAAATACAACATCTAATATTTTGAAAATTAAATAAATTGTAAGGCTACAAAATAAATAACTCAAATATTAAACTTCTCATGCTTTTATTGGATGGGAACAACCTAACCATCTAGGTTTGAAAAGGGAAATAACATAAGCAAAACAAACATGAAAAGAAGATAGATTAGGAAGATCTTCAAATATCCTCGTCATCAGAAGAGACATATGACTGTGCATCATCAATCTCCACTGGCTCTTCCTCAGCTGGTTCCCCCTCTAAAGGTTCCTCCTCGAAGGGCTCCTCCTCAAAGAGTTCCTCCTCAAAGGGTTCTTCCTCATCGTCAGATACTGGAATGTCTTCCGGGTGTAGGGCCGCTTGCAGTTGGGCTTCCAAATGAGTCACCCTCTCTTGAAGGCCTTCAGTAGTGTGGTTTGCCACATGTAGCTGAGCTTCCATAGCAGCTAATCTCTCCAGAACTCCTTGCATATCGTCATCCATAGTGTCAGCCCTCGTCTCTAGGTGTGCCACACGATCCACTAAAAGGTTGTGGACATGGTCCGTTGCAGCTAGTTCAGTAGTCAAATTTTCTATTCCTACCCTATTCTTCTCCACTTGAGGTCCATTCTCTAGGAGTTTAGGTATCTCCTCGGTGGCATCTTGTACAAAACTTAATTCCTTTAACATATAGGACACGAATGCTGCGACGTCTTGTTCCATGGTGCATGGTAAGCTAGGCAAGGTAGATGATGAAGACGTGGATCCAAAGTACGGTGATGGAACATCTCCCATTTCGATCCACCTTTGGATCATATGTGGGTACATATCCCAATTGAGAGCATAATCCAATGCTCGTGCGTTGCTCGGTTCGCCTTGATCAATTGAGGTAGTCCGGCGCCTTTTGGGCTCCGGGGATGATGGTACAGGTGCCTTATGCCCTGATGCATTAGGTGATGGAGGTGGGGTTGACGACATGATCCTGCAACATTATGTATAAGTACCAAACATCCAAATGACATGTAACTAATGTGTGAGGCTATAGTCTAGTATGCAATCCTAGTTCTCTATAACCAATGGCTCTGATACCAATCTGTCACACCCCCAATTTCAACTAACAGAGTATTACCGTTTGGGAAGTGACAAACCAGGATCTTAGACACTAGTTACATTGAACGACTCTACATGGGACTCAAAATGAAAATATCTTTTAAATCAGAGTATCAATGCGGAAGCGTAAAGAAAGTAAATGCGCAAAATACACGCGCCCAAAACCAAAGTCCAAAAGTCCAAACGTCCAACCAAACAAAGTACATTAAAATAATTCAATCAACATAAATAGACACAAAGCAAAGCAGTTGAATCCCATGCATGCCCTAACGTGCATCTGTGTCTTAGCTTAGCGTCCTGAGAAAACATGTAAGAAAAAGTGTCAACACGAGGTTGGTGAGTTCACAGGTTTCAAACAAATAAGTAAGCATTGCAGATTTATGATCATTCAATATGTATCTATAGGTAGCTAACCTATGTTCATGTTTTAGCTCAAGTGCTCGCAACCGAAAATGACTGTTTGTTTATTGCCTCCTGCCAGGTTCTATCAATACTGGCCATGTGAATAGGCTAAAATTTCACCCGTTCGATATCCGATCGAGTTAGCGCGACTAACGCGGGTGGGATTTGTCAAACCTAGTAGTACTACTAAACATTACCTCGCTAAGATCCATATTAACGGTTCGAAATAAGATGAGGACTTTCTGTGATAGCATGTTACACTTAGCTTTAACATTGATAACATATGAAATACAAAATCTAAAATCAATTTAAGCATGTTTTCTCCCCCACGTTAAAAGCAGTAAAAAGGGGCCGTGAAACTCACCTGCTTGGCGTTGAAGGTAGTTCACACAAGAAGTAAGTTTGGAACCGCGAGTGTAAATCTCAAAAGACTTACGAATGTCCTAGAATTATAAATATATAAATTAGGAACGATAAAAGGGAATTGTGACCGTGACAAGGAAAGAACGTCTTAAAGAACCGCTCTAACAAACGAGAGTGGGCGAACGTGTCCACGGGTTTAGGAATTACTTTACGCGACGAACGACGTAAATAATATATATATATATATATATATATATATATATATATATATATATATATATATATATATATATATATATATATACGAGTGGTTAACATAACTAATTATTATTTAGTCTTGATTGGTTCACGGTGTTATATAAAAATGCTTTGAAATAATATAAATATATATTATTTAATAGTACGAGTCACAATTCGAATATAATATAAACATATTATTTTACACGCGTTTACGGTTTAAAAATAATATAAATATATTATTTTTTTACTTATTAATAATAAAAGTGCACAATTTATAAAATAGTTATAATTTATAAAAATAAACAAAATATTTAAATCCCGAGCCTATGGGTTGTTTTTCCGGTTTAAAACTCATTTATATAATGATATAATATTAAAAGATTTGATTTTTATTAATTTAATATTCCAGAAAATTGTTTAAAAAAAGAATGTGGGTGCCCGGCCTCGAACCCGGGTCTCTCCCACACAGACACATCGCTTTAACCAGTCCGGCCGCTAGGCTATCGCAACAAAATCCGGTTTCAAATGGTTTTAACATACAACCCAAGTGTTCATCCCTCCCCATACACACATACGATTGAATCCATACTCAAATCCAACGATTTTTGACACTGAAATGAAATCAAAGGTTAGGGGTTTTGTAAATCGGATGTTTGCGAACCTGTGTATGCGTTTAATTGAAAAGTTATCAAGTTTAGAATGGTTAAAGATTCATTTGAAAAACCCATAATCCTAGTTTAGAACTCAGAATCAAATCGAACGAACCTGATGTTAGAAACTGATAAAATCATGGGGCTTTTACTTATTAAAACATTGCGAATCTATGGGTGTAGTTTAATTTCATTAAGGATGCGTTTAATATCAAAAGCCCCAAAACAGATTATGTATAAACCCTAGATTCCGGATTACGAAAAATTCGATGATATCAGATTAAATTGATAGAGGGCTTTCATTATACAGATGATTTCGAGTCGAATGGTATGCTTTAATTGTATTAAAACAGGGTTTAGAGTAGGGTTCGATTAAATCGGTTTGTGATGAACCTTAGGTTCTGGATCTTTAAAAATTCAATGTTATGAGTTCAAACTAGTATAGGGCTTTTAATAAAGAAAAGATTTATAACCTGACTATGTGATTTAATTTTATTGAGGCTAGGTTTAGGATCAAAACCCCCAAATCGATTTATGATATAAACCCTAGATACGGGATTGGTTTAATTCGATATTTTAAGCCCTGGGATTGATAGGGCTTTCACTAAACAGATGAAATAGAAGGTGAGGGTGTATTTGGTTACCTGAATTGGTGCCGGATTGATGGTGACCGAGTAAAACAAGTGCCGATCGAGTATGGTTTGGTCTCTGGTGTCACTGGTTCTTGCTCCGGGCAAATTGATGCGCGTATAAGCTTCAGGGGAATTCTTTTGTCGTGTGAAGAGTGTTCAATTGTGAAATTAACAGGTGAATTATTCGAATTTGATGTGTTCATGAAGAGGGTCGGCGGTTACGAGTTAATTACACATAATTAGAGTTTAATTTGCGTATAATGATTATGTTAAGTGTTCATTCATGATCGTTTATGGCAGAAACGTGTATATCGGTTACAAAATCAAACAGAAAAACAATTGTGGGATTTTAATTTGATAAAAATCGCGCGTTTGACTTTCTAAAAGTCAACCGAATCAAGAATAGTCTAATTACCGGTTTGGTCCCTTTGTTTCAGGTTCATAAGTTTAGGAATTGGCATAATTGACCCTTGTGGTTTGAACTAGGCTAAGAATGTTAATTCGACTTATCAAAAGTCAATAGGATTGGGATTTTGACTTTCTGAAAAGTCAACAATCAACTTTAGGGGTATTACAATACTAGTCCATGGAGTTTAGGTTTGGATTATTGCCAGGATTAGTCCCTGAGGTTTGAGTTAAGTTAATTAAGTTAACTTTAATGGGATTTTGTTAACAGAGTTAACAGGAAAAGTCCGGATTGTCACAACATGATAAATAAGGCATTTATGGGGAGCAGCTTTTGTGTAACCAAGTACAATCAAACCTTTGTAACTAGCATGCAAAAATTGTGTTGTCGGTAACAATCACCCTACCTGGGTGGGTTTTTCAGACTCAATAGATCTATCATTGTTTACCGTCGGCTTAAATAGTTAATGATTGCACATAATCACATACAGAAGTTAGCACAACTAGCACTCAGGCATAAAGCTCAAATTGCACACATGAATGTAAAGAGGATTTGTACTTGTGTAGTTTGTGTAAGTGTAAGTAATAGTGTTCATGTTCCACCCCAAAAGTGTAAAAGAGTAAAAGGGGCTATGTAATACTCACTTGGTTTGAAGGCGTAGCTAACATGAAATACTAGCTAGAAATGAGATCCTTATAATGCACAATGTTAACCTAGTGTGGAATGTATATAGGATTAATAGTATGCTCAATATTCTATGTTTAAGTCTAGGATTGAATTGGTTGTGTGTATAAAGCTTGTGGTTTGTACTTGAATGGTGTTGTATAAATTAGGGTTTGAGTTTGGAATAACTAATAAAACAAAATTATTATTTATAAAAATAAGTTAAGTATTAGAGGTACCTAACTTAATGGTTTTTGTTTAAATGTAGATTAAATAATCTTTACCTTATTCATTTATTTATAACTTAGTCATTTAGTTGTATTAGATGTTTTACAATAATTATAAATGTCTTTACTTTATTTTCATTAAGATGCTTAAATAAATGGTGTAAATAATGTTTAAGTGTAGGGTTTAAATATGAATTTAATTTTTGTAAGTTTTAAATAATAAATTTCTATTTATTTATTGTATAAAATTCATCATTTTTATTTAGAAATTATTTTGAAATACTTATTGTTTTTAATTTATGGAAATAATTATTCTGCTAAGATTTCTCTCACACACGACCATGCCTGAAACAATGCACGATCGTGCTAGGACCACGGGCGCGACCGTGCTAGTCAGGGACGCGACCGTGTTGATCAAACATAATGCATAATTTGGCTGTTCACTAGGCACGATCGTGTCTTGGACCAGGCACGACCGCGTCTAGGGTTTTGAGGCATGACCAAGTCTAGCCAAGGGCATGACCGGGTATGAATGTGGGAGCCATGACCGCGCTGGTATTTAGCGCGACCGTGTCTCATGACGCACGACCGTGCTAGAATGCTAGCGCGACCGTGTCTGTTCCAAAACAGATTCAATTCGACTAATCCTTATATTGTTAATGTTGGAATTCATGGGGCTTTCACCCATTAGATCGTCACGAGTCTTTTTGTATAAATCAATTGTATTTAAAACGTGTTTAAGGTTCGATTCGATTAAATCATTTTTAACGAAAATGTAGATTCGGGTTCGTGGTGATTTCCATAATGAAAGCCCAAATTAACATGGGGCTTTTGATCTATGAACTGAATCGAGTGAGAAGAAGGTTTCAATTACCCGAAAGTGTAGCGAATTGATAGAGAACGGTAGAGAGGAGTTCCGGCGTCGGCGAGCTTGGTTTCCGGCGTCTTCTGCTACGATTCCGGTTGCTTCAAGTGGGTCAGTAGCTTCTAGGAGGATCGTATGTGCGTTTGCTTGAGAGAATTGCAAACAAATTGGGGAATTCGATGGTCTAGTGGACGATTTTGATGATTATTAGATGAATTGATGTAATTCCGTTTATTTGTTGTAATTATGATGATCAAGTGGCTTAACTCTGTTTGTTAATAGTTGAAACGTGTAAAACGGTTACGAAATCGAACGTCTCTGTGATTAAAGACTGCATTTACGTTTCAACTGGTGAGAGGCGCGACCGTGCCCATATGAGGCGCGACCATGCCAAGGCACCGGGCGCGACCGTTCCAAAGTAAGTCGCGCGACCGTGCCAAGACACTTGGCGCGACCATGCCAGAATGAGGCGCGACCGTGCCTATTAGGGTTTCTTGTTACTTTTCAACATCAGACCTTGTAACTTTATTCTTTGACATATTTGTATCAATAGATACTTATGTAGTGTTTTAGTAGGTTATAACCGTGTAAAATTTGCGGATTAGCATTGAAATATAGTATTTAATTGATGGTACGAATAGAACAAAACAGTGCACTAGAATTGGGTTTGAAATGCATTACATTGAATTGAAATACGGATACTAAAAATCAGAAATGTTACAGTCTCCCCAAGTTGAGGGAACTTCGTCCCGAAATTTAGCTAGAGGAAGCGACGGCATCAGTAAAAAGATGGGGGTACTTGAGCTTCATTTGGTCCTCTCGTTCCCAAGTAAATTCAGGACTACGCTTAGATTCCCAACGAACTTTGACAATAGGAATAAGACTTCGCTTCAGCTGTTTGATTTCACTATCCATGATTTCTACCGGTCTCTCAACGAAGTGCATCGTTTCGTCAATGTGCACGTCGTCAAGAGGTATGTGAAGATTTTCATCAGCAAGGCATTTCTTCACGTTAGACACATGAAATGTAGGATGTACGTTACCAAGTGATGGAGGTAACTCGAGTTTGTAAGCCACTTTCCCAATCCTTTCAAGGATCTTGAATGGGCCTACATAGCGAGGTGATAATTTACCTTTCTTTCCAAAACGGATCACACCCTTCCACGGAGACACCTTTAGAAGAACAAGGTCACCGACTTGGAATTCCAAGGGTTTTCGTCGTTTGTCGGCATAACTCATTTGCCGACTTCTCGCTACTCGAATGTTGTCACGGATTTGAATAATCTTGTCGGATGTTTCTTGAATCAGCTCGGGGCCGGTGATTTGTGCTTCACCAATCTCGTTCCAACATATAGGAGAACGACACTTGCGACCATAGAGAGCTTCAAATGGAGCCATGTTAATACTTGTGTGGTAGCTATTATTGTAAGAGAACTCGATTAGGGATAGATGTGAATCCCAATTGCCACCAAAATCAATTACACAAGCTCTAAGCATATCTTCAAGAGTTTGGATTGTTCGCTCGGTCTGACCATCAGTTTGAGGATGGTAGGCCGTGCTCAAATCCAATCGTGTACCAAGAGCAGTTTAGAGAGATTGCCAAAAGCGAGAGGTGAACCGAGCATCTCTATCTGAGATTATGTTTAAGGGAACACCGTGACGGCTCACAATTTCATCAATGTAAATTCGGGCTAGTTTCTCAACCCGATAGTCTTCGCGGATAGGCAAGAAATGAGCAGATTTGGTGAGACGATCAATGATCACCCAAATGCTATCATAACCACTCGAGGTGCGAGGGAGTTTGGTAATAAAATCCATGGCTAAGTTCTCCCATTTCTACACTGGAATTTTCGGTTGTTCAAGTAATCCGGAAGGACGTTGGTGTTCGGCTTTGACTTTGGAGCACGTTAGACATTTGGCAACATAGAGAGCAATGTCCTTTTTCATACCGGGCCACCAATATTGTTGGCGAAGATCTTGGTACATTTTATCCGCACCAGGATGAATAGAATAACGAGTCTTGTGAACCTCGTTCATAAGAAATGTACGGAGATCATCGCGATCGGGAACCCAAATACGGTTCAAGTAATAAAGTAAGCCATTGGGTTTTGATTCAAGTTGAAGTTCAACACCACACGACATTTCCTCATACATGTTACCCTCGGTGACTGAGACGTGTTGAGCTTCTAAGATGCGGTTTTGAATGTCGGTTTAAATTCGAACACATTGAAGCATGACATGGTCCTTTCGACTCAAAGCATCGGCTACAACATTTGCTTTGCCGGGATGGTAACGAATCTCGCAGTCATAGTCGTTAAGGAGTTTAACCCAACGTCGTTATCTCATATTAAGTTCTTTTTGGTTGAAGATGTGTTGGAGACTTTTGTGGTCGGTGAACACCACGCATTTCGTGCCATAGAGGTAATGTCTCCAAATCTTTAGTGCAAATACAACTGCACCCAACTCGAGATCATGCGTTGTATAATTCTTCTCATGAATCTTAAGTTGTCTTGATGCGTAAGCGATTACTTTGCCTCGTTGCATGAGAACACAACCGAGACCTTGGTTGGAAGCATCACAGTAGACAACTAGATCATCATTCCCATCAGGGAGAGTCAAGATAGGAGCATTGCACAACTTTTGCTTGAGAGTTTGGAAAGCTTCTTCTTGCTTTGGTCCCCATTCATAAGTTTTACCCTTGTGGGTTAAAGCGGTGAGAAGGACAGCAATCTTAGAGAAGTTTGAAATGAATCGACTATAATATCCCGCAAGCCCAAGAAATAAACGAACTTCGGTGGGGGTCTTCGGGGCATTCCAATTTTTAACCGCTTCGATCTTAGCAGGGTCAACATGAATTCCTTTGTCGTTAACGATATGACCAAGAAATTGAACTTCTTTTAGCCAAAATTCACATTTGGAGAATTTGGCATATAGTTGTTCCTTCCGCAAGAGGTCCAAAACCAATCTAAGATGTTGCTCATGGTCAACTTTAGTCTTGGAATAGATTAAAATATCATCGATGAAGACGATCACGAACTTATCAAGGTACGGTTTGCACACATGATTCATGAGGTCCATGAAAACTACGGGTGCATTGGTTAGTCCAAAAGGCATAACCATGAACTCGTAATGACCATACCTTGTTCGGAAGGCAATCTTTGGAATATCATCTTCTTGTACACGGAGTTGGTGATAACCAGATCGAAGATCAATCTTCGAGAAGCAAGTAGAACCTTGAAGTTGATTAAAGAGGTCGTCAATTCTAGGTAAAGGATAACGGTTTTTGATAGTAAGCTTGTTGAGTTCGCGGTAGTCAATACACATGCGAAATGATCCATCCTTATTTTTTACGAATAAGACGGGTGCACCCCACGGTGAATGACTTGGAAGAATGAATCCCTTGTCGGAGAGCTCTTGGAGTTGACTTGCAAGTTCTTGCATTTCAGAAGGTGCAAGGCGGTATGGAGCTCTAGCCACGGGGTTAGCTCCGGGCACAAGATCAATGCGAAATTCTACTTGTCGAACGGGTGGAAGACCGGATAGATCTTCGGGAAATACTTCGGGAAAGTCCCGAATGATGGGAATGTCTTGTATACTCTTCTTTTTGACATCTTTTTGGACAATATGAGCTAAGAAGGCCACGTACTTCTTTCGTAGGTACTTTTGGGCGGTAGTGCATGACATTAACTTAAGTCCTTTACAAGGCTTTTCACCAAAGACTCTTAACGTATCTCCCGACGGTAGAGGTATTCGGATGCACTTCTCGAAACAGATGACTTCGGCATGATGATTTGATAGCCAATCCATGCCTATGATTAAATCAAAACTTCCTAATGGCATTGGTACAAGATTGATTGGAAATGTATGTTCATTAAGTTCTAGAGAGCAGTCATAGATAATAGACTCAATTGTAAGTGAATCACCATTTTCTATTTCAACAGTGAAGGTTTTCTCTAGTTGGGATCGTGTCTTTGCAAGTAAGGGTTCAAAGTTAAGTGACACAAAACTCTTATCGACACCGGTATCAAATAAAATGGAGGCAAATTGACTATTGACAAGGAACGTACCGTTGACCACATCATTGTTGGCTTGAGCCTCATTGGCGTTTAAGTTGAAAGCACGCCCACGAGCTCCGCCTTGTCTAGAATTGACTAACCTTGGGCACTGATCACGGAAATGGTTTGGGTCGCCACATTCATAACAGGCACGCCCATTTGCAATAGCGGGAATACCTTGATTAGCCACTTGCGGATTGGTTCGGTTTGGTGGGTTGACTTGGCCCGTAAGAACTTTGGCCCTACACACATTAACCGTATGGCCATATTTCCCACAATAAGTGCAAAAGCGACATGGGATGTTTTGAGGATGATGATAGTTGCATGTGGCACAGAGTGGGTAGATCCCCACATATGGCTTTTTGGCTGGTGCTTGAACCATAGGAGCGACTTGATTAACGGGCATGGCAGGAGTGACCATAGCATAGTTTCTAGCCTTTCTTTTCTTATTATGTCGAAAGGGTTCAGTTATGGCTTCTTTGTTGTGGGTGGAAGGAGTTGCAGTGTCGGAGACTTTCTTTGTGCCCTTTTTAATAAGAGTCCCCGCCTTCACATGGTTATCGGTTAAGGTAGCGGACAAACGGATAACATCCTCAAGTGTTGTGGGATTCCTTCCTAGGACAGTATCTTGAATTTGCCTAGGTAGTCCCCCAATATACTTTTCAATACAGTGGGACAAAGGTGTGACCATGTGGGGCACGAGAAGACTCAACTCATGGAACCGAGTTGTATAAGCCAAATTTTCTCCACTATCTTGGGCAAGATCCCAAAACTCAGCTTCAAGTTTCTTCACTTCATTTCGAGGACAGAATTCCTCGGTCATTAGCCTATTAACCTCATCCCAAGGTAAGGCCATTGCTACATCCACACCTCTATTCCTTTTCTCCCTATTCCACCACGTGAGTGCCCGTTTTTGTAGGACACTTGTGGTATGACGAACACGAAGGTTGTCGGGGCAGTCACTATTGAGGAAGGTATTCTCAATACTTTCGAACCATTGAAGGAGTCCCGTAGCTCCTTCGGTACCGTAGAACTTGAGAGGGTTACACGAGTTGAAATGCTTGAAGGTGCATTGAGTTGCGTTGGCACCACCATTTCCACCATTACCACCATTTTCCCCATGGTTACCATTGGTGGCACCATTAGCTTGAGTGAGTTGAGTTACGAGTTGTGCAAGAATGGTAGCGATGTCGGTGTTGGTGTTGGACACGGGAGCACGACGGGGAGGCATTCTACAGATTTTCACAAGAAAAGATGTAAGAATTTATGAATGTTGTTTGAGTTTAAAAGAATAAGATAACAAGTAAAATAGTAATTTATAATTGGGATTGTACTCAAATAGTGATATAATCACTTGAATACTATGACACATTAAGGTTAATTAAACTCATATAATTTTCAAGGAGACACGCTTTAGCCTATAAGTAAACACTCATCCCGGGAATTCCTAGGAAAGCATACGGGTCCCTCGGTTGATTGGGATTTATACGAAATGCTTTCCTAGACAGAAAACCCAGAATACAGGTGTCACCCTTCCAGATTGCATGTGTCCTTAAATAATTAACAAAGTTTAAAAACCTTAACGAGGAAATAAAGAATTTTTTTTTTTTTTTATAGATATAGATCCATGAAGTTTCCATATGCTAAGAAGATAATGATGGAGGAGTATGTAAGAATATTATGAGATTTTAGAGTATAGGTAGGGATATTGTTTATTTAATTATTATTTAAGTATATCTTAATAAGTCATGAATTTTTAATAAGTAAGGCATCAAAAATAAAATAATAACTAATCATAAAGAACATGTAACACATAATATGTAGCACATAACATGTAGCACAAAATCACATAAACATGAAGCATGGCATAAGTGGGTGTCCTAAAGTTATAGTCTAGGTCAAGGGTATCTAATAACCTAGTTCCCTATAACCAAGGCTCTGATACCAATCTGTCACACCCCGACCGATGGCGGAATCATCGGGGCGGGACATGTAGACTGTTCATGAGCACAAGGTTGACTAAATTGTAATATATTAAACATCAATTTTATTTCAAATAATCCAAACACAACCAAATCCAAGAAAGAACAAAATTGAAATACATAAAATCCTTTATTCAAATTAACTAAGTCCCAAAGCCTATGTGTAGCAAATCTTGATCAAATCACACATTAGTACCTGAAACATGAATAAAATAAGGTCAACTAAAAAGTTGGTGAGCATACACAGGTTTATATATAGATAGCATATAGTTTGTAAATAAACAAATCCTTACATAACATGATAAATAAGGCATTTGTGGGGAGCAGCTTTTGTGTAACTAAGTACAATCAAACATTTGTAACTAGCATGCAAAAATTGTGTTGTCGGTAACAATCACCCTACCTGGGTGGGTTTGTCAGACTCAATAGATCTATCATTGTTTACCATCGGCTTGAATAGTTAATGATTGCACATAATCGCATACAGAAGTTAGCACAACTAGCACTCGGGCATAAAGCTCAAATTGCATACATGAATGTAAAGAGGATTTGTACTTGTGTAGTTTGTGTAAGTGTAAGTAATAGTGTTGTATAGTGTTCATGTTCCACCCCAAAAGTGTAAAAGAGTAAAAGGGGCTATGTAATACTCACTTGGTTTGAAGGCGTAGCTAACACGAAATACTAGCTAGAAATGAGATCCTTGTAATGCACAATGTTAACCTAGTGTGGAATGTATATAGGATTAATAGTATGCTCAATATTCTATGTTTAAGTCTAGGATTGAATTGGTTGTGTGTATAAAGCTTGTGGTTTGTACTTGAATGGTGTTGTATAAATTAGGGTTTGAGTTTGGAATAACTAATAAAACAAAATTATTATTTATAAAAATAAGTTAAGTATTAGAGGTACCTAACTTAATGGTTTTTGTTTAAATGTAGATTAAATAATCTTTACCTTATTCATTTATTTATAACTTAGTCATTTAGTTGTATTAGATGTTTTAAAACAATTATAAATGTCTTTACTTTATTTTCATTAAGATGCTTAAATAAATGGTGTAAATAATGTTTAAGTGTAGGGTTTAAATATGAATTTAATTTTTGTAAGTTTTAAATAATAAATTTCTATTTATTTATTTTATAAAATTCATCATTTTTATTTAGAAATTATTTTGAAATACTTATTGATTTTAATTTATGGAAATAATTATTCTGCTAAGATTTCTCTCACACACGACCGTTCCTGAAACAAGGCACGATCGTGCTATGACCACGGGCGCGACCGTGTTGATCAAACAGAATGCATAATTTGGCTGTTCACTAGGCACGATCGTGTCTTGGACCAGGCACGACCGTGTCTAGGGTTTTGAGGCATGACCAAGTCTAGCCAAGGGCATGACCGCGTCTGAATGTGGGAGCCACGACCGCGCTGGTATTTGGCGCGACCGTGTCTCATGAAGCACGACCGTGCTAGAATGCTAGCGCGACCGTGTCTATTCCAAAACAGATTCAATTCGACTAATCCTTATATTGTTAATGTTGGAGTTCATCTCATTAGATCATCACGAGTCTTTTTGTATAAATCAATTGTATTTAAAACGTGTCTAAGGTTCGATTCGATTAAATCATTTTTAACGAAAATGTAGATTCGGGTTCATGGTGATTTCCATAATGAAAGCCCAAATTAACATGGGGCTTTTGATCTATGAACTGAATCGAGTGAGAAGAAGGTTTCAATTACCCGAAAGTGTAGCGAATTGATAGAGAACGGTAGAGAGGAGTTCCGGCGTCGGCGAGCTTGGTTTCCGGCGTCTTCTGCTACGATTCTGGTTGCTTCAAGTGGGTCAGTAGCTTCTGGGAGGATTGTATGTGCGTTTGCTTGAGAGAATTGCAAACAAATTGGGGAATTCGATGTCTAGTGGACGATTTTGATGATTATTAGATGAATTGATGTAATTCCGTTTATTTGTTGTAATTATGATGATCAAGTGGCTTAACTCTGTTTGTTAATAGTTGAAACGTGTAAAACGGTTACGAAATCGAACGTCTCTGTGATTAAAGACTGTATTTACGTTTCAACTGGTGAGAGGCGCGATCGTGCCCATATGAGGCGCGACCGTGCCAAGGCACCGGGCGCGACCGTTCCAAAGTAAGTCGCGCGACCGTGCCAAGACACTTGGCGCGACCGTGCCAGAATGAGGCGCGACCGCTATTAGGGTTTCTTGTTACTTTTTAACATCAAACCTTGTAACTTTATTCTTTGACATATTTGTATCAATAGATACTTATGTAGTTTTTTAGTAGGTTATAACCGTGTAAAATATGCGGATTAGCATTGAAATATAGTATTTAATTGATGGTACGAATAGAACAAAACAGTGCACTAGAATTGGTTTGAAATGCATTACATTGAATTGAAATACGGATACTAAAAATAAGAAATGTTACATCTGAGGCTAAGAAACCGAGAAATGAAGGCTATGAAACTTGTAAGAAATGTGGGATTCAACATCTCGGTGAGTGCAGAGCGGGCTCTACAATGTATTTCAAATATGGGAAGGCAGGGCACTATTCCAGAGAGTGTAGAGTAGCACCAAGTATCAGGGTTGTGGATTCTTTGGACATCTAACGAAGGATTGCAGGAAGACTGGGCAATCCGATTCGGGCAAGGGAAAGGAACAAGAACAGCCTAAGGCTAGGACTCGAGCTTACGCTTTGACCGAGGAAGAAGCCAGAGGGAACCCTGATGTCATGTCAGGTACGTTCCTAGTTAATGATGAATATGCTGCAATTTTATTTGATTATGGTGCAAGTAAAAGTTTTATATCCACTACATTTAGCCGCAAACTAGACTGCATAATTAGCAACATTGTAATGGCTTTTAGTGTAGAAACAGTCGTTGGTAGAAACTCAGTGGTATTCCAAATGATGATTGCATGATAGAAATAGAGGGCCATAAGTTTCCTTCTAGATTATTCCTTCTGGCCTTAGTAGGATTCGATATAGTATTGGGCATGGATTGGCTAGTGGCCAACGAAGCACAAATTGTATATAAACAAAAGATTATACATCCAAAGCTACTGATGGCAGCTCGATCACAGTTATGGGGATTGGAATAGCATGATGTCAAACGTCATCTCGATGTTCAAGGCCGAAAGTTACATGAGGCACGGATGCGAAGCTTATCTGGCGTATATTATTGACGATAGACTGAAAATGAAAGAACTCAAAGATGTATCTGTGGTGTGCAACTTTTCGGAAGTGTTCCCTGAGGACCTTCCTGGAGTGCCACCCGATCGGGAAATAGAATTTCAAAATGACTTACTGCTAGGAGCCCAGCCTGTTGCCAAGGCACCCTCCCGATTGGCTCCGTCAGAAATGAAAGAGTTGATGACTCAACTAGAGGAACTCACCGAGACGGGATTCATTAGGTCGAGGATCTCACCATGGGGCGCTCCGGTACTTTTTGTAAAGAAGAAAGACGGTAGCACGCGCATGTGTATCGACTACCGTGAACTGAACAAACGAACGGTTAAGAATAAATACCTGCTACCAAGAATAGAAGATCTTTTGATCAATTACAAGGCGCAAGCTGGTTTTCAAAGATCGATCTTAGGTCGGGGTACCATCATTTGAATGTAAGGGAAGAAGATGTACCGAAAACCGCGTTTCGCATACGATTTGAACATTTCTAATTCTTTGTAATCTCATTCGGTCTAACCAACGCCCCCACAACGTTTATGGATTTAATGGACAGAGTGTGCCGACCAATGTTTGACCGATGGGTAATAGTCTTTATAGATGACATTCTCATCTATTCAAAGGACGAAGGTGATCACCATTGTCACCTAAGAGAAGTTTGGAACCTTTGAAGCAGGAGAAATTGTATACAAAATTCTCAAAATGCGGGTTCTGGCTTAGAGAATTCCAATTCCTAGGTCATGTTATAAACCCAAACGGCATTGTGGTAGATCCAGCAAAGATCGTAACAGTGAAAGAATGGAACATCCCGGAAACACCGACAAAGATACGAAGTTTTCTAGGAGTTGTAGGTTATTATCGGAGGTTCATTCAGGATTTCTCGATGATAGCCTCGCCACTAACAAAGTTAACGCATAAAGAGATAAAATTTGAATGGGGTCCAACCCAGATGAACGTATTTAAGGAATTAAAGACTCGGCTAACCTAAGCTCTAGTCTTGACCTTGCCCGAGGGAAACGAAAACTTCGTAGTTTACTCTGACGCTTCGGGTCAGGGATTGGGTTGTGTACTTATGCAACAAAGGTGATAGCTTACGCCTCACGACAGTTAAAGATTCACGAAATTAACTACCTGACTCACGATCTAGTATTGGCGGCGGTAGTTTTCGCATTAAAGATTTGGAGGCACTATATGTATGGAGTTAAGTCTACCATTTACTCCGATCATATGAGCCTGAAATATTTCTTCGAACATGAGACAAAGAAGGTGGTTAGAACTACTAAAAATATATTCTTTTAATATCATTATTTAATAAAAGAGAGAGGCGGGAAAATCATGTTGAGAATGCACTAGAAAGTGACGCGTGTCCTCTTAGGATTTTTGTTTATTAGTGTGTGTGTGTGTGTATACATATATGTATAAGGGAAGTTTCCACTTAAAAGTGGTTTTTCGCTTAGAAACGCTAAGAAATGAGTCAAACGAACCCCGATTGAGCTCATTCTAGCGGTGTTGGAACCGTCTCATCAAACCCTAACCCGCCCCCAAAAACCTAAACCCCCTCCACCCGCATCCCTAAAAACCTAAACCCCCCTCCAACCCCACCCCGAAAAGCCTAAAACCACCACCCGGACCCCCCAAAACCCTAAACCCCCCCCCCCCCCCTCCACCCCACCCCCACCCTAAAAACCTCCACCCACCCCTAAAAATCTAAACCCACACCCCCCAAAAAAACTAAACCCTAAAATCTAAACCCTAAAAGCTAAACCCTAAGGCTAAAACCCTAAAATATAAACCTTAAAAGCTAAACCCTAAAAGCTAATATGGTAGAGTTCGACGAGACGGTTCCAACGCCGCTGAAATGAGCTCAATCAGAGTTCGTTTGATATCGTTTCTTAAGGTTTTTGTCATTTCTTAGCAAAAAACCACTTCTTATTTGAACCTCCCCTTATATATATATATATATATATATATATATATATATATATATATATATATATATGGGAAAGATCTTTTGAAAAACTCATATATACTTGAGAACCGAGAGAACTTGCGTAAAAATCAATCAAATCCATTTTTTTTACTACCTTTATTATTAAAACACAACATAAAAAATAATTTATCTCGCCGTTTAATTCATCTCCTCTCTAAATTATTCTTAAAAAAATTTGTACGCATGTGTAAATGATAAAACTTACACATGTGAAAATGGTAAACTTACACATGTGTGCATTTTTTAATATATGAATACTTGTAAATTTACATATATAAATTCTTTTTTTTATGTTTTATCTTAATAATAAAGGGAGTAAAAACAAAAAAAATCGCTTTAATTGGTGTTTAGTGATTTCTCGCGAGTTATCGCAATATTTATGAGTTGTCGCAATATTTATGAGTTCTCAAATGATCCATCCCCTATACATATGTATATATATACACACATTTTATCATTTCCACTAACTGATGTTAACTTTTTCTGTTAAATATAGACATGTGCATTGCACATGAGGATATAATGATCTTTTTACCCACTAAAGGACTATATATGTAATTTACAGAAATTCTACAAAAGGAATTCTCTTTAGGTATAACCCTATTTACAGAAATTATCTTTTCATTCACAAAGCTACATCGCTTCTTCGAATCATAATTAATAATCCACTTAACAAGAAGATCAGTTCTAATGCTACAAAATGAATCGGATTTAACACCACAATTAGGTTTTGGATTTTCCTCATTTTCCATATTTGCGTTGGCGGTTCGTCTTCTTGTGGTTGATCATAGCCATCAAGAATCATAAGTGTAACACCCAAAATTCCATCCCAATTTAAACATTTTAAAATACACGGAAGTTAGGCCCCAAAACAATATTTAACATATCCACACGTTTAAGTTTTACAAGCATGAATTAAACGACCCTAATTCCACAAAAAGTAGTTTAATCAAACTTAACAACAAGGTATCCACAACTTTTATTGACCCCAAAATATTTGTAAAGACTCCCTACGAGAAGGTTAACAAAAACAATATACAAAACACGTCCACGAGAATCCAATCCACATGATGCGAGACCCGAGATCACTCCGGAGCTTTCCCTACATTTAAAACATCAATTAGGACATGGTTAGACAAGATAAGTAGCCCTAGGGACCTCTCCACAAGTCCCCACAATGACGACATGCCAACACCCTCCGAAGGAAACCCCCCCCCCCCCCCCCCCACATGGGAATTACCCAAGAAAAATGTACATTCTTAAGAAATAAAGTTTCTGACATAGTCATGTTCAGAATGAACACAACCATGTTCCCTGAACACTACGTGTTCAGAACGAACATGACCATGTTCCCTGAACACTATCATGTTCAGAATGAGCACGACCGTGTTCCCTCTTAGCACCATAAAAAATAAGGTTACTGACATGGTCGTGTTCAGAATGAACACAACCATGTTCCCTGAACACGATCATGTTCAGGCGAACACGATCTTGTTCAGGCGAACACAATCCTTGACATCACCTTCCATTCTCACCATTTCTACTTTTTCTTGCATAAAACAAGTATCTAACATATATTTACTTGTTTTCTAACCATATAATGTCTACCACATTAACTAACATTAATTTATTAGTTTATCCACCCCCATTACGAGCACCACTACTCGTTTTTCACCCATGAAGTGTTTAACTTCAAGTTCTACCAATTCATTTTTTAAACCTACACCTTAGACATGTATTAATCCCATACAAATCCTAAGGTTTTACCATTCATTAACTAGACATTTCCACATGTCTAATGCGAGAACCACCACTCGCTTTCCCACATGGAGTATTTGACTCCATGCCCACCCATGACGTATTTGACTTCATATCACTCGTGAAGTATTTGACTTCACGTCACCCCCATGAAGTATCCTCACTTCATGAAATCAATCAATTTACCGTTTTACCACCAACGGTTGAATTTTACGACATTAAGTCAATTTTAGTCTATTATCACCACATTCTAGATTTTAGTTGACTCTAACCATATTGATTCATTTACACCATTTAACCACATTCAATAATCTGGTTTGGCTAATTTCCACATTATGCCAACTACACCAATTTTACCACATATCACTCATTAGTTTGACTATTTGCCACGTTAAGTCAACTATATCAATTCTACCACATATCACATTCAAGTTTGACTAATAACCAAATAAGTCAACTTACACATATTTATAACACACCACATTTAAGTTTGACTATTAACCACATAGCCAAGTCACACTTATATATTGACTTTCACACTTATACTTCTTTCCATTCTAAGACACTCAACAACTTTAGCCTTTTCATTTGAAAATAATCTCAATTTTCTAATAATTTGCTTCATTTGGAATTTGCATGTATGAAGGGAAGGAAGTGGTGAACGTATACCAAACCATTAAACGATACGCCTTTGAGCTCTCCTGTTATTTATTTATGAGCCTGGAGGAGCCGAACCACATTGCAAAACTCGGTTCCTTGTTCAACATTTTCTTGAAAGGCATTGTCGAGCTGCCTATCAACTTCCCGAGGACAAGGTTTTATAGCTCAAAAAAAGCCATCTTTTTGTGACTTTTGCAAAATCGCAGGTCACACAACCGAGAATTGTAATAGAAAAAAGACATATTGTAACATCCTAATTTTAATAAATGGAAAGGAACAGAACAATGAATAACCCAAACTCCAGGGGCTAAAAGTGCCAAAAAGTGAAAAATGTGGAAAAACAGCCTGTGACGGACGGTCACAGGAGGTAACGGTTGGTGTGGGCCATAACGGACCATCACCATGGGGTAACGGTCCGTGACGCAAAAACCATTGGCGGTTTAGGTTTTCTGACACGTGACATGTGACTCATGCTCGTGACGTACTGTCATGAAACTATAACAGTCTGTTACATTGGCAACAAGTACGTGGCTACAAAGAATTGGGTGGCGGACCGTCACCGCCCCGTAACGGTCCGTCACCGCCCCGTAACGGTCCGTCACAACCAAAAAAACTCCATCACAAAACCCACACTCTATAATTGAAGATTCCCTAGCCCTGATCAGCGTTTGAAAGTCGGATTCTCCGCATTCCGCTTACAACTCGTAGCAGATAGTTCAAGGTAAGGTTTCGACAAGTTATTTAAGACTTGGTTATTTCCATTAAGATAGGTACGCTTATCTAAGTAAGGTTGTAATGACCTAGGACCTTGAGTCAAGTGTTTAGCCCTTATTGACATAAAGATATTGCAGGAAAGAGTGAAGTTTAATGGTGGGTTCTATAATGCCTACTTTTAAACATTTTAATGCTTTGGGCTGGTATATGATGTGTGTTGGATGGTCTATAACAACTAACTATAAAACCTAACCTAGACACCCTAGCTTTAAATTTATAAATCTAGACTCAACCTAATACTAGACCACACAACCGGCAAGTGTACCGATCAATGTAGTAAAGTCTAATGAAAGTCTGGATATCGAACCCACGAGACACTAGTGACAACTCTATCTAGACTCTGACTCAACTAACTAAACTAAATTATCTTGGGGGATTTGTGTAATTGAGATTAAACTAATGAACTCTCTAACTAACGAAAACCAAATATAGAGCACAAGACTTCAGACAAACTCACAAATGGGAAAAGCACTACCTAGACTCTGAATCCTATGCATGTACCTTGGAACTCTCTCGGATATGGAAACTATGATGGAACCGGGCTCTTATAATACGACACACTTAGAATACCTAGTGGATCCTAGATCTTTCTCCGGGTGTGACCAAAAAGGAAACCTTAAGGTACGTGTAAAACTCACCGGCTAGTTGGATCACCTCTCAGCTATCTCCAACAACACTAACGTACTTGCTAGACAGATTACCTCTCGGTCTCACTATCTCAATACACCTTTCAGTGTAAGGATTAACTTGAATCCTCTCGACAAGACACGGAATAACAACGATGCTAGGACACCTTAGAAAACCCTCTTTTCAGAGCAATTGTCCTAAAGACCCTAACACCTAAGATTACCCTTCTATTTCTCACCTCTCAGCTATCGAAATAGGAAGAATACTTAACCCTAACAGACTCTCAATCAATGTTTCTACGGAGACGACGCCAGTAAACCATAAACCAATCACATGCACGCAGCTAGTGACCTAATACACAACCACACATGAAAGACATTCACAAAGTATCATATGGAACAATCAACAAATCATCAATCAGGATTAAATACGCAAAAACATCGAATCAAACGAAAACAAGTTCTTTACTTTATTGTTAATATATCAACAAGAAACCAAAATCCGAAAGAAAACCAATTAACAAAGCATAATCATCACAATCTAGATAGTTCAAGATATCTAGCCTACTACCATCATCAAAACATCAAAACAAAGTTCAACATCCAGAATCATGATACAAGATAGATGAATCAGAGAGCAAAAGATGAGATACATAAACCGAAAAGATGAGATACATAAACCGAAAAGATGATATTCCAATCGATCCACGCATCCAACGCTTCAATCCTTGATCTCTTGTGACTTCTCCCCCTTGAAATCGCCCTCAAGTTCTTTACTTTTCGTCTGGAAATCTAATATTTAACCCTAGGAACGAACCCAACCTTTTATACCTTGAAAATATCTAAAATTACCCGTAACTGGGTGTTCTCGCGTACCGCAAGGCCCAGGAGTCCAATCTCTCGCGTACCGTCGGGGACCAGCAACACGCGTAACTTTCCTGAAAACCCACCCCTCGCTTATCGCGAGGGGGAAAGCCCTATGGCTCGCGTACCGCGAAGTGTCCATGGTGACAGAAAGTTTCCTTGTTTTCTCGATTTTGCTCGTTTGTTCGTGCCTTCTCCATTCTTGATCGTTTTAGCTCCAAAGTCACCCGAACACCTATAAAACAAGACACAAATCAATACTAAACATAAATGACTCAATATGACTCTAAAACTATATAAAATGCTACGAAATTACAAGGAATATGAGGTGTGCTTTGCAACACATCAATATACATATTAAGAAAAGTTTTATGAGAATAATATGATCCCACTTTCCAACATTTTAAATGTTTTGGGCTAATACACATGTTATGATAAAGTTTTGGAATGAATTGCCATAGTTTGACCTATATTATCTGAAAAGAAAGGTTTTGCCATACCCGGCCAAGTAACTATATAAAGTTGACCATGTATGACAAGGTAAAGATTTATATCCCTATATGGGACAAGAGAAAAGGTTACATTGTATAATGGTAGGTTTGAGTTGTGATGACCGCTTAAAGAATTATGTAATATAAAGGCTAAGGAAGACTCATAACCAAGTGACAACGTCATAAACCTCTGAGTTCATGGTTGTCTAGGTAACATCATGCACCGTGAGTCCATGATTACCATTGAGGAAAGTGAGATCTTCATAGCACCAAATCTTTAGGTCAGTGAATCAGTAATCACCGAAGTCTCAACAGCATTCAGAGGTTCGTTGGGGTCATGGAAGGCGATACGTAACTCATGACCAATTGGCAACGTCATGAACCTTTGAGTTCATGATTGTCACCCAGAGAGGCCCCCGGCAGTGCCTGTGTGGCTTGCCGCTTAGTTATACTTATGATACAGGAAAAGTAAAGTAAAGATCTAGATATATTACCTAGTAATGTATTGTATGGTAGTAACCATGCAAGTACAAGAAAGTAAAGAAGTAAGGAGTTTAGAATTTCTAACTCAAACTCGGAAAAGCTTGTGTAAGTACAGCATAAAGTCTTGTGAGCAGTTGTTCATTGAACACTTACCAAAATCACAAGAATAAGAATGAGTCTTGTAGAAATACAAGTACTTAGAAGAGATTATTATAAAGTTAAAGTAATGGTTACATGAAAATGATTTAAATCATACCAGATTTTGATTTGGTTAAAGATAAAGATATATATAACTAACCGACGTAAGCTGACGTGTTTTAGTATGTATGTCGGATTAAGAGGAACACTAGGAAAAGACTACGAATATGGAAGGCTACTTGGATAGCAAACTGACATCCGCAATAGATAGTTACAAACATTATATGATGTGTTTTTATTAACATGTTTGTAACAAACTCAGTTTCCGCTGCAATAAAATAATCTTTCCGGTTATTGAACTATGTTGCTAAAGAATAAATCCAATGTACGAGGTGTCTTACATATGTTCATAAAATAATGAATGTTTCATTATAATTTCTATAACTTATGGGTATATATGTTTATACAAGACTTGAAAATTTTGAAAGTGACATACTTTGTATCACCAATGTTTGTTAACACTACAACAGTAACACTCTATAGGGACGAAAAAATTTAACCCTATACCGAAGACAAGTCGTCGGAATAGGCTATCCAGACGACATGTCGTCGGTATTACTTCGTCCCAATAGCTCAAAGATGTCGTCGGGATAGGTTGACCTATACCGACTCGGGACATGGTCTAATTAAAAAATTCAAAAAGAAAAGCTCTACTGACGACATGTCATCGGGACATGGTCGAATTAAAATTTTCAAAAAGAAAACCTATACCGATGACAAGTCGTCGGTACAGGGTTTTTATTTGTTTAATATTTTTTTAAAAAGACTATCCCGACGACAAGTCGTCGGTATAGGGTTTTTCAATTTTTTTTAATAATTTTTAAAAATCATGTATTCCAACGACATGTCTTCGGCATAGGGCTTTTCTATTTTTTTTTTATTTAATTTTAAAAATTTTTCCAGAAATATAAAATTTATATTAACAAAAACCTGCATATTCAATAATATAAACCACTCAAAACAACCAAATACCATACCATAACATTGTCCGAACCACAAAAACTAATATCCGAACCACAAACTTGTCCGAAACACACAAACATTCAAATTGTTCACAAACCAAACATGCAAATTATTCAAAACAAACATCCCACGACATTTGCAACAACAAAGACAACAACTACCGGCTAATTATCGTCGCTGCTTGTTCGGCGTTCCCATATGCGACGCATTTCTTCCATTTGGCGTTGCATTTCAAGCATTTGTTCATTATGGATAGTCATTTTTCGTTGTTCTTCCTCTCGTTGTTGTTGGCGTTCATGTTCTCGTTGTTGTTATTCTTGGACTTGTTGTTGAAGTTGAGTCATTCGCTCGTCCATTTCTTGCCAATGGGGTTGTGGAAGGGGGTACTAAACACATCAGGTGTGGGATTACTCACCACACGACCAACACCACGTATATGGCCACGCCTATGACCCAATGCACATTCCATGCACGCAAACTCATCAACTGCAGATGAATCACCACCAGACTCGGCAAAGGATCTTGTAAACTCCCTTGAATTCGGTCCTGCATTAAACAATGTAATAAACAAGCACTTGACTATTTTACTAAAATTCGACAGCATAACTGTTGTAAAATGGATAACCAACCTATTAAACTATAAGTCATAAACGATAACAATTCACAAATTCCAATCAACCAACATTAATAACAACAAATACTAATAATACTAGCAAAAATATCCAACAATTGGGCTCAAGTTGAATGTTCTAAGTCTATTAAAGTGTGTGTTGGGTCGTTTAAAGTTACAGTTGGATGTTCTAAGTCTATTAAAGTGTGTTTGGGTCGTTTTGACCCGTTTAAAGTTACAGTTGGATGTTCTAAGTCTATTAAAGTGTGTTTGGGTCATTTTGACCCGTTTAAAGTTACAGTTGGATGTTCTAACAACAAAATAATGTTACTTACATAGTCTGATGCTGCAGTGTCATTGGCCCAACCCGTCCCTTCTATATAATGGGTGGCTCTGAATACATCAATAGGATCGGTCCCCTGTGAAAAACAAAAATAATATCACTAAGAATTAATAAGCATGTTTGTATAATACTAACAATTGTATTTCATACCTCCATGTGTCGGCGTTGGGCATATGATTTGCTCCCATGGAAACTTGGGTAGCGTTGTTGGGCTCTGTTTTGTTTGTTCTTCTCGGAGTGGTTTCTATAGGCCTCAGTTAAAAAGAACTCATCAATCAACCTTTCATAGTTTCCTCAATCAATATCTTCTGGTGGATTATTCCTCGCCTCCTCCACATCAACGTATCCCCCATGCTGGTTGAAATGAACTCTCAACTCTCTCTTGTGTTCTTTATAAACCCTTTGACACTCGGCGGTGATTCCAAGTCCAATGTCTCGCCACTTGTCAGTGTTTCTCTAGCTGTCCAAATCAAAATATTCCTATAAATGGAAGTAATTAGAAAAAATCTAATAGTTATGAAATTGTAAGTAATTATAAAACATCTATACTTACTATGAGAGTGGGATATACTATGAGAGTGGGGGAACAACCTTTTCAACCTCCAGGGAGATAGCACGTATAAAATCAGACGTGTTCTTTCCCACGAACTTGTACCCCCCGCCATGAACTTCAACATCAATGAGAAGAGGCTTCCTCCCATTTTGCTCAAATTTCTTATATAACTTTAGGTTTTTGGCTTTGGAACGCCTTTTTCTGGGAGGCACTACCTATATTGACACATGAAATTGAAAAGTTAGGCAATTGTAAATACATACATTAAACACCAACAAGTAACTTACCACCAGATCCACATGCATAACCCGACGCGAAGTTATACGGACCCCCCATATCCACCGTCTCCACCATCACCACCGTGTGATTGCGACATTGTTGTCATTATTCCTTCAAAAAAATAATTAGTAAGCATAAATAATTAATAATCAACAAAGATAAATAGTACATTTTTAACATACATTCAATCAGAATCATCACTACAATAACGTGTGTCAACAACATCATCATCATCTTCTTCATCGTCATCATTTATTTCATCTTCCTCATCTGAATTGTATGCATCTTCATAGTCTCCATCTTCTTCAACGTCATTAATAAAAATTTCATCGAGATCAATCGGGGGCAATATGACTAAGGTCACCACCCTTATTATTGTCAGCATGGGCAAGTAGCCTAAGTTGACACCAAAAAATGATTGAGTTTCCCATGTAATATATTGAGTTTCTTCATGGGGAATAGGAGTTTGGTCACCACCTACGTGACTAGATTCACCAAATTCACATCTGGTGTCGACAACCAAATTATAATCATTTGATTGAGTGTCGTGCAATATATCTATCTCATTAACAATACTAGGATGATCCCAAAGCTTCCGATGGTGAACGTCCTCAACAACCCTCCATTGGCCAGTGGTTCGAGAAGGATCTCGAAGATAGAACACTTGTTTAGCCTGTGTGACTAATATATATTGGACATTGTCATACCATTCTTTACCAACATACCATACACGGCCGATGTCAATTATAATAGTATTATTTTGCTTAATTAATCTTTTACCCCTCGTGTCAAACCATTTACAACGGAATAGTATAACCGAGTAACCATCTATGTAGTTCAACTCTATGATCTCCTCTAGTTGACCATAAAATGGAGTATCGTCTTCTCCTATTGTAACCACACCACTGTTCTGAGTAGTGCGTCGGGCATCACGATTTTGTACCACAAATCTAACACCATTGACTATGCAAGCAGTGTAAGAATATGCGTTCAAGGGACCATGTGCCAATGCCTTTAATTCTTTGTTATCGGGTGTAGAAGATGAAGATGAAAATATATTTGCTTCATATTTTAACCATGAAGAAAAATTGATTTGCATATTGCGTTCAGGAAATTTAGATTCAAATTCACTGGTAGATGGACAAAATAAAATTCAAATTAGTTTATCATAATAGCTAAAATGAAAATATAATAATAGTTTATCACTGGTAGATGGACAAAATAAGAAGACTCTTTCATACATAACCACGGTGGTGTATTATATGTTATTAACACTATCTGCCACACACTGTAAGTCTGACTCATGTTACCGAATGGATTAAAACCATCGGCAGCCAAACCTAAGCGGACATTTCTTGGTTCTTTAGCAAAATCCGGATATCTTTCATCAAATTCTTGCCATGCCTTCCCATCAACCGGATGTCGCATCATATCATCCGTTGAGCGTCCAGTATTATGTCAGATCATATCTTTTGCCGTTAATCTTGAACTATACCTTCGTCGAAGCCGTGAAGTTAAAGGAAAGTAACGCAACACTTTCTGTGGTACTTTCTTCCCTTTTGTGTTTTTGTTAACCCATCTGCTCTCATTACAAACCAGACAGTTTTGTATTGATGCATTCTCCTTCCAAAACAGTGCACAATCATTAATGCAAGCATGGATAGACTGATATCCTAACCCAATCTTTCTCAGTTTCTTCTTAGCTTCATAGTGTGATGCTGGATTGTGATTTTCCTTCGGTAATGCAATTTGTAGAAGCTCTAACAGTTGGTCAAACGAATTATTCGTCCATTTGTTGATAACTTCAATATGCATCAATTTGGCTATGAAGTTTAGGGAAGACATTTGACTACAGCCGGGGTATAACTCCTTATTTAGCTCCTCAAACAACGCATCAAACTCAGGGTCTAAACCAGTTCCATCTTCATCTATATTATCCTCGTTTGTATTTTGCTCTGCCATCACATCATCTATGGCATCAAACATCTCATTATTTGTTGTTGTAGTTATTGGAGGAGTAGGTGTTCTACTTGGGGCAAAAAGTGATGCTATCTCCTCCACACAAGGATGTTGTTCACCGTGATAAATCCAATTCTGATATGATTGTAGAAACCTACGGTCATGTATGTGGGCATATATCATGTTCAAATCTTGTCGACATGCATTACAACAACGACTACACGGGCAAAACGCTCTACCTCGACCTTCGACATGGTTCTTGGCAGTCTCTATAAAGTTACGAAGACCGCTTAAGAAAGCCGGAGAATTCCGATTTCCCAGTGTAACCCAGCTTTTATCAATTGCCATATCTATCGTGTTCTAAACATACACATATACGTGCATACAATAAATGATATAAATGAATGTATATGATTTGATCGGTACTCTAGGCAGTGGATCCTAACCCACTTTTTGAATATTCTATCTCATATGTATACATTTTAACGAGTTGACTATTTAAGAAAAAAATCAGCATCATTTCCCCTTAACTCCCCAAGTTTGCAGATAAACCGCAAACTCGAAGGAGTAAGGAGAAATAGCTACCAATTTTTTCTTAAATGTCAACCCGTTAAAATGTATACATGTCCTAAATGAGATAGAATATTCAAAAAGCAGTCCCAAATGGGACAATCCAAAATTTATCTCTATCAGATAAATTTCGGATGGGTATATTCTAAAGGGTTATCCTAAATAAACATACTAGTGTACACAACATGAAACATGACATACATAAACAAAGACGTGCATAAATGACATTAGGGGTGTAAGCCTTTTTCTTATTTATTTTTTGAAATTTTAAAATATATATTTTTAATATATAACTAATAGTATTTATAAAATCATGATAAACGAGCCGTTTACACCCTAAAAGAAATAAAAATTTGACTACACAAACAAAAATATATAAAGGTAAAAAAGTCGGGATACGTACCTTAAATAATTTCAATGAAACACAAATATAATGTTATTCCCACCTCGTGAACCGCAACGAGTTTCGAACTTGTAACAAAATTAAATAAAGTTATATATACATACAAACATATATACATATATACATACATACACACTTACATATATACATACACAATTATATACATACAAATACATACATACACATATAAACATAAACAAACATACATAAAAATAAATATATAAACCTATGAATAAATACACAATTATATACATACAAATCATACAAATACATACATACACATATAAACATAAACAAACAAACATATAAATACATATATAAACCTATGAATAAATACACAATTATATACATACAAATCATATAAATACATAAACATACATAAATAAATAGAAATATACATACAAAACATACATACATCCGTTGAACATAAACAAACATACATACAAATACATATATAAGCATATGAATAAATACACAATTATATACACATAAATCATACGAATACATAAACATACAAACATACATACACACACATACATACATACATACATACATAAATGCCCAATTACATAATTACAAACATATACATACAAACATACATACACATATACACATACATATTAACTAATCATACAAACTACTCTTCATAAATACAAATTACACACATACATACAAATTAATCATCATAAACACAAATTACACACATACATACACATACACACAAACTAATCATCATAAATACAAATAACACACATACATACACATACATACAAACACTAATTTACATAAACTAAATTATTTAAACTAATCACACATCTAAACCAAATTACATAAATAAGCAGAAATTACTAATTCCATCATACATACACATACATACAAAATTATAAAAATTTTAGATCTAAACCAAATTTCATCACAAATTAGTAATAAAAACGAGTAATTACCTTCACAAAGCTATAAATCCAAGAAATGTTGAAATTCTTCAAAAACCTAACCAAATTAAACAAACAAAACTTCAATATTTTGAATAATTAGTAAAATATGAAACTCGGATGTTACCTCATCTTAAAACCCGAGAGCTTTTGTGAAAATTTCTCCAAAAACCACACAAAATCGGAAAATCTTCGTAGAGACCTTTGGGGAGAGTTTTGGGTGCAAATGAGGGTCTGTCTGCTGTTTTCCCTATTTGTTCCTGCTAAGACCTATACCAACGACATGTCGTCGGTATATGCCTGTTTGTCGTCGGCACAGGTGACCTATACCGACGACATGTCGTCGGTATAGGCTTTTGTAGGATGTTGACTGATCAACAACTTAAAGACCCTATCCGGAAGACATGTCGTCGATATAGGGTATTCGAGATTTATTTTAATTTAAAAATAATTTACCATAAAAAATTTATAAATAAAAAAAAGGAAAAAGAAAAAAAAATGGCCTATACCGACGACATGTCGTCGGGACAGGTTTTCACCAATAATTCATTGGGCGCCAGATTTCCCTCCATCTGGCTCAACCCTGTACTGACGACATGTCATCGGTATAGGGTCTCCCTACCAAAATTTGGGTTTGACATATCCCAACGACATGTTGTCGGTATAGGGTGACCTATCTCGAAGACAAATGTCGTCTGGATAGGCAGCGTCGGGACAGAGTCATATCCTTGTAGTGTAAGTTATCTAATGAATATGAAAGATCACTCTAATTGCAGTGCATGTCACTTGATGACCTAGTTTATAATCAACTAAGTCCTAATGATGCACTTAGTTTAGTAACTCATATGTCTGAATGATAGAACGAAAATATGGAAATTGACGGATGTCACAATATGGAGGACATAACAATAATTTCTTGGGAGGGATAAGTGCGACTGATCGTGTTTTTGGAATACCCCATTTTGGTAGTGGGTGAGCGGATCTGGGTCATGATCCGCACATATCCTCTATTCTGGGTTTTTCTGACCCGCGTGACAACCAGCATTTCAACTTTGATCACATGGGCCAAATGGGCATCACTTTTGGACTCAATTTGGGCCAATTTTCTGGACTAGTCTTAGGTATTAGTGGGCCTAAATCTTTGTTTGACCTTTTTGCTTTCATTAGATTAACATGGAAGCCTAGATTATTTTAATTAAATTGTTTTATTGCAAGCTAAATGTCTCCACCGTTTAACCTGAGAGAGAATGTTAGAGAATAATATAGTCTTTTGGTTAATTAGGGTATATGTATATAAAGGCTATTGTAATATTTTTATTATGCAATTCAATACAATTAACTTTTACATCACAAACCCTAAAACCTTTAAATTAAAGGGGTGTATTTAACAATAATCTTCTTAAAAAGCAAATCAGGGTCCTCGTGACATAGAATTGGATGTACATGCATGTAGTATTTGAGCAATGAGCACCACAAATGTACGTATGTATCCTTATCTGGTCCGATCGATATCATTTTATGCACAACTTGGACTCATGTAAATATTTTTATTCAATCAACTACGACACGTTACGGGCTTCACAATCTATTCTATCCAACTGTATGACACGTGATTAAATACATATAATGATTCAACCTCACTTGTCCATGTCTTCAACCGCACAAAAAATTATTCAACTTCTATCTCCGGTTCTCTTCTTCATCTTTTTGTACGTTTTCTGGAAGAACCACAAAACTGGAAGAACCAAAATCAATCCGCGTTCTCATCCGCTTCTTATGGATCGGGACCTGGATAAGAAAACCTATTGTTTTAAGGGAAAATCATTAAACACTAACTTCTTTCTTTAAAACCATTGACCAAACTAATACTGTTAAAAAATTAAGCTTTTACATATTTTAAAAATTAAGTTTTTAAACGCATATGCCTTCGTTTAGGTTTTTATTTTATTTATAATTATTAAAATAAAAAAAATTATATTTTAATAATTTGAAGTTTTTAAAAATTAAGTTTTTAAAACGCATGCGTCTACATCTTGGTTTTTAATTCATGGGTTTTAATTACTTTTAAAAAGATTAAGTTGTTAGAGATTTTAATAAAAACAAAAATTGGTTCTTACAAGTATTGTTAAAAATTAAAATTTAATTAGTTTTTAAATATTTTTAAAAAAAAAATTTCGTTTTTTTTTTGTTTCTGGTCGCAGAGATTATACATTCTTACACCTAAGTGGGACCACCGAGCCTTCTAGTTGAATGGTAGCCTCATGACTTTTCAAATGGGAGGTCATGGGTTCGAGTCTCGCTTGAGACAAAATGTTTCAGGTTGAGCCATGAGGTTTTCGTAGTTGTGGGTTGCCTCCTGGATGGTGTGGAGCGGGTACCATGCTTCTGTTCTTCGCACGAAAGGGTGATCCGTTTGCTAGGGTGATCCTGGGTGTCCAAGCCTTTGTTGTTAAAAAAAAACACCTAAGTGGGGCAAGACCATAAAAAATGGACACCAATCATTGTTTTAGTTCATGATTTATTTTCTTTTTTGGAAAATTACTATACTAGACACTTTCACAGACAAGATTAGTAAAATAAACATTGACTTTCAGGCTATAAAAAAATAGACATCCTCATACTACGGACTTAGCCGGCCCATATCCCTAAGGAATTTAAGGCTTCCAGCCACCCAAATTTAAACACGTGGCTCACCGTCGGCTAATTAGCCCGTCGTTCCCAAGCTTAGCCGGCATTATTTTTTTTAATTTCGTAAGCCTTGAACAAATACGAACAGGTGGAAAGTCAAACAAAGAATAAATAATATCATAATATGATAATTCGAATTAAATACACCAAATGTAGTCATCAAGGTTCTACCTTGGTGGTCGGAGGGTTATTCCAAAGGGTTTTCCCAAAGGGTTTCCCCTCTATGGAGGTCATGGGTTCGAATCTTGTAAGGTGCACTTCATAAAAACTAGGAACATCCTCTGCATATTCGAATTCCTTGGAGGTTGTTTGGGTAAACTGATGTACGAGCCTCCCCTAAAGAGACGTGTCAGTTGAGTCCACGTCGTTAAAAAAAATATACACCAAATGTGTACGTAGGAGTAATCCATGCGTGTCTAAAGTCAAATGGAAAAAAATAATGTTAAATATAAAAAGAAAATAAAAAATAGTGGGCATTCATGAAATGATTTTTGTATTTTGTATTTTCTAATTTACAACTAGTATTTGGCCCCCGCACGTTACGGCGAAACGTTAATACTGCTTTGCAAACTTCGTTATGCACGTTGTGGCGGTAATAATAACATGAAGTTTTGGCGGCTCGGTTATGGAGACCGAAACATGTATAGAAAACCGTTAACGACACCGTCGTTCTTCGATCGGTATAGGTTTCATTCTTCGCGGTACCAGCACGTTACTGTCAGTTGTTATAACCTACGATAATAAAAGGCGGGAGGCGGACCTTAAACGGTTGTCGCGGTGACATTAACGTGCCTAAGCACAAAAATAAACGTCGTTAAATACTTAAAAGAAACGTATGAAGTTACGTCGAATCGGTTGTGGAGATCGAATCGCATATAACGGTACATATGTACTTCAGTTGGTGTTGTACCAGCACGTTAATTATCGTCAGTCGAAATAACTCACGATACCTAAAAAATACCCTATTTTAAAAACAACTCTGTTTTTACCAAAAATTATACCAGAATACCAAGAAAAAAAAATTAAACATGGCCACAAGTTATTATTTTTTTTTTAAATTGACGAACGAAAGTTATTGAGGAAAAAAATCAAATTTTGTATACTACATAGGTACTCTAAACTTTAGAAACTTAAGAGGGTCAAAGTAACATTTTATAATGTTAAGGGGTTAGTTTTGATAGTTTAACAAACTTGGGGGTAAGTTTTAATTGATGACGCATAATTTTAGAAACTTGAGAGAGTTAAAGTGACATTTTAAAATTTTAAGAGGTTAATTGTTACCCTCTAACAAACTAAGGGGTATGTTTTGGTAGGTGGTTGGTAATTGAGTTTATAAGGAATATTATTGTTTATTGGTTTTATTCTTAATATTTATGTGCATGTAATGATGACGAACTTGGACAAGTTTGGTTTAGTTGGTTAAGATTATATATTAATATTACTACAATTGCAAAACAAAAGGTCTATTAATCTCATTTTAGGAAGTCATGATTTTTCAAAAGAAATAAAGCCGGCTAAGGCTGGGAACGACGGGCTAATTAGCCGGTGGTAAGTCACGTGTTTAAATTTGGTTGGCTGGAATCCTTAAATTCTCTAGGGCCGGCTAAGGCCGCTGGCTTAGCCTACATGTGTGTGAGGATGTCTATGTTTTCGTAGGCTGAAAGTTAACGTTCATTTTGGTAATCTTGTCGGTTAAAGTTTCTAGTTTAGTAATTTTCCCTTAATTTTTTTTTTGTAAAATTAGAAGTCAACAACCATTTTCATAAAACGTGTTCATGAAAGGGATGATTTGGTGATTTTTCCATGTTAGAATCTCGTGTATTATACGGGTTAAATAAATGTAATGTTATATATGTAGTAATAAAAAATTATGTCTTTAAAAACTCGTGTATTGAATAAACTCGTGTACAGTGGCGGAGCCACATAGTAGGGAACAGGTTCACCCGACACCAGTCAATTTCGCGTTTTATATTTAACGTGTTATCGGAAATTTTCAAGCGATACCATTGTTTTTTTACAATTGACACCGTTGGTTTTAAAAAAAAATATTGACCCCATTGACATAAAAAAACTATATATATTTTTAATAAGGAAAAAAGTTATCTAAATGTTTTACATATTAAAAAAATTTATAGTTTAAAAACTAAGACCAATTACTTAATTTTAACAGTGGACTTTAAATCATTAAAGACCCATGTTTTAGTTTAAATTTTTAACCCAATAAATCAATAACCATTATAGGCCCATGTGAACTATTTAAGCTAAATTTAAAAGGGAAAAAAAAGCCGATTTAACTGACTTTCTGACTTCTAACTATCGTTGATCTTTCCCTTCTTCTGACTTCTAACTTTGTATTTTTATTATTTTTTTTTTCAATAACATTATACTTTTATTATGATATTGGCTTTTTTATGTGATTCGACCCGACTAGAACCGAAAATTTTGACTCCGTGTTATTATAAACCCGAGTATCAGAAAAAAATGATACCACAGGAAAAATTTTCTGGCTCTGCCACTGCTCGTGTATTACACGAGTTGACTAAAATATAATGTAATCTGTTAACACATACACTCGTCAAAATATGTCTTTAAAAATGTACTTTGATGTGACAGTTATAAATTCTGTTAAGTTAATTTATTTATTTTTTTATTTCAACTAGGTATTAATTTTTTTATGTAATTGATAAATATATATTCTTATTAAATTCATTTGATAGTACACGCTAGTCGCCACCCTCACAGTGCTTGTGTTGTGTGCTCACTCCGGTCTCCATCAATTTGTAGATTTTTTTACCAAATTAAACTTTGATTAATTTTTTATTTGGATGTTTCTTGTTTTCTAGTTTTAGTTTTTTTTTATAACAGTAACTCAGACGTTCATCTAATCTACTTCAAATTCTATTTCACAGTCCACAGCAGGACTCGAACCCTCAACACCATTTAACACACTAAGATACCATTAGGCTAATGCGCTTTGGTGTTTTCTAGTTTTAGTTTACTTTTGTTTGGTTAACTATCTCTTGTTTAATTTTGTTTTTGGTGTATAGTTTTGTTTATTTGTTTGTTTAACTAAGTTAAAATAATTTCTGAAACTATTGAAGTAACTTGTTTTAGTTATTTATTTGTTATTATTTTTCTATTAGGAGCTACGAATTTTTTTTAAATACTAGTGTTATCTTCAACAGAGGTATTCTCTTTAAGTTATATTAACTTTTTCATCTTATTTTATTTTCTTTGATCCAATCCATTTTTTATTGAACAAAATTCCTGAATTTACAGGTATTTCAGTTAATCATGAATATATATAGGCGTGATCAAATATGTGACTATTCTTGGAGTAAATCTCAAGTTGTTGACAAGTCAAACCACACCAAGTCAAGACCAACATTTTATCCATTAGGCTATGTGTAATACAAGGGTGAGAAAGGGGGCGTGAGCCATGTGGAAGGGGTGAGGGGCGTGGAACACCGCCCCGCCCGGGCGTGAGAGGGGGCGTGGGAGGCAAGTGTGAGTGTGGTCAAGGGCGCGAGGGAAAGGACCTGCAGCCGGCTGAAGTGGCCCAATGGGAGTGGGGCTTGGGCGTTGAGACGTGGGGGTATTACGCATAGTCTTACTGCATGCATGTTTTATTTTTTAGGAACTATGACTCCACTACTTAGGCATTGGGCACATGATCCCATGTTTACTTTATATTACATTATTTTCTATTTCCATTGTTATTTAAACATCGATTAGACGATTAGAATCAATGAAAAGTAAGAAGAAAATTGCCTCAAACATCTCTCTAAGTTTCTCTCAAGCTCTTATCTAGTATTTTTTTGTTCAACGATTAACCGTTGGAACCACATCAGTGCTGTAAGCATTTGACTATCCAATTTCAACAAACTTAATGTGATTTTAACATAAAAAAACAATCATCTCTCCATTAAGAATTTAAGAAACGAGACTTCCTACCCTTAGTTTAGAAACTTTAGCATATCTATTTAATTACCTTCTAAGACACTCAACAACTTTAGCCTTTTCATTTGAAATTAATGTCAGTTTTCTGATAATTTGCTTCATTTCAAATTTGCATGTATGAAGGCAAGGAGGAGGTGAAGGTATTCGAAACGGTTAAGTTATACGCATTTGAGCTCGCTTGCCGTTTGTTTATGAGCCTCGAGGAGGCGGACCACATTGCAAAACTCGGTTCCTTGTTCAATGTTTTCTTGAAAGGAGTAGTTGAGCTACCTATAGAGTTTCCTTGGACGCGGTTTTATAGCGTGAAGAAAGCAGCGGCAGCCATTAGGACTGAGCTCATGATGATTATCAAAGCAAGAAGAGTGGAACTGGAAGAAGGAAAGGCGTCGGCTTCACAAGACCTCTTATCGCATTTGCTTACATCTTCGGACGAAAATGGAAGGTATTTAACTGAGAAAGATATTACAAACAACATCTTGTTACTGCTGTTTGCTGGTCATGACACTTCTACTGTTTCTATCACTTTGCTCATCAAGAGTCTTGGTGAACACCCTGATGTTTATGACAAAGTGTTGAAAGGTTAGTTATGTTCTGAATTCTTTTGACGAAGGTTTTGGTTTCAGGGTGAAATTTGAATTCAAAATTGTTTCAAGGTAATCTGCTCTTGAGGTAGCGGATTGAAGAATTTTCGATAGGTCCCGCTGAGATGGCAAGCGGAATTGGTGGGAATCTCTGCTATCTGCACCATCACATGGGATGCATGAGAATCTCTATGAAAAAGAAAAGTGAATTTACTCAATTGACGAGCAGATTCAATGATGAGTCATTGAGTCCCATTAACCTCTTGCCACCTCACCGGGTTCTGTGACAAATTCTTGAATTCACTATCTCTACGAACGGATTACCAAGAACCCATTTTGAATTCAAATTTCACCTAGAAACCAAAACAGTTTTTCTAAGTACCCTGTAAAAGCAAAAAATTCTTCTTTTGACATGTTTGGATCAAATCTAATGATCAGGAATGACACATATTTTGCAGAGCAATTAGAGATTTCTAAGGCAAAAGAAGTGGGTGAGTTATTGAAATGGGAGGACAAACGAAAGATGAAATACTCCTGGAATGTTGTATCTGAAGTGATGAGACTACATCCACCCGTCACCGGAGCCTATAGAGAGGCCCTGGAGGATATCGAGTATGCCGGTTATACCATCCCCAAAGGATGGAAGGTGACAAACTTATACATTTGTTTTAGTGAATATTATATGCTTCAGCAGAAATATATGAAATGCTTTCATGTTGCATCTTCGTATACATTTTAACAAATTGACTATTTAAGAAAAAAATCAGCATCATAATTTTCCCTTAACTCCCCAAGTTTGCAGATAAACCGCAAACTCGAAGGAGTAAGGAGAAATAGCTACCGTTTTTTTCTTAAATGTCAACCCGTTAAAATGTATACATGTCCTAAATGAGATAGAATGTTCAAAAAGCAGTCCCAAAGGGGACAATCCAAAATTTATCTCTATCAGATAAATTTCGGACGGGTATATTCTAAAAGGTTATCCTAAATAAACATAATAGTGTACACAACATGAGACATGACATACATAAACAAAGACGTACATAAATGACATTAGGGGTGTAAGCCTTTTTCTTATTTATTTTTTAAAATTTTAAAATATATATTTTTTAATATATAACTAATAGTATTTATAAAATCATGATAAACGAGTCGTTTACACCCTAAAAGAAATAAAAATTTGACTACACAAACAAAAATATATAAAGGTAAAAAAGTCGGGATACGTACCTTAAATAATTTCAATGAAACACAAATATAATGTTATTCCCACCTCGTGAACCGCAACGAGTTCCGAACTTGTAACAAAATTAAATAAAGTTATATATACATACACAATTATATACATACAAATCATACAAATACATATATACACATATAAACATAAACAAACATACATAAAAATAAATATATAAACCTATGAATAAATACACAATTATATACATACAAATCATACAAATACATACATACACATATAAACATAAACAAACATACATACAAATACATATATAAACCTATGAATAAATACACAATTATATACATACAAATCATACAAATACATAAACATACATAAATAAATAGAAATATGCATACAAAACATACATACATCCGTTGAACATAAACAAACATACATACAAATACATATATAAGCATATGAATAAATACACAATTATATACACACAAATCTTACGAATACATAAACATACATACACATACATACATAAATAAATGCTCAATTACATAATTACAAACATATACATACAAACATACATACACATATATACATACATATTAACTAATCATACAAACTACTCATTATAAATACAAATTACACACAAACATACAAATTAATCATCATAAACACAAATTACCCACATACAAACAAACTAATCATCATAAACACAAATAACACACATACACATACATACAAACACTAATTTACATAAACTAAATTATATAAACTAATTACACATCTAAACCAAATTACATAAACTAAGCATAAATTACTAATTCCATCATACATACACATACATACAAAATCATAAAAATCTTAGATCTAAACCAAATTTCATCACAAATTAGTAATAAAAGCGAGTAATTACCTTCACAAAGCTACAAATCCAAGAAATGTTGAAATTATTCAAAAACATAACCAAATTAAACAAACAAAACTTCAAAATCTTGCACAATTAGCTAAAATATGAAACTCGGATGTTACCTCACCTTAAAACCCGAGAGTTTTTGTGAAAATTGCTCCAAAAACCACACAAAATCGGAAAATCGAAAAATCACCGTAGAGACCTTTGGGGAGAGTTTTGGGTGCAAATGAGGGTCTGCCTGCTGTTTTCCCTATTTGTTCCCGCTAAGACCTATACCAACGACATGTCGTCGGTATAGGCATGTTTGTCGTCGGCACATGTGACATATACCGACGACATGTCGTCGGTATTGGCTTTTGTAGGATGTTGACTGGTCAACAACTTAAAGACCCTATCCGGACGACATGTCGTCGGTATAGGGTATTCGAGATTTTTTTTAATTTAAAAAAAAAATTTACCACGAAAAATTTATAAATAAAAAAAAGAAAACATAAAAAAATGGCCTATACCGACGACATGTCGTCGGTATAGGGTCTCCCTACCAAAATTTGGGTTTGACCTATCCCGACGACATGTTGTCGGTATAGGGTGACCTATCCCGATGACAAATGTCGTCTGGATAGGCAGCGTCGGGACAGAGTCATATCCTTGTAGTGTAAGTTATCTAATGAATATGAAAGATCACTCTAATTGCAGTGCATGTCACTTGATGACCTAATTTATAATCAACTAAGTCCTAATGATGCACTTAGTTTAGTAACTCATATGTCTGAATGATAGAACGAAAATATGGAAATTGACGGATGTCACAATATGGAGGACATAACAATAATTTCTTGGGAGGTGTAAGTGCAACTGATCGTGTTTTTGGAATACCCCATTTTGGTAGTGGGCAAGCGGATCTGGGTCATGATCCACACATATCCTCTATTCTGGGTTTTTCTGACCCGCGTGACAACCCGCATTTCAACTTTGATCACATGGGCCAAATGGGCATCACTTTTGGACTCAATTTGGGCCAATTTTCTGGACTAGTCTTAGGTATTAGTGGGCCTAAATCTTTGTTTGACCTTTTTGCTTTCATTAGATTAACATGGAAGCCTAGATTATTTTAATTAAATTGTTTTATTGCAAGCTAAATGTCTCCACCGTTTAACCTGAGAGAGAATGTTAGAGAATAATATAGTCTTTTGGTTAATTAGGGTATATGTATATAAAGGCTATTGTAATATTTTTATTATGCAATTCAATACAATTAACTTTTACATCACAAACCCTAAAACCTTTAAATTAAAGGGGTGTATTTAACAATAATCTTCTTAAAAAGCAAATCAGGGTCCTCGTGACATAGAATTGGATGTACATGCATGTAGTATTTGAGCAATGAGCACCACAAATGTACGTATGTATCCTTATCTGGTCCGATCGATATCATTTTATGCACAACTTGGACACATGTAAATATATTTATTCAATCAACTACGACACGTTACGGGCTTCACAATCTATTCTATCCAACTGTATGACACGTGATTAAATACATATAATGATTCAACCTCACTTGTCCATGTCTTCAACCGCACAAAAAATTATTCAACTTCTATCTCCGATTCTCTTCTTCATCTTTTTGTACGTTTTCTGGAAGAACCACAAAACTGGAAGAACCAAAATCAATCCGCGTTCTCATCCGCTTCTTATGGATCGGGACCTGGATAAGAAAACCTATTGTTTTAAGGGAAAATCATTAAACACTAACTTCTTTCTTTAAAACCATTGACCAAACTAATACTGTTAAAAAATTAAGCTTTTACATATTTTAAAAATTAAGTTTTTAAACGCATATGCCTTCGTTTAGGTTTTTATTTTATTTATAATTATTAAAATAAAAAAAATTATATTTTAATAATTTGAAGTTTTTAAAAATTAAGTTTTTAAAACGCATGCGTCTACATCTTGGTTTTTAATTCATGGGTTTTAATTACTTTTAAAAAGATTAAGTTGTTAGAGATTTAAAAAAAAACAAAAATTGGTTCTTACAAGTATTGTTAAAAATTAAAATTTAATTAGTTTTTAAATATTTTAAAAAAAAAATCGTTTTTTTTTTGTTTCTGGTCGCAGAGATTATACATTCTTACACCTAAGTGGGACCACCGAGCCTTCTAGTTGAATGGTAGCCTCATGACTTTTCAAATGGGAGGTCATGGGTTCGAGTCTCGCTTGAGACAAAATGTTTCAGGTTGAGCCATGAGGTTTTCGTAGTTGTGGGTTGCCTCCTGGATGGTGTGGAGCGGGTACCATGCTTCTGTTTTTCGGACGAAAGGGTGATCCGTTTGCTAGGGTGATCCTGGGTGTCCAAACCTTTGTTGTTAAAAAAAAACACCTAAGTGAGGCAAGACCATAAAAAATGGACACCAATCATTGTTTTAGTTCATGATTTATTTTCTTTTTTGGAAAATTAGTATACTAGACACTTTCACAGACAAGATTAGTAAAATGAACATTGACTTTCAGGCTATAAAAAAATAGACATCCTCACACTACGGACTTAGCCGGCCCATATGCCTAAGGAATTTAAGGCTTCCAGCCACCCAAATTTAAACACGTGGCTCACCGTCGGCTAATTAGCCCGTCGTTCCCAAGCTTAGCCGGCATTATTTTTTTTAATTTCGTAAGCCTTGAACAAATACGAACAGGTGGAAAGTCAAACAAGGAATAAATAATATCATAATATGATAATTCGAATTAAATACACCAAATGTAGCCATCAAGGTTCTGCCTTGATGGTCGGAGGGTTTTTTCAAAGGGTTTCCCCTCTATGGAGGTCATGGGTTCGAATCTTGTAAGGTGCACTTCATAAAAACTAGGAACACATTCTGCATATTCGAATTCCTTGGAGGTTGTTTGGGTAGACTGATGTACGAGTCTCCTCTAAAGAGACGTGTCAGTTGAGTCCACGCCATTAAAAAATATATACACCAAATGTGTACGTAGGAGTAATCCATGCGTGTCTAAAGTCAAATGGAAAAAAATAATGTTAAATATAAAAAGAAAATAAAAAATAGTGGGCAGTTCATGAAATAATTTTTGTATTTTGTATTTTCTAATTTACAACTAGTATTTGGCCCCTGCACGTTGCGGCGAAACGTTAATACTGCTTTGCAAACTTCGTTATGCACGTTGTGGCGGTAATAATAACATGAAGTTGTGGCGGCTCGGTTATGGAGACCGAAACATGTATAGAAAACCGTTAACGACACCGTCGTTCTTCGATCGGTATATGTTTCATTCTTCGCGGTACCACCACGTTACTGTCAGTTGTTATAACCTACGATAATAAAAGGCGGGAGGCGGACCTTAAACGGTTGTCGCGGTGACATTAACGTGCTTAAGCACAAAAATAAACGTCGTTAAATAATTAAAAGAAACGTATGAAGTTACGTTGAATCGGTTGTGGAGATCGAATCGCATATAACGGTACATATGTACTTCAGTTGGTGTTGTACCAGCACGTTAATTACCGTCAGTCGAAATAACTCACGATACCTAAAAAATACCCTATTTTAAAAACAACTCTGTTTTTACCAAAAATTATACCAGAATACCAAGAAAAAAAAAATTAAACATGGCCACAAGTTATTATTATTTTTTTAAATTGACGAACGAAAGTTATTGAGGAAAAAAATCAAATTTTGTATACTACATGGGTACTTTAAACTTTAGAAACTTAAGAGGGTCAAAGTAACATTTTATAATGTTAAGGGGTTAGTTTTGATAGTTTAACAAACTTGAAAGTAAGTTTTGATTGATGACGAATAACTTTAGAAACTTAAGAGAGTAAAAGTGACATTTTAAAATTTTAAGGGGTTAATTGTTACCCTCTAACAAATTAAGGGGTATGTTTTGGTAGGTGGTTGGTAATTGAGTTTATAAGGAATATTATTGTTTATTGGTTTTATACTTAATATTTATGTGCATGTAATGATGACGAACTTGGACAAGTTTGGTTTAGTTGGTTAAGATTATATATTAATATTATTACAATTGCAAAACAAAAGGTCTATTAATCCCATTTTAGGAAGTCATGATTTTTCAAAAGAAATAAAGCCGGCTAAGGCTGGGAACGACGGGCTAATTAGCCGGCAGTAAGTCACGTGTTTAAATTTGGTTGGCTGGAAACCTTAAATTCTCTAGGGCCGGCTAAGGCCGCAGGCTTAGCCTACATGTGTGTGAGGATGTCTATGTTTTCGTAGGCTGAAAGTCAACGTTCATTTTGGTAATCTTGTCGGTTAAAGTGTCTAGTTTAGTAATTTTCCCTTAATTTTTTTTTTTTGTAAAATTAGAAGTCAACAACCATTTTCATAAAACGTGTTCATGAAAGGGATGATTTGGTGATTTTTCCATGTTAGAATCTCATGTATTATGCGTGTTGAATAAATGTAATGTTATATATGTAGTAATAAAAAATTATGTCTTTAAAAACCCGTGTATTGAATAAACTCGTGTACAGTGGCGGAGCCACATAGTAGGGAACAGGTTCACCCGACACCAGTCAATTTCGCGTTTTATATGTAACGTGTTATCGGAAATTTTCAAGCGATACCATTGTTTTTTTACAATTGACACCATTGGTTTTAAAAAAAAAAATATTGACCCTATTGGCATAAAAAAACTATATATATTTTTTAAAAAGGAAAAAAGTTATCTAAATGTTTTACATATTAAAAAAATTTATAGTTTAAAAACTAAGACCAATTACTTAATTTTAACAGTGGACTTTAAATCATTAAAGACCCATGTTTTAGTTTAAATTTTTAACCCAATAAATCAATAACCATTATAGGCCCATGTCAACTATTTAAGCTAAATTTAAAAGGGAAAAAAAAGCCGATTTAACTGACTTTCTGACTTCTAACTATCGTCGATCTTTCCCTTCTTCTGACTTCTAACTTTGTATTTTTATTATTTTTTTTTTCAATAACATTATACTTTTATTATGATATTGGCTTTTTTATGTGATTCGACCCGACTAGACCCGACTAGAACGGAAAATTTTGACTCCGTGTTATTATAAACCCGAGTATCAGAAAAAAATGATACCACAGGAAAAATTTTCTGGCTTTGCCACTGCTCGTGTATTACACGAGTTGACTAAAATATAATGTAATCTGTTAACACATACACTCGTCAAAATATGTCTTTAAAAATGTACTTTGACGTGACAGTTATAAATTCTGTTAAGTTAATTTATTTATTTTTTTATTTCAACTAGGTATTAATTTTTTTATGTAATTGATAAATATAAATTCATATTAAATTCATTTGATAGTACACGCTAGTCGCCACCCTCATAGTGCTTGTGTTGTGTGCTCACTCCGGTCTCCATCAATTTGTAGATTTTTTTACCAAATTAAACTTTGATTAATTTTTTATTTGGATGTTTCTTGTTTTCTAGTTTTAGTTTTTTTTTATAACAGCAACTCAGACGTTCATCTAATCTACTTCAAATTCTATTTCACAGTCCACAGCAGGACTCGAACCCTCGACACCATTTAACACACTAAGATACCATTAGGCTAATGCGCTTTGGTGTTTTCTAGTTTTAGTTTACTTTTGTTTGGTTAACTATCTCTTGTTTAATTTTGTTTTTGGTGTATAGTTTTGTTTATTTGTTTGTTTAACTAAGTTAAAATAATTTCTGAAACTATTGAAGTAACTTGTTTTAGTTATTTATTTGTTATTATTTTTCTATTAGGAGCTACGATTTTTTTTTAAATACTAGTGTTATCTTCAACAGAGGTATTCTCTTTAAGTTATATTAACTTTTTCATCTTATTTTATTTTTTTTGATCCAATCCATTTTTTATTGAACAAAATTCCTGAATTTACAGGTATTTCAGTTAATCATGAATATATATAGGCGTGATCAAATATGTGGCTATTCTTGGAGTAAATCTCAAGTTGTTGACAAGTCAAACCACACCAAGTCAAGACCAATGTTTTATCCATTAGGCTATGTGTAATACAAGGGTGAGAAAGGGGGCGTGAGCCATGTGGAAGGGGTGAGGGGCGTGGAACACCGCCCCGCCCCGGGCGTGAGAGGGGACGTGGGAGGCAAGTGTGAGTGTGGTCAAGGGCGCGAGGGAAAGGACCTGCAGCCGGCTGAAGTGGCCCAATGGGAGTGGGGCTTGGGCGTTGAGACGTGGGGGTATTACGCATAGTCTTACTACATGCATGTTTTAGTTTTTAGGAACTATGACTCCACTACTTAGGCATTGGGCACATGATCCCATGTTTACTTTATGTTACAGTATTTTCTATTTCCATTGTTATTTAAACATCGATTAGACGATTAGAATCAATGAAAAGTAAGAAGAAAATTGCCTCAAACATCTCTCTAAGTTTCTCTCAAGCTCTTATCTAGTCTTTTTTGGTCAACGATTAACCGTTGGAACCACATCAGTGCTCTAAGCATTTGACTATCCAATTTCAACAAACTTAATGTGATTTTAACATAAAAAAACAATCATCTCTCCATTAAGAATTTAAGAAGCGAGACTTCCTACCCTTAGTTTAGAAACTTTAGCATATCTATTTAACTACCTTCTAAGACACTCAACAACTTTAGCCTTTTTCATTTGAAATTAATGTCAGTTTTCTGATAATTTGCTTCATTTCAAATTTGCATGTATGAAGGCAAGGAAGAGGTGAAGGTATTCGAAACGGTTAAGTTATACGCATTTGAGCTCGCTTGCCGTTTGTTTATGAGCCTCGAGGAGGCGGACCACATTGCAAAACTCGGTTCCTTGTTCAACGTTTTCTTGAAAGGAGTAGTTGAGCTACCTATAGAGTTTCCTTGGACGCGGTTTTATAGCGTGATGAAAGCAGCGGCAGCCATTAGGACTGAGCTCATGATGATTATCAAAGCAAGAAGAGTGGAACTGGAAGAAGGAAAGGCGTCGGCTTCACAAGACCTCTTATCGCATTTGCTTACATCTTCGGACGAAAATGGAAGGTATTTAACTGAGAAAGATATTGCAAACAACATCTTGTTACTACTGTTTGCTGGTCATGACACTTCTATTGTTTCTATCACTTTGCTCATCAAGAGTCTTGGTGAACACCCTGATGTTTATGACAAAGTGTTGAAAGGTTAGTTATGTTCTGAATTCTTTTGACGAAGGTTTTGGTTTCAGGGTGAAATTTGAATTCAAAATTGTTTCAAGGTAATCTGCTCTTGAGGTAGCGGATTGAAGAATTTTCGACAGGTCCCGCTGAGATGGCAAGCGGAATTGGTGGGAATCTCTGCTATCTGCACCATCACATGGGATGCATGAGAATCTCTATGAAAAAGAAAAGTGAATTTACTCAATTGACGAGCAGATTCAATGATGAGTCATTGAGTCCCATTAACCTCTTGCCACCTCACCGGGTTTTGTGACAAATTCTTGAATTCACTATCTCTACGAACGGATTACCAAGAACCCATTTTGAATTCAAATTTCACCTAGAAACCAAAACAGTTTTTCTAAGTACCCTATAAAAGCAAAAAATTCTTCTTTTGACATGTTTGGATCAAATCTAATGATCATGAATGACACATATTTTGCAGAGCAATTAGAGATTTCTAAGGAAAAAGAAGCAGGTGAGTTATTGAAATGGGAGGACATACGAAAGATGAAATACTCCTGGAATGTTGTATCTGAAGTGATGAGACTACATCCACCCGTCACCGGAGCCTATAGAGAGGCCCTGGAGGATATCGAGTATGCCGGTTATACCATCCCCAAAGGATGGAAGGTGACAAACTTATACATTTGTTTTAGTGAATATTATATGCTTCAGCAGAAATATATGAAATGCTTTCATGTTGCATCTTCAGATACACTGGAGTGCTTCATCAACACGGTTTGATCCATCGAAGACGTGACAAGGTTTGATCCATCGAGATTTGAAGGCGCAGGACCAACTCCATTCACATATGTGCCGTTTGGAGGGGGTCCTTGGATGTGTATAGGGAAAGAATTTGCGCGATTGGAAGTACTTGCGTTTCTTCACTACATTGTAACCAATTTCAAATGGGACCTGTTGATACCGGATGAGAAAATCGAATACGGTCCCATCGCTACCCCTGTAAAAGGGCTTCCGATTCATCTCCGTCCTCATCATGTTTGATTGATATTAGCATGATGATGAAGGTACCTGGTAATGGATCTCCAGAATAATTGTAATTTTTCAATTTATATAATTTGGTTTCTGTATGAAGGACATCCAACTGAATATAGTATTGTACTATTAAACCTTTAAAAATAAACTAGGGGATTTACCCGTCTCGCGTTGCGACGTCGTCGAAATGTGCAACAACTCGAATGAATGTTGTTATGACATATGTGTTATGTGAAAGTAATAATGAACAAAGAATGCAACCAATGTTTACATAGAAAGAAATAAATGAATGACATAATGTAAATGAACAAAATATTGCTTTATATTTATATATATTGCATGTTATGAATGAATGTATACGTTATGGACGGAAATACGGACTACTTCGGTAGGACGGTACGATGATGACGGCTATTACGGTAGACGGACGACCATGCGACTATTATACAGACGGTATGTTAAAGTATAGAAAGATAGACTAAATACGGACTACTAAGGTAGGAAGGAGGCCCTTATTCGAAGCACGGCTGCATAAATAGTTCGCATGGGAAACAGATTCATTAGGGCAGACAGACTACGACGGAGACACGGTAGACGGCGGTCAAAGGTTGTCGGACGGTAATGAATGACATACTACTTCGGTAGACACGGTATGAATTACGACCTACGATGGTAGGACGGAGCGTATGTCTTTGTGACTTACGCAATCAATGGCGGACTGATCACCTTATGTGTATGACCAATGAATGTTCAGTGGAAGTAATGGTATATGCATATGCATATACTAATGTGTATAGTCAATGTATGTTCAATGAAAAAAATTATATATATATATATATATATATATATATATATACAAATGGTATAAATGAATGACTGATGTATACCTAATTGTTTTAAACTAGAACTCATCAGCGTTAGCTGACTTTTAGTATGCACTTCAGTTAACAAGAAGAAAGGACGGGCAAAGGCATGAAGGCTACCTGACCCAAGACTTACATCCTGATCAATTGCTTATGTGTTAAAACAATGTTTCTTTTATGTTAAGACTTCCTCTGTGATGTAACTGATTGATTGTACGTTTCCGCTATGTTTTGAATGTTTTAAATTAAAGATCAGTGTTTGATGACTATTTTTATGAGTAAATCCAACGAGTGAGGTCTCTCGGGAAAGAGGCCTTACAAAATCGTCTTGCCTTCGTCTTCTAAAATCATATTATGTAATATGATACATGCATACACTATGTTTCTTATTCTTTTTGGTGCCCATACTCGTGTCGGATTATGCATTATGCGCCAACGTTGCTTCTGAACACCAAATGCTTGTTCAACATCCTTCCTTACTGCTTCTTGTATTGCTTTAAACGTTTTTTGTTTGTCATCTTGTGGACATTTAAACTATCTGACAAATGTAGAATATTCAGAATATATCCATCAACAAGATAATACTCATTCTTGTATTCTACTCCTCAAACTTCAAACAAAGAGTTGGGTGCTACTCCGTTTATAATGTCGTTGAATATCGACGATTGATCTAGAATATTGATGTCATTACTAGAACTGGAAACACCAAAAAATGCATGCTAAAACTATAGATCATGCGACGACACGACTTCTATTATAATCATTGGGTGTGGATAATCACGTCGCATGTATTGCATTGCCATGCATTCGGGAAATTACTCCACTCCCGGTGCCTACAATCATCGTTGCCAAGTATTCCGGGAAAGCCATGAGTCATGCGCCTCATACAATTGTATGTCATTTCACGTCAGTTAACGCAAATATTGTTTGGTGTAAAGCTTAATGATATCTTTAGAGAGTTTATACATACTTTCTCGTGCAATTTTGTGAGGCATCTTCAAATACTCATCACATGAGTCAGTGGTGGTTATGTATACCATTTGGCGAATTACGGCTATGCACTCTTGCAAATGAGTAAAACCCCTTCTACCTCTTACATCCCTTGATATATATAGTCTAAAAATGACATCTCGCTCTCCAAATCATTAACTATCTGTAAGAATAGTTGTTTACTCTTTCGGAACCTGTCTCAACAAGTCCTCACAATATACATCATCATCAGCAAAGTAGTCACGAACTAGAAATTAGTGTGCACCTTCACGATCTCTATTTAAACGAGCTTTTCTTGTTTCTGGACACGAACTTTCAACTTCATCAGTTAAAATTTGGGTTACACTTGCTACGATTGATTTATTGATGTGATAAAAGATCTTACGGCCTCTTCCGATGAAGATGACGATGATGGTGATAATGATGACATCTTTAAACACTCACAATTTTGTAAAAGAAATTAAAAATAATGAAAAAAAATATATTTTGACTGGGTATTTATAGGAGGTTGAGTTTTATATTTTTAAAAGTTTTGAAACAAATAATTTATTTATATTATTGACCGTTCAACGGCCTCGTGACCGTTGGGAGGGATTCCACTGCGACCGCTCCATGCATGGGGTCACCAATAACTGGCATTGCAATGGCGGCGTGGTGTTCCCCGATGGGCACTGCAAGCCGTAACAGTCATGCAACCCTTGTGTGATGGGTAAGGTGTAACCGAGTCAAGCCGGCTCGTGAGCTACTCAAGATCGGCAAGTTAAAAGCTTCAATCGAGTCGAATTTAAACGAGCTCGAGCCTAAAAACAAGCTTGTTTATCAAGCTTATGTTGGCTCGTGAGCCTAAACAAGCCTATTATTTATATAAATTTTATTTAATATATTTTTCTATAATAATATTTTGTATATATATAAAAATTTTGGTAAAAATAACTAAATAATATATATTATGTCGTTATATATAAAAATTAGTATAAAAAATATTTATAAACATTATAATTATATATATATGTATAAACTAATTAATAAATAATAAACGAGTCGAGCTCGGGCTAGGCTTGGCTCGTTTATACTAAAACACAAAACGATTTTAAATGTGTTCAGGTTCGGGTCAGTGGCGGATCTAGAATTTGCACCGGTGGTGGCAAAAAATAGACCGTTCAAAAAGGGTAAAAAAAGGAAACGGTCAAAACGGGTCAAATAATGATATTTATTCGACTGAATATGTTAAAATTAACTGCAATCTAAAACAATAAACTAATGCATCCGAAACACGTATAAAGAGCAAACCAACTAAAACAATGGACAATAAAAATTAATTCGCTTTGCTAACCTTTTAGGCTCCCAAGAGCGCTGAGCTCATCTGAGTTCGAACTAGGTTCAAACACGACTCATTTATTATATATTTAATTATGTTATTTATCTATTTTTATGATTATTTTTATATATTTAAAATTATATTTTTATACATGACATAATATATATATATATATATATATATAATTTAATTACTTTTATCATAATTTTATATATATATATATATATATATATATATATTAATAATTATTACATAAATAATATATTTAATACATTTATACAAAAGTGTGGGTTTTGTACTGTTGATTAGTTAATTTTCTTTTTGCATTTTTTGATCCCCTCGGTCCCTTGATAGTTCGACTGCTGATGTCAGCAGGTTCCAATGCTAATGTTAGCAAGAATTTTTGTTATTTTTTTTTTACATATTTTGTTTTTTCCTATAATTTTTAAAATACGATATTTTACAAAATTACAAATGTACCGTCGCGACGTGCTTATTGTTAGGGGTCATTTTACAGCTAAGGATCATGGATCTTCAACATACCTCGGTATCCTGAGAGGTTTCGGTATCCTCAATATTTAACTGTTATATCTTCCTTCTATCTTGACTTATTCATAGGTAAAATGTGCGTGGTCAAGTTCATCCCTGAAGAATTGCTCTTGAAGTTAAGGAGAATGTGTAGAAAACGCGTAAATTGGCCTCCAACGGTCATATTTGAAGACTAAATCGATTCCGGTATTCTCGGATAGTTAGTTAGCATAATCTCTGTATATAATCAGCAGCTTGGTCGATTAGATAACACACAACAACGCACTTAGCAATTGAATACACTCGCAATCAGTCTTGTAACACTTAGATATCGATCATTTGCTGCTCAACACTTGTAATTCTTTATCATTTATTGAAGAAACGAGGCAGGTGCGATTGTCACCTCCCGAGGTTTTATGCCGGAGATCCTGAACGATCAAGGGCTTTCCTCGTAAACAACCGTGTCATTCTTTACGTTTTTACATTGATTTTTCAAGCACACTACCTCACAAACTAAGTTTGGTTACAAAATTAGTCTTGTTAATTTTTACCCAAAACAATTTGGCGCCCACCGTGGGGCAAGTGGTGCTTTTCATCTTCAAATCTTTACTAAAGTTTGTGTTCAATCACTATCTTTCAAAGCTATTTTCAAAAATGTCATCTCAATCCAAAAATGTTTCTATCTCTGCACCATCTTCGAGCTCTGGGTTGGTCAACCCTATTCCTCCTCCTCTATTTCAAAAAAGTGTTAATCAGCCGAAGAAAACTACTCATGCGGGTTTTTAGGAATCCGGAATACCTGCTGGTGGACCTGTGATCGTATCAAACAATGATATCCTCGATCTGTTCTCGGAGATGAAACAACAAATATAACAACAGAGGAAGACTAACCAAGCGTTGTTTCGGCAGATTGAGAAGGTTAAGGAATCGAAGAAACCAGTGGAAGTGACGACCCCGCTGCAACCAAGGATCTTGGATTGTAATTATTCAGGATCCTCAGAAATCCATAAGGGAGACTTCCTTCCCATGCAAACAGGGATCACTGCAGTTGGCCCTACCCCGGTTGTTAGAGTTACGACAAATCAGGATCTTGAAGTTACTTCGGGATCATGGTTCCGAAATCCTGAGAACAGTAACACATTAAATCAATTTTCAAATGCTAATGAATTTGTGCAGGAGACAGGAATCACTCCCTCCATGGCCAAGGAGTTAAAGAAGTTGAGAGATATGATCTCCAGTGTACCAGGTGTGGTCCAACCTATACCGGAGATGTCCTCTACCAGTCACAGGATCTCCAGATTCGCTCCACCATTATGTCATGTTGAGATAGCGCTTCCAGACTCCTAACATGAAGTTGTACGATGGAACTACATATCCTGAGGAGCACGTGGCGCAGTACAGGGAACGGATGGAGATAAACCCCATTCCCTTGGACCTAAAGTAAGTCTGCTTATGAAAAGGCTTCGGCTCTACCTTAACAGGATCAGTCCTGAAATGGCTACTCAACGTTAAACCTTATTCTACTACTTCGTTTGCTCACTTAATCAATTTGTTTAACGATCAGTTCTCTTGCAGTAGGACGTTTGAAAGGTTAACAAGTGACTTATACAGGATAACTCAGAACAGCGGAGAATCCCTTCGGGATTATGTCAGCAAGTTCGGCCGGGAATCCCTGGATATCCCGAACTTTGACGTTGCCACTGCAGTCCAGGCCTTCAAGATGGGACTACAGAAGGATTCTCAATTTTATGAAGACCTTGTTATGAATCCTTGCAGGAACCTTGATGAAGTCAGGAACCAGGCATTGAGGTTTATTAGGCTGGAAGATGATAAAAAGATCCAGCAGAAAGTGAATGCTCCAACAAGCTACACTCAACCTAACCGGAAAGTTAAACCTGCACCTTTCAGGTCGTACAGATCTAAGTCGTATTCTAAGCCAGGCAATCACAGGGTCAATGCTATAGAAGATGACGAGGACGAGGAAGAATATCCTAAGTAGTCTGAATACTGTTTTTCTCTTGATACTATTGGTTTGCTATTTGCTATGCAGGATCTTGGAAAAAAAGCCAGGTGGCCTCGCAAGTTTGAGAGGAACTCAGGAGGAAAGGACAAGTCCAAGTGGTGTGCATTCCATGAATACTTTGGCCATATAACTGAGGATTGTATTGCTTTGCGGAAGGAGATAAACTATCTCCTGAGCAAGGGATATCTCAAAGAATTTCTGGGCAAAGGAAAGAACAAGACCAAGGATCAAGACAGGATCCCGCAAAGAGCAAAATCCCCACCGCCAGATGCCAAGGTAATAGGTTTTATATCTGGTGGATCTGATATTTGTGGTACTTCTTACTCTGCAGCAAAAAGAAATGCCAAAGAAGCGAAAACAGAGAATCGGGACAAACCTATCAGCACCTACAGCTTAACTGAAGAAAAGGTGATCTGTTTCGACGAAGATGAAAGAGATGACGTACAGGATCCTCATCATGATGGCCTGGTGATTACACTATACATTGCAAACCACTTCATTAGCAGGATACTGATCAACGGAGGAAGCTCTATAAATATTATCCAGCACGAAGTCCTGAAAAGAATGGGGATCCCGGATTCTGAGATTATCTCGAAATCCCCAGTATTAGTATGATTCAGTGGAGAGGTTAAGAACACTATTAGAGAAATAAAGCTACCAATTTACATAGAGGGGGTAAATTCTATACAAAAGTTTTGTGTTATCGATTCTTTATCTTGCTATAACATTATTCTAGGAAGACCCTGGATAGACGACATGAAAGCAGTACCCTCAACATATCACCAATGTGTCAAGATGCCAACCCCCTATGGAGTGGTGAAGATCAACAGCGATCAACAAGAGGCCAAAAACTGTTACACTTCTTCAATGAAAGCCTCTGTCAAAATTAAGCAGGCATAGCAATTAACGAAGCAGGCCAGGGATGTTCTGGAAACTAGAGAACAAGATGTTAAAGAGGTATCCCTGGATGCTGAGAATTCAGATGTGAAGATCCTGGTAAGGAGCAATATTCCTGAGGATATTGAAAAAGATATCCTGAAATTCCTGAGGGGCAGAAAGCAACCTTTGCTTGGAAGCACGAAGATATGACAGGTATATCCAAAGATATCATAACTCATAAACTTGGAATTGATAAAAGTTTCAGGCCAATACATCAAAAGCGAAGGAAATTTGCTCCTGAGAGAAACATAATCATCCAAGAAGAGGTGGAAAGGCTTCTTAAGTCTGGAATGATAAGAGAAGTAAAATTCCCAAGGTGGCTAGCCAACGTGGTGGTAGTCCAGAAGAAGAACGGGAAGTGGAGAGTTTGTGTAGACTACACGGACCTCAACAAGGTGTGTCCTAAAGACCCCTTCCCATTACTGAACATAAACTCAATGGTGGACGCTACAGCAGGCCACGAGATCCTGACCTTTATGGATGCCTCTTCAGGATTTTAACAGATCCAAATGAAACCATCGGATCAGGAAGACAAGGCGTTCATAACCCCGATAGGTATTTATTATTACACAGCTATGCCATTTGGTCTTAAAAATGTTGGTGCCACATATCAAAGACAGGTAAATATGATGTTCAAAGACAAGATTGGGGACACTATGGAAGTCTACATAGATGATATGGTGGTAAAATCAAAGAAAGCTGAGGATCATCTCAGGGATCTCAGAGACGCATTTGATATCCTAGACCAGTACAACATGAAGCTGAACCCTTCGAAATGACACTTCGGAGTGGGGGCAGGAAAGTTCCTGGGCTAAATGGTAACCAAGAGAGGGATGGAAGCCAGTCCAGAGCGAATCAAAGGAATCATCAATCTGAAATCCCTAGCAAATACTAAGGATGTCTAGAGATAGACCGGCAGAGTAGCAGCACTCAACAGATTTATATCAAGATCCTCAGAAAAGTGCAAGGAATTCTACGACATCGTGAAGAAGAACAAGAGATTTGAATGGGAAGAGAAGCATGAACGAGCACTCAAATCATTGAAGGAATACTTGTCATCGGCTCCTCTATTGATGAAACCAGAAGACGGTGAACCATTATCCATATACTTGGCAGTATCCCGAAGCACCATAAGTGATGTATTAGTCAAGGATCATGAGGGACAATAGCATCCGGTATACTATGTAAGTAAAAGTTTGCTACCAGCGGAAACAAGATACTCTCATTTAGAAAAATTAATATTAGCTTTAATAATGGCATCCACTAAACTTAAGACATTATTTTGAAACTCATGTTATTAATGTTAAGACTAACTACCCTATTAAGTGTGTCTTAAGAAAGCTAGAGATGTCAGGAAGGATGGCTAAATGGTCAGTCAAGCTCAGCGCCTATGACCTCATATACGAACCTAGAACAGCAATAAAGTCCAAGGCACTTGCAGACTTTGTGGCTGATTTCAGCAATGACATTCAACACGAAGCAGACCTTGAAGTCCAACAACTAGAAGAGTTGAAGAATGAGTGGACCTTATTCACAGATGTAAGAGGAACAGGTCTGGGAGTCATACTAAAATCACCACAAGGGGACATAATACCCCAATCCATAAGCTGTGAGTTCCAGGCTACGAATAACGAAGCGGAATATGAGGCGCTAATAGCAGGATTACAACTAGCTCGGGATATCGGGATATCAAGATCAGGTATCTTCAGGTATATGTATACTCATTATTAATTGCTAACCATTTCAATGGTTCATATGCAGTAAAAGGTGAGAAGCTAGCCAAGTATCTCACAATAGTTAAGCAACTATCCATGGAATTCGAAACTTTTAACATAACACAGGTGCCTAGAGAAGATAACACTGAGGCGGATGCCTTAGCAAACCTTGCTTCAACTCTTAGAATACCAGAAGGTACCAAAATACCTATCATACACATTTTGATCCCAACAATCGAGAAGGTAAATGAAGTATCCAACACTGAATAAGAAACATACATTCGGGATCTTGAACCTATTCCAGGATACTGGATTTCACCTATTAATAAATACTTGCGGAATGGTGAAATCCCAAGTGATGAAAAGAACCACAATGCTTTTCGTATGAGGATGTCTCGTTTTATAATGTTTGAAAATGTTTTGTATAGAAAATCAATTGCAGGTCCATATTTAAGATGCTTGGAGGATCCTGAATCACGTGAAGTCCTCAAAGATCTACACGAAGGAGATTGTGGTAATCACACCGGGGGCAGAGCGTTATTTTCAAGGATCCTAAGGATAGGATATTACTTGCCTACCATGAGGAAAGATGTTGTGACTTACTCTCAAAAGTGTGACGCTTGCCAGAGACACAGCAACATACTCCATCAACCGGCCGAACCTTTATACCCAATCATCTCTCTATGGCCATTTATGAAGTGGGGAATGGATATCGTTGGCAAACTTCCCAAAGCACCAGGAGGATAGGTATTTATGCTAGAAATGACGAATTACTTCTCTAAATGGATCGAAGCTGAGGCATTTGTCCAAGTCAGAGAGAAAGAAGTCATCTCCTTCATCAAACGCAATATCCTGACGAGATTTGGGATCCCGGCAGAGATAGTATGTGATAATGGATCTCAGTTCATTGGCAAGAGAACAACTTTCTTCTGTGGTAGTTGGGGAATCAACATGATAACTTCTACCCCAGTACATCCTCAAGCCAATGGACAAGCAGAATCTAGCAACAAGATCATCGTTAACAACCTCAAGAAGAGATTATGAGCAAAGAAAGGAAGATGGGCTGAAGAGCTACCGTTTGTACTTTGGGCAGATAGGACAACCACGAAGAATGCGACAGGACAAACTCCATTTTCCTTGGTATTTGGAACAGAAGCTATGATCCCGACAGAAATGGTTATCCCTACTTCCAGAACCAACTTTCAATCTTTAGAGACCAACAACGAAGCTCTCGCTCAGGATCTCGACACTGTGGATGAGCTCAGGGATCTTGCCAAAATTCGCATTGCAGCTTATCAGCAAAGAATAGCAAAGTCATACAACAAAAACATAAGAGTTAGAAGATTCCAAGTAGGTGATCTCGTATTAAGAAAGGCATTTCAATATACTACCAATCCCAATGATGGAAAGCTTGCACCAAAGTGGGAAGGCCCATACTTGATTGACTCAGAAGCAGGCAAGGGTGTTTATTGGTTGGCTACTATGAAGGAGATATTTTGTAAAGATCCTGGAACGCTATTCATCTCAAAACCTATTTTATGTAAGCTAGAACTTAAATTCTAACTAAAACTGGTATGTCTTCTACCCCTGACTATTTTTATACTTATTACCCTTGATCAAAGTACTGACTTGAACGTCGGAGGGGTGTTAGCCCCAAGATTTCCTGTTTTGCAGGAAATATCTCTAGGGATCCTGACAGAAGAAAGAGATTGGCCATCTCTCCTAAGTTTGGGTATCCTGAATACCTCAAATGTTTAAACGGCTTTCGCCTTTCTAAGTAGATTGGGTTTCTACACCCCGCCAGGAGCGCACGATATCCAATTATAGTTCAAGGTGGTGCGACCAGTCCATGTAACAGTGGCTGATAATTTCATCAATGTTGGCTATATATTGGGTGCTATGAATATAACAAACGTGTTATTTCCCAAGTTTCTCCCAAACATTTAACACTTACGTGTTAAAGCTAAGGTTTTTAGCATTTTCATGCTAACTCAGAATTGGCTTAGCCCACGTTATTGGCTTAGCCCACGTTTCTGGCTTGGCCCACGATTTCAAATATGTAACACTTGTGTGTTAACTCAAAGACTTGGCATCAATATGCTGACTCGGGATCCTTGAACAAGCTAAAAACTAATGAGGATCCCGAAGTGTACTTACTAAGCCTACGACGTATTCAACGACTGAACACTGGGGATAACTAATAGGTGTTATACTCTGAACTTCATGCTGATTCGGTATGTATATATATCTGACTTCGTACTCCACAAAGGTATGTGTTACTAATTTTTTAATTACAAGAAGATTTGAAAGCAGAATGACTAAGTCATGATACGTTTGATACTCTTATTTAACATCATTTATTAAAACCAAATTGTGTTTTCCTAAGTCTAAATTTTATAAAAACTTGAGAATTTATTATTAAAGATCCGGTATCCTGAAAATATGTTTGAACCTATTTTTCTAAGTTTTAATTACCTTAGGATCCTAATTTTAAAAAATATATCAAGGCAAACATGCAACAATCATGGCAGATAGTCATCAACCATATACTAATATTCAAGGTGCAGGAAATAAAAGTGATCCGGGTTCCATCCAAAACCTGGACCCATCCACCTAGAATCACAAGCTGTCAAATTGTCTATCCCATGACAGGGATCCCAAAAGCATAAAAAATAAAATTGTTCATCAACCAAAGATATGAAAGGAAATTGTTTCAAGACAAACTAACAAATAGAAGAACCACAAATTCCAGGGCTCAGGCATAGGCATCATTACTGTCATTGCCCTGGTTAGCTTGCCTTTCACCATCACCAGCTCCAGCATCCTCAGCAACCTTGCTAGTCTCCACTGCTTCACCTCCAAACTTAGCCAAAGAAGAATGTCATCCCTGAAGATCCCAGGCTGCCGGATCAAAACCTTCAGTAACAGCTTGCTCAGCCATCTGGATCCTGGATTGAAGAATAGCCATGGCTGTAGACCTCTTGGCATTATCCACGGTCTCCTGCAACTTCTGCTCGGACTGAGCCAGATCCTCCTGCAGTTTTTCCTTCAAAGTTTGGATCTCTTTCTCCAAGTACTTGGAGTTGTTGGCAGCAATTTTCTTCAGATCCTCAACCTTCTCCAAAGCTTCTTCAGCGTTCTTCTCTGCCGCAGCCAAGTTGGCGTTCAGGTTCTCAAGACCCTGCAAGATTCGAATACATGAGTAATTTAGGGATCCTAACATTAACTTAGGGATACCAAAAAGTTACTTGCTAGGTTCATCAAGCCTTGCAGCTTCTTGGTAGTTTCAGCAGAATCCTTACCCTCAAAGAATTCTAGATCCATCACATCCATTGTCTTCCTCTGTTTACTTCCATAAGCCTTAGACCGTAGGGCCGGGATACGAGACTTGGTGGTGGCAGGTGTGGAACCTTCCTTCTTGACAACAACAGCCTCGGACAAAAGGCTGTCAAGATCAGACAAAGCAAACTAGGAACTCGACTTGGGGATTCCTACACAAAGATAAAGCAATTCAAAATAATAACATTTGATAACACAAATACTAATTGTTCTGTACCTGAAGACATCTCAGATTCGGAATGCTGGGTCTCAAAGGTCGCTTCACTGACAATGGACTCAGAACGGAATGATCTCTCCCCCATATGTATTTCTAACAAGGCTTCAATTCTCTTTTCTGTGTCACTTCTTGCAGTACTAGTTCAGCAAATTTTGGAGCTGCACAAGGATAAAAAAAAGATCATTAGCAACAGGTGAAATGTAATATAAATTGCAGGGATCCTAGCTATTTCCTACCCTTTTTAACCCATTCAAGCGGCAAATGTTTCCCACCGGGGATTGAATCTCTCCTTACAAAAAGGAACTTTCCCTCCCGGTCAGTATCATTTTGGGTGGCTTTCGGAATCAAATGAGTTTGTCCATACTTAAGCTGAAGAACGAATCGAGAAGAACCATGGGTTTTCAAATTATAGACAGAGGCTAGCTCAGGGACGTCAATGGTCAAAGAATGAGAACGATTCAACTTTTCTAGAGTTGCTAAAATCCTCCAAACCATCGGCATGATTTGGGAATAGCAAAGACCAGTAAGTTTGAAAAACTCGGTGATGAGTGGAGGAAAAGGATATGACAGACCTAGAGTAAAAGGATAGCTATGGAAGAAAATCCATGTTTTAGAAATCAAATCCGCTTCTGTTCTGGAATCGAAAGGCTTAAAAACGGTTTTTTGAGGAAAAATATTGTTTGATTTCAAGAGTTTGATCTCCGATTAGTGAAAGAACAAAGTTCAAGATCAGAGTGATCAAGGATCCCCTGATCAATGAAGTCCTCTATTGTTTCGACGATTATGGACGAAGCCGACCTGGTCATTTTCTTACCCATGATTGTGAAATATTAGAAAGAAAGAAGAAATCAGAAACGAAGATTTTTGATTGACAGACCTAGAGTAAAAAGATAGCTATGGAAGCAAACCCATGTTTTAGAAATCAAATCCGCTTTTATTCTGGAATCGAAAGGCCTAAAAATGGTTTTTTGAGGAAAAATATTGTTTAATTTCAAGAGTTTGATCTCCGAATCAGTGAAAGAACAGAGTTCAAGATTAGAGTGATCAAGAATCCCCTGATCAATGAAGTCCTCTATTGTTTCGCGATGATTCACGAAGCCGACCTGGTCATTTTCTTACCCATGATTGTGAAAGATTAGAAAGAAAGAAGAAATCAGAAACGAATATTTTTACTTGCTTTGGTCTTGAAGAAGATAAGAATGGAGAAGATGGGGTAATAATGATTTTATCCTGCAAAGAAACAACGGTTAAATCGCCTTAGAAATCGGGAACGGTCATATCGGAACCCTATCATCATTTACTATTTGAATTTTAAAATTTTATAGATGTCGATGAGATTGACAACTGTTAAATTTGGGGACAATTGTTAGGGGTCATTTTGCAGCTAAGTATCCTGGATCTTCAACATACCTCGGTATCCTGACAGGTTTCGGTATCCTCAATATTTAACCGTTATATCTTCCTTCTATCTTAACTTATTCGCAGGTAAAACGTGCGTGATCATGTTCATCCCTGAAGAATCGCTCTTGAAGTTAAGGAGAATGTGTAGAAGACGCGTAGATTGGCCTCTAACGGTCATATTTGAAGACTAAATCGATTCCGGGATTCTCGGATAGTTAGTTAGCATAATCTCTGTATATAATCAGTAGCTTGGTCGATTAGAAAACACACAACAACGCACTTAGCAATATAATACACTCGCAATCAGTCTTGTAACACTTAGATATCGATCATTTGCTGCTCAACACTTGTAATTCTTTATCATTTATTGAAGAAACAAGGCAGATGTCGATTGTCACCTCCCGAGGTTTTATTTCGGAGAGCCTGAACGATCAAGGGCTTTTCTCGTAAACAACCGTGTCACTCTTTACGTTTTTACATTGTTTTACATTAATTTTACAAGCACACTACCTCACAAACTAAGTTTGGTTACAAAATTAGTCTTGTTAATTTTTACCCAAAACACTTATGTTTATCTACAGTTTGTCGACACCGAGCCTTATAAATTTTAACACCCCGCCGCAACGTGCGGGCTACGTCAACTCGTTAAATAAAAATATATAAAATAAAGTTTATATATAAATATCTATTTGTCTTTTTTATATATAAATATAATATGTCAAAATACCTTCATTATATATATCTATATACACATAAATATCTTTCCTTTATATAATATAATCTTTAACCAATTCCAAATATTGTATTTTATAAAGGTAACAAAAGAGAGGTCATGAATAGTATCTTTACACACTTAAAAATTATCGCGTGACGTATTACATAAAATATAGTTAAAACCAAAATAAATCACAAAACCTGACCCTCTATGGGTCGTTAGACACATATCTATGAAGAAGAGGTTGCGTGTTCGAACCAGTCTGTCGGTGTACTTTTTGTTTACCTCTTGATTATATTATAATAATTATAATTAATTTTAAACCTATTTTATTTTTCTCTTATAACTCTTAAGTATATAATTATAAACTTCCGAATATACCGTCACGCCGTACGTATTTTTATCTACGTTTCGATATAAATTTTATTCAAAACCGAGCCGAGTCAGATATAATATATATTTTCTTTTATTTTCGAATTCAGTTTAGTTTTCCTTTTATAACTTCTGATATATAATGTTTTATGAAATTCTAAATATACATGTAACATCCGGCCCCTCATGCTATTAATATTGTCTGTTTTGAGATGTCGGATGTTACAAATTGTATCAGAGCCACTCCTATGCCGTTTGGGATGGTGTGACAAACCTTATTAAGGATGGTGAGTCCTCGGGGGAGTCTATGAGGACACCTTAGGCAAATCACACATCCCTGATTGGGATGGTGGGGCAAACCTCATCGAGGACGATGAGTTCATAAGGGGGTGATTGTAACGATACAAAGAAGATTTGCATGACCCATTGTAACACTCTGGGCAAATCCCATATCGGCTATGGTCAGGAGAGATTTTTGGTTCATAAGACATGCCCCGCCTCAAGTATTAACAACGCGTGTCATTGGCTGTGAGTGAGAGGAGAACTCCACAGTTAAGCGTGCTCAGACGGGAGTAATCCAGAGATGAGTGACCCCTTGAGAAGTTTTCACCTAGGCAACCAAAAACAAATCCGTGAGCTCCTAGTGGGCAAAGCTAACAATATTTGTTGTATGAGTGGCTGGATGTTACAATACCGTTGCGACACGCTTATTTTTATATCTACGTTTAAATATAAATTTTATTCAAAACAGAACCGTGTTAAATATAATTTATATTTTAATTCTCTATTTTTAAATATAATTACCCTCATCCTAAACCAGATCACCAATAGCAATACCGTCACATCTCTGTATATCTGGGTACCGATGAAGGCCCCACAACTTCTATCCAAAGTTCAACGTTTATATTAATGATAACATAATATTTTAAAATCGCAACTTTACGTTTACGCTTGCATAACTTTTATCTAATTAGGTTTGATACTACTCTTAACAGTATTTTCCGTTTATGCGTTACAAAATTTCCGTTGCATTGCGCAGGGAATTCCACGGTTGTCATGGTTATAAAAACTAACTATGAATTTTACCCGTCTCACGTTGCGATGACGTTGAATTCCTCACGGTACGTTAATGATAACGACGTCTGCTATAACCTCAAAAAAAATTTACTATTCATTTCATAAGATTTTTAATTAATAAGGATTATAATGGACCTGGCAACTATGAATTCCACGGACCGTTAAAACTAATAATCACAGGTCAAAAAGTCTTTAATTATTAAATTAAATAAACAGCAAAGTATGATTATAAAAACTATAAAAAGTAATAGTTTTAATTTGGCAATTTCTACAAAATAATTTTCTCATCACCTAACCCATGGATCACTTGATGTCCTTCTGATTCAGTCACACACACAAATCATGATTCAATTTCTACTGATTCCCCTCCTCATCATCTCATACGTTCTTTGGAACCTCTTCAATCACGGAAGAAACAAAGTCAACCTTCCACCTGGAAGCTTAGGATGGCCGATCCTAGGAGAATCTCTGTCGCTTTTTCGTGCAGGATTAGATGGAGTTCCAGAGAGATTCGATCAGGAACGGATTGAGAAACACGGCAGCCCTCTAGTGTTCAAGACGTCGTTGTTTGGCAACCGTGTGGCGGTGCTTTGTGGTCCTGCCGGTAACAAGTTCCTGTTTGGGAACGAGAACAAGCTGGTGGCGGTGTGGTGGCCGTTTCCGTTGAGGAAGTTATTTGGCAGGTGTTTGATTACAGCTCATGGTGATGAGGCTAAGTGGATGAGGAAGATGATGTTGTCGTATCTTGGTCCTGAGGCTTTTGCCACTCACTATGCTGACACCATGGACGTGGTTACACGCCGCCATATCGAAATTTACTGGCGAGGTAATTGAATTATCAAAATTATGACGTTCTATCGGTGTAACAATCTTATTTAAAAAAAAATAAGAGTAAAGTGTTATTTTTGTCCATGTGGTTTGGTAATTTTAGCCACTTTCATCCAAAAAAAATTTTAGTTTTTTCGTTTCTAACTTTTCAAAATCTAGTCATTTTCATCCACATGACTAACTCCATCTACATTTTAATGTAAAATCAGGGACAATTTGGTCTTTTCAACTGCCTTCTACTCTTTACAGCATTCAAGAATGATTTTTGAAATGACCAAATTGCTCCTGATTTAATGTTAAAATGTAAACGGAGTTAGTCAGGTGGATGAAAATGACTAGATTTTGAAAAGTCCGGGACGAAATGGCTAAAAAAAGTTTTTGTATGAAAATGACTAAAATGGTCAAACCATAGGGACGAAAATGACACTTTACTCAAAAAATAATGATTTGGATTGATTTTGGTGGAGTTAATTGGGTTAACACAATAACAGTGGGTTAACAATGGATCCTTACCCTGTATATAGTTAATGAAATATGAGATCTATTATTTGAATTGTGATAACTTTTTCAGTGACATTTAATTACAAACTGAAATTCACACATACATTCCTCATAAGATATGTTGTTTATCAATGTCTTAAGGAAAGGAAGAGGTGAATGTACACCAAACCGTTAAGTTATACGCCTTCGAGCTCGCTTGTTGTTTATTCATGAGCCTCGAGGAACCAAACCTCGTTGCAAAACTCGGTTCCTTGTTCAATATTTTCTTGAAAGGCATCACCGGGCTACCTATAGACTTCCCAGGCACACGGTTCTACAGCTCGAGAAAAGCAGCCTCGGCTATTAGGACCGAACTTATGATGATTATCAAAGCAAGAAGAGTGGAACTGCAAGAAGGAAAGGCATCCCCTTCACAAGATCTCTTATCACATCTGCTTACATCCTCAGATGAAAATGGCAGGTATTTAACTGAAATGGAGATTGCAAACAACATCTTGATACTACTGTTTGCCGGTCATGACACTTCTACTGTTACTATCACATTGCTCATGAAGAGACTCAGTGAACACCCTGATGTTTATGACAAGGTGTTGAAAGGTATGTTGTTTTCGGTTATTGTTATGTTTAAACCCTGTCATAACTTTCAATCAGGGGTATTAAATGGGTCGTGTTTACGGGTTATAGCGAATCCAACCCAACACGGAACTAGAACTTTGATAAGAACCCGAAAATTGTATTAGACACATAAACCCAAACACAACAGGAGTATTTACGGGATGACACGAACACGACTCGTTTGACACAAAAAAAATATTTTTATTTTGTTTTTACATATTACTATATTAAGGTTTTTTACATATTTCCCCCTATTAAACTTCTAAATTACATATATCCCCAACCCCTAACTTTAATTACATATTTCCTCAATTAACTTAAAACTACCCAATTGCCCTTCACAAATATTTAGAAAGGGGATATATGTGAATAGTACTTTAATTGGTTCATTAAGGGTAAAATGGTAATAAAATAAGTTATTTTAAATGAATTGAATAAATATGTAATATATAGGTTTTAGGAAGGGGAAATGTGTAATTAAATTTTAGGGTTGGTTAAATATGTAATAAAGAAACTTAGTAAGGGGATATATGTAAATGCCCTATTATTAAAATTACAAATTTATAACCAAAAATAGAAATAAATATAAAACAATTATGTTTAAATTATAAAATATTATGTTAATTTCGGTTCCAACTTTTAAATTTCGGCATAAAGTACCCTTATAGGTTAATCTATGTCATAAAACACATTCTTAAAAAAAATAACCGGGTTTAAATAGGTCAACACGTGAACCTGCCAAGTTGAACTGAACACACCCACGTGTTTGCAGGTTCGACTAGAAACTGACTCAAACCCGTTTATAGTTAACCCAAACCTACAAATTTCATGTCAGTTCCGTGTCGTGTGTTGTCAGAAATTCACACCCATACTTTCATTGACAAACGACAAATTATTTCCAGAACAGTTGGAGATTCGTAAGGCGAAAGAAGCAGGCGAGTCGCTGAAATGGGAGGACATACAGAAGATGAAATACTCCTGGAATGTAGTTTCTGAAGTCATGAGACTAAATCCACCCGCCATTGGAGCCTTTAGAGAGGCCCTGGTGGATTTCGAGTATGCGGGTTATACCATACCCAAAGGATGGAAGGTAACTAACTTATACGTATATTTTTTAGTATAACTATATACAGATACAGATACAGATACAAGCACGTGATCTTGTTTGTTATACCCATGATCATGTTGTCGATTTTGTATTTGTTTTGTATCTTCAGCTATATTGGAGTGCTGCAGGGACACATAAAGACAAGACCAACTTTGAAGATCCGACCCGTTTTGATCCATCAAGGTTTGAAGGTACAGGGCCGACACCATTCACGTTTGTGCCGTTCGGAGGGGGTCCGAGGATGTGTTTAGGGAAAGAATTTTCCCGATTGGAAGTACTTACTTTCCTTCATAACGTCGTCACGAATTATAAATGGGATTTGTTGATACCCGATGAGAAGATCAAATACGCTCCCATGGCTATCCCCGAGAAAGGGCTTCCGGTTCGTCTCCATCCTCATCGAGTTTGATAAATCTCAGCATGAACATTGTAATGAATCTCCATGATTCCTAAGTTATAATGGAAATTTCCTCATAAGATGTCAAGATGGTAATGTTGGGAAGAATTACACTTGTATCAATACTAATGATAAAAAGCCTTTTTACAACTTATATAATGTTGGTTTAGTTATTACAGACAACTTATCTCCAACCAGAATATAATGTGGTTCACTTTTTCGTAAGTGTAACCGGTTTGGTCAACAAAAGTGTGGAAAACTCAAACATATCCGAATCGGTTGGGGTTGGTTTGAGACTGGTTTAAAACTTTTTTATTATTATTTATAGATTAAACGTATAAAATTAACAAAATAAAGTTCATCTTTTATTTATTTTTTTGAAGTTTGGAAATTACAAAAACATAAATACATTACAAAAAAAACTTAGAAAATGCAAAAACGTTACAATTAATATTTTTATTTTTGACATTTAATCGTTGTCATCGACGTCTTTGTTTAGTATTTATTGTTTATTCTTTGCCGGAACTACTGCTACTGCTTCGTTGTGCTTTATCGTAAACGAGTTCTTCATCGGATAGTGGCAATAACTTTCCTCGTGCCACCTCTCTCTCGTGTATGATTTCTTCGACTTGAATTTCTTATTCAAGAGTTGTAGTACATTATATGTTCCTTCGCGTCCAAGTGGTCTTTCAAGCAAATGCACATTTCACGAGAGTGAGTCTTGTTCTTAGACCCTCCGTAGTGGAGACGTGAAAGTGGTGGTGTGAGCCACCTGGCTAATCCACCAGCGTGGAACACCGCCCCTACATGCGTGATCCGGGGCGTGAGTACTTTCACGGCAAAGGGGCACTTTCCATCATCAATCAAAATGAGATAACACATAATTTGTTTTTTTCTTTTTTTAATTAGATATTTAATTTAGGATTTTATTTGGTTTTTCTCAAATAACTAATTCTCGATAATTATTTTCAAAAAACAAAATACATGGGCTTGTTTATTTTATTTTTCTGAACATCTAGATATAACTTTTAACTAAAACGTAGTTGTTTTCAAAAAAACTATTTTTGATCTCGTAAGTGGTTTTGTAACATGTTTGGATCGACATTTCGGATGATAACTAATTGTTTAAAAAAAACTAATATCAATTGTTTAAAAAAACTTAATAAAATGAATTAAAAAAAAGTTCACCCATTAAAGCATTGGGTGACGTGGCAGTGAAACCACTACGCACCTTAGTGATTCTAGGCAGTGATTGCCCCTGTGCTGATGTGGAACAGAGCCCCTGCAGGCGTGATCTAAGTGATTCTCGGTTTGTAATTTTTCAAAACCTAAATTTAATTCATTTTTTTCTCTTTTCCATATTTTTAAACAATCGTGTCTAAGGGTAGTGCAGCTTACTTGATAATAACGTGGTTGAAGCATTTTTTGAATAATCCTTGTCAAACATAGGTTGTCGAAGTGGTTGAACGGCAAACGCTCTCAAATCACTAACTTTGTCATTCTTTCCCGAACCATATTTGCATCAAAATTCAAAATTCCTCCCTCGTTTGATATTGATGCTGACCCGGAACGTTTTTCAACGCCTTGCATGATTTTTCAACATGATTTTTCAAACCAAAGTTTGATTCCTTCTTTAAAAACATACCATACATATTGCATCGATCTTGTTGAAACTTTTTGACATTTCACATAAATCGTAGTGTACCCAAATATGTTGGTTCCTCGTTGTTGGTATAATCCTCACAATTTGTACTTCACTAGAGGAAACACCAACACTTAAGGATGTCATTGTTTTTGAGAGTGTTTCAAGAGCGCTTTTTGGATTTTGAGAGTGTAGAGAGCGGTTCTGAGAGTTGTGATTGAACCAAAACATCCAATACCTATTTATTTTATCATATGGGGGTCAAATAGTCACAAAAAGTGGAAAAATGGTCACAAACGTTAATATAACTGCTGTATAGCCGTTATCCAGCGGCTATATTGTTTTAGCGATCAAACCGGTTCACCCAAACCCATCTCAAACTTATTTTTTTCTGAAAAACTCCAAACCGATTTCAAACCTACAGTTTCAAACCGGTTTCATTCACGGTTCAGTTCGGACAAACCGGTTTTTTTTGTGCACTTCCATTTCCATCATACCAAAGATCGAACATACTGTTTAATTGCAATATCATTCCAATTGATGAGGGTCGGTCTTATTGTTTCATGACAATTATTATTACCCAACTCACATATTTTGGTTGGGCTAATTCATCGGCCATGTGCTGAGCCATAACTATTAACTATATATTGGTTAAACCACCCTTGTAATTTGTCCCATGAACTTTGGAAACATGCTTCGATCATGATTAAATGGTTTAGCTACCCTCTAATTCGCTGTTTCATCATGATTATATATATAGTGGTTGACAAACCCCTAACTTGCTCGATGACCTTCTGCAACATGTCCTCATGAAGCTATTGAATTTTATGATAATTTTCATTTATTATACTCATCTCTTTTGTTACTTTTGCCAATATATGGTAATATGGTATTAAAATTTTCTTTTTATCCGTCAGTTTAGGGTATTAAATTTATTTTTTATATAAAAATTTATTTTTGTAAGTTAAAATTATCTAGTGAGCAGTAAACTGAGGTATGACATGACATGTAACTCATGCGATTGAAGTGATTTATATATCACCGTATAAAACACTGACAAAACCAGAACATTTTAGTCGAAGGTAGAGGTGTACAAACCGTTTTTTTTCGGAACCGGATCCGGTTCGGATCCGGACCGGTTCTGTCAACGTTAGTCAAGAACCGGATCCATTAGAACCGGTTCCGGATCGGATCCGGTTCCGGATCGGATCCGGTTCCGGGTGTGGAGACTTGGAACCTATTGGGACCGGATCGGATATTTAGAACCGGACCGGATAAAAAAAAACCGGTTCCACCGGTTCCCGAAAAAAAAATTAAAAATTAACAAAGATACACTATAAAATACATGTTTTATTTATTTTGTAGATTTTTTTAAGTTATTTAACAATAGTTCGTACAAAAAAAATACAAAAAACATAATTGAATCACAAAGCATTAATTATTTATTATGTTTTCAATATTCTTCGTCGTAGTCTTTGTAAATTTCAATCCTTAAAAGTGAGCGTTTATACTAAATTTCAAGCATTAATTATTTATTTTTTTTGCTTAAAGTGAGCGTTTTTTTGCGTTTTGAGAGCGTTTTTGAGTTTTGAGAGCTAGAATGTTGTGGTGAACTAACCCATACACCCAATACCTATTTATACTAAATTTCAATCCTTAAAAACAAAAAAAAAACAAAAAAAACGGGCATAAAACGGCTATATAGCCGTTTTTTTTTAACCCCAACGGCTAGAACTGGTTCGGAACCGGTTCCAAAATGTCCGAAAAAAACCGGTACCAAAATATCCGATTTTTATCCGGTCCGTCAAAAAACCCAGAACCGGTCCCGGAACCGGCGGTTCTCAAAATATCCGGACCGGTTCTAGCCTGATCCGGTTTCGGATAATCCATTGGATCGGTTCCGGTTCTTTTGTGCACCTCTAGTCGAAGGGTTATTATAAGTTTTTCTCTCCATACTGACTACTACAACTAAAGAGTCCAATTCAACTTTTTTTTTAAAAAAAAATTCAACTTTTATGTATAAAAACTGGACAAATTCTGACGGCTGAAGAGTCAGTGAATCTTCTTAACCCTCCCTTGGTTCCGCCCTACATACAAGCATCTCAACACACATCGTATATAGCTCTATACTTACATTCACGTCTAAAGTGATATGACAAGTCATATACATCACACTCGTCATCATGCGAATGGGTGCTATATTATAAAACCATAAGATAGACGTTGAATAAAATCTTTTATTTTTATTTTTTATACTAAAAAAAGTCATCAATCATCATACATGCCTAGCCGCATCCTGGAGATCTAATCTAAACCAACCACAGGATTACCTACATGTAATTTCCAAAAATCCAATCTTATTATTCCTCAGCTGCCTGTCTTAGTATCCATAACCTGAACAAACAATATCAACATAACATCAGCAAATTAAACCTACAAAAAAAAACATAAAAACATTTCAGCAAATGTTAAGTACCAGAATTGTCCATCGGGTTTCCTACAGGGACGGCCTCGGGTTCCTTGATCTCCACAACTACACAATCAGACATCAAGAATGTTTTTGCCACTGATGAAGCATGCTCCAGACAACATCTCACCACCTGGAATTTTATCCCAGCATAATAACATAAGAATCCGAATGGGATATATATAATCTGTCTATGCAAACCGATAAATTGTTGATCGTTAACTCACCTTGGTTGGATCAATGATTCCAGCTGACATGAGATCTTCGTATTTATCAGTTGCAGCATTATATCCAAATCTAGCATTATCATTGGCCAAAACCTGATGGAGAGAGTATAACATTCAAAAATACATCTTTCACTAGTGTAATGGGAGTGAAACAAATCATAAGCACGGGTGTAAATGATTAAGCCAGAGTTGGGAGTTTGACGCGCAAGAAATTTTTCAAGCCCGAGCTCGACTTATATATTGTTTATTATATATTTTATTTATATGCATATATACAAGGAGGTTCAAATAAGACGTGAATTTTCGCTAAGAAACCTAAGAAATGATTTCAATCGGAGTTCGTTTGACCCAGTTTCTTAGCGGAATCTTCCCATATATATATATATATATATATATAAGGGGAGGATCAAATAAGAAGTAGTTTTTCGCTAAGAAATCTAAGAAATGACAAAAACCTTAAGAAACGATATCAAACGAACTCCGATTGAGCTAATTTCAGCAGCGTTGGAGTCTCGTCGAACGCTACCATCTTAGCTTTTAAGGTTTAGATTTTACGTATGATTTTTAGGGTTTTAGCCTTATGGTTTAGCCTTAGGGTTTAGATTTTATGGTTTAGGTTTTTTTTTTTGGGGTGGGGTGGGGGGTTTAGGTTTTTGGGGTGGGTGGGGATGGGTTTAGGTTTTTGGGAGGGTGGGGTGGGGGTTTTAGGCTTTTCAGGGTAGGGTTGGAGGGGAGTTTTAGGTTTTTGGGGGTGCGGGTGGAGGGGGGTTTAGGTTTTTGGGGCCGGGTTAGGGTTCGATGAGACGGTTCCAACGCCGCTAGAATGAGCTCAATCGAAGTTTGTTTGACCCAATTCTTAGGATTTCTTAGTAGAAAACTCATTGTTCATAAGAAAAACAAAAAACTACTTATTAAAGGTAAAAAAAAAAAAAAAAAATCATAACACAAAATATAAATCAAAAACTAAAAAACTGGTTCGGAGACCATGTTTCCCACGTCGTCCTCGTTCAAAAAAAAAACTTGAAAAAAATACTCGGGTTAGCTTTTGGTTTTAGTTTAGCTTTTAGGTTAGACTTTTGGAGGGGGGTTAGGTTTTTGAGGGTGGGTGGGGTTTAGGTTTTTAGGGGTGGGTTAGGTTTTTGAGGTGTATTACACATATGCAGTGGGGTTTAGGTTTTTGGGGGTGGGTTAGGTTTTTGGGGTGTACTACACATATGCAGTACCTTTAATGAGGAGTTTTTTTGTTTTCTCATGAAAATAAGTTTTCTCATGAACTCAGCCCTCTATATATAAAATAATATTTATATGGAAAGTTTAAAAGAAAAATAACATTTTTCACAAATAATACATTACAAGTTTCACATTAGGGTTTGTGGCTTGGTAGAGGTAAATTCTCTAGAAACACAAGGTTTGAATAGGTCAAGTCCCACCTAAACAGGAATAAAGAAAAATATAATATATATATATATATATATATATATATATATATATATATATATTATATATTTATATATATATATATTATATATATTTATATATATATATATATCATAGTACACATTATTGAGTAATTTTTATCATTATATATATTTAATATATTAAATAAAAACTATTATACTTACAAAAATAATAGAATTTATATATATATATATCATAGTACACATTATTGAGTAATTTTTATCATTATATATATTTAATATATTAAATAAAAACTATTATACTTACAAAAATAATAGAATTTGTAGGCTCAAGATCACAAGCTCGGCTCAATTCGAGTTTTTACCGAGCCGATCTCAAGTAGCTCACAAGAAATTCAGTTAGTATACACTCCTAATCACAAGTCATACCTTTTCACTAACAACACTTCCATTAACACCTGCATTCTTTGCAATCAATTTAAGGGGGTAACTCAAAGCTCTCTTAACGATATCAGCTCCGACCTGCAATTTTATTTAGAAAATGTCAATAAATGAAAAATAACATACAAGAACAAAAAAACATACCTTTTCTTCATCATTATCAAGGGTCTCCTTGATAGCATCTACTTTAGATGCAAGCCTCAACAGAGTGCATCCACCACCAACAACAATACCTTCATCAACAGCAGCCTGCAAACCAATAACATATCACAGTTGTCACATATTTAGATTACTAATAAGGTTTCAGATCAATCGAAACAAATGTAAGCTAATTAGATTCGATGACAGCTCACCTTTGTTGCATTAAGAGCATCTTCTACTCTAAGTTTCTTCTCCTTCAGCTCTGTTTCAGTTTGTGCTCCAACCTAAAATGCACAATTGAAACCAAAATAAACATATGTAATTTTATATCCCTTGTTAGTTGTACCAGAAACGCCTCAAATAACATTAGGTACTAACCTGGATGACAGCAACCCCACCCGAGAGTTTTGCAATTCTCTCATTAAGCTTTTCCTTCTCATAATCCTGATCGGCTATCTGTTTAAAGGAACATAAATAACCATGATTAATGGAAATTCAATAACCATTTGTGCATATTCAAGTAAGAAAACAAGTTGTCGTCATGAGTTTTAACCTCAATAAGGTTTCTAATTTGTGCCACGCGTTTTTCAACTGCTTCTTGCGTGCTCCCATCACCAACTATTGTAGTATAGTCCTTGGAGAGAACAACCTTGGCGGCATGCCCCAAGACAGAACTGTCAGCCTTGTCTAAGGTGATCCCCACCTCATCTCTAATAACAGTTCCTATATTTGTAAAAAAAACATCAATGTCTGTCACAACTTGACAAGACAGATACTAACATAGTTGTCAATAGCGAATAGCGGTAAATAGCGACAAGCAACTTATACGCTACGTAGCGAATAGCGGGCGCTATTTCACGTTTAGCGATACACTGCTAGAAATTTTTAGAAATATTTTATATTCAACTATTGTAGGATTTGTAGCAATTATAATCAATAATCATCTAAATCTTCATATATTAGTGTTATTAGTAACCCTATTTATATTAATCAAGTAAAAAATTAAAAAAAAAAAAAGAAAAAAAAAAAGAAAAAACGCTATTGGGTCGCTATGTAGTCGCTATATGGAAATAACGGTCACCTGCCGATTCGCTAGGTAGCGCGCTATAGCGCTCGCTACCAGCGCTATTGACAACTATGGATACTAAGATAGTAATCACTACATTTGTGAGAAACTGAAACCAAAACACTTGAAATAAGTCAAATTACCTCCAGTTAAGATAGCAATGTCATCAAGATACTGACTCTTTCTCTCTCCAAAACCTGGAGCTTTAAGTGCAGCTATCTTTAATGAACCTCTAAGCTTGTTCACAACAAGAGTTGCTAAAGCTTCTTGTTCAATATCTTCAGCGATTATGAGTATCGGGTAGCCATTCTTGATAGCATCTTCCAACACACTGACAAGATCTCTTGCATTTGTTACTTTCTTGTCTACCAATAGTAACTGCACCAAATATAAATATATAGCTCGATAAATTCCAACGTTGCCCAATATTCCTCAAAATTAACATTATAAAAAACATTTATCTACCTTGCAGTTTTCATATTCTGCAACCATCTTCTCACTATCAGTTACAAAGTAAGGTGAGATGTAACCGCGCTCAAACTGCATGCCTTCAACAACATAAAGACTGTTTTCAGCACTTTTTCCTTCTTCAAGGGTCACCACACCCTTACGTCCCACTTTACTCAAAGCTTCAGCTATCATGTTTCCTACTTCGTAGTTGTTCCCGGCACTAACTGCAGCCACATCAACTAGTTCGCTATCTTCCACCTACAACACCAAATTCAATAACCATGATTAAAGAAAATGGAATAATTTATTTTGTTTAATCAATTTGGTCCCGTGAATTACATCTTTTGAGATAGCTTTGAGCTCAGCCACCAAAGCTTTAGTTGTCTTCTCAATGCCTCTGGTAATAAGGACAGGATTTGCCCCGGCTGCCACAACCTAATAAGAACAACTCTATTATTTATAAAGATAGAAACAGAAATGCAAACCAACAAAAATAAGATCTTAAATGAACTCGAACGAGTAAGAATTTACAAACAGACCTTAACACCTTCTGTAATAAGACCCTGTGCGAGGACTACTGATGTTGTGGTTCCATCTCCAGCCAAGTCATTGGTCTTGGCAGCTGCTTGTCTAACCAGTTTTGCACCAATGTTCTCCACTGGATCTTCCAATTCAACCTAGAAAAAAGACACCATATGAGCTTCATAAAGATAAATTATGGGAAGAACAATAAAAAGAATACCAATTAAGAAACTTTTTAGATCTTTGCACTAAAGAATGCATTTTGGTCAACAAGCGCACCTCTTTTGCAACAGTAACCCCATCATTTATGATTTTGGGGGCACCATACTTGCTTTCTAGAACTACATTTCTGCCCTTGGGACCAAGAGTAACCCCAACCAGATCTGCAAGTTTGTTTACACCAATCTGCCACAGAAAAAAGATTGAACAATTAGAATATTGTATAACAATTCAACCAGATTACAAACTAAAACAATTAACACGTATTCCTGACTCACTTGCAGTTTCTTTATCGCTGACCCATCCTTGTTAAAGTACAATTCCTTTGCAGCTGCTTTAATTTGGGAGGCTTGTGGAGCCCTTCTGAGAGCAAGATTCTGTCTCCTCCCCAATGAGCTAGAAGATATCGAAGCAAAAGACGATAACTTGTTTGAGGAAGCTGCGAGATTCTTATCCATCACCCTGTTACCCGAAGACGCCAATGATCCAACCGCAGTAACACCAGCAAAAGTCGAAGCCATCTGTTCCACAAAAACATCATCTGAAATTCAGGATAACTCTTCACCATACACTGCTTATATAGACTGTATGCACATGTCTATCAAATGCACTTAAAGAAATAATAAAGGTAAACATTCTAGCAAAAGATATAGAAGCTATATCCTTCTGATAATCGTCTGCATTTGGTATAAAGTGCAGAAAACCATAATCCCTTCCTACTTGAACAATAAATTTAGAAATACTTGACAGCACAAGTATGAAATGACTATAAATTGAACTATTGAAGAGCCTTAATCCACAAGCAAATTCAAAGCAAAACTGCATTACTACAGAAAACATAAACAAACTAATTCAATTCACTCCTAGGGTTTCACATCAAACGCTGTACTTCTATTTCAAATGTAAAACCTAATGATAAATTAGCAAAATGCAAAGTCAATATGAACAGTGATACAAATTTAACCTAACATCATGTTATCCGTAGCAATAACATATAACCAAAATCTGTCAGCAAAAGTATCCTCAAAATGATTGAAAATCGTGTCAAATTACAAGCACAAAATCCACTAATTCGAGTTTACGGAACCGAAGGAGAACTGCGAATATAAGCAGGTGATAATCTGATAAGCGAAGGATATACGAAGATTAATGTAATTTGAAAGTTAATTAGCTTACCGGATAAGAGAAATTAGGGTTGTTGACCGGTTTCAAAGAAGCTTGCTGAGTGACGATGGGTTTATCAAATTAGGTTAGCGCACACGGAGTGAAGGCAGGGTTTATATAGTAAGATAAACGGCTCCATTCTCATCTTGAAGGTTCCAATCGATTGGAGCCGTTGGATTGGTCGAGTGAGGATTGGATTTGTCTTTACACCGGAGTGCTCTAGAAGAGTTTCGTATCGTACCATCTAGGGGTGCAAACGAGCCGAGCCGAGCCCGAGCTTGACTAGGCTCGAGCTCGGCTCGTTTAACTTACTGTGAGCTCGAGCTCGAGCTCGGCTCGATTCGAGCTCTAATTTTGAAGCTCGGGCTCGGCTCGTTGGTAGCTTTACAAGCTCGAGCTCGGCTCGGGCTCGGCTCGTTTATTATATATTAATTAATTTATATATATTTATAATTATTTTTATATAAATTTTATTATAGTTTTTATATATAACATAATACATATTATTTAATTATATTTATCTTAATTTTATATATACTAATTATTATTATTATTTTATAAATATATATTAAATATATTAAAAACATTATATAAATAAAAGGCTCGTTAAGGCTCGCGAGCCGGCTCGAGCTCGATAAGTGAAGCTCGGGCTCGGGCTCGTTTAATAAACAAGCTTATTCTTATGCTCGAGCTCGGCTCGAGCTCGTTTAAGCTCGGCTCGTTTCGAGCTTTTTAGCGAGCCGATCTCGAGTAGCTCACGAGTAGCTCGGCTCGTTTGCACCCCTAGTACCATCTCTAGCTTTCCTTTTACTTTTATGATTTAAAACCACATTTCTATATGTGAGAAATGAAAATCACGAAATTATTTTCTTTTTCTTGGATGTGTGAAATGATCAATAAGTGCAACTCTCTCTCCCTCTTTTAATTGGAGTCATACATCTATACATATATACATTATACTAGTCATAAGAAGTAGCGATTGATCTTGTGACTTAAAAGACCTTTGATATTGGTTAAATGGTTTTATGTCTGAATCATGATCTCTTTCTATATGTGCTTAAACGGGTAAGTTTTGATGATACTTAATTATTACAATTTCATGCCCTTAAATACATAAATGTCAATTTTAGTGATAAGTTACTTCTTTTTTGAGTATTTAATGGTGTCATTATTAAATATATCTATAAATAAGTTTGATAGCCTGAAATATTGGGTTGTCGTTTCATATCCGATACGTGAAAAAAAAATGCATGATTACGAAATTACATGTGTATATATATATAATCATAGAAGTTATATAACATAAGACAAATATAAATATATGTAATAACCAAATTACACATATGTAATAACATAATTACATAAACCAAGTTCAATACATTTGATTTATATATATATATATAGCAATATTATACTCAAACTAATGAGCGATTGATCTTGTGACTTAAAAGACCTTTGATATTGGTTAAATGGTTTTATGTCTGAATCATGATCTCTTTCTATATGTGCTTAAACGGGTAAGTTTTGATGATACTTAATTATTACAATTTCATGCCCTTAAATACATAAATGTCAATTTTAGTGATAAGTTACTTCTTTTTTGAGTATTTAATGGTGTCATTATTAAATATATCTATAAATAAGTTTGATAGCCAAAAATATTGGGTTGTCGTTTCATATCCGATACGTGAAAAAAAATGCATGATTACGAAATTACATGTGTATATATATATAATCATAGAAGTTATATAACATAAGACAAATATAAATATATGTAATAACCAAATTACACATATGTAATAACATAATTACATAAACCAAGTTCAATACATTTGATTTATATATATATATATATAGCAATATTATACTCAAACTAATGATAAAAAAATAAACTGTGTAATTTAAAAAATAATAATAAAATATAAAAATGTTATTAACATTTAAAAAATTAAAGAACTTGATAAAAAGTTAACAATAGTGACTTTTCCCATTTTACGATTCCTAACCCTAAAATAACTACCTAAATACCCTATTGTAACAACCCAAATTTTTAAAGAAAAATATGAAGTCTGGGGGCTAAAGTGTAATTACCCCAAAATTGGAGGATTGAAATTGCAAAAATATGAAATTTTGACTGTTACCCGGGCTTTAAAACGATCCGCTATGTGCTGGTAAAGGCAATGATGAGAGAATGACATGTGGAGGATACGTGTCTAATGACTCAGCTCTATGGTGGACCGCTACGAGGTCCATAACGGCCCGCCAGCCGCAATTTGGCTCGGACAATGAGAGAACGACACGTGTAAGATGACTCGTTGAAAAGGATCGGATAGCGGACCTTTATCCTAGCCGCAAACGGTCCGCTACATAGGGCATACGCTGACAGCTGCCTAGTGGGCGATAGCGGACCGCTATCACCCAGCTTAACGGTCCGCTATAGGTCTCATCTCAGCATATAAATAGATGACCTTGGCTGTTCACTTTGAAACATCAACACAACAAACACACACATTGACACATAAACCAAGGAGGCCGGAACGACAGTTACGGGCGCCGCGGTTACGAGAACGGAGCGTTAAAGTTATGAGCGAGGAACGGAGAGACGTTTTAAGCAAGAAACGAACTTAGGAAATTACATGAGAATAAAGTAAGTGCACTGGACCCGTACCCTAGACATAATTATGTGAATTACGTGACCAAATGATATATGTTATATGTAAGGCAAGGGTACAAGGTAATGAAGGGTTAGTCTAAACACTAAACGGGAATAATGGATTAGCCACAACGTATCCAAAGGGTGGTGGATACACCGCTGGTATTTCCTATATATAAATCTCTTTGATACTTCATGGTGAAACCATTATGAATGTTTAGGAGTATAGACTAAAAGACAGTAATGAAAATCTAGTAAACGAACAGGAGATCTTCCGACCGATATGTAGTTATCTAACAAACGGGATGTTATGTCTAAGGAAACAGTGGTGTATAAATCCCTCCTGGACCCGTTACTCTTTCCTAGGAACATCTCTGTTGGAGGTACTGCTCTGGAAGGATAATCACCTCAGCTTACAATATATGACAAGTATGAATAAGTGATAAAGTTGAATGTATGAATGCATGAATATGTGAATGCATAATGAATATGAACACGTGAATGCATAATGATACGTGCAAATATGAATGAGTATGATGGAACGAGTCTAAGCTATAAAATGGAATAATGGAGTACTCACAAAGTGTTAAAAGGGTGGTGGATGCGCCGCTGGTACTTCCTATATATAAACCCTTTTAGTGAATTGTGGAGAAACCATTACGAAGTTTTAAGGTAAGGACTGGTTAGGAAATAAATCAAGCATATACGTGAAATAAAAATAAATGCTTGATACATTTGGGAGGCTGTGAGTCTAAAATACTCAAAGTCCCAAATGAAAAGAGATACCCAGCCTATAAGGTGGATCTCAAGAAAATAAAGAAGAAGAAAACTAAAGATTAAAGCCTACGGGGCTAAGAAATGAATGAGCCTTCATGTCAGATGAGTCTTCGTCACAAATACAAGGGTCTATACTGACGAGTTTAAGGACCTTGCCAATACTCTGACCGGAGGTACGTCCGAAGATGGTCGAGAGGGGGTTAGCACACCATGAAAGAAATGAATACTCTGACCAGAGGTATGTTCGAAGATGGTCAGGGGGGGTTAGCACACCCATAAAATATACGAATGACGTGACCGGAGGTACGTCCAGAGATGATCACGGGGGCGTCGAGAGCCTGGGAAACTTGAAAAATAATAAGAACCTAAAGGGTACTTACTTGGCGAAAACTAATTCAAAAATGTTTTCCAAACACTGCAGGAAAGAAGCATATGGAATAGAGTTGCCTGTGGACCGGGTCGGACGGAGCGAAGAATATCTAGACCTTATGTAATAGAATATTGTACATGTAAAACAATATTTATAAATGGAAAAAAATACACCTTGGTCATTAATGACAAAGTTTTGATAAACTGGGACCGTTTTCTGTAATATAATACTCTGATAAAATAATAAATAAGTAGGGTGTTTCACCTATAAATAATAAAAAGGTAAAATTAATTAGGAATAATGTGATTGTTCCATAAGTGTTTTTTTAATTTTCTCATTTAAATGGAGTTTTCTCTTATCCTTCCCCAATATATATACAGGAGCCAGTTATAATACAAAAAGGATTTTACGTGTAAATGTGTAGGAAGCAACGAGGTGGCAACACGTGTACATGCGTGGTTTTAATACGCGGTGGTATTTGCCTCCATTTATATACGTGTGTTTATAATTAGGCCTGTAAATGAACCAAACGAACACGAACGGGTATGTTCGTGTTCGTGTTCGTTCGTTTAACTTTAACCGAACAAACAATACGAACAAATTCTTGTTCGTGTTCGTTCATTAAGAAAATGAGCATGTTCGTGTTCGTTTCCGTTTGAAAAGTAAACAAACACAAACGAAACTGAACATAGATGGACGAACATAACTTAGGAAACACCCATTAAAAGTAAACGTGAACATAAACACGTTGGGCCTATAAAATCAATAAAACTAGTATAAATTGTAAAGGGTGATATTTTAATTTCATAAAACTGGACTAAATTGTAACAGGCCTACCAAATTTAATGGAACATATAAATGAACGAACTTAAACAAAGGTGAACTAATTGTGATCACTGGTAATTTACCACATAATTATTTAAATATAATTTTACAAAAAATATGCTTGTTAGACTAATTTAAATTAATTAGGTCTAATCCGTTCCAGTGGAGTCCAACCCACACACAATTACGCGAGAAATATTAGATATTTCCAATACACATATCGCGTTGGTGATATACCAAAAATAATATTTAAACGACTCGAAAACATTCTCTTTATATATATACATATTTCGGCGCCTCCTACACAACCCACTCCATTCCATCCTGATTTCGGGGCCTCCTACACAACCCCATGCTTCCTTTTGCCTTGTCCTCTCCATAGACACCACACCCTTGTCCCCTAGAAACATACAATATGGGTCATTACCCATGGGTGAGGCTATAAAAGGGCAAGCATGAGAAGCATAAACCCACACCTCAAGCAAAGCACCAACACCTTCACATTTGCTTCTCCCTCTTGCCTCCTTCGGCTCCCTCTTCCACCCGACACCACCTTCCACGACAAGGCCACCACCTTCCTCCATTGCCTTTCTCGGCTGCAACAACGAGACCACCTCACCACCACCAAGCCGTGAACCACCACCATCTTTGGTATCCTTCCCAGCAGCCTCCAAACCCACACCGAACACCCCCTTCATCACCTCCATCACTTGCCACCTTCACCATCCCACCCTACTCCACAGCAACACCATCGTCGCCCACCATCTTCACCTCCAAACCACCACTCGACTCTCTCACAGCCTCACAACAGCAGCGACAAGCACCACCAACACCCCTCGTGATCTCTTCCCTTCCCTCCCTTGCTCTCCCGGCTTCACCACAAACCACGCACCACCACCGGTCACCATTACAACACCTCCCCAACCCCTGTTCACGTTTCCTCAGCCCCGTTCCAGCCCTCCTCGGCCCCGACAGCCCCATGATGTAGTGCAAAGCACACATCTTTATTTCGTTGTATTCGTGCGTTTTTAGAAAGTTTTGTCCTTGTTTTGAGTCATTTTTGTTATGTACTGAACCTATGATATATTTACAGGTGCTTGTGATGATTACAAGTCAAATCATGAAGAAACCGAGCATGAGAGTGAAGTCGGGAGATCAAAAGAGAAAAAGTTGAAATTCAGTCTCTCACGGTACGCAAAGACAAGAAGGACAACTCTCGCGGTACGCGAGGAAAGCCAGATGAGGCCGCGACTATTTTGGTTCTCGCGGTACGCGAGGAACCCAACCCTAATCATTCGCGGTACGCGAGAGAGCTATTTTCCGAGAAAAACCCTAATTTTGATTTAAATAGATTTTGATTCCCATTATGAGAGGAGTTCGTATCTTAGCCGTCTAGAGAGAGCTAATGGGCGATTTTGGGAGAAAAGAAGAGGTTTTTGAAGCAAAGGTTGAATCTTTTGATCCGGGTTCATTAGTAACAACGTCCTAGGTTTAAAGATTCGATTTTTATTCTTTAATTGCGATGTTTGATACCATGGTTATTGTTTTTACTTATGTGTTTGGTTGTTTAAGCATGATTCTAGGCTAGAACATTGATATTGCCTAGGTCAATTGATGACTACTTGTTAAAGTTTCAGTTTTTATCGGTTTTGGATTCAATTAATGGGTTTATGATTTTGTAAGCAATCTTTGAGTTAATAATTGTGATGTTATTGCATGTTTATATCTGATCTTGTGTTTGATTTCAATTCCTTGTGTTGATTATGGTTGTCTGCCAGTTTGATCTTCGTATCTTGGTCATAGATCTTAGGGTTTGTGATTAGGGTGATTTGCTAGACGTAGTAGCCATAGGAGTTGTGATTGATTGATGATTAGAGTTGAGTGTGTGTCCTAGTTCAATACCCGAGAGGTGAGAATTAGTCGTTTAGTCTTCGTCATTAGGAATCCGAGTGTCAGCTGTCTGAGAGGAAGCCGATATTAGTTATCTAGTGATTGCTGTTATTCTTATCATAGTTGTTATCTTGAGATTACCCCATGCATTCTTTGAGTGTATTGGTGGACAGTGAGAATGAGAGGTAATATGTCTATTAGGGTACTTTATCATAGTTGGAAATACCTGAGAAGTTGTGACCTTTCAAAATTTTTGTTGTAATAATTATCACATAAATATTAACATTCTATTTCAAATCATATACACGTATATTTAATCAAATTTATACAAATTGGCGTACAATTTATGTATTTTTAAAGTAAATTTTAAAAATATTTTAAGGTTATAAACTATGTAAATTATGTTATTAAATTAAATAATTTATATAAATAAATCGATGGTTTACAATTTTATTAAATTAACCATTTAAAAAGATGGATTTTTAAATAAAAACATAAGTTTTATAAATTTTATAAACTTAAATTTCATTTTAGTTTAAAAGAATTTAAGTTAAATAAACTTAATGATTTAAATAAATAATTTAATGCATTATTTCAAAAAGATAATTATTTAAAAAGATTAGTTTTATTAAAGAAAGTGGATTTATAAAATATATAAGTATAAAATAAATTAATTGAAATTGAAAAAGAAATCTAATTAATTATTTAAATAAAAGTTCAGGGGTTATATTGTAATTAACCAAACTAAAAGGATTTAAAATTTAAAATCGTTGAGGGGCTGTTTCTGGTCAAATGAAACCACAGGGATTCATCCGGTATTTAATTTAAGGGCTATTCCGTATCAAACCAAACTCCAGGGACTAAATCTGTCAAAACACAAATCGATTATCCGGTCACCTCTTCCCCCTTTGTCCGGCCGTCCGAGCTTTTCTCCGGCGAACGCCCGACAGGGTTGTTCCCTGCACCTCAACGCCCGACAAAAGCACCTCTGGCTTCGTCTCCCCCACGCGAACCAGAACCCTCAACCAATTTGTTCCCCCAACATAAGGATCATCCGATCATGTTGGTGGCCGAGTTACCACATCCGAATTCGTGCCCGACAGGCCACCTCCACGCCTGTCGAATGTTGGGTTAGCTTCGCCTCGTCCAGAATTATGTCGGGACGTGTCCAATTGCACGTTCGAGCATAAGAATCAGGCCCGGCCATAAATAGCCATTGTCGGCCCTGCTCGAACTCGTTACCCTCCGTCCACACATTCTCACTCCAAATTGAGACTACCATCGCATTCGTCGTCCCTGAAAGAAGCTGTGACCAAAGTTTCGAAGTTTAATTCCATCCAGAAGTCGATTCCCACTTGTGACATTTTCGAGTTCCAAAGCCTTGCCGACCGGACACTTCGCGACCAAGTTCGAGCCTCATTTCGGGTCCATTAGCTTCTGTCATCGTCAGGTAATCAATCCCCGACGAAATCTCGGCAATCGCTCGAGGATTACCGAGCAAACTCAAGTCCTCGGACGCGGTTGCCGGATTGCCGAGGACCAGCGACCAACACGGGTTGCGTGTATATCAATTAAACGACACACACATAACCAGCGATGGGCAGTAGCCCGGCTGGTTATGCGTGTGTGTGTTTGTGTATCAGGTCGCGGGTTCGATCCGGGTGGCCTACGGCCCAACCCCATTTTGCTCCTATTTTCGTTTTTTTTATTTTATTTAATTATCTTAACTTATTTTAATATTATTTTTATACACTAAAGACTAAAACGAGTCGGTTTGATCGTTCGTTTATTTTGAAATCTATTAAACAATCTTTTTATCTATAAACTATTCCAATTTTTTTTCAAATCTTATAATATTTTTATAAACTTATTCAAACACATTTTATATATAAAATGTCCAATATTTTTATAAAACTTACAACATTTTTATAAACTTGTTTAAACACATTTTTATATATATAAAATGTCCTATATTTTTATAAATCTTGTAACATGTTTATAAACTTATTAAAATACATTTAATATGTAAAAGGTCTCATTTTTATAAATCTTGCAATATTTTTAATAAACTTGTTAAAACAAATTTTAAACTATATAACATGATTAGTCAAATAAAGAATTTTCTTTTATTTGTTATTATTATTTATAAATACATTAAATATAATGAATACTTGTTTAAAACAATATATATATATATTTTTAAGTTAAAGTTTTACAAAACCATTATCATATTCCTACCATATTTTATAAATAAATATTAAGGAATATTATTATAAAACCGATATACATTTAAATACGAATACGCACATACAAACATACAATAATACGTATTTATCTACATAGGATTTCATCGTGCTTAGTTTTCAACATCCTTATCACCCGCACTTGTGGATTTAAAAACATCCGCTAGCCAGGTGAGTTACATAGCCCCTATTTTTACATTTTTTTTTACGTTTTGGGGTGAAACATTATACATGCTACTCACACTGTTTATACGTGTTATACATGAGACTATATGCTTATTCTTTGGATGTACATACATTTAAACACAAGACAACCAACTGTAATATTGATAGATCTATTGTGCCTGACCAGCCCACCCGGTTAGGGTGTTTATTACTGCATACTCGGATATAACCGCGTGTTATATTCAATCATACCGGATATAGTGGGTAACTATATTCAAGCATACCGGACTTAGCTGTTGTGCTCTGTTCAAGGGCGTCAAACTCGGTTTGAATTGTGATTAAATAAATGTTACATCATATGCTATGTTTAACAAGATAAACGATGAGTTGCAAAACGATTTACACTACTATTTACTGGATTTACTAAACCTATGTACTCACCAACTTTTTAGTTGACACTTGATTTAAATAATGTTTCAGGTTTGGATATGTGACTACTTGCCGAAGGTTTCTCCACTTAAGGACTATGGACCTAGTTAAATAAATCAATGTTTTGAACTAGACTAGGTTATTTGGAATGTATTGTATTTGGATCTTGTTGTTTTTAAATTAAATTAATGAATTATGCAACCTTTAGCTATCATGTGCTTTTGAACAATCATCACATTGTCCGCCTCGATGATTCCGCCATCGGTCGGGGTGTGACAGATTGGTATCAGAGCCATGGTTATAGGGAATTAGGTTATTAGACACAATGACCTAGACTATAACCCTAGGACTCCTTTTTATGTGTTATGTGCTAAATGATAAATTGCTATATGAATTATTTGTAGTTAGGTATTATTTGAATTTTCCCGAGTTTGGTACATGAGACTTATACACATACATACAAGACTTTGATACATGATACATACTTTACATACACATTTGACAAGCAAACTTATGCAAACAAATACACTACTTATCCTTGTCCATACTCTCTCCTAATCCTTATAAATTGCAACATTCCTACACATTTTATATTCATAGACTCTCAAATCTATTAAAATCTTGAAAATCTCGTCAACGACTTAATTTCCTGAAACCAGTAAAAGACACGTGCAATCTGGAAGGGTGACACCTGTACATTGGGTTTTCTGTGTAGGAAAGCTTTTCGTATAAATCCAAATAAACGGACCCGTATGCTTTCCTGGGAATTCCTGAAGTGAGTGTTTACCTATAGGCTAAAGCATGTCTCTTTGAGAGTTTCGAGGAATTACTTAACGTTGATAAGTCAATGTATTCGCAAGGATACAATCCGAATTTGAACTCAAAATCTGGGGACATTATAGCAAAATAGGAAAAAAAACTAGACGAACATGCAAAACAAATCATTATTACGGGTGCACACGTAATAACAATTTGTAGTGCATGCAAGTCCCGGCAATTCCTATTACGCGAATAATGATCTATAACATCATGTTCTATCCGGAATAGATGACTTAGTTTTCCCCATCAACCTAGAATAAATACACATGCACTGGCACGCGTCATGATGAATCCCGTTTTTCTGCTTACATTATTTCCCGCTATAACTCATATATATCCATCGTATCTAAAATATCATTGTCTTTTCTTATGGTGTTAGAATGTCTCCTCGACATACTAACTCTAGCAACTCCAACGTTGACCTTGCTGCACTACTTACTCAACTAGTAGGCCAAATGATCCAAGCTAACAACAATGGTAATGGGTCTAATACGCAAGGGAATGGTGCAAACCCACCATACTGCACATTCAAGCATTTCAATTCTTGCAACCCCACCAAATTCTTCGGGACGGAGGGTGCTACTGGCCTTCTTCAATGGTTTGAAAGTATGGAGAGTACCTTCCTAAACAGCGATTGTCCCGACAACCTCAAAGTCCCTTATGCTTCCAGCGTCTTCCAAAAACGAGCACTCACCTGGTGGAACGGTGAGAAATGTACTCGAGGCAACGAATCCACTATGTCCTTGTCTTGGGACGAAATGAAACGACTTATGACTGACGAGTTCTGTCCTCGCAACGAAATGAGGAAGCTCGAAGCTGAATTTTGGGATCTCACCCAAGATAGCGGAGAGAATTTAGCTTACACCACTCGTTTTCAAGAACTAAGTCTGCTCGTGCCCCACATGGTTACTCCCTTAGCGCGGGGAATTGAGAAATACATAGGTGGACTGCCTATGCCGCTCCAAGACACCGTATTGGGAAGTAATCCCTCCACTCTCGAAGACGCTATCCGTTTGTCTGCTGTGTTGACTGACAATCATGTCAAAGCAAGTACCTTATCTAGGAAGGGTACCAAGAAAGTGGTCGACAAAGCTGCTACTTCCGTGTCCGACAAAGATGAAGAACCCAAATTTTTCCATCATGATAGGAAGCGTAAGGCCCAAAACTTTGCGGCCGTCATTCCTGCCGTACCTGTGACCCAAGTTACTCCTGAGGGTCAAATTCTGAGAAATTATGTAGGTTCATTTCCCCAATGCCCTACTTGCAAGTATCACCATGCCCCGCATGCTACATGCCGTCTATGCTCAAAATGTGGACGCTATGGACACGTTGTTACTACTTGCCGTGCTCGCACTATCGTTAATCAAGCTACTCAAGACAATCATCCAATGCCTCTCGCTATCACCTATGGACGGGCCTGTTACGAATGTGGAGACCCAAACCACTTTCGGAACCAATGTCCAAGACTTCAAAATCAAGGTGGTCCTCGTGGACGAGCCTTTAATATAAATGCTAACAAGACTCCGGCCAATGACGACACTGTCAACGGTACGTCCCTTGTTCTCTATCTTTATACATCCGTTTTATTCAATATTCAAAATTGTGTCTCTTGCTCTTAACCATCTATTTGCTAAACAACCAACCAATTTTGATAACTCGTATATCATGGTAATAGCGGATGGGAAATCCATTGCTATAAATTCTAAAATCCGTGATTGCATATAACAGCTATCTCATTCCTATACTTTCGCGAAACAAATCTATTATGTTTAAATTTAGTCATACAACTTGCTAGCTCTGTTAAAGTCTACTTGAATTGTTGAAGTTCTAAATCCTAGTAATTATGCACGGGGAATCCCCGGTATATCAAAGGGGTGGTGGGTTAGCCGCTGGTACACCCTATACATAAACCCACTTGATATAACGAGTATAAACCATGCATAAGTACTAGGAAGAGGATCGGTTCTTGAATTGTTAGACATATTTGTGCTATGAAACCACTCATAGACGTGATAACATTTATAAATTGCACGCATTTCATTGTACAATTTTCAATTGAGAAAGGTGATTTGATTAAAATGATCTAAATCCTAGTAATTATACACGGGGAATCCCCAGTATATCAAAGGGGTGGTGGGTTAGCCGCTGGTACACCCTATACATAAACCCACTTGATATAACGAGTATAAACCGTGCATAAGTACTAAGAGGAGGACCGGATTTTAGAAAATGTTTTTTTGCAAAATTTGAAAATATGAACACCCGTGGGGTGGAGTTTTAAAGGAAAATGCCATGTCACAAAGTGATTGGCACCAATATTGTTAAATCTGGGTTCTAGTAGTTTACATTCATGCGTTGTATGAGCAATGGTATGCATAAATCTCCTTATACTATTAGAGCAATTAGTTGAAAACTCGACTCGAATTAGCATCGTCATCCGTTATCATACGATATTTCCCCGCTGAATATTTCTCTTGTGAAGTAATTCCATCCTAAACCTTTTGACATCTCTTTCCCGCTTCTATAACCTTCGCTAATCGAATTTCGGGACGAAATTCCTTCAACTTGGGGAGACTGTGACCTTTCAAAATTTTTGTTGTAATAATTATCACATAAATATTAACATTCTATTTCAAATCATATACACGTATATTTAATCAAATTTATACAAATTGGCGTACAATTTATGTATTTTTAAAGTAAATTTTAAAAATATTTTAAGGTTATAAACTATGTAAATTATGTTATTAAATTAAATAATTTATATAAATAAATCGATGGTTTACAATTTTATTAAATTAGCCATTTAAAAAGATGGATTTTTAAATAAAAACATAAGTTTTATAAATTTTATAAACTTAAATTTCATTTTAGTTTAAAAGAATTTAAGTTAAATAAACTTAATGATTTAAATAAATAATTTAATGCATTATTTCAAAAAGATAATTATTTAAAAAGATTAGTTTTATTAAAGAAAGTGGATTTATAAAATATATAAGTATAAAATAAATTAATTGAAATTGAAAAAGAAATCTAATTAATTATTTAAATAAAAGTTCAGGGGTTATATTGTAATTAACCAAACTAAAAGGATTTAAAATTTAAAATCGTTGAGGGGCTGTTTCTGGTCAAATGAAACCACAGGGATTCATCCGGTATTTAATTTAAGGGCTATTCCGTATCAAACCAAACTCCAGGGACTAAATCTGTCAAAACACAAATCGATTATCCGGTCACCTCTTCCCCCTTTGTCCGGCGGTCCGAGCTTTTCTCCGGCGAACGCCCGACAGGGTTGTTCCCTGCACCTCAACGCCCGACAAAAGCACCTCTGGCTTCGTCTCCCCCACGCGAACCAGAACCCTCAACCAATTTGTTCCCCCAACATAAGGATCATCCGATCATGTTGGTGGCCGAGTTACCACATCCGAATTCGTGCCCGACAGGCCACCTCCACGCCTGTCGAATGTTGGGTTAGCTTCGCCTCGTCCAGAATTATGTCTGGACGTGTCCAATTGCACGTTCGAGCATAAGAATCAGGCCCGGCCATAAATAGCCATTGTCGGCCCTGCTCGAACTCGTTACCCTCCGTCCACACATTCTCACTCCAAATTGAGACTACCATCGCATTCGTCGTCCCTGAAAGAAGCTGTGACCAAAGTTTCGAAGTTTAATTCCATCCAGAAGTCGATTCCCACTTGTGACATTTTCGAGTTCCAAAGCCTTGCCGACCGGACACTTCGCGACCAAGTTCGAGCCTCATTTCGGGTCCATTAGCTTCTGTCATCGTCAGGTAATCAATCCCCGACGAAATCTCGGCAATCGCTCGAGGATTACCGAGCAAACTCAAGTCCTCGGACGCGGTTGCCGGATTGCCGAGGACCAGCGACCAACACGGGTTGCGTGTATATCAATTAAACGACACACACATAACCAGCGATGGGCAGTAGCCCGGCTGGTTATGCGTGTGTGTGTTTGTGTATCAGGTCGCGGGTTCGATCCGGGTGGCCTACGGCCCAACCCCATTTTGCTCCTATTTTCGTTTTTTTTATTTTATTTAATTATCTTAACTTATTTTAATATTATTTTTATACACTAAAGACTAAAACGAGTCGGTTTGATCGTTCGTTTATTTTGAAATCTATTAAACAATCTTTTTATCTATAAACTATTCCAATTTTTTTTCAAATCTTATAATATTTTTATAAACTTATTCAAACACATTTTATATATAAAATGTCCAATATTTTTATAAAACTTACAACATTTTTATAAACTTGTTTAAACACATTTTTATATATATAAAATGTCCTATATTTTTATAAATCTTGTAACATGTTTATAAACTTATTAAAATACATTTAATATGTAAAAGGTCTCATTTTTATAAATCTTGCAATATTTTTAATAAACTTGTTAAAACAAATTTTAAACTATATAACATGATTAGTCAAATAAAGAATTTTCTTTTATTTGTTATTATTATTTATAAATACATTAAATATAATGAATACTTGTTTAAAACAATATATATATATATTTTTAAGTTAAAGTTTTACAAAACCATTATCATATTCCTACCATATTTTATAAATAAATATTAAGGAATATTATTATAAAACCGATATACATTTAAATACGAATACGCACATACAAACATACAATAATACATATTTATCTACATAGGATTTCATCGTGCTTAGTTTTCAACATCCTTATCACCCGCACTTGTGGATTTAAAAACATCCGCTAGCCAGGTGAGTTACATAGCCCCTATTTTTACATTTTTTTTACGTTTTGGGGTGAAACATTATACATGCTACTCACACTGTTTATACGTGTTATACATGAGACTATATGCTTATTCTTTGGATGTACATACATTTAAACACAAGACAACCAACTGTAATATTGATAGATCTATTGTGCCTGACCAGCCCACCCGGTTAGGGTGTTTATTACTGCATACTCGGATATAACCGCGTGTTATATTCAATCATACCGGATATAGTGGGTAACTATATTCAAGCATACCGGACTTAGCTGTTGTGCTCTGTTCAAGCGCGTCAAACTCGGTTTGAATTGTGATTAAATAAATGTTACATCATATGCTATGTTTAACAAGATAAACAATGAGTTGCAAAACGATTTACACTACTATTTACTAGATTTACTAAACCTATGTACTCACCAACTTTTTAGTTGACACTTGATTTAAATAATGTTTCAGGTTTGGATATGTGACTACTTGCCGAAGGTTTCTCCACTTAAGGACTATGGACCTAGTTAAATAAATCAATGTTTTGAACTAGACTAGGTTATTTGGAATGTATTGTATTTGGATCTTGTTGTCTTTAAATTAAATTAATGAATTATGCAACCTTTAGCTATCATGTGCTTTTGAACAATCATCACATTGTCCGCCTCGATGATTCCGCCATCGGTCGGGGTGTGACAGAAGTGATCCAACCGTCTGGTGAGTTAGTACGCTTTAGGTTCCTTAGTTGGTGACACCCTGAAAGTGATTAGGGATCCACTAGGCTGTCTAGAGTTGTTTCATTAGAAACCCAGATCCATTATAGTTTCCATAACCGATAGAAGTTGTGCTTTGCAAGTAGGATTCCGACCTAGGTAGTATTCTTCCCATCTTCCGATTTCACTTTTAGTTTTTGTTCTTGATAGTTGAGTTGACCTTAGTTTATTACATTCTTAGTTAATCTTTAGGGTAGTTAAACCCCCCCCCCCAAACCAATACAATCTTTAGTCCGTGTCAGAGTCTAATTTTGTTACATAATGTCTCTAGGGTTTGATAATCCGATTTACCGTTAAGCTGTGCTACACTCGATAGGTACACTTGCCTATAAGTGCGGTTTAGTTGATGGTACTCCTTTTATTACTTAGGAGTCTAGGTTAGGTTTATTTGTTAGTTTTTATAGACCGTCTGGATGACATCACCCCACCTCAGTCCCCCGCAACCCCCACAGTCCACCGCTTACACCACCACAGCCCTACGCCACCTTGCGGGATTCTTTCGGGACGAAACCGGCTCATTCGGGACACCTTTTCTCACCTGATCACCGGATTACGTATACGGGAAGCTTACGGATCATTTCGGAAGCTTACGGAGTAATACAGGACGTTACGGGAAGAAACCGGACCACGCGTAGTCATCGTCACCCTTTCCCGACTATTTACGTAAGATTTCGGTTCGTTTATTTTAACGTTATTATAGTTGGTGAAAAATTAGGATATAACCGGGATTATAAATTAAATAACGAATTTTTAACGTACCGGAGACTAGTCGTGTTTTAAATATATAAAAGAAGAGTTTTTTCAAATATAAAATAACAAGTATAAAATATAGGTTAAAAACCCTAATTTTTACTATAATAAAATAAATAATCGATTTATTTTATAAAAATACATTTTTAATTTAATTATTAATATCTATGAATAATTTAGTATGAAAAGCGAAGATTTTTATGAAATCACATTTATAAAAATACCTTCATAAGACAATTAATTAATAATCATAATAGTATATATATATATATATATATAAAAGTTGGTAGATTAACATATATACCTATTTTCATAAATATGTATATATATAATAAATAATTAGTATATATATACATGGACAAAAAGAAGTTTAAATAATAAAATAATATATATATTATTTTATTGCAACATATTAATCAGGAGTTTATTTTAATAAATAAATATATATTACATATATTTATCGTAAAAATAAATTCAAATAAAGTTTCGAACAAACGAATACTAAGTCTCAATATTTATTAAAGAATTTAATAAATATAATAAACTTGAACGACAAGTCGTATCACCAACGGCGATTGGGTCGGACCCTTGTAGATTATTACAAGACAAGGGTCGAGACCTCAGGGTATTGGTTAGGTGACCAAACCACACTTAAACAATCTCATAGGACCTAAGGTGTTTTAAATGAATTAGGTCACGGATAGGTCAGACGTTTGTTGGACTTACTGCACATCTCACATCTCATCACCTTGGTAGATAAGGTGAGTCTCACGGCCCCACTTTTACTTGTTTTAAATGATTTTTAAACATACGGGGGAGAATACATAGCTCACATATGGATACGAGTACATACACTGATTGTTGCATGAGTTCTCACATTTCACACTGTCATACTAAGTCCCCGGGAATACTATAACCGTTATCTAGTTTTAGACGCAGAACGTATGAATAGATCTATTTGTGTTGACACCCCCACTCGTGGTTAGTCGCGCTAACCTTGACTGGAGGTCAAAGCGGGTGCATACTGTCCATTCTCACACTCACAATGTTGCATGACAGAACATTGGACGGGGCTCACATTGTTACTCAGTCAAATGATGGGTACATCACACGCAAACGTCAAGTGTCGGTTATGGTAGCTCATGGTAACAATGCACAAACATAAGTATTGTTTGATCAACAATGCTAATCACACTAGGAAATCTCATAGTCCCAAGGAATCATACTTTACTGTTTATTTAAACATGTGAACTCACCAACTTTATGTTGACATTTTAGCATGTATTTCCCAGGTAACTAATCAAGGAAGAAAAGGCATGCATGCACGTAGGACCACCTTTTGATGTTTTCTGGTTATAACCTAGGGCATCTAGGTCATAGCTAACAAACTTGTTATTTAAGCCGTCTACTTGGCTGAGTATGGCATTTTGGCATGTATTGTCTTGAAACAACTTTTCGTTTGATGTAATGGATTAAACATTTGATAATAAATGCATTTAGATGTCGTTTGTTGTAATCAAAGGCTATGATTAATCACCGACCCCGTCGCACCCTGTGTTTCCGCCCTAGGCGGGGAGTGACAGATTTGTATCAGAGCCTTGGTTATAGCGAACTAGGTTGCATTAGTGAGCCTAGATTATAGCCGTAGAGAAAGGACACGTTCATAAGCATTGCATAAACATCAGCATGACCTATGTAAACTGTACTAACTTTGAATTGACACAGCTATGTCGCACAATGGATGGATCTTGGTCTCTGACTCCGATGAGGAGCCAGCATCCCCGACTTCATCCGTGGATTCATCCGCAGCACTCTCTCCACCACACAGCCCCGTTGAAGAGCCCATGATAGAGGATCCCGAGGAGGTCCCCGATCTTACAGAGGCTGATACTCCGGCAGTACCGGCCGAGCCTATGGCTCCCACCACCGAGGAGTTCCAGCTACCGTAGGGACCATCCGCCCTGCTACCACATCCGCCTACATTTGTACCCATCTAGGAGGTACCCGCATCCGCATCACTCCGCGGAAACAGATCATTCCACCTCGCAAGAGGCCAGCTTCACCCACCCCTACTGTTCGTGAGCCCGAGCCTAAGAGGGCTAGGTCTACTTCCCCCACCCCTACTGACCCGGTACCGAAGAGGCTGAGATCCTCGAGCCGTAGATGGGGATGGGTAGCACCCACCCTCCGGAGGTGGGTAGACGAGGAGGAAATCCCTCCACATACGAGGTAGGAGAGTCATCCCACGCCCCCATTATCCTACCTGTCACTCGACAGCCCATGGAGTTGACTGTTCCCCTACTCGTGGCCCGCAGCGTCCGAAACGAATACCAACTCGACGACCTCTAGGATGACATCAAGCACTTGCAGCTTCATACCTAGAGAGTGGAGGCGCTTGAGCGACTGATGACCCGTTTGGACCTCGTACAGTACCACGAGGCCAAGGCGGTACTTGACGTGAATACCCGCTTAGGGCTCGTGGAGGATAACCTGGCGGTTATCACTGGAGTCGAAGAGTGGACGATCGACGCCGACGACAAGATATACGAGATCCAGGATGGCATGGCTGCACTTACACTCCGTATGATGACATCAGAGTAGGAGGCGGTAGCACTACGAGAGGAGCTTCAGCAGACTCGAGCCCTTGCCGTCATCTGTGCCATTTTGGCTACTGCCGCTGCCCAGGCCAGCTTGTTCTCTCATCTTTTCTAGTGACCCTATGTGAGCGGGGTGTGCTCACCTAGTTTAGGATTTAAAACTTGTATTGTCAGGGCTTTGTACCTCTGTCCATTTTGTACTATCTATGTAACAAATTTAAATCCATCTATATATCTTATGCATGTTTCTTATGTTGTGATTGTTGTGGTTGTTTACATTTCCTGCTCATGTGTTGACAAATATTGTATGTATATTGTCTTATATTTTCTTTTCTTGTCGCCATACTAGAAAGAAAAACATGGCACCCAGAGGAGGAAACCGACGTAACACCCGACAGAACACCGAAAATGCAGAAGCAACACAACCCATGACAGCTGCTGACATAGCCCAGCTAGTGGCTCAAGAAGTAGCCGTCGTCGCTCGAAGTGAGGCGAACCAGAACACTGGATCCGGAAACGGATCAGGAGATCGGAGAAACAGTAACAGCGGAGCCAACGAAGGAAACAGGAACGGATCAGGAAACACGAACATCGGTACCAACACTAATAGAAATGGAGACGGATCCGGGAACACGAACACCGGTAGCGGTACTAACGGAAATGAAAACGGAACTGGAGCCGCCATGGGTAAATTCAAACTGTATAAATACATGACTTAGAAGTCACTGTTTCTGATTATTGTCTTAACTCGATAATCCTAGCAATCCAGGAAACAATAACGCTCCAAGAGGTTGCACCTATAAGGACTTCATGAACTACAAACCTCACTATTTTAATGGATATGAAGGAGCAATTGGTCTCATGCGTTGGATTGAGAAAATGGAGTCAGTTATCAACATCAGCAACTGTGCCAATGACTGTAAGGTCAAGTATGCTACTTGCACCTTCCAAGACCAAGCGCTTACTTGGTGGAACGCCCAAGTTCAGACATTGGGTATGGATGTTGCGTACCAGATAACATGGGATGACTTCAAGCATATGGTGAAAGAAGAATACTGCCCTCGGAATGAGATTCAGAAGTTGGAAAATGAGTTCTGGAATTTAGCCATGATCGGAGCTGAAGTAGCCGCCTACACTACCCGATTTCATGAATTAGCCTGACTAGTTCCACACATGGTTACTCCGGAAATCAAAAGAATTGAGAGGTACATTTGGGGCATTGCACCCTAGATTCAGAGTATGGTGACTTCATCTAAACCAACCACCATTGAGAGTGCCATCAGGCTGGCACATAATTTAGCTGATCAGGCTATTCGTTCTGGGGTACTGGTAAAGAAAGGTTCAGTTTTTACTGACAAGAGGTTCAGTGGAAAAAGGAAATGGAATGGAAAGAACTCTAGGCATCAGACTCCCAAGAAGCCAGAAATAGTGAAGGCCTATGCTGCAGGGCCAACTGTAGGGAAGCCATATGCCGGGAGCAACCCAAGATGCAACAAGTCGGTTACCACCACACAGGAACCTGTGGAAGCTTTAGCTGTACCAAATACAAAGGGCCAGGACAAGTGTCCACGAATTGCAAGGTTACCACCCCTGCAGCAAACCCTGGTGTTAATCGAGCTTGTTTTGAATGTGGAGAAGCAGGTCACTTCAGGAAAGACTGCCCAAAGTTAAGGAACTAGGGCACAAATCAAGCTCGTGGAAGGGCTTTTGTGATTGGAGCAGGAGACGCCCGTCAGGATCCTAACATTGTCACGAGTACGTTCATTGTTAATAATCACTATGCTTCTATTCTATTTGATACGGGCGCCGATAGAAGTTTTGTTTCTATCGACTTTAGTCCTTTACTTGGTATAGCACCCACTACACTAGATGAATCTTATGTGGTAGAACTAGCCGACGGTAAATTAATCAAAACGGGAGAAATAATCAAAGGATGTTCTCTAAGCCTGGGAGACCACACGTTCAGCTTAGACATAATGCCGGTAAGACTTGGAAGTTTTGACATTGTTATCGGCATAGATTGACTATCCAAGAACCATGCGGAGATTGTCTATCACGAAAAGATAGTTCGCATTCCACTCCCCAACGGTGAAACCCTGACCATTCAGGGAGAAAAGAGTGGAGCCACCTTAAGGATTATCACATGCATGAAGGCCCAGAAGTATTTGAGAAAGGGATATCATGCTATTCTAGCTCACGTGACAGAAAAGAAGCCAAAGGAGAAACAACTCACTGACATACCAATCGTACGAGACTACCCAGAAGTCTTCCCCGAAGACTTGTCTGGACTACCGTCGCCAAGACAAGTTGAGTTTCGTATCGATCTAGTACCCGGAGCAGCACCGATTGCATGATCACCATACCGGCTTGCACCGTCCGAAATGCAAGAACTATCCATTCAACTACAAGAGCTTTTAGATAACGGGTTTATCCGACCGAGTTTCTCTCCATGGGGAGCTCCTGTCTTGTTTGTAAATTAAGGATGGAACTTTTAGAATGTGCATCGACTACCGAGAATTAAATAAATTAACGGTAAAGAATCGTTATCCACTTCCAAGGATAGACGTCTTGTTCGATCAGCTACAAGGTTCTAGCTTCTATTCAAAGATCGACCTACGGTCAGGATATCATCAGCTAAGAATCCAAGAAGAAGACATCCCCAAGACTGCGTTTAGGACTCGTTACGGTCACTACGAGTTCCTAGTTATGCCTTTTGGCTTAACCAACACACCAGCAGTATTCATGGATCTCATGAATAGGGTCTGCACACCCTATTTGGATAAGTGCGTGATTGTATTCATCGATGACATCTTAATATACTCACGAAGCAAAGAAGAACATGAACACCACTTAAAGCTTGTCTTAGAACTACTCAGAAACAAGAAACTGTATGCCAAATTCTCGAAATGCGAATTCTGGATTCGAGAAGTGCATTTCCTTGGTCACGTGATCAATGACAAGGGCATACATGTTGATCCATCTAAGATTGAAGCCATCAAGAACTGGGAAGTACCAAGGACTCCGAACGAGGTGCGACAGTTCCTAGGTCTGGCTGGCTATTATAGACGTTTTATTGAAAGTTTCTCCAAAATAGCCCAGCCTTTGACAACATAGACTCAGAAAGATAAGAAGTTCGATTGGAACGACAAACCAGAAGCGGCATTTCAATTGTTAAAGCAGAAACTATGTTGTGCACCTATCTTATCTCTTCCAAAAGGAGCAAATAATTTTATAGTATATTGCGATACATCACACCAAGGACTTGGATGTGTCTTGATGCAAAAGGAGAAAGTCATCGCATACGCATCTCGTCAACTCAAGGTACATGAGAAGAACTACACTACCCACGACCTGGAACTAGGAGCAGTCATTTTTGCTCTTAAAATCTGGAGGCATTACCTTTACGGTACAAAATGCACCATTTTTACCGACCATAAGAGCCTCCAGCATATCTTTGATCAGAAAGAATTGAACATGAGACAAAGAAGATGGGTAAAGTTACTGAACGATTACGATTGTGACATCCGTTACCACCATGGTAAAGCAAACGTCATAGCCGATGCTTTAAGCAGGAAAGAAAGAACAAAAACCCTCAGAGTGCGAGCATTGGGAATGACGATTCATACGAGCCTTACCGCTCAATTACGTAATGCTCAACAAGAAGCACTCAAGGAAGAAAACCTGAAAGACGAATCCTTATGAGGTATGGATCAACAGCTAGAAACCAAATCCGATGAAGCCCGTTACTTCATGAACCAGATTTGGGTACCACGTTTTGGAAACCTTCGGGATTTAGTGTTAGACGAAGCACACAAATCCAAGTATTCAATCCACCCAGGATCCAAACCCTAGAGGACATGCTTAGGGCATGTGACATAGACTTCAGAAAGAATTGGGATACTCACCTACCTTTAGCTGAGTTTTCATACAATAATAGCTATCACACCAGTATCTAAGCCGCACCCTTTGAAGCACTTTATGGTCGAAAGTGCCGATCACCTTTATGCAGGGCAGAAGTTGGTGATAGCCAACTCACTGGCCCTGAAATCATTCAAGAAACAACTAACAAGATCTTTAAGATCAGAGGAAGAATCAAAAGCGGCTAGGGATCATCAAAAGAGCTATGCTGACATAAGACGCAAGCCCATAGAGTTTCAAGTGGGAGACAACGTACTATTAAAAGTCTCGCCTTGAAAAGGGGTTGCTAGATTCGGGAAACGAGGTAAACTCAATCCCCGATACATTAGACCTTTTGAGATCCTAGCCAGAGTAGGCCCGGTGGCTTACAAACTCAAACTACCTCAGGAACTCAGTGGTGTACACGACACGTTCCACGTGTCAAACCTAAAGAAATGTATGTTAGACGAAACCCTTGTTATACTACTCAAGGAAATTCGCATTGACGAAAAACTCCACTTTGTGGAACAACCAGTTGAAATCATGGATCGGGAGGTCAAGAAACTAAAACGGAGTCGCATTCCTATAGTGAAGGTCAGATGGAACTCTAAGCGAAGACCATAATTCACTTGGGAACGCGAGGATCAAATGAAACCTAAGTATCCCCAGTTGTTCAACAATACACCAGTGGCAGACAACACCAACTCAATTTCGGGACGAAATTCTTCTAACTGAGGGAGGATGTGACAACTGGTAATTTACCACATAATTATTTAAATATAGTTATAAAAAAAAATATCCTTGTTAGACTAATTTGAATTAACTAGGTCTAACCCGATCCAGTAGGGACTAACCCGATCCAGTAGAGTTCAACCCACACACAATTACGCGGGAAATATTAGATATTTTCAAGACACATATCGCGTTGGTGATAGACCAAAAATAATATTTAAACGACTCGAAAACATTCTCTTTATATATATATTTCCTTTATATATATATATATATATATATATTAATTATATATTAGAGAATACCCACTTGAACGAGATTATAATTTCAATATATTCCGGACACGTATTATATCTGAACCACTAAACTAACATTAAATCTAATCTAATCAACTTGAGACCCGACTAAATCCCGTTCCATAACAACGAATGAGAACGACGATACGCGGGTATTATACCGGACTAGACTAGCGGGTATCACACCACAACCCTACCCCCAGCCCCTCGTACCTCACAATTACGGCCGAACACCCCCAAATGGGGTCCCCTTTCCTTATTTTGATTTCATGCAATTATCCTACATGTTGAAAATAGAGATACAAGCATCATGAAATGAATTCACCAAACACCCACTCCATTCCCTCCTGATTTCGGCGCCACCTACACAACCCCATGCTTCCTTTTGCATTGTCCCCTCCATAGACACCACACCCTTGTCCCCTAGAAACGTACAACCCATGGGTCATTACCCATGGGTCAGGCTATAAAAGGGCAACACCTCAAGCAAAGCAACAACACCTTCACATTTGCTTCTCCCTCTTGCCACCTTCGGCTCCCTCTTCCACCCGACACCACCTTCCACGACAAGGCCACCACCTTCCTCCTTTGCCTCAGCTGCAACAGCGAGACCACCTCACCACCACCAAGCCGTGAACTACCACCATCTTTGGTATCCTTCCCGGCAGCCTCCAAATCCACACCGAACACCCCCTTCGTCACCTCCATCACCCGCCACCTTCACCATCCCACCCTACTCCACAGCAACACCATCGTCGCCCACCACCTTCACCTCCAAACCACCACTCGACTCTCTCACAGCCTCACAACAGCAGCGACAAGCACCACCAACACCCCTCGTGAGCTCTTCCCTTCCATCCCTTGCTCTCTCGGCTTCCCACAAACCACGCACCACCACCGGTCACCATTACAACACCTCCCCAATCCCTGTTCTCGTTTCCTCAGCCCCGTTACGGCCCTCCTCAGCCCCGACAGCCCCACCTATTATTATATATATATATATCATAATAGTATATATATATATATATAAAAGTGGGTAGATTAACATATCTACCTATTTTTATAAATATGTATATATATAACAAATAATTAGTATATATATACATGGACAAAAGGAGTTTAAATAATAAAATAATATGTATATTATTTGATGACAACATATTAATCAAGAGTTTATTTTAATAAATAAATATATATTACATATATTTATCGTAAAAATAAATTCAAACAAAGTTTCGGACAAACGAATACCGAGTCTTAATATTTATTAAAGAATTTAATAAATATAATAAACTTGAATGACAAGTTGTATCACCAACGGCGATCGGGTCGGACCCTTGTAGATTATTACAAGATAAGGGTCGAGACCTCAGGGTATTGGTTAGGTGACCAAACCACACTTAAACAATCTCATAAGACATAAGGTGTCTTAAATGAATTAGGGCACGGATAGGTCAGACGTCTGTTGGACTTACTTCACATCTCATCACCTTGGTAGATAAGGTGAGTCTCACGGTCCCATTTTTACTTGTTTTAAATGATTTTTAAACGTACGGGGCAGAATACATAGCTCACATATGGATATGAGTACATACACTGATTGTTGCATGAGTTCTCACATTTCACACTGTCATACTAAGTCCCCGGGAATACTATAACAGTTAGCTAGTTTTAGACGTGGAATGCATGAATAGATCTATTTGGGTTGACACCCCCACCCGTGGTTAGTCGCGCTAACCTTGACTGGAGGTCAAAGCGGGTGCATACTGTCCATTCTCACACTCACAATGTTGCATGACAGAACATTGGACGGGGCTCACATTGTTACCTAGTCAAATGATGGGTACATCACACGCAAACGTCAAGTGTCGGTTATGGTAGCTCATGGTAAAAATGCACAAACATAAGTATTGTTTGATCAACAATGCTAATCACACTGGGAAATCTCATAGTCCAAAGGAATCATACTATACTGTTTATTTAAACATGTGAACTCACCAACTTTATGTTGACATTTTAGCATGTATTTCCCAGGTAACTAATCAAGGAAGAAAAGGCATGCATGCACGTAGGACCACCTTTTGATGTTTTCTGGTTATAACCTAGGGCATCTAGGTCATAGCTAACAAACTTGTTATTTAAGCCGTCTACTTGGCTAAGTACGACATTTTGGCATGTATTGTCTTGAAACAACTTATCGTTTGATGTAATGGCTTAAACCTTTGATAATAAATGCATTTAGATGTCGTTTGTTGTAATCAAAGGCTATGATTAATCACCGACCCCGTCGCACCCTGTGTTTCCGCCCAAGGCGGGGTGTGACACTAATGAACATAAATGAAGGTAAAAAAACAAACATAAACGAAATTAAATGAACAAACAATACATGCGTTCATGTTTGTTCGTTTAACTAGATGTACAAGAAATTTTGTTTAAGTTCATTCATTTCTTAAATATAAATGATCTTCCTGCTGAACGGTTCATGAAAAGTTAACTGAATGTTCAGTTTGTTTAGATGCCTATTTATAACACCCATAACAAAAGGTATCAACACTTTGTAAATGGTATATCAACACTTTGTAAAAAAATGTCATTTAAAAAAATATATATAACAATATTATACTCATACTAAAAAGAATAAAGTTTTAATTTTTTGGTATATTTTTTTTAAAAGATAATGAAGCATATAAAAGTTACTCGAGTTTTAAAAAATTAGTGAAACTAATATTTAATAAAAAAAAGTCTAACACAAGAGCGAATTCTCCCACTTACCCCTTCCAACCGTTACTAACTTCCAATTAATTACGAAATTCTGTTGGTTTAATTGTTGGTTGAATTAAAGAATGGGTCTTGGAAGGGAAGGGCTATAAGTTTTTGGATGAAAATATGAAAGATGGATTGCAAGTTTGATAAGGATAGGTATTGGTTTATTTGATTTAATAAGTTTATTAGTGGGTAATTATCTAGTAGGTAGAATGATAAATCCAAGGTTGTTTGCTATTATCTCTTAAGTATTTTAGTAAGATTAGAATAGCTTTTGCTTTTCCTATTTAAAGTGTTTGATCGCAAGTTTTAATATAATGCAGAAAGTTTTTATGGAATTCATGTAACACCTTGATTCCATCTAGTCATAATCGTAACCTACTTCTCTTCTTTTGGTTGTGATTGTGTTTGATTGTGGAAGCAAGAAAATGGGGCCTATCAATTGGAATTAGAGCTACAAGCTCATGGTACTGAGATCGAAGGAAGAATGAAGTAACAAGGTGTTGAGGTGGCGATTTAGAGAAGAAGCAAGCAAACAACAACGGTTTTTGGTGGACCTGTCCTTGATGAGATCTAGCCGAGAGGTGTATGAAGAAGCAAGGAAGGATTTTTCTTGTTGAGTAGGTAATCAAGAACACTTTTCTTGATGAATTGAAGGAGTAGGAGGAAGAAGGAAAGAATAATAGGAAGAAGGAAACAAGTAGGAAAGAAGGAAGAAGGAAAACAAGTAGGAAGAAGGACGAAAACAAGTAGGAAGGAAGGAAAAAAGAAGGAAAAGTAGGAAAAAGAATGAGAAGAAATAAGGAATGACATATCTAAACCAAGCTTTGGGTCCAATACGTGAGCAGGGGAATGTGGCACTTCAGTACCCAAAGTTGACTGAATCGAACTACACCACGTGGTTGATTTTGATAGAGTAGATCTTGAGGGATTATGGCCATTGGGAGATGGTAATTGTAGCAGTGGGTAAAAAAAGTAGGAGAAAAGAAGGTGACTACTACAAAGGCAATGATCTTTTAAACATTGCCTGAAGATATTTTAATGCGGGTAGCTCATTACCAAAGCGTGAAGGAGGTGTGGGATTCGATCAAAAATCCTACAACTAGGAGAAGATATGGTTCAGAAGGCACGTTTGCAAACTTTGAGGGCAGAATTGGGAGCCATGAAGATGAAGGAGAATGAGACAGTAGACATGTTTACAGAAAGTTGAGCGGGGTAAGGGCCAAGTTCAGATCTCTTGGTTCGGTTCTGAAGGACAAGGACATGACAATTATGAGGAAGTTGTTGAATTCAACACCAAATAAGTTCTTACCATTCATAGCCTCAATTGAACAACATTATGGCATTGATAGGATGTTGTTTGAAGATGCAATTGGAAGGATGAAAGCGTTTGAGGAACGTGTGAAGGGTTTCAGTGAGCATGAAGAGAATGATCAGAGCATGTTGCTTATGGAAAGTGCAAGCACTTAGAAGGTTAAAGATCAAGAAGGTTGGTCTAATGGTAAGAGTCGGGATGACTAAGGTGGTGGTCACGGCTTTGGAAGAGGCCGTGGAAGGAAGTGATTGTTGGTTTAATTGTCGCTGAAATAGAGAGAGAGGTACTTTCATGTGTTATGAATGTGGTGATTTTGGACACTTGCAATATGAGTGTACCAAGTGGAAGGACAAGGATAAAGTAAAGAAGGAGGAGGCTTATCTGATTCAGCAAGACAATAAGTCGGATTTGACGTGAATGAAAGAATATGAACATCATAATTAAGGGGTGATTGTTGGTTTAATTGTTGGTTGAGTTAAAGAATGAGTCTTGGAAGGGAAGGATTGTAAGTTTTTGGATGAGGATATGAAAGGTGGATTGCAAGTTTGATAAGGATAGGTATTAGACCGGATCAGATCGGACCGGACCAGCGTGTTGGACCGGGAACCTTTACTACCGACGGTCCAGTTAGACCTATTTGAGCATTTTCTGATAGAATCGGCCGGTTCTGGCTGTTTAGAGGTCGGACAGGTTGGCCGGTAACCACGGTCGGACCATGGATCTAAATGAGATCTACGACAACAACCATACCTCGTTTGTACATATCGTCTCCTTTTGCTTATAAACAAAGGATAAACTGTTTGAGTAGAGTTGTAAGTCGAAATCCTTTTAAAACAATTCAAATTCGATCAAATCAAACTTGTAGACCTTGTTACAAATATGATCAAGAAACATATAACGAGTCAGAATCAAATTTATAAAAACTCAACTCAACTTCAACGTGCAAGCTCGACTTGTTTGACCCGTTTATTGACCATACAAATAAAACATTATATTGGTGAATATTTTCAAGACTAGTGACATTACACAACATGTTTCATTCTCCATATACACTATGACATATGCTGTAGAACACTAAAACTTCCCATAAAGATTAAAGGGTAAGCTCCAAAATGTATCAAAGACGAAAAAAAGTAGTTTGAAAAGCAGTATGGATCTTAACTCGAAACGCTAGGTGTTCACTTATCAGCAATCAGAGTCAAAGTTGTTTTCTCAGACAAAACCTCAGGTGCAATCTGCAGTGGTTCCAATGAGTCTACTATATCGCGCATAAGTGGTCTAGCTTTAGGGTTGCGGTTCAAGCAATGGTAAGCTAGCATGGCTGCCTTTTGGAACCCTTTAACTGGATAATCACCTAGCCTAGGATCTGCAATGTCTAGTAACTTCTTCTTTTCTTTAAGCAATGGGAGAGCCCAATCTGCAAGGTTTTGTTCTCGGGCTGGTCTTGATTTGTCCAATGATTTTCTACCCGTTAGAAGTTCAAGTAGAACAACACCGTAGCTATAAACATCACTTCTCGGAGTCAAGTGGCCTAAAACGAGACACTTAGCATTAGCGAATCACCTTTATGGATATCTCTAATTATTTAACATAATTTCTTAAATGATCATTATTATTTTTCTCACATCTAGGGATGACAAAAGAACCCAACCCGATGGAAAAAACTGAAACACGAAATATTCGGGACGAGTATTCAGGTATGGGATTAATTTTAAAAAATTTCCCAGGTTTGGGACAGGTATGGTATTAAGTGATACACGTCTGATTACCTGTAATTGTTTACCTACATCGGAATTATATTTATTAGTATGTTAGAGTCGTTAAAAACTTGAAATTATTAAAAATATAGAATTGTTAGACATGTAGCTGGATATTTTATATTTAAAGTCTGTTTTTTACGTGAGTTTAAGATCAAGTTTTGGGTAATATTGGACATCCCAACGGGTAATATTTAACCATATAAGACCATAAACGGTCCTGATACCACGAGTATACCCGCGCACATGATGGTAATTTTGTAATGGGTGCCCACCTGGTATAGGACATGGTTCTATAATCGGGTATGGGACTGAGATTATGGAAGCCCATACCCAACCCATTGCCATCACTATTGAAATCTAGTTATTATTTCAAACACTAGAAGCACATTCAAACACTCGTTTCTATGGCCCGTTATATTAAGATTGTCCCATTAGTATTAAGTTGTAGTGTTATGAAGATAAAGTGAAGTGGGGAATGTTAACAAACCTGTCATGATATACTCGGGTGCTGCATAACCGTATGTTCCCATTATGCGAGTAGAAACATGAGATTTATCACCAACCGGGCCATCTTTAGCAAGGCCAAAGTCGGAAAGTTTTGCATTGTAGTCCTGCCCGTTAAATATCAATTCAAAATTATCAAAAATATTAAAACAATGACCCATGAAAGCGCGATGATGTAATATGTGTTTGATTTTGTTAACTAACCGGGTCTAGTAAAATATTTGAAGTTTTGAAATCACGATATATGACAGGTTTTTCTGCATCATGGAGGAAGGCAAGTCCTTTTGCAGCACCAAAAGCGATTTTCATTCGAGTTGACCATGGAAGAGGAAGTAGCACTCCTGCAACAAAATAACATTTTGCATCTATTTGTTATGGAGTTGAACCTATTGAATGAAAGAACTATGTAAAATGACTACATTTTGGCAGAGAAATCATAGGATCACTTACTTGAAAATAAGTTATTTTCCACGCTACCGCGTGCCATATACTCGTATATGAGAACTCTGTGCTCATCTTCACAACAATATCCAATAAGTTTCACTAAATTTGGGTGAGAAAGCTGCCCCAAAAATATGACCTCGGCCTATAATGCACACATGAGCTACGATTAATTGAAAATTGACTCACAATGACATACTTAAGTAGAGGTGGCAATTTCGACCTATTTACTTATGGATGGGTTGATCTGGTTTTTTAGCTCAAACATGTCAAATTGGTCAAATCAAAGAACTTAGTTAAAACATTGGCTGGTCAAATGGGTCGAACAAGTTGAAAGTACCAAAGATCTATTAAGAATAATGCAAACAACGCCCTAAATCAGTATTTCAAAGATTCAGATTATTACAGTAATAATACTTTTTTATTTTTTTTTAATCATACTTAATGCATTAATTATTTTTAAAAATTTATCAAAAAGAGCTGTTAGGTCAACCCAAACCTGTATATTAATTGACCCGTTTCAACTTTAACCCATTTTGACCCGTTACCCAACTCGCCCAACCATTTCAACCTGTGTATATATGAATGTATGGAGAGGAATTGTAATCACCAGCCATTCTCTATGACCTTGATGACTGTTATCTCCATCATGAACTTTAACTGCTACTGGAACAGGGGGAATCCTTTCTTCCAAATCATCATACAGAAAGCCTTTGTAAACACTACCAAATCCCCCTCCACCTAACATGTGATCTTGTCTAAAATTATCAGTCATTTTTCTAAGTTCATCAAATGTGAACACGATTAACGGATTAGTAGCATAACAACGCCTTAGATCTTCTACTTCTTTGGGATTTGATGGCAGCTTACTTAATTCCTCCTTTCTTTTAACCATTGGACCTTCATCCTTGGGCAACTCTGAAACCAAAATCATGCAAGGGAAAATGAAGGAAAATGGAAAATAATGAAATAAATGTCTACTTCATATCCCATGTGACTTCTCACTAAATTTGTATATACAAAGAAATAGAAACAATTTAATTAAAGCAAAGATCCACATGCCCAAATGGAAATTGTAAAAATCTTAAAAGGTTCAAAGGCATATTGCATTATTTGTGTTCAAAAGGTACTCTGTTATTAGTACAAACTAGCAATATTAAACCAAACATAAAAGAGGAGGATATACTTGCAAGGAAATAAACAAACAAAGGAGGGTAAAAAGAAAAAAACAATATATATACATACACACATATATATATGTGTATGTATTTATTTAGAGTGGCGTTCGTTTTTTAACTAATAATATGTAAAGAACCGTGATAACCGCATAATACATTTGTAACAATTGTTTTGAATGTGATACACAAGACGGTTATGTAACTGTCTCTGTTTCTCTCTCCCACTACTTCCCACCTACAAGTGTATTATGTGGTTCTAGGCTTCTGCAGTTCTCAACAAATTATTAGTTTTGAGACGAACGTGTCCTTATGTATGTATGTAAAATATATATACCGCAAAAACCTTATAAATACTTGTATCTATTGCATTAACTGACATACATAAGGTGGTTACACGACTACATAACCGTCTCTTTTTCTCTCTCACAATGTTTTTGTCTAGCATTATATACAAATGCTTATGCTATTTCTTTACTTAAAATTGGTCGGTGAGCCTCTATATATACATATATATAGTTCATTACATAACAAGATTTTAGAGAACCGCAAGAACTACATAAGCACTTATACGTAGTGCTTTAAAGATACGGTGGGAGAGAAAAAGAGAGACGGTAACCGTCTTATGTATCACATTTAAAGCAATTGGTACAAGTGTTTATGCAATTACCCCAGTTCTCTGTTTAAAGTTGGTTCCGTGTTAAATGTCCATGTATGAATATTTGTATTTAAGCATATATGTGTGTGTGTGTTTTGGATTTAAGCATATTCAAAAACACCACCTTTTCTCTTTTTGTAAAAGTCGTAGAAGCCAAATGGAACACACCTAGAAAGATTCATCTTGAAGCAACAAACAAAATAAGGAAGAGAAAACAGAGTATGATGATCCCTAGGTGTTATTTTAATCACCCTCTTAGTTAAAAAATAAGAACTTTCGCCACAAAAAAAAAGTTGTTCTTCCTGAGTGGTCACCTTTTGAACACAGCCTCAATTTAAAGTAAATATTTTTAGCAAGTGGTTATACACTGCTAATTGTTAGATTACTGTTAGATTTATTTTACTTTATTACTCATTAATTTTATTTATATTTTTATCTTTTTCTTTCCCATTGAGCCGGGGGTCTAAACGGGAGCAGCCTCTCTATCCCTTGGGATAGGGGTAAGGTTTGCCCTCATCACACCCTCCCCAGACCCTACTAATAGCGTTAGCTATGTGTGGGATTATACTGGGTACGTTTGGTTTGGTTTGGTTTGGTTTGGTTTGGTTTGGTTTGGTTATTTTTAGCAAGTGGTTCTAATTATGAAACAGACAGTCAAAAAAGAATAGAAAACCTACCTACAATCTGTTTCAAACATCATATTATAGAATACCCAGTTGCAGAATATGAATTTAAACCACATAAATGAGACTAAAATCAAGAATTTCATCTGAAAACTCACCTTTACACCAGCAGCAACCCATCATACACCAAAAAACAGAGACACCCAAGAAAACCTCAATTGTTCTTCCTTTCACTGAAGCACAAAAAAGAACACCCAATTAAAGAAAAGAGAAAAAGATTATTAAAGTTTGAATCTTTTAGAAAACCCAAGAAAGATTGGTGATTAAAATTGTTTGAAGAGGTTTGTGGGGAAATTTGATGTGGGAACCAACCATTTTTCTTGAATGTAATGATGAGGTGGAGTGTAGAAGTGGGAGGGGCTGTTTTCCATAGGCATGCTGCTTTGTTTTGATTTCTAAAAGTTGTGCTGTATGTGCTGGTTTTTTTTAATTGTTTGGACCTGTGTGTTAGTGCGCCGCTGGTGCATTTTAGCAGCCATCAGTCTTTGTCTATCCTCTTCAAAACCTTCCTTTTATGAAGCCAGTGCTGACCCTTTTTCCCTTTCTATTTAACACAGATTCCTTCAATAGTGCATCAATGGCCCTCTTGTTCCCACAGTACCTATTTTTTCAAAGGCTTTTTTAACTAGATTAGCACGTGCATTTAGTTTTATGCCCAACAAAAAGCAGCAGTTATGATATATAACAATACTAAGTTGGTGGTAATTCACTATCATACGACCGGCGTATTTTAATATAGCCCAGTTGATTTTCGCGGTTATGTTATTACCTATTTTAACTGGATTATATTAACCTGCGTGTAGTCAGCATTTTTCTATTATTTTTTCCAAATGTCTAGGTAGTTTTGTAAAATAATTTAAAGTGTGTCACAATTTAAACTTTTTATAAAATGAGAGAAAAAAAAAAGAAATCATTTGCTTCTTAAAGTCATCATATTGATCTAAAAGTGCCAGCATTACAAAAATAACAATGATAATCTACATGGAAAGGCACATGCTATCATCAAATTTGTTCATTTTGAAGTGGTCCTTAAGGCATCTGCAACTTTATAGAACCCTTGCAGATATGAGTATGAATCGAATGCGATATGCGATAATGAAAGTGCATCGAACACTTGGCACAAAAACAGTGACAAGATAATTGACGAGCATAAATCAAGAAATATAGTGGTAATGCAAATTTGTACATGGTTTTTTTCACTTATGTGGTGTGTGTTTGATGAGAAGAAAGCAAGTTATGACACGTTTTCATGTAAATTTTATTCAACCGAAAAATTATACCATACATTTAGACATGATTATTCAGGGACATGATAATCTACTCTTTTAAGTGGTTTGTGTTGAAAATATAAAGTAGCAGACAGGATTTAGTGCCCTTTTTGGTAGCTTTTAAACCATAAAAGATGTTAGGTTGTACATATTTTGTAGATTTAAACAGTACTGGTATATGTTTTGTCTATTTAAAAATTTACAGAAAACTACAACTTCTGTTAGTGGGCTATCTTAATAATAAGAGAAATGACACATTTTCGGTTAGTAGTTTTCATAATCTAGGTTAATTTCTATAAAGGCCCGTTGAAGGCGAATCCCGGATACAACTTAAAGTTTGTTAGTGCTAGATTATATGTCCACTGAGCCATGGGCCTAAGTTTGTTTAGCTTTTGCTGATTTGCTTTCTTAATTATACAGATTAGTATCATGACTAATTGACTATATATCATCCAACATTTCTGAACCACATAGAGAAGAACAACATGATCAACAATTTTATATTATGTTGCCTAGTGGATGGCAAGGGCACATATGTAAATGCAGAATATCAAAGTATTAACAATCATATTCAGATAGATCATGTAATCATAGTAAATGAACGGCCCAAAAATTATCATGATACTTAATCACTGAATAACAAATTAACTGCCTGCAAACATGCTAGTTAATTTTTCACTAAAAGTCATTTAATCCAAAGAGAGTTTTAAATTATTTACTGTACCAAAAGGATGTATCTTTTTCCCTTTCACTTTCATGAGTTACTTTGACTCTCCTTGATCTATATGGAAATGTTGTTTATTGACCAATCATATAATAAATAAAAACCGTGTTAATGCAATGTGGAATTGAGCAATAACATCAATTGGAATTCAATAGTAGAAGAAAGCAATTCGATCACCAAACGATTACCAAATCTTTATTGAAGCTAAACGATTACAATTGAACAAAGGAATTACAGGAATTGAATGAGAAAACAATCGGAATGAACTAACTAACAAGAACTGACCTAATCCCCCTTATTAACGAATTGTTAACAAACAATTAACTAATCAGGCCTTCAACTATCAAAGAATGACATAAAGAACCAGAAACAGACAAGATTAGTCCCTGAACTTTGAAACTTGTCACTAATATCCAACAAACCGCATGAAACATAAGTTGAACATGCAAAGTATGAAGTGATGGGAGAACTTATACAATCAACATTTAATAACAATTTCTAGTAACATAAACTTGCAGAAACTTCTTCTATGCAGCTACTTAAATAATCTTGATGATAATTAACAATTTTTACTTCCTACATAATTAGAACACATGGAAGCAAAGAAATTCTGTAAGTAAATAAAAAATAAAAATAATAAGAACCCAATAATTATGCAGCCTTTGTGGTTGTTAAGAGTAAGTATATATGATATATCCAAGTTTTTATTGATGTGATATGGTTAATAATCACATTATACCATTTCTCCATAACCAAATGAATCTAGTGTAGACAGTCTGTATACAACTTTACAGTTATATACTTGAATTTGTGCATAATGTTTCTGTTTACCAAAGCAAAGAAGTTGCTTTACTTCAACCCAAGTTATAATTCATGGAAGTGCAATTATACTTGATATGACAGATTTCAGACACCTAAACAATAAGCATGTTTACAATGGATCATCATCAATTTTTAACTTTTTTACCAATTTATATGTTCCGAAAGTTGCAAGTCACGATTAATAATCCTGCAATCTCACGCAAGATAATGACCGCACGTTACGCAACTTTGTTGAGCATGAGTCTGCCTAAGCAATGATTCTGTTCATAGCATAATCATTCTCAAGTTTCCATATCTACTAGAAACCTACATATAGAGCACTAGGTCTTTAAATGGAATTGTGCATAATAAGCATTTGAAGTATAAGGAATCAAGTCATCAACCATTCCTTACAAAACAGAATTAAGTATAGGAGTAGACTTATGTTAGATATGTTATAATGCGGTCTACCCTAAGAACGTTGCCTGAATGGTTGTTAGGAAGGTGTAGATCCTCGAAGAGTAGGGTTTAAAACATGTGATAAAGAAAAGCTAATGTGATATGCAAAATATAGCTATCTTTGTGTACCAATCAAAACTATGAATTGAACACTAAGAAGAATTAAAAAAGTGATCTACTTTATTAACTCAGGAATGATGAAGAGCACATGCACTACTATTTGGTGGTATCCATAGTGTCTATATGAGGGCTTTTACAGCTTATATCTTCGACCACAAGCAGTTCGTTGACCTTTGATTTTCTTAGCAACAGTTCATATTTTTCTCAGTATTTAAGGCTGCCTTGTGTTTATAGTTTCTTCCACATCAGTAACAATGACCAATGGTTACCACTCCTTTTTGGGCCTGGCCTTTATGTCACTTTGTTTGATTCAATCAGTATCAACTTCAGATGTAACTTTACCACCAAAAGTGCTAACTTTTTCATGTATTGGTCCCCTCTTTGATGACATTCTCATATCTTCTTTCTTGTCGTGTTGTTTGTTATTGTTTTACACAGGTTTACATTGTCTATTTAGGGCTCAAAGATGTTCAAGATCATATTCTCACTTCAAATTACCATCTTAACCTCCTTTCTGGTGTCTTTCAAAGGTCTTAAATTATGTTTTTTCATCTCAAAACTCTACGGGCAACGATATATTCTCATTACTGATCATATTTATTAATATTTGTTCCTCATAGAAAAGAAGATGCAAAGCAATCCATGGTTTATAGCTACAAACAAAGCTTTTCAGGATTTTCTGCAAAAATTAATTCAACACAAGCAGCCACCTTAGCCGGTATGCGAGAGTAGTTTTATTTTATCTCAAATATCTAGTTTCTTAATATTGATTTAACATAAATAAAAAATATTTCAGAAATGGAAGGAGTTGTATCAGTGTTCAAGAGCCGAATACTGCGGTTACACACAACTAGAAGCTGGGATTTCATGGGTCTCAACTTAAACCCTACTGCTGATAAGTCAAATCCATTGCAACTAACTCATGGGGACAACACAATTGTTGGCATATTTGATACTGGTAATGTAGATAAATATTTATGTAGCATAGAAAATGCACAATAGCAGTTAGATATACTTTTTGTAATTTAACAAACAAATACACAAACATACTCAGTATAATCTCACTCATAGCAGAGCTATTGGTAAGGTCTGGAAGGGTGTGAGAGGGCAAACCTTACCTCTATCCCAGGGGATAGAGAGACTGCTCCAGCTAAGACTTTTTGTAATTTATATAATTGTTATTATTGATAATGAATCAGGCATCTGGCCAGAATCTAAGAGTTTCCATGAAGAGCCTAACATGCATCCAATTCCAAGAACTTGGAAAGGCAAATGTGTTAGTGGACAGAATTTCAATCCCAAAAAAGCTTGTAATCTAAAGCTCATTGGGGCCCGCTATTACCTCGAAGGATATGAGCAAGAACATGGCACGCTGAATACTAGTGAGACCACAGAATACCGATCACCACGTGATGCAATCGGCCATGGGACCCACACGGCTTCGATAGCAGTGGGGTCCACTGTTAAAACAGCTAGCTTTTTTGGGTTTGGACAGGGTACGGCTAGAGGAGGTGCACCTAGAGCGCGGTTAGCAGTGTATAAAGTGTGTTGGGAGGATGGGAAGTGTAGTGAAGCTGATATTTTAGCAGCTTTTGATGATGCAATTAGTGATGGAGTTGATGTGATATCGGCTTCTTTTGGTTCACCACCACCACTGCTTCCTTTCTACAACTCGAGTACTGTTATCGGGTCTTTCCATGCTATGCAGAAGGGCATTAGTGTCATTTTCTCAGCTGGAAATAATGGACCAGATCCATCTGTTGTCCAAAATGTTGCTCCTTGGAGTACATGTGTTGGTGCTTCATCTATTGATCGAAATTTTCCAACACGCATATTAGTGGATAATAGTCTTTTTGTCACGGTAACTAACTTAACTACTTTCTTTATTGAATGTAATGTCTTAAACATGCTCCTTAACACAATAATAAAAAGAAAAAATAAATTAACTTTTTCTCTGCAGGGAGAAAGCTTTAATACTGAACTTATAGAAGCAAAGCTTGTTGTAGCACGCAGATATTTCCGTGGAGGGTACTCTCACTCTCTATAAACACACACACATATGTATAGAGATATATCTATATATATACATATCATGTTGTTTTACAAGGCCAAATTAAGATTACAGGAATTCTAGTAATGAATTAAGCTATAAGTCAAAGTTGATGACTAATAACTAACAGAAAGAATGCATTTTAGTGAATGTATGATTATGTTATGTTCTAAAATTTCCTAAACCAAAAGTAAATGAACTTACAGGATATGCAAAATGGATAAGTGGAGAAATAAGAGTGCAACTGGGGCAGTGATCCTGTGTTTCTCAATCCAAGGACCAGTTGAGATTGAAGATGCAGAAGTAGCAGTTTGGTTGGCGAACGCCACAGGATTGATCTTTGTAAACTCGCCTACTCGTCAGTATGTTGAGGTGGATATAATCCCCACCATCCGCATTGATATGATTCAGGGTACTAAACTTAACAATTACCTGTCTCAAAGCATGTAAGAATTTGTAATTCATTTTTTAAACAGTTGCGCGTTTGCATTAGTATAAGTTAATTGTATAGTAATGGAATTAGTTTCTTGAAAAATGAAGAACGAACCAAACTAAGGTGCGCATATTTCCAAGTAAGACGGTTATCAAACAATCACCAGCACCCGTTGTTGCAGATTTTTCATCAAGAGGCCCGAGCTCCATTTCACCTGATATTCTCAAGGTAGTTAAATAACTTAAATCCACTTCCAATATTTAATCTTATAAACTATATAAAAGTTTTTTTTAATATACCAGCCGGATATAAGCGCTCCAGGAATCAGCATATTAGCAGCATGGCCTCCTGGAATATCTCCAACTTCAACAGATATTGATGAAAGATCCGTGGAATGGAACTTCCAGTCAGGAACATCAATGTCATGCCCTCATGTATCAGGTGTAGTTGCTCTCCTCAAATCAGTGCATCCTGATTGGTCTCCAGCAGCCATTAAATCTGCCATGATGACAACAGGTAATTATGATACAGAGCGGAAGTACAAAAGATAAACAGAGAGTATTTCTTAAGAAAAAGTCGATATACTATTTAATTGAACACTGAAATTAAGAACATAAATCATGGCAATCAGTGATTTACACGTTTTTACAATAAAACAAGAAAGATTTTAAAATAGCTAAAATTTAGGAAAAGTTTTCATTGGTGAAATCGGGCCTTAAATGATGGACTCCGGCTCGTCAAGACCTTTCCGTCACTACTAATTGGCCCTGTAACTCCACTCGTAGCCCAAGTTACAGTCTTTTTATGTTTGGGCCTTTTTCTGCCATGTTAACTCTTGGCTCAGCTCCTTATCAAATTAACAACAAAATACGAACAATATCACTAATTCAACAAGTATGCTTCTTTAACTTTGTCAAATGTATATGAACAGCCTACAAGACAGATATAAATCGCGATACCATATTATCCGGAGGAACAAATGAAGAATCTAGTCCATTTGACATAGGAGCCGGCCACCTTAACCCGTTAAAAGCCATGGATCCCGGTCTAGTTTACGACACGAAGGCTGATGATTACATTCTCTTCCTCTGCAACAACGGCTACACAAAAGATCAAATCAAGAGAATAACCGGGACTACTGTAACCTGCCCAAAAGAACACACGACCAACGCGAACCTAAACTATCCATCCATCACAGTTTTCAGCCTCCAGTCTACCATGACTATCAAAAGGACGGTTCGAAACGTGGGTTACAAGAAAACATCCATTTACTTTGCTAGCATTGTTAGTCCTAATGGTGTAGAGGTTACAGTGTGGCCAAGAATCTTGTGTTTCTCGTATTTTAGCGACGAAAGTTCCTACTATGTAACTCTCAAACCACAGAAGTTGTCCCAAGGGAGGTATGATTATGGTGAGATTGTTTGGTCTGACGGGTACCATACCGTTAGGAGTCCGCTAGTTGTGTGTGTTGATACTGCAACTCTTGCTTCCGCCGTTGATGATCAATATTCTGAAGCTCTAGATCAACCTGTGGCTGGTGCTTAGACAAACAAATCTTTCAATGTAGTTGAATATGACCCCTAAAAAGCTGAATAAAATGTAGTGCCAATCACAGTCTTGCCTGTTACATTATCAGATTTTCATTGCAATGTTCTATATCTTTCAAGTTAGTTATATCATTGTTGTAATATTTGATTTTGGTTTACGCAACATATGTGTTCGACGAAATGCTTGACTGAAATTCGAAAGGTAATGTAGCCATGTGGTAATGTTCATACAAAACGAAGAACAGATTAAGGTGAAATTACGCTTGCATTGCTGAAGAGAAATGATCAATCAATGCAATAATCTCCACAATTGATTCACCATAACCTATATCTACCGCGGTATAGCTATGTAACTGCAATCGTTTAACGAGTAGACCGGATTACTTGGTAAACTCAAGTTTGGCTCGATAGCTAACAAATGTTACATATTTTTTAATAAGTTACATCTTTACAGCTATCGTTTCAATATTGTCGGTATAAACTCATCGTTCTCGATGAGATTTGCCCTGCCATTTCAAATGACTTTAATGTGGAATTCACCTAAAGTGTAATAAACATCATCGAGATGTATCATCCTCAATAAGGTTTTTTTGTCCGGACCGGATAGCGAACCAGATGCTTTACCGGTCCACTAGTTAAACCAGTCGGACTAGATTCAACAACGGGGAGATTTTATAAATTATATATGATTTAAATGTTCAAAAATATATGATTTAAAAATAGAAAATATTATATATATATACACACACACACATATATATAGTAAATTACTATTCGAGTCCTTGATATTTTTTCCATTTTAACTAGTTGAGTCACTTATGTTTCAAAACCTTGTTTCGAACCCTGACATTTCATTTTTGCCTCAATTTGAGTCCAGATGACTAACTCCGTTTGATTTTCTGTTAATTTTTTTCTATAAAGACTGTAGGTACTCAAATAGTTATTATATATATATATAGTGTCTTCAACGGGTTCCTCTTCTTACTAGTTAGTCCCGTGACTTCTTCAGAAGAGGAAGTTCTTCAGAGGACTTTCTTCTTCTTAGAATTCTCTCTCTTCTAAATATCCTTATTCAGGTAATAAGTTGACTTCTCCCTCTACACACAACTACCGTTCTTTTTTGTCTTTCTTACTGGGTCAACGTCTCTTTTGCCTCATTCTTCGGGATTTGGTTTGTGTGAACAAGATGCTCCTCGGTTATTGTGTTGTCGTATTACTTGTTTACCGGGAGGAGAGGCCTTACCCTTTTATTACTTCGGGATGCTGAGGATCCTTCTCTGGCGGAGTCTTCTCTTGATGTAATCTTCAATTCTTTATATCTTTTAATTAGGGGAGGGTAATGAGAGCCACGTCATCAGAAGGTAATCCTAATATTAAGCATATATCTGGTGGAAGTGATAAGCATGAGGAATAGATAAGCATCCCATCTAATAATATGTCTTTAGTTTAATGGTATCAAAGATCTCAAACAATCAAAGGTAATGAGGAGGTCATGCTAGTAATATAAGTGGATCAAAATTATTTTAGAAAGGATTAAAAACATTGATGCGATGGTAATTCCGTAAAAGTTCAATTTTCTTAAAAAATTTAGAAGGTCCAATTTTCTTAAAAATAATTTAGAAAGGACTTTCTTTCTTTAATCAAATTAGAACTGATGCGATGGTAATTCTGTAATTAATCGGAAATTGATGATAAAAAAAGGTTTAATTTCATGTATACCCTTACAAACATGGGTAAATATCATGTATATCCGATCAAAATTAAAAATATCAAATATACCCGATCTAAATAAATTTTTGCTTTATGACTATTCTACCCTTTTTTTTTACTTTGTTTCACTAATAACTAGTTTCATCAATTTTAAGTTATTTTACACGATGTAATTTACACAATATGGTTGTGTCCAATGGTTTTTTATTACGCGTTACATTGTGTGTATACCAAATTTTACATACGCGAATGCATGAACCAGAAACGGGGTCATAAATGGAACCAATACTCCTCACTTATAAAACTTACGCATGTACATATGTCGTCTCCTAATGCCTTCTTATGCTTTTTTTTTTAAAATAACTATGTAAAAAAATTTTACCTCCCTCATAATATGGTATAGTTGAAATATACACTACAAGATTTTTTGTCTAGGACGAATTAGGGATGAGACCGATACCGTACCGAAAATACCGGTACCGAATTTATCGTTACGGTACCGGTTCAGTATGGTACCGGTACGGTATGGGTAATCGTTACAAAATATTCATATCAAGATGGTATCGGTACTGTACCGGTACTGAAAATACCGGTACCAAATTTATGAAAAAATGGGTACCGATACCGAACATATCGGTACAGGTACTCGGTGCCAAATGCTCATCCCTACGACGAAGCTGTACCGACGACAGAAAGTGAAATGTCGTCGGCATAGCCTATACCAACAGAAAGTGAAATGGCGTTGGTAATGGTCATCCTATGCCTACGACTAGTCAACGCTAAAGGGTTGTCGTTATACATTGATTTTCTTGTCGTGATAGTGGTGTAAATAAAAGAAACATTATTGCACGTAAAAGAGGAAAAGTTACAATGTTTTGCTTGATGATCACTTTTAGTATTCGGCTTTGTTGATCTGTAATAAATTGTAATTCTTTCCTTCGAATTCATATAAATTAACTTGTGTTTTTCCAAAACATGGAATTTCCCAAACAAACATTTTTAATTCAAAGTTTGACGTTGAACAATCCACACTCTATTTTAATTTATCTAAGTGAGTAAAGAATATCGTATCACCACTCTCGAATTCACACCATGACTAGGTAGGTGAGGAATTTAAGATTGTGAATTTTTTTGTTGGTGATAATTTATTAACCCATAAGACGGTGGAGTTTTATTTCTTAACCCATAAACAGGGGCGTATTGAACCCCGAGTTTCGAAATTGTAGTAGAAAGCTATATAAAAAAATTTTGAAAACCGTAAAAAAAGGGGATGAAAAGTAACAGATGGAGACGAAAATATGTGGTTGAGCAAAATACCCAACAAACGCATGGTCTGGACAGAAGCATAACTAGATCTGAGCAAAAAAGCCGTTCTGGTGTAGATCTTAACGGGAGCCGGAGACCATTCTAATCGGAAACAAACATGGTGACGTGTTTGAAAAATGAGAGAGAAAGGTGCTTTGAAATTAGAAAGAAAAAAACATAACTGAATACACCACTGCACTTGAAATTGGAGAAAAAAACATTTTCATTGGAGTCTTTGAGATCATTTCTGTATAATTTCTACTATCTTTTGTGTTTCTAAAATATGTATATATTTTATTCTTATCTAATTATTTGAGATTGGAGCAGGATCTTTCAGCATTTCTGAATTCATATCCATTCCCGGAACCCACAGATCCAGGATTGCCATTCACGGAACCCACATTTGTTTCATCTCCAATTCCATCTTCTCCTGGCACATGAGCTTCATCTCCAATTTCATCTTACAAAAAAACTTCCAACAAGAATCAAAACAAGTCTAGAGAATGAATCGATAAAAGGGTAAATTAATTTAAAACCCATTTTTGTAAATATTTTCTTAACTACACTTAATTGGTAAATAAGTTTTCTAACTACACCTTTTAGAAAAAAAAAAACTCTAAATGTAGTTTAACTTTTCTTTCTTTTTATATTTTTATTTTATTTTATATATTTAAATTATGTAAAATATTATCCTGTTTTTAAAACGGTCCGACCGGCCCGACCAATGAACCTCTATAGCCACCGGTTCAACTACCGGTCCGGTTTTCAAAACATCGTCTCTCCCTACTGTAAAATGAAATCATTTCTGAGTTCTAATCTTTTAAATATTGCATACGTTATTTTATTTAATAAAAACCTAATTACATTACTTCATCCGGTTTTTAAAACCGGTCCGACCGGTCTGACCAGTGAACCTCTTAGGCGTGCGGTTCGCTACCCGGTCTGGTTCTGAAAACCTTGACCTTACCTGACCCGAACAATCAAACTGAACCGAACCAAAATTTTTTATATCCGGCTCTATAAAATTGGAGTATCTAAAAACAGTGAACCCATAGAAAAAATTCCTGGATCCGACACTGCCCATAAGACTAGGTAGGTGAGGAATTTAAGATTGTGAATTTTGTGAGGAATTTAACGTGAACCTTGCCCGGGAACGACCAAATCAACTACGATGTCCGGCTTAAATTTCGTTGTACCAATAATATAAGTATGTATATTTTTTTAAAAAATTTAAAAATATAAATATGTATAATTGAGTCTAAACAGTTAATGTTCAGACATGATTCTAATGAGAATTTAAGAATTTTATTTAAAAAAACTAAATATTAATGTTAAACCAAACTTATCTATAAAATATGTCTTGTTTCTCCTTCAAATGTTGACTTAGAGATTAAGATTTAGCAGAATAATTAAACCAAATCCACATGTCTCCAAACAATGCCAAGATAATCACCACCTCCTTTCTATGACTTCCCGTCCCCACATCCTGCTTCATACAGCGACCCTAATCGGACTTTAGCAGACGATTGTTTGATTCCATTTATTACCATAAAACCTAACAGTTTCTCAACTGTTTGTTGTTCAAAATCGCAGAAAATGGCCACAAATCTAAGAAAATTTAAGCGATTTGCTTCGATATTAACGAAACAGACCAATCATCTCCGGAGACTGTCTTCGTCGCCGGCGTCTTCCGGCGTTTTAGCTTCTGCCGACGGTCAGATTCTGCAACCGGCGAAATCAATAAACCTTTACACCGCAATCAATCAAGCACTTCATATAGCTTTAGATTCTGATCCTCGGTACTTTTTTTACAATCTGTTTTGATTAAATTACTTGCTTTGAATCTAGGTATATTCTTCATAGTTTATGAATTTCATGAATTATTGCTAATTAATTTATTCTTTTTTTTCTTTAATTTGCCCTAACATGAAAATAATTTTGATATAATTTAAGAATTTCATGAATTATTGATAATTAATTTATTCCTTTTTTTCTTTAATTTGCCCTAACATGAAAATAATTTTCATAGTTTAGGAATTTCATGAACTATTGCTAAATAATTTATTCCTTTTTTTTCCTTTAATTTGCCCTAACATGAAAATAATTTTCATAGTTTAAGAATTTCATGGATTATTGCTAATTAATTTATTCTTTTATTTCTTTAATTTTCCCTAACATGAAAATAATCAAAATATGTTTTGGATGAGTTATCTGGAAGATTATATATGAATTTGAGTTGGTTTTGGGAGCACATATGAATTATTGAGTTTTTGTTATTGCTAATCTTTACTTGAAGGTGCAATATATATGTAATTATGTATATGTTAATATGTGTTTTGAGTGTGTGTTTAATTGCTTCATAGGTCTTATATCTTTGGGGAAGATGTGGGATTTGGTGGTGTGTTCCGTTGCACAACCGGATTGGCTGATCAATTCGGTAAACATAGGGTTTTCAATACCCCTCTTTGTGAACAGGTAATTTTATCAAGAACAATCTCACAAGTTGACTTTTAAGCTACCCATATTTGACTTGAAGTCTCAAATTTCTTAAGAAGTTTGGGACGCATATGATATAGATATGACAGTTACTGCAGTTAAAAAGATTGTGTTTTTTATTCAAGTTTGTTTGTTTACAACAGGGTATTGTTGGATTTGCTATTGGTCTGGCAGCCATGGTAAATTTCTAAATATTTTGTACCATCTTGGCATATAATTGTGGCCATGGTTTATTGTCCTTACTTTCGTAACAGGGGAATCGCGCTATAGCGGAAATTCAATTTGCAGATTACATTTTTCCTGCTTTTGATCAGGTATTTATCTGCTGGTTTATCACATCCAAACAGTTGGCATTGATCTCATCAGTTTTCTTTCTTGTAGATTGTCAATGAAGCTGCTAAATTCAGATATCGAAGTGGTAACGAATTTAACTGTGGAGGTAACATTTTCTGGACTTCACTATACTTTTGATATTCTTTTATTACAGTTATTTTATTTTTCTTTTTTGGTTTGCTAGGTTTAACAATAAGAGCACCTTACGGGGCTGTGGGTCATGGAGCGCTTTATCATTCACAGTCTCCTGAAGCATTTTTTTGCCATGTTCCCGGTCTCAAGGTTTTGAGTTGTTCATGAGTTCTAGTTTATTTGTGGATCCCGTTTGCTCGTATATAATTCTCTGGTTTTATCCTACTAAATTTTATCCTAGGTGGTTATACCCCGAAGTCCAAAGGAAGCAAAAGGATTGTTGCTGGCCAGTATTCGTGACCCAAATCCTGTTGTGTTTTTCGAACCAAAGGTCATTTCCTTCCTATGATCAAGTTTAAGCTTTTATATGGGCATGTTGGGCAATGGGTCAAAACGGGTTGGGTGAAACAAGCCAGGTTGTCTTGGCCAAAAAACACTCTTTTGTCCATTTCTTCATCATCATTAATGTGTTGGTTATGATTATAAAACAAAGTTATTACCATAAAAATCTGTCTGTGATTAATACAATTTAGGATGTTGAATGCATTAAAAAGCCTTTGGACATCAAATCAGCCCATTTGAATCATTCCCTTTCAGCTAAAATCTTTTATTTGATGTCTAAAATAAAACACAACCCGAATCATAGTCATTCATAAGTTAATCCCTTAATGGGTCAATATTTTCCTATTTAGTCATCATCATTGTTGATAAGTTTTTTTTCTTGAATTTAGCTTTTCTAAGATCTATAGGTATGATGTAAATTTCTTAACTTTTTGTTGGAATTTTTAGGGGCTATACCGTTTGGCCGTAGAAGAGGTTCCTGAAGGGGATTACACATTGCCTCTATCTGAGGCGGAGGTATTAGATTTATGGGGCATTTACATATATCCCCTTACTAAGTTCCTTTATTACATATTTACCCAACCCTAAAATTTAATTACATATTTTCCCTTCCTAAAACCTATATATTACATATTTATCCAATTCATTTAAAATAACTTATTTTATTACCATTTTACCCTTAATGAACCAATTAAAGTGCTATTTACATATATCCCCTTCCTAAATATATCAATTACATATATCCCCAATTTCAACCCAAACCAAGTCGATGTTAACACGAGCATATCGAACGCTAATAAATCCAATTGGAGTCGAACTTTTTAATCGTTAACACAAGATTCATGAATTAATCACTATTTAATCATTTAGCTTCCAAAAAAATCACTCTATAAAGTTATAGAAACAATAGCTTTCAAAAAAATTTCATCAAAAAGGCAATACATAGCTTCCAAAAAATATATAAACAATATGAACCATAAATCCAAAACAGTCAAACCAACATTAGCTTCCAAATATTCCAAATATTGTAATTGAAGAATTTTAAGTTAATTGGGGAAATATGTAATTAAAGTTAGGGGTTTTCATTATTTGTGAGGGGCAATTGGATAATTTTAAGTTAATTGGGGAAATATGTAGTTAAAGTTAGAGGTTGGGGATATATGTAATTTAGAAGTTTAATAGGGGGAAATATGTAAAAAAAACCTATATTTATAAATCACTCGATTTTCCTATACGTCAATTTTTTTTAAAGTTATGACGCCTAATCTTGATGAAATTCATTGCTTGAACATTAGGTTATTCGAGAAGGTAGTGACATAACTCTTGTTGGCTGGGGAGCTCAGCTCACCACCATGGAACAAGCTTGTGTTGATGCTGAAAAGGCAAGAAAATAGTTAGATTTCAAATGGCAAAAGTTTTTAGATTCAAAAATGGAAACAATATCGGATTTTATGTCATATTTTGCAGGAAGGAATTTCTTGTGAACTTATAGATCTAAAAACGCTATTACCTTGGGATAAAGAGACAGTAGAAGCCTCAGTTAGGAAAACAGGAAGGCTGCTGGTACAAGATTCTCATATACTTATAAAAAGATGCAATCTTTATAAATTATTTTCATTCTCATGCTCATTGACAACTTTGTTTTTACTTTTATTTTTATTTTTATCGTATGTAGATTAGTCATGAAGCTCCTGTTACAGGTGGATTTGGTGCTGAAATATCTGCATCAATCGTCGAACGTTGCTTCTTGAGGGTAAGTCCTATTAACCCAATTTCTAGAATATTAGTATGAAAATTGAAATTGCTCAAAAAAGTTGGTTAAAAAGCTAAAAAGTTGAAAAAAAATTTAGTTGAAAGCACCTGTAGCTAGAGTTTGTGGTCTGGACACTCCATTCCCTCATGTTTTTGAGCCATTTTACATGCCTACAAAGAACAAGGTTAGTACCCATTTGGTAATTAGTAGCCACAGTTGTAGACTGTTGCCAAGACTGATATTGAAATTTTGGTGCAGATACTTGATGCAATCAAAGATACAGTTAATTTCTAAACATGGTCATGACTCATGGTTGCTTCTTCAATTGCCTGAGTATGTTGTGCCTTCAAGATCAAGAACAACTGACACAAAACAAAATGAATGAGCATTTTGTAATATTTATTTTCTTGTATTAATCACAATGTAACTTTCAAGGGTTTATAACCCGCTTTTAATAAACTTATTGAAATACAAAATTTCATGAAATTAATAATAAACAGTGGATCCTAGCAAAAAAAATGTCATTTTATTATATTTTTTTCCAACAAGGGGGAGGCAACCAAACAAGTACCAAAAGCATCCGCCCCTCACTCTATACGACTTATATTGGTGCTATACGACACGTATAGATGGAGCACGGGTCCTATAGCTAAAATGTCAAACCGACAATGTTCATACATATCACATGTTGCCTAATACGGCCGTATTAAATCCAATACGGTTGTGGTTTCTCATATAGTGGTAGTGTAGGGATTGCATTGACCATTTCGGAGTCTATAGACGGTGTCCTCGTCCATATTATATCCACCGACTTATTGATGAATGAAGACTTATGACAATATTTTAATTTTTTTTTCTTAATAATTTAGTATTTCAAGTTACATTTTTCATCAATTTAAACTTTTGTATGACATTAAAATTGTAAATTCGCATCAAAACAAATTTTTTTTTTTTAAATCTAAACTGCCGATTTGTTGTCTGTTTCGATCCTAAAAACATTTGCTGCTAGAAGAGAATATGAAGAGTTTCCAATGATCAATAAAAAAACTTTTTTTTCACGTTTTTTGAACAAGAAATATAAGTTACCAAGTTTCACAAAAGAAGAGCTCTTTTAATAGAGGTTAAAAGCATTATTGTACAAATTAATAACAACCACTTTTACATCCGGCTCGAACCTATGGTTAACATTTTTCTTTAACAATATGTAAAACAGTTTTTTTATAATCAAGTTTTTTTTAACAGCAAAAACTAGATATTTTAGGATAATTGAATTTTTTCGGAACAACACCTAGAATATCAAGAGTAGCCCACCAAAGGAAAAACCCCTAACTAGGTAAACCCCCTGACCTAACCACAGACCCTTTTTTTGCTGTTGTCAGAATTCAAACACAAGACCTCCACTATAGAAAGTCTTGGGGCTAACATTGCACCAACTGGCTAACGATTTTTATAATCAAGTACACATCTCTTACTTCGATACAAACACAAAATCTAATTTAATGACTTCTACCAATCAAAAACTAGTGAAAGTAAATCTCACGGAACAAACTGAAAAAAAAACACAATTAGAAAAGCTAAAACTAATCATCTTTCAATTTCAATTGTTTCATTGAAATAAATGCAATTACACATCTAAATATCCCAATTTAAATCTTCAACAAACACAGTTCTTCACCAAAAACACACCACAAACCAAATATGTGCTCTTCATCCATAAGAATCTACAAAAAAGAAAAAAATGTCCCAGAAAACTGTTTGGTTGAGTCATGAGATTTTTATTGGAAATTAAACTTCATTTACAGGATTTTAACTGTTTGGTTGAGAGGAAGTTATGAGATTTTAATTAGAATTTAAATTTCATTCATTGACGAGTTCTTTTGAACTAAAACATTAAAATAAAATACTTTATCCATATTTTTATAATTTAACTAAAACATATCATTTTATAAAAAAATCGTTTATTTTTTAAAAACCTCTCATATCTTATTCCTTCTATTTATAAATCTAAAAACATGGTCAAGAAATTAGTACGGTTAAGATTCTACTGTTTATTTCGTTATAATTTTAAGATAAAGATATGGTTTAAAGAATTATAATTTAGAGTAAATTACAAATTGTGTCCTTTAACAATATATGAAATTACAGATATTGTCCTTTGGCTTCAATAATTACACTAGATGTCCTTTTTTTGAAATCTTTGCACACATTTAGTCCTTTACACTAACTGGAGTTATATTTTTCAGTTAAATCTAGTCATGTCTTGCACATGAGGCTAAAATTGTCATTTTACATAAAAGGACTATTTGTTTTATATACTGAAAGAAATTGTGAGGGTCATTTTGAAATACTAAATAGAAACAAAAATATATAAATAGAAATATTAAGTAAAAACAAAAATATATAAATAGGTTTAATGTGGAAGTGGGGTATTAGCATTAAACCATTGACATCATATCATCATCATGTTCCTCCGAAGACCTTCAAACCGCCATTGCCGCTTTACCTTGTTCATCCGCAGACCTTCAAACCACCACCACCATCGCCGCTTCATCTCTGTTCTTCTCCGGCTAGAGACACCGATTCACCTCCCCTATCTTACTCAGCTTAACTGTGTTGAAATCAAACCAAAAATCAAAATGCAAATCGTGATGAAGAAATCCACAAACATATAATTTTACAACTGTAGGGCATAACTTTTTGCAGAACCAGAACCACGACTGCCATCCCCGCTTGTCACCACCCCTAGAACCACCGTTTTGCTATTGTCAACCTATGACTTCAAAATACACGATTTTGAGTCGGCTTTTAGAGCCTGGTGGTGTGGAGAAAACCAACGCCGGAGTTGCTATGGTGGATTTGGGGGAAAACTTCGGTTGATCTTTATCTTTATCATGACCCTCCTACCAAAATCACTGTCACCCCCAAAATCAACATCCCAAATCATATTGAAATTTACGCAACAAAAACACACCATATGAACCAAAGCAGGGTTTCTGTAAACATACGCAACAGAATTTGTGGATTTTCTTCCCGAAACTAATATGAGTACTTGTACTTCATCTTCAAGATCTGCACCCACGTGTTGATGATCTCTGGCAGCCATTGGTAAGATCTTCGTGGCAGCAAGTTCTTCTGTTCCAGATGAGGAATGGGGGCCGGCGGTAGAAGAAATAAAAAAAGTTGAAGAACTAATATGACGAATCAGAAATCGAACCACCATTAGTGATCCATACCAGATCAGAAGAGGCTAGGGCAAATAAAAAATCGATCGATTCATGGTGGTGGTCGCCCCTTTTCCCCTTAAAAATCGATCTGTTCATGTTGATGACAGGTGGAGACGAACGGTCAGGTGCCGATGGCAGGGGCGGGAGGATGGAAAGATAGGGGAGAGAGGGGATGATGGTCTAACCTAGTCAACCCTTTTTATATATACATATTTATTTTCATTTAAGTTTATAAACTTTGAATCAATTACACAAATAGTCCTTCAAAGAGTATAAAGACAAATTTACCCTCATGTGCAAGACACATGACTAAACTTAACAGAAAAAGTTAACACCAGTTATTGTAAAGGACGAAATGTGTGCAAAGGTTTGAAAAAAAGAACATCCAATGTAATTATTAAAGACAAAGGACAGTATCTATAATTTCATATATAGTTAAAAGACAAATTATAATTGACACTAAAAAGTATCATCTTAATCTCATTTCTTATCTTTATAATTTTAAAAAAATAGTTAAGGAATTAATATATTTAAGATTCTAGTATTTATTTTCTTATAATTTTAATAATAAAGATAAAATTTAAATTATTTAATGTAAGACCATTTTAATTTAAATTTTATTTTTTTACTCATAAGTTAAAAGATATGGTATACAACTATGTTGATATAAATTCTATAAGAAATTGAATTTCCAAATCCCAAAACTGTTAGAACTCGCAAATAATTAAAAATAAAGGAAGAGATTGGCCTCAGAGATCTTGGTGGATAAGGAATCATCAAATGAGATAATCTCATCAAGAGTAGCAAATATCTTTCTTACATCACCGGCCAAAACAAAATCAGATAAAATCAATTCGAAAAAACTTTAGCAGTACCATAACGAGTCAACAATGGAGTTTAAGATCACCTTCCTCTTCAAATAAAAACTATTACGAAGAGAAAATCATTGGGAATCCGAATGATTGTTTTCATCATCCTCGTTATCAACAATAAAACTAATTGGACATACAAATGTATCTACCTCGTCACCGGAAAACCCTAGCAATGGGGAATCAGGAGCTAAAGGTAGCCACATATAGAATTCAAAATATATGTGATCGAAATATTTCATTTCGCCTAACGATAGATCCCTTAATCCACCGATTGGACTGCGATCAAGAGATTTGCAATATTAGGCGAGACGATGAAACTATATGAACTTATTCAAAAGAACAAACAGAATTTCAAAATTAGAAATTGGATGAAGACGATGAATTGAAGAATGTATACCAGATCTTGCTCGATGAGTGGCGTATTAGGGTGCGTCTGTTTTATATATAGATAACGACGGACGGGGTGCTGGAAACCCTACGTTGCTTGGGCTGGAGGCTTATAATTTGTTATGGGCTTCTTTTTAAATGGGTGAAGCCCACTAAGATTTTTACAAAATTAGCTTGCATTATAGCCTTATAGGTATAGCCATCGGGTGTACCGGTGTAGTAGGGTGTGTTTATTGGTTCGGTTAACAGTTTATTCAGAATTGATTTTTTTAACCATTATCCGTTAACTGAACCGAATTGGATATGTACTAACCGAACCGAATAAACCGATTTAAAAAAATTATATATCCGAATAAACTGAAGTACTTAACCGTATTGGAAATATGTCTAACCGAATAAACCGAATCATATTAAGATGTGAGATACAACCGATACGAACCAGATTGGATAGGGTTCAAACCGATTTGGATCAAAACCGTTTTTTTTTTCTTTTTTTTTTTCTCGTCTCACCTCGACTGATAGGTAAGTTGATGAGATGGCAAATCAATTGAGTTATATTTTTAGGTTATAGTGAAATGTTTGGTGCACTAGTCGAATTGGTTAAACTAGACTTAAAAACGAGATAACCTCGGTGTTAATTTTAAACAATATGTATATGCCATATAAAAACTAAATACTATATTGTTATGTTAGGCTATATTTAAAATAAAAAATATAATATATACTGTTTTAGAATAGCAAAAGAGAAGTTATTGAAGATAATTATTTTTAAGAGAATAGTATTTAATTTAGTTACCTAAAAATATAACATCAATATTTTCCTAGTTGACTCATTTGTTTTTAAGGTTACAAGTTCAAATCAAAAAGAATATTAGGGTAAGAATAATTTATCGAAAAGAGAATCAACATATGAGTTTAAAATCCCAGATATGACAAATAGTAGGGTAAGAATTTACACCTTAATTGCTCGTAACATTCCACATACCACAGTGATGTTAACTCTTGCACGTTCGTTAGATCTCCGAGGATCGTCCGATCTCTACTGCTAGGTGACTCAAAAACGTGAATTTACTTTTATACTCTTTTCCCTCTATTGGCCTAAAATCACGAAGCAAACGGAGAATGAGACCTACTAAGACTACCTAGGGTAAACCATAGCTTCCCCTCCAAGTTTCACAATTTACAATTAGACCCTCCATAATTCTATCTTGGTGTGTTTGGATTCCCAAAGTTAGTTTGACATCACGTTTCCCTTTATTTACATTATAAACAAACCCGTACAACAAAGTTGCCAAAAATTCGGGACGTTACAATTTTCAAAATGGCGCTTTAGATTTTGGTTAAGGTGTTTTACACCTTGTCGTGAACTCAACATGGCGTTTTAGATTTTGTTCATGGCGTTTTACAAGCGTGTTTTTATGGGGGCGAACAATTTTTTTCTTTTGGACGCATTTGCCCTTTTCCCTTTGACGACGTGTTGCGCCCTGGTGCCTTCCTACACTTTCTATGGTTTTGGTCCTTTCTACAATATCCCTCCCATATTATACCTCTTAAATAAATTTTGTCTCGACATTTAAAAATGAATTTAACTAGAATCAAGAAAGAACTAAAGTATATATATTTGGCAGGTGTTTCAATTATGTAATTCGGTTCGGTTTTAAACTGTTTTGTTTCGGTTTTATTGGTTTGAAACCGAATATGGAACACCACCAACTTTTTCCAAAAGCTAAGGAGAAAAAGATTGAGATGATTCCTCCAGACTGCATGCAAATCAAATTCGTAGACCATAAAAGCAACAGAAATTGTACATGTTAATAGATACAAGCCAAATGCAAGTTCCTTTCAACATTTGAATGGCCAATTCCAAACTAAAAACATTATCATACACGATTAATGAACGATTACATTAATAACCATGCAAATGTAGTAGACTCGCGCCTGTTAGATATGCGGACCAGTGGTTCTCTTGATATTCCAGGCACACTACTTGAAAAAACAAGTGCACAGAATCTCTTTGCATGAGTTCAGTCAAGTCTTCCTTTTACAATCTGTATTCTGGTATTCACCATTGCCCAAAGTGAAAGGTCCTGAGACAGCCATTGACTATTCGGGCTCAAAAGACTGTAAATTTATATTTATGAGTCGGTTGAGATGGTTTCTTTTTGGGTTTTCGGGTCTGGTGTCAGAGCCACGCCATTTCCCTTAACGTCCTTGATGAATGTCCTGAGGCAGCCATTGACTATTCGGGGTGCTGATCCATCACAGAACCGTTTTGCAAGATCTACTGCCTTTATAACAACCACAATGTTTCAGTGAGTCAGTTAATGGTGCACATACACGCGTCAAAAAGAAAATACTTTAGGATAGGTTGAAGAAATGAACCTCGTTAATCACAATTTGATGACGCGTTCCTAGCACATCAATTTCAGACATGGCCAGGTGAAGAATTGAAAGCTCCAAGATTCTGCCTGCTGGTTCGTTCTGAACAAAATTTCAAAGCGAATGTGAACTTTCATCTCAAACGATAAAGCACAACCCAAATTGACCCGTTCATAAGCAATTGGGCCGAAATTGACACCTCTAACGACAAGTAACTCTGGAGCAGAGCACTAAAAGCACAACACAATAAGCAGGCAAGCATGTAATTCAAACCTTCCAATTTTGCCAAAATTACAAATAAGGACACTTGAGTAATTACAAAACGGGTCAACTTTAGTACGGTAAGTAGGTCGAATCAGGTTGACCTGAAACACTTTTTTGTTTATTTTGAAATTTTTGCTATAAATAATAATGTGTTAGTCATGATTACTTTTAAAATAAACTATTGGCAAGTTTCAACTCATTTGAGATAAAACACAATCCAAACCGGACCATTCATAAGTAATTGGGCTAAAACTAACTCTAGAATAAGCTTTAAAAACATAAGCTAATAAAAGAAGCCAGCATGTGGTTCAAACCTTCCAATTTTGTGGAGCAACTTTGTCAATGACCAGAACATGACTATCCCACCTCTCTGCTACGGCCACCAATAACTTTCTTGTGAAGCTGCATTTAGATAACAAATAAAATTACTCTTAGGTCACAGTTTTTAAAAAATATAACCATAGCAACTCTTATTTACTTATGTTTTATGCTCACCGCAAGATTAATTTACTGTAAACCAATTTTGGAGGGGCTGAAAGGACTTCTGCCTCTGAAAAACAAAATCCAACTTATCATGCAAGGTAACAAAAACAGGTGATGTGAAGAATTATGAAGTGTATCAAGTATATTACCAACTTCAGATGCCTTCTCATCTACTCGCATAAGCTCATCAGCTTCTTCACAGGAGGTCCACCAAAGCTCATGTGATTGTATTCCATCAATGTCTCTTTATCGAACTCATACCCTATTTCTTTATTTCCCAAGCATAATTCATGGTGAGTTTATAAGATATTAGTTAGATAAGGTTCAAACACAGTGTCCTCAAAAGCATATTGGCAGAACCATAAAGAGTATGGGTCAAGAAAACATCAGGAACGGCCTTTTTGGCGTATCTTTTGAGTTTTTTAAGTAATTTAGAGAAAAAATGTATGTTTTCTTGAACTGCCAAAGGTGCATACAATAAGCACCAAATGAGTGGTTGCAAACACATTGGCTAAAGAATTACAAGAAGCACATATCAACCTCATTTCTCCATACTAGGGTGGTGTTTGGATGTGCACTATACAAAGTACTAGAATAGGTAGATAAGTTTACATTTGTCTCAATACAATTTATTTACTTTAAACAGCTTTTTATCTGTTTCACAAATCCAATTATTATCAAAGAAAATCACGAAAATAATCATTTTCTACTTTTCTTGGGTGTGTTACACCTTTATAACCATGTCAGAAACAAATCACTCATTCAGCCATGAGATATGTGACAAAGAGTCCCATTTCTACTTTGAATCGCGCATCAGACTGTTTTCCATTAGTAATGACTTAAAATAATACGATGCGTGACACCATATCACGTATAGATTCACGTATGTATTATTATTCGCATAAATAATGAATATATTTAGGGTCTATGAGAGTAAAAGTAGATGGCTATATGCGTGAAATTGTTATGAGGTATAACACACTTAGAAAAGCGGCTACTTTAGTATTTTCTCTTATTATTATCCTAAATAATCTAGAAAATCATGATTATAATCACTTTTTCCTACACTCTAACTATAATAATTGGTTTAATTACACATCCAAACACCTCCTGCTTTATATTCTTATAAGCATTTACTGTAAGCTATATAAAAAACCTGCAATAGATTATCACACAAACTCATCAAACAGCCAACTAAAATGTTAATCTACAAATCACAGATATACACTCACCTCTCCTGGCATTCACACGCCTCTCAAACAGCCGTACCGGATCAGATCCTTCTAAACAAGCAGCATATATGATTGACCTAACATTCAGCAACATACAATTCGTCTCAAACAAAACAACTACAACAGCAATTAGACTACACACAAATAAAACTCAATGAAATCGCATCCGTTTGAGGTAAAATTAACATACAGTGCAAGCTCTCTGGCGGCTCTAGGGCTACAAAACCTCCCGCTCTTATCGATTTTCGGCATCGGCTCTTTCGCGAGAGGCGAAACCGAGTCCTCCAGAGTAGATTTCTCCAATATTTCGCCGACGGCGAGCGCCGATGTTCGGAAGAGTGATGCTTGAGGTGAAGATAAGATCACGGTGGCTGTTGGCGGGAGGAAATTCCACCGCAGGCATTTTCCGAACGGATAGCACGTAAACGATGAGGAATTGAGAGTGATTTTAGGTTTAGAAGATGATGAAGACGTATGTGCGCATGATAATGGTGCGTAGATTAGAAGAGAGCTTGCGTCCATTGTAACAGTAGAGAGGTTTGGATAAGAAACACAGGGGTTTTAATTCTTTTTAATAGGGTTTTTCATTTTTGTGGCCAATCGCCAAAGATTTGAAAAAAAAATGCAAATAGCATCTTTATGTGTGAAAAAACATGATCTATTAACAAAAATGAAAGGATGTTTTAATTTAAAATCATTAAAATTATAACATAATAAAAATATTCTTTGAAGTAGTTTAGCGAAATAAGTAAGATTTATAAACTCAGAGCAAATCAACTTAGAGCATCTGTAATAGGTCGGATGCCACGGACTTTCGCGGGTGATTTTTCTAACAAATATCATGATAAACCAAAAAAACCACTATGAAGGGCACCCACGCTCTCTCTTCTCCACCTCACAACCTTACCCTCTTTCTTTCACGGATCGTCCATGTAAAGTGTAGACGGACTTTTACCACGAGAACCTTCAAAGCATGTCGCTCTTCTCCTCAAACTCAGTGTCAGGTCACATCCGTAGAGGTAAAAAAACCCTCCCATTGCAAACCTCATAGCGATTTACAAAAGTGTGGTTACGAATTACATGTAACTATCATCGTCATGATATGAACATAACTCGTTATTAAAGAAACTAAATTGACACTAAACTTGTTACTTCTTGTTTGTAACATTTTAAAACCTTTGAAGTATTGTGTTGTGAATATTTTATAATTAATTATAAACTAGTATTTTATCATGTATTGTGTGAATAATTAACTAGGAGCCAATAAATTTAAAATTAGGGTTACAATTGAAATATACCAACTTTCATGGCTAGTGTCCAATCTAACCATAGCTGAGGGACTTATGTTGCATATAGACAAACTTAAGTTCTAGATATTTGTTGTAAGCCTCGAATTAACAAAAGATAAGAACTAAGAAGCAAAGACTTTTTATTTTTTTTGGAAATGTTAACCACCAACGAGAATAATCAACTTTTGAAAAATTTATGAGAGAATTTGTGGTTGTGGCTTATTCTCATCACCTCCGACTAAATATGAGTAAGAGATGACTCAATGGTATGCTTCTTCCTAATCTCTTTCAAGAAATTAGTTTTTTTAACCTAGGGCATGGTTTCATAAGTTTGTAGCGTGTGAGATGTGGAATAGCTTATAAATATTATGTATCTTTTTGAAAAGGTAACCTCTAAATCAGCAAGCATTGGAGCATTGAGCTCCAGATCAACACGTACAAGTTTCGGCCCACAAGAAAAGCGTCTGAGTATTCAGCTCTCGATCCAAGAATTACGGACCCGAGTACAAAACACCTTTGAAAATGCCAAGACCGTACCAAATGGATAACACGTTCGGAACCATGAGCTTCGAATATTATCATCACCACAACTAGACAACAGGTGTGGCAAACCCGACAATTTAAAGGTAGCTGAGAAAGATAATGCAGAAACTATTGCCAAACGACTAATATTGATGACACCCCGACAAATCACCTTGCAGGTCTTGCAATACAAGGTTGAGCATTGGTTGGTTCAGTTATGGACTGAAATCAAACCTATAACCGATGTTTGTTTTTAAAAATTCATAACCGATTGACTTCGAATATAAACGGTTTGGTTAACTCGGTTATTGAGAAAGATGGTTCGGCTAACCACCAACTTTTAATGTTGATGGATTCAAGCTAATTTCAATTAATAAATCAAATTATTTTTATAAATAAAATATTAACAAAATTTTTCATCGTATAACATATTACAATAACCTTAAATGGAAGTGTCGATGGCAAATGGCACCGACCAATCTCCCCCATCTACTTTATTGAAATGGTAAAGGTCACCTTCAACTTTGTAAAATGTCATTTTGACCACCTCAAGTTTCCAAAGTTTCGAGTTTACCCCATGTGGTATATATATAATCTGATTTTTCATTAATAACTTTCGCGTTTGTTTGTTTATTTTTTTTCTTGACGCCTCAATATAACTTTTTTTTAAAACGGAGTCGTATTCAAAATAGTATATTTTTAGGTATCGTGGGTTATATCGACTGGCGGTGACGTGCTGACACCATAAAGAATAAGACCGACATCGACTGAAAAATACTGGTACCATTATCTAACTGTCTTTTATCTATGTTTCTATATCCACAACCGACTCGCCGTAGCTTCACACGTTTCTTTTATGTGTTTAACTATGATTCTTTTTGTGCGTGGCCACGTTAAGGTCCGCCTCCCGCCACGGAACAAAGGGCAAAATTTATTTAACCACGTTTCTTTTTGTACTTACATACGTTAATGACACCGCCTAAACCGTTTAAGGTCCGTTTCCTGCCACGAAGCACCAGACAAATTTTCTAGTTAATTGTAAAAATATAAAGGAGCAATTCTCATAACATCCTCTCACTCTCCTAATACTATCTCAATATTATCTAAAATACATTATTACTCCCACATTGGACTCGAGTCACATAAAAAAACTTCCTCTCACTATGAAGAGGCTAGCGATTGTTACTGTACGTAACAGTCCGGGAAGAAGATTACTAATCAACGTTTTACCGATTCGTGTATGAAGTTCTCATGCCCTACCTGTATATTATTTGTAGCAACACTAACCAAGGATATGGAAATGTGGGTTATTCAGTTCTTGATTCGGGATTGCAAATCATCAACGGAATGGTGATAAGAGTTTTTGGAGCCATAGAATTCGTCCAAAAATCGTCCAAAATGCTACAAGGGTGTGTTATTCCAAAACCTAGGGTTTAGGGTCGGTATTTATAGACAAAACCGACTTAAACCCACAAAAAACTTAAAACCAACGTAGCCTATGCTGACCATGGCATAGCCTATGCCCTCAATGATTCTCATATGCTGAGTGCCCTGACCAACGCTGGAATCCTTATGTTGAAACAAGCCAGCGTAAGCTACGCCAAGTGTAAACTTGGTGTTCTTCTTCCTTTGTAATGTCCAATCTTCATGTATCCTTCTTGTAACTTCCAAACATCTCCATCTTGCATCTAAAATTCTTGTTTTTCTCCACTCATGCAATTCACAAAACACATGCAAAGTCATTGCATTCAAGACATATAATCAACTAAAAACGCAATGTTAAACACCATAAGACACAACCCACTCATCAGACTACATGCCACCTAACAAAGCATAATATGGGCGAGGAACCACTCGTCGTTGTAGTACATGTACTAAATGAAGAACAATGTTGAGTTAGATGTTAATTTATTCGAAATAAAGTTTTCTATTATATCCTTTCATATATTTACATTACATTATTTTCTCTCTCTAGAGAATACCTTGACTTACTCACACGTTAAAGATTGGTCACAAGGCTTAATCTCATGGCGAGGTCGAGGCAACCGATCCTTTAGACACCAACGAAGTTCCAGATCACACATTACAACGTATCTTTTGTTCTAGCTTCACATAAGATCAAATTCAATAATCTCAAAATTTTCAAAACTAGTAACAAAAATATATCTAAATACTAATCTTTATTAACTAACATAATTAATATCTAAATTCCGATTATTTATAAGAAAATCAGTTTCAAAACTCATTTCCCAAACACACCAGATGATACAAGCCAGGATAGGAGGGGAAGAAAGTCCTCAAGGCGTAACGACGTCGTTTTGGTGTGGTCGAAGTTAAACCCCTCCTGCTTCTCGCCTCTCAAGACTGCAATCACAGGTGTGTTTTGTAGGTGTAGGGATTCCGATCAAATGCCCAACCATATCATCTCACAATCTCCTTCAATATTCAGAGCCGCGTTTCACATCTTCCGACTTCATCTCGTGTAAATTTCGAGTTACAACCATCCAATTCGTTACCAGTAGAGACATAAATTAGTAACAGAAATCAAAATGAAGATACACACACAATCCTTCCTACTGTTGCTGTTCTGTTCGATTTTAGTTCCCAGATCGGCTGTTGTTCTATCAGAAAACCTTCGCGGAGTTGCTCCGATAGGTGTAGTTTTAACTCTGATGTTCGTGATTGTCGATTGAAGAACGATCGTTTCATTATTTCCAATTTTCAATTTTAAATCTCGTTTTTCATTTGTTGAACAGATGAGGAATACTACAACGGTTTATCGTCTTCAGGAACGATTAAATGCAGAGATGGATCTAAATCATTCACAAAGGCACAAATTAATGATGACTTTTGTGATTGCTCCGATGGCTCCGATGAACCAGGTCTACTAGTTATTTTTTGGTAGAAAATAAAGTTATATCGCGAAATTCGCATCGTAAATCAGATTTGTGATTGTTGCTGATAACATCTGAAGTATCATTTTAATATGTATTGATCATAGAAAAGTTTTTTGGCATTGCAGGAACGTCAGCTTGTCCTTCTGGGAAGTTTTATTGCAGAAATGCAGGACATAGTCCACTTTCTATATATTCTTCTAGGGTTAATGATGGGATTTGTGGTGAGGAAAATTTTCACTTACCATTTCTGCTTATTGTGTGCATATTACCTGCAATGAATATTTATGAAGTTTGAACTTTTGCAATCACTTCTTTTGTTCTTTTTATGAATTCAAAAAGTTCATACTAGAGAAAGATATTTTTGTTCATTTGGCTATCAAGTATATAATTGACCAAAGGGTTTCCCCTCTGTGGAGGTCAGGGGGGTTTTCCCAAAGGGTTTCCCCTCTGTGGAGGTCATGGGTTCGAATCTGGTAAGGTGCACTTCATAAAAAACTAGGAACACCCTCTACAGATTTCGAATTCCTTGGGGGTTGTTTGGGTAGACTGATATACGAGCTTCCCCTGGTGGGACGTGCCAGATGAGCCCACGGCGTTAAAAAAAATGTATATAATTGACTCAGAAGCTTTAAATATACACTAGAGTCTACAAAATCAGGCTAATAGATCTTCTATTCTTACTGACATGATGCTTCATGAATTGATTTGAATTGTGGATCATACAATTTTAGGAATTTTATTCTTAAGTGTATAAATGACACGGAAGCTTCAAATGTAGACTCATGTATAAAAGATAAGCGATATGCTCTTGTTAAAGTATTGTATGTAACTTTATGGATTAAAATGTTATTGGGCTTTTGGGTTATATGGGATTTTCTCCTTACTTTGTTATATGTGTTTGGCGGTCTATCTTTAATAATCTGGACATTTCCACCAAAGCATGGGTTTCCCTCTTCAGGTGCTCCTGCAAAAGTATTTGGATATGTGATCTAGTACTTTAGTGGACCCGTTTCCTGTTTGATAGATTAATTAGAAGTTTAAGTTTAAAATGTAGGCATATTAGTACAGAGCATCTTGTTGGATGCATAGTGACTGAGATGCATCAGAGATGTAGTGTTCCTACAATCAGTTAATGATACTGCTTTAGGAGCCATTAGAATATCCTTTCTCTATAATCACATTAAAGGTGTCTGTTTCAGTTCCTGTTCTGTTACAATGCCACACGATGTGAAAAATGTAAACGTATTAGCATCTTGTTAACTAATCAATTAGTTGATATTCAGTTTCCATTGCCATTAGGATGTTGGAAAAAGCTATCTTTGTTTTAACAATCTGATCTTTTATCACCTGAGCTTGCTGCAGTAGGAGATTACTTGACATGTTACCAATAAAACATAATATGTTGTGGTCATTGGATTCTTGAAATGATCCAACTTTTACTTGTCCCTCTTACCCTTATATTTCGGTCACTGGTAAAAGTATACATCTGCCATTATTATCTCTTGGTTAATTAGGCAGCTTGTGAATTAAAGTTGGCTATGCAATTCCTCCATTATGTATAAACAAATTCTGATCTTACAGTCAATGGTTACACTGTTCTTCCCCTTCGTATTTTTGCTTGCATATCTATGAATACTAACTTTGTTTTATTGAGCAGATTGTTGTGATGGAAGTGATGAATATGATGGTAAAATTAACTGCAAAAATACCTGTTGGGAAGCTGGGAAGGTAGCACGAGATAGATTAAGAAAAAAGATTGCAACATTTCGGGAAGGCTTCACAATAAGAAAGCATGAAGTTGAACAAGCAAAACTTTCAGCAGCAAAAGACGAGGAAGAGTTATCTAGGTTAAAGAATGAGGAAAACATACTTAAGGGGCTTGTCCAGCAGCTTAAGGGTACTTTTTCTGCAAAATTATTTGTCTTCAGTTAACTATAATATCAGCATCTTGTTTATTTGCACAATCTTCACATATTTTAGTTTTATTTTGTAACTTTTTAATATGGAATTTGTTACCTCTGCTCTAGAGCGTAAGGAACAAATAGAGAAGGCAGAGGAGAAAGAACGTGCACAGAAAGAAAAGGAGGAAAAGCAGAAAAAGGAAGCCGAAGAAGCAAAATTAAAGGAACAAAAAGGTGAAGAAAAAGTGAATGTTGAGGAACAAGAAACTGTAGGAAGTAAATCTGATGATGAACCATGGGCTCATGATCACTCGCCTTTGGGTCAGGTTAGAGTGGTACTTTACATGAAGAGGTTACCTACTTACATTTCCTGCACCAATTTTGGTCCTCCATGATTTTGCATCAATTTTGGTTCTTCTAATAGGATCTAAACAAGGCCCCTGCTGATGTTGAGGTTGGAGTGGCCCACAACGATGAAGATGATCACAGGGATGCATCTCTTGACAATATAGAAGAGGAGGTACTCATTACAATTCATGTTATTCTTCACAGATAATTTTGTGCACTATTTATGTTTTTGAACTTTTTTTGTATAGCATGCTGAAGAGAATGAGGAACCATCTAAAGTTACACATGAACATGATCACGAGGAATCATCTAATGCTGCACATGAATATGATCATTCTCATGTGCCTGGAAGTAAGGTACAATGTTTGTCATTTTGAGCAATTGTAACAATTGTTCAGCTCTTTAGTTTTGTTAACCTGGAATTAATCAGCATGTGATCCATATTGTTTGTCTTTGGTTTTTGTGCCTTAATACATGATATTTGTAGTACAAAAATTAGTGTTGCACAGTTTTAGTGAATACCCTTGTTTTAGTCTCTTCAAATTAGTTGCCTATAGTTTTTGTCACTTAATGTGATATATAGGAGATGGAACGGAAAGCGGTTAGTAGAGCAAGTTAATCAAAACAGAAATGTAGGATTGTAGTTTAGTTTCTAACAAATGTTTAAAAACCACAAGGATGTTAATATTGCTTAGAAAGCTCAAAAGGAATAATCAACTGGCTCACTTTTGTTGGAAGGGGCATATCCTTTTGAAGTTTTCTTATTTCTTCAATAAAAAGACAAACACAACTCATGCCATTTTCTATATTTAACGTCTTTGACTAATTACAGGTAACCTTTTACACATACCACAATGGACTTTTCTGACCATCATTAAGCTATTTTGCATATCATGCCATCCCTTTTTCAGGAAGAAGATGCATCCAAAAAAGATGCATCTGAAGATGCCGGGTCATTATCAAGGGAAGAGTTAGGTCGTGTGATTGGTTCGCGTTGGACAAGGAAAAAAACCGAGGAGCAGGACGAAGATGCAGGCAGTGCTAGGCATAATGATAATTATGATGATGATAATGATGATGGTGATGATGATATGTCTGATAGTGCACATGATGAGGAGTACAATGGGTATGATATGGAAACGGAGGAAGACCATCGTAAATATGAGGATGATGATCACATGGATGACATTGGAGATGACGATTCCAGTGATTCCCACAAATACGAGTCAGATGGCGAAAGTGACATGTCAGGTGAATATTTGTTCTTTATGATCTTCCTATGTGCGTTAATTTTAGATGTGGCAGTTTTGACCCATTCACCTATAAATGGGTCAATTTGGTTATGCCGATTTGGGTTATGTTGTATACTAATGGGTAAAATAGGCTAAGTTTAAGGATCTAACTAAAAATGAAACATGACAAATGGATTGAAATGTACAAAAATCTTCTTTGTTAAAAATGTTTGATTACTTTTGCAATAACATAGTTTTTAATCTTATTTAGTACATAAATTCATTAATTATTTATAAAAAAATGGATGAAGAAGTGTTGATGTGTTAGCCCGAGAACCTGTACTAAATAATTACCCTTTTTGACATGTCACCCAACGTGCCAGGTGAATATTTGTTCTTTATGATCTTCCTATGTGTGTTAATTTTAGACGTGGCAGTTTTTACCCATTTACCTATAAATGGTCGATTTGGTTATGTTATATACTAAGTTCCTGACGGGTCAAATGGGCTAAGTTTAAGGATTTAACTAACAATGAAACATGCCAAAGGGGTTGAAATGTACAATATCTTCTTTATAAAAAAACGTTCTATTACTTTTGCAATAACATAGTTTTTAATCACATGTAGCACATTAAATCATTAATTATTTATAAAATGAAAAAAATGGATGAAAAAGTGTTCGAATTGGCCCAAGAACCTGTACTAAATAAATACCCTTTTTGGCATGTCACCCAACCTGCCAATTGTGCCACCTTACTGTCATTTATTTCAAATTTATTATTTCCAAATTACATATGCTTAAGATATGGAAAGCACAAGCAATCCGTCATGGTTGGAGAAGATTCAACAAACTGTGCGGAAGTTTCTAGAGGCTGTTAACCCGTTTCAGACTCCAGTGGATACATCTGGTATAAATGAAAATTCTTTGTTCATTTGAACATAAAGGCATTCTTAAATTCACATGAATCATTGTTTACTTGTTTGTATTGTAGAGTCTGAACATGTACGAAAAGAATATGATGATGCCAGTGGGAAGCTATCTAAAATACAATCAAGAATATCGAGTTTAACTAAAAAGCTAGGGCATGACTTTGGTACGTTTCATTTTTTTCAGTTTAAAAATTATTCCCTAAAGTTAATTTGCCTCTTCTTCTATAATAGCTTATAATAATCTATTTTTGATTACAGGTCCAGAGAAGGAGTTCTATTCACTATATGGTCAATGTTTTGAGATAAAAGAAAACAAGTTGGAAATTTCATATTCTCTATCCTATGCTGAATTTGGAGTTCTTTAACCCCGTTATGCTGAATTTGGTGTTCTTTTTTTTCTTTTTGCCTGCTTCAGGTATGTTTACAAAGTCTGTCCCTTTAAGGAAGCCACCCAAGAGGAGGGCCACAGCACAACTAGGTTGGGGTAGGTGTCTATTTTCCTATTAAACATTCACTCGAATTCGGATTTTTTAACGTTTTGAATAATTTTTTCTTATTTTTTAGTGAGTAAGAATATTTTTATGTGTATAGGCAATGGGATAAATTTGATGAGTCACACAAAGTCATGCTCTTTTCAAATGGAGACAAATGTTGGAATGGGCCTCAAAGAAGCTTAACGGTATCTAACTTCATTATGTTATATTAATTTGGTCATTTTTCAGTCATGAAGTATAAATGTATCTAATCCATTGAGTTTTTTAAACTATATTATTTTACTGTTTAGAATTGGATTAATAAGAATTTAACATCAAGTAAGAACTCAAAAAGAAAAGTATTAAAAAAACGAATCATTGTACTCGAAAAGAAAATGCATTTCATCTTGGTACAATATTTAACAGGTCAGATTAAGATGTGGATCAAAAGTTGAAGTTGCTGATATAGATGAACCAAGTCGTTGCGAGTAAGATTCTCTCTCTGACAACCCCCCCCCTGCCAAAAAAAAAGAAAGAAAACGACAACAACTAAATAAAAGTGAGAAGAAATCCCAAGCCACATGCTTACGCCCTTAACAATGTGGATCTAAAAATAATTTTGTTCTCATTACAGATACTCGGCATTGTTAACTACTCCAGCCGTTTGCCAGGAAGGAAGACTCAAGGTACACGGCTTTCATCATTTTGACTATAGTTGGGAATTTCGACCCATCTACTTATAAATGGGTTGATTTGGATTCTATAAGTTTTTAACTAAAAAAGGAAGTCGGTCAAACGGGTCGATAGTCATCCAAAGGGTATCCAAGAGCATAAAGCCTTCTAAACCACTTACTAAAAAAGCTGGATTAGCATAATAATTATATAGTGTGTAAAGATAACAAAGTGTTTGTGGGTCGACCCGTCCCAACCCGTTTTCACATATTGTTCCTTGTATTGGATCTTCTTATTGTATATGGATGGCATTACAGGAACTAGAAGATAAACTAGAAGCGGTGAACAAGGAACAACCTCAAGGTCATGATGAGCTTTAAAAATACCTCTTGCTCCAAAGTAAGTTAACATCCTTTATTTTATCTTGGTCTAACAAAAGTCAATGTGAAAATGAGAAGCAAATGAATGAGTATAAATCTTCATTCATTGTAGATGGGCCACTTTTGACCTATTTACTTATGAATGAATTGATTTGGTTCATGTTTAATCTCCAATGGGTCAAACAGAGGAAAAACTACCTGATCTCATAAAATCATAATTATTATTGAATGGTGCCTTAAATGTATTTTTAGTGTACAAAACTCATAAAATCATAATTATTATTGAACTTATGGAATATTTGATATCTATAAAAAGAAGTAAAAAAGTTTGGACCAGAAAACCTTTTAGTGTGGGTGCGCACAGTGGTAAGCGCCTAAGTCCCTCTAGCAAATGTCTTTAACCTCCTTGAAGGTCACCAACCCAGTGCAAACTGTGTTTTAACTTTTACCTTATCTCATTGGTTAGCAGAGTATTCATGGGTCCATGAGTTACAGGTAACGGGTTTCACAGTTATCAAAAAATAGTTTGGACCAAAAGTGTAATGGTCAACCCAAATTCAACCTAACCCTCCCTATTTTACCATATATAATATATACCGAATGATTATGATAATTATTTTTTTTGCAGGTTAACAATGTTATAAATCAAAGGTGACCCGACCCATATGTCCTTTTTTCCATTTTTGTACTGAACTTACTAAACAGGATCAACACAACACTTCCATGAAATGTGGAGTCGAGAGCTAAGACTAGAGCAACCATTCTATAGTAACTTGTACCTCATGCATTGAAAGTTGAACTTTCGCATCTGTGTTAGGGGGACTGAATCCATTCTTTTGTAATCGAGTTGAAAAATCGCTCCTAGGATGTTGCTTTTGTCTACATGGCGATTTGCATATCGAATCATATCATTGGTGTTTCGTCCTGACATTCTGTTTAGGTTCCAATTTCTTTAGTAATTATGCCAGTTTTATGACTATAAGTCGTGAATCATGATTCATAATGTTTTTTCACAAAAAGAAAGCCGTGAATCATGATTCTTATTGTGGTATTGATAATCTAGAAGGTGAAATTCATGTTTTCCATTAGATAATTAAAAATAAACAGCTGAATAAATAGCTAATATTGTATGGGAGGGAGGTTGGTTGGTAGGAAAGAGTATTGAGAGTGATATTTATCTTTATCCTTATAATTTAATTAAAACATACACAATTTAAAGGTTAATTTTTTTTTAAATAATATTTTTTTAATTATTTTTTATTATTCTTTCTCTCTTTCACTCACAAAAGAATTATAAGGGATGAATATTGAGTTGGTAAATATAAGAAAGTAAATTACTGTTTGTGTCTATGACTTTTGTCCATTTTAACTAGTTGAATCCCTTATGTTTCAAAATCTCGGTCTGAACCCTGGTTTTTCATTTTTTACTCCATTTGATTTCAGATATCCAACGTGGTTAACTTTTTTCTTTCAAATTTAAATTGTTTTAAATTCTTTCTAAATGCAACGTTTTTTTTCCCTGAACTTCCGGATTCTTTCTTTGTTTTAATACATGAACTATAGTCTCGGTGAGGGGTTACCTTAGTTGCGATTATTATTCCTCAATCTAATCATTCCATCTAGGGATGTAAACGAACCGAACCGAACGAAGCCTTGTTCGTGTTCGTTTGTTTAGCATGTAACTTGTTCATGAACGGTTCACGAACACTAGCCGAACGAAATTTCATGTTCGTGTTCGTTCATTAAGGAAATGGATTTGTTGACGAACGGTTCACGAACGGAACCGAACGAAGCCTTGTTTGTGACTTTTGATGTCAACCATAATGTTTTCCGAAACGAACATTAATAAAATCAATTTAATATCAAGTTTTATGTACTTGTATCGAACTTACTTATTTAGTTAATTGTTAGGGTAAAAAATAAAATAAAAGTTAAAGAATATAAAAAGTTTAGATAAAATAAAATAGAAATATACAAAAATATTTAATGAACAAGATAAACAAACGAACACGAACATAAACGAATGAGCGTTCACAAACACAATTGAACGAACGAGACATCTGTTCACGTTCGTTCATTTAGTTAATCAGATGAAATTCCGTGTTCAAGTTCGTTCATTTACGAGCGAACGTAAACGAACTTCTCACCGAACGGTTCACGAACTATTCGCTGAACGCTCGGTTCGTTTACAACCCTAATTCCATCCATTCAATAAAAATATATCAATAAACACACATCTTACCACTTGGGTTAGTGGCCCAGTGACAAAGACAAAACCTCTTGGAGCACTTAGGTTTGGAGGTCTTGAGTTCAAGTTCTACAAGAGTAAAGAAATTCGCCGTTCTAAAAAAAATAATAAAAATAAATGCACCTATTTCTTTTAAATTTTAAATCTTTATTAGTTTAACATATATTCATTTAATTTATTTGGATTTAATTTGATTTAAATCCTATAATATTCATCAATACATAGATAGAAATCAATTTAAGTTAAAATTATTATTATTATTTAATGTTCTAAATTTTCTGATACCGCAGGATAAATATGCAAGTCACAAGAAAACAATAAAAAGAGATATGAGTTTCATACACCACTTTTTATATATAAATTTAAATTTAAGTATTTTATACCATTTGATATGACAAGATAGTCAAATCAAGAGAACCAACTTTACACAGATAAACAAAAAAAAAGATAAAAATTCTTTAAGCTATTACCATTTAAAAAAAATATTGGATGTGTATAATATATTTATAGTCTTTTTTACATTATTTAAAATATCTAAACTTTATTTAAATGAATAAATTTTATGAACTTAAAACCATCTGTCAATGGTCTTTGTCAAGTACGTGCTGACATGAGATTGACGTTTAATTTTGTGTATTGATTTAAACGAGCTTACTTTAAAAGAAATCATTTTTCAATTTTTAAAAATTTTAAAATTTAAATATAGTTATTATTAGTTTCTTTTTATTTATAAAATTGGTTTTTTTATATAAAATTTAGATTATCGTCGGTGCTCCTCACATCATCCTACTGAATGCTTTATGAGATGAGTTTTGCTCCACAATTCATTTATTTTGCAAGAAAAATGAATTGAAAGAATTAAGTGGTGGATAAAAATAATAGTGCGTTTTAGATGGGAAAGCATGAAGCCGTTGATGACAAAACAACAATAGACCCCTCACAAAGCCCATAATAAAGTAGTTGCATAGGATTACTTCCTCATAATATTATAACATTTTTATAAAATGTAACTTTTTAATATTAGATTTAAATTTTTTACATTGTATAAGTTCGTTTATCAATTTAAATATAACACACAACCACGTTAAATTCTCATTTCGATAAAGATATTACGAATAAACATCATAAGAAATATTCAAATATGAAAATTACGAAAATGAACAAGAAATGATTTGACTGTTGAACTCTCTGATTCAATGGTTAAGATTAAAAATTAATAAGATTGAAAAACACCTCAAAAAATTGAATGGAAACCGCTCCAAAATTGGAAAACGCCTCAAAAAATGGAAATCGCTCCAAAAGAGTGTTTTTTGAAGCACAATTGCACTGGTGAATACAAATCATTATGTAATGGTAGAAATGGAAGGAGAGTTTCCAATTAGTTTCACACACAACTTATGGATACTAAGGACCGAAAGAGACGCAGCTAACGTATTTAAATCACGTTAAAAGTTTTCTAAAGTTTGAATAGCAAAACCTGCTAAATATGTAGTTGTAAATTATTTTTTTATTTATTAATAAATTTGATTGTTTATTTTCTTATTTAAATTTTTTTTACTTGTTAGTGAAATTTTTATTGTTGTTATTAATTTTCTTTTGAGATTTACATACAAATTTTAAAAAATAATAATAATAGTTAACTTAAATTAAAAAAAAATAATAGTTAACTTAAATTTAAAAAAAATTATATTAAGTTTATAAAATTTAGAGTAAAATAAAAAACGAATAAACCAAATAATCATGGGCAAAATTTAGAGTATAAAAATAAAAATTAGTTAACCTAAATTTTAAAAAAAAATTGATTTGACTTCTGTAATAATATATGATCATCATGGGTAAAAATAAAAAAGTCATATCAGATGATGTAAAATGCTTAATCAAATGTGTATGAATCATGGTTCAATGTGACAGATCTTGACATCACTGTTCAGTGATTAAAGCTATATTTCTAGCGATATATTATGTGTCACATAGACTCACAAAGATGCAACTTATACCACTTATAAGATCCGGTGGAGTGATAGTGTCATGACTTTTCAAATGGAAGATCATGGGTTCAAGTCTCGTTTGGGATAAATTGTTCCAGGTTGAGCCAGGAGGTTTTCCCAGTTGTGGGTTTCCTTCTAGGTGGGTCCCGGGTTCGAGTCTGTTGCGGTTACAACCCATTGAGAAAGACATGCAAGACTCACAGGAACATCTGGGCTGCTCCAAAAAAAAATAGGGGTTAAAGAAAGTCGCCTTTAAAAAAAAAATACCACTTATATGATCTGGATTGTAGTTGTTACAACTGTAATGATTACCTACAACGTTTAATCCTCACGCCTATATGTCCAAAACTCTAAACTTTAGCCTATAAATGCCATCATATCACCTTCTTACCTCTCCTTAGACGCTAGTTTAGTAGTTTGATAACGCTTGTGGTTAGTTCACTTTGATAACACTAGTTTGCTTTTATGTACTTTTTTGTTAATATTAATTTAAAAACACTTGAAGACATTTATTGTGAGACACTAGTGGGTATACAAAAGCAATTTAACCCTCAAAGCGTCGGGTTAGATTGCGCTCTTCAAATATAATCACTAGGGTATCTTGATAACGCTTGTGTTTAAGATAGTTCGGGTTAGATTACGTTCTCCAAATATAATCACTAAAAACACTTAAACACGTAAAGCGTCGGGTAACACCGAGACTCTTTTGGAGAGCGTAATCTAACCCAAACTGTCTTAAACGCTAATTATATTTGAGTATTATTATTATAACTATGTAAATATTTAGTAATTATATACTTAAGTATTTAAATAAGATAATACTTAATTTAAATAGTATTTAGTTATGAAAATATAAATAGTAAATGTAAATTTAAATCTTAATTTTAAGTATTATAAATAAAATAATACTTAATGTAGTGAATTAAATAATCTCACGTGCATTAAATAATGACAATTATTGAGCTTTAATTATGACATTAAATAGTAATTGAACATATTTTATGCATTAGTAAGGTGTACCTTATGCACAACAATTTATGTTAGGTGTCTTAAAATTTTTGATAAATTACAAGCATATCCTTACAATATGTTTTATATAGTAGTATAAATAATATTATTTTGATTCCAATCATTAATTTGAAAAAGAAATTATTAATCTATATCTATATCTATACTATATAACAAATAAATGTTTCTTATGCCACAATTTGCTTTCATATTTATTCTCATCATTTTTTTCCCGCTTTATTCTCTCTTATTAAATGCACCTCTATCTTTTTTTAATAATAATATAATTTTAAAGAAATTACTAATTATATTAATAAAACACATTTATTTTAAATTATTTCTTATTATAAAAAACTTTGAAATTTATTACATAGCTTATGTTTTCAATCAAATATTAAATGAAAGTCAAATTACATTGAATAGTAATTAATGTATTTTTGAAACCCAATTATATATTAATTTTTACATATTTTTGAAATTTGTTTTGTATTGTTAGTATACGTAATACATTTTTCCACCTATCTTGTATACTAATAAATAAAAATCTTAGAGGGACAAGTGTCAATTTCTGATACATTCTCAACATGTTTTTCTCGCCTCTATCTCCTATTAAATAATGATATTAAAAAATATATTTTAAATATTTAATATAAATATAATTATAACTACTTATTATTTAGTTATGGATAGTTATTATATCATTAATCAAATGAATTTAATATAAATTAACATTTATCAATTACATAAAAAATTAATACCCAGTTGAAAAAAAATGTTTTAAACATTAACTTAACATAATTTATAACTGTCACGTCAAAGTACATTTTTTTAAAAACATATTTTCACGAGTGTATGTGTTAACATATTATATTTTATTTTATTCAACCCGTGTAATACACAGGTTTTTAAAGACAAATTTTTTTTATTACTAAATATATAAAATTATATTTATTCAACCCGTGTAATACATAGGATTCTAAGCTAGTAGAAATATAAGTTATTTGATGATTTGGGTAGGCTAAAACTCACTTATAAGCCCAGTAAGTTATGATAGACCCATTTAGTTTGAGTTGGCCACATGGGGTAAGCCCATTAGGGTTACCCATCTCCCCTGTATAAATAAGGGCTCACCTCACATATATTCGACATCCCATTTGCAAGTGCAACACCATCTATTTAGGGGCTGTTTGATACCTTCTTAATGATTCAATTAATAAGCTACATCTGAATCGTTCAGAGGTAGGAGGTGTTTGTTTCAGATTTTGTCAGCCTCTTAATAATTTATCTAGCCTCTTAATGGTTTATTACAGAAACCATGCTGAACCATTCAGAGCTTTTAATGGTTCAGCTCTTAATGAACCAAACATGCCCTTAGCATCTCATCTCTCTCTAAGAACCATCATTTAAATAATTATCTTATCTGCTTCATCATAAGGTTATTAATAATAAGAAATTTAGATATAAATCACTTCAAGTAAGATTAAAACCTTCTTTAGGTAATCATAAACATCTTAAATAGGGATCGTCGTTAAAAAAAAATTAAAAGAATAGGTTTACACACAATCACTTTTTAGCATATAATAAAGAGTAAAGATTCAAAAATGAATGAATCGAAAATAAAATAATAATAATAAAAAAGAAATATGCTTGAATTTGATTGGTGGAAGAATGAGTAAAGTCAAACTTTTTCCATAGTCCGTAAAGCTACAATTATAAACCATAAGTCCATAACAAATAAAAAACAAATCACTGGCCAGCTTGCGTCTTGCTCTGTCTCTACCATCACAGGAGTGGTAGTTCGAGACCTTGCTTTGTGACTTACTTTTTTTTTTATGTAAGACTGGTTTCTTGCAACTATCATCATATTTTAATCCTAATTAGGGATGTTCATACAAGGAAATACATTGTTGAGGGTACGAAATCAACATTGAAAATGACTCGGTATGGAGTATTTTGATTTGATCTATTATTACAGGACTTGTCCACACCTATTGAAGAAGCGGTTAGGGGTTATGAATTATGTAATTGTTCGAAGTTGGACGTTTTATTGGTGGACAAGGGGGTGGTCAGCTGAGCAGATTACAGACGATTCTGAGATAAAAAACGATTGGACCTAGTCGGGCATATTGTTGAACAATCTGAGTATAATTTGATTTCAAGGCATAAAACCATTAACACCTTGATCGTTGTGATATTAATAGAACACGGTCATTTGAACAAAATTCTCCACAAATCAAGTTATACTCAGGTTGTTCAGCTATTGGTCCGATGAGATCCTACCGTTTTACGATCCCACAAGCGTTTGTAATTTGTTGAGCCTGCCACCCGATTGTACCCCAGTAAAATACCCGACCTTAAACAATCACATAATTCATGACCCTAGTTATTTCTTCAACCGGCATGGACAAATCTGGCATGTGACAGTACAACAAATCAAGATACTCTAGGTCGAGTCGTTTCAACAATGTTTTCATCCACTCAACAATGTGTTTCCTTGTACAAACCACTCTCATTATGATGCAAATATGGTGATGGCTGCAAGGAACTAGTCTTAGGAAAAAGTTGACTAAAGTGTTTTGGTCAACCCCAAACCCTCCCGACACTCCATCACCTCTATTCATGTCATTCTCCACCCGCCTATGCTTATTAGGTTCAATCTTGAGTTTATGGGAGCTCGAAAACGACAAATAATAAAAATGATAATCTGGTAAAACCCGCCTATATATCTTGAATGATTATGGTGATTATTCTTTTTAGAGGTTAATGATCTTTAAAATCAAAGGTGACCCGACCCATTTGTCCTTTTTCTTTGTACCGAACTTACTAAATAGGATCAACACAACACATCCATGAAATGTGGAGTGAGGCGTATAAGAAGGTAAGTCATATTTAGAGAGCTAAAACTCGATCAACCATTCGATAGTAACTTGTACCTCGTGCATTGAAAGTCAGACATTCCATCCGTTTTAGGAGGACTATGAGTCCATTCCATGGTAATCGAGTTGGAAAGTTGATCCATGACGTTGAATCATATCATCGATCCATCTTCCGCGCATTCTCTTTTGGTTCTCAACTTCATGATGATTATATATGTTCAACCTTATGCTTTCTGGTTTCTTTTATGATTATGAAAGTTTTATGACTGATAGGTCGTGAATCATGATTCATAATGTTTTTAACATAAAGAAATTCAAGAGTCATGATTCTTATTGTATTCATGTTTTTCACAAGCATCTAGAAGTATACACCTAGATAAATAACTATTATGGTAGTGGGGTGATGTTACCATTTAATAATTAGGAACGGTATGAACCATATTTCAATTTTTAAAATCATATTTTAAATAGATTGTTGAGATATCATTTTTATGTGTTTCATGAACAAAATTAAAAAAAAATGATTTTTTTTAATTTCATAATTATTTAATGGCTCTCTTGTTAAAACGGATCAAGACCGTCTATATTTGAAGCTAGTTAACTTGTTAAGCCGGTTTGAGAATTATATGTTTTGAAGCTTGGAACCGGTCGTGTAAACTAAATTGTCTGTTTAACCTTTGTTATTATTTTTTTAAATTTCTGGATTACCTAATTGTGTATATGTATTATAATAATAAACAATTTTTCATTTTAAAAATTTAATATAAACAAAAAATAAAAATATTGACAAAAAGAAAAAAAATTGAAAAATTGGTTTAAACCGCCATTGAGCTCACACACTCGACGGTTTTCATGCGGGTATACCCCGGCCTTATAATAGATTTGAAGTTCCAAGTCCTAGTGATTCGAGTCATTGAAAATGTTGATAACAAATTAACAACTTGCAAAAAGTAAACTTAAGAATGCCTTTTTGTTTTCAAAAAGAAAAAAAAAAGGTAGTCCTAAAACCGGGTCATTCTCGGTAGTTTTCAAACCCGGTCCCCAAGTTATTGACTTTTTGAAAACTTCCAATTTTCATAAAAGTTATTTAGGCGTACGGAATTAAACGGTTTTAGGATTCCGCGGTTTTGGCCGTTGCTAACAAAATAATCAATAAAATATTGTCCCAACATGAATTTTTTGTTTGTTGAGCTTAGTTTTTGTAGATATATCATTTAAAAGTAATATATAATATATAGAGGTTTTAAACCCAAAGTATTTATTAAAATTCAAAAACTTTCGCAAGACAGGTTGACCTATGGTCGGATCGTAGATCAACTATGGTATTTGTTTAAAAAGCGACTTTTACAGCTGAGAACACGATCGAATGTTCTCAATTTTGTAAGTTTATATGATTTTCATATAACATATAATGTAGCATTTGATATGCATGAATAAATGATGGAATGAAATGAAACAAAACATGTTTGGTAACCACATAGGAATGTGATTCCTTCTCTTCTAATGATTTTCATTCCTTGAGGGACGGGTGTTTTTTTTTTCATTCCTTCAAGGAAATGAATGATTTTGTTTAATTAATTACCCGAACCATAACTCAAACAATGAACCGACACATGCCTCGACACACGACCCGACTCATGACCCGAACCATGACCTGATCCTTGACCCATGACCTGATCCTTGACCCGACCCATGCCCAGAACCATCACCCGAACCATGACCTGAACCATGACCCACCCATGCTCCGAACCATGACCAGTCGCTTGACCCGACCCATGCCCTCTTAACCCATTACCCGAACCATGACACGTCCCATGGCCTATCCCATGGCCCGAACCATGGTTCGACCCATGACCCGGTCCATGACCCGACCCATAACCCGAACCATGGCCCGAGCCATGGCCCGAACCATGACCCAAACCATGACCCTTCCCATGACCCATCCCATGACCTATCTCATGCCCCAACCCATGACCTGAACCATGGCCTAAGCCATGACCCGACCCATAACCCGAACTATGACACGTCACATGACCCGAATCGTGGCCCGTCCCATGGCCCGTCTCATGCCACGACCCATAAGACAAATTTATTAGATAAAAATGTTTTATGTTTTATAAAATGTTTTCCTGTCTACTAAACAGCACGAAGTAACGATTCATTTCATTCCCATAGGGTAACCAAACAGGACAATGGAATGGTAATGATCCATTTCTTTCCTTTGTCCATTTCATTCACTCGTCCATTCCATTACCTCATTCATTCCATTACCTTATACCAAACAGACCCTAATAGTATTTTAAGAGCTTTAACACATTCCTAACAACTATAAAGAGTATAACTTAGACATATCTAAGTGTTAAAAATTTGCTTAAAACATAATGTGTGGGGAAAGTTGTTCGCAAAAAAACATGTTCATGCAGGAAGTGGGAGTTGACTAGCATTCCTTGCAAGCATGTAGTTGCTGTTAACTGGAACAAGACAGTGAATGGTATTGAAGTTGGCATTTAAGAAACATGGCTTTCTACTGGCTAGAAACTTGAAAGAAGGTTTATATGAACACAATTGATCTAATCAATGGTATAAATCTTTAGACCACCATCTGTTTACCCTATAACAATCACACCTCCTAAACATCATAGACAAATTATTAGGCCAAAGAAAAATATAGAAAGAAAGTCAGTAGAGGAACTAGTAGGACATTGCCAGGAAAGGGAAATTGACCTAGAAAGGAACCTCTATAACTTATTGTAAATGCAATACCAGTAGATACAATTCTAGGACTTGCAAGGGTTAGTGTGCTACACAAAATGCTTCAAAAGGTGCTCCACCAGTTTCACAAAGTGCTCCACCAACTTCATAGTGTTCTCCATCAACTTCTGAAGACTCTTAGTATGTGGTCTTTTGTTATGAACAATGTGATGGTCTTTTCAACAATACGATAGGATCTTTTGAACAATGTTTTGGTCTTTTGAACAATCTAGTAGTAGTATTTGGTAATTTTGAACAATGTTATGGTTTTGCTATTTTCAACATATTTATGATATATTTTGGAAAATAGTATGTTTTCCAGCAAATTAGTATATGGTTATGTTATGCTTATCAGGAACATGATTTCTAATTGCATTCCATTACCAAAAATCTTATTACATGATTTCCAAATTGACCTTTACAACATTACTGTAAGGCCCTAAACCCGGGAGGCCTCACTTATTGGATTTACTCATCAACACATAGCACTTTAAACTTAAGACATTCATAAACACAGCGGAAACGATTTAAAACTTCAACATACACAGCGGAAACATACATGTCTAAACATAACTTGTCAAATACAACTGAAACTAGTCTTAATCAACATAATCAAAGAAACATAAACAAGATGTCAGATGCTGCTCTTCGGGTAACTCTTCTCGCCAAGCCAAGCATCCACTTCCATCTACTACCACCTACACTTAACTGATGTGCATACTAAAAATCAGCAACGCTGAGTGAGTTCTAACGTTTACTTTAAATCAATTATACAAAAGATTTACTAAAACATATATACTGCCAATAAGGCTAAACTTAACACACTTTACTTTTCAAACAGTTTAAAACGTATAATAAACCATCAATTCCTCTTTACTGTACTGCCCTCATGGCTTACATCCATGAACCGACAAGTACCTGGTCAATGCCCCCATGATCAACGACCATGAACCGACAATACCGCTTATCCGTCAATTCCTTGTCACTACTGTACCGCCCCCATGGTCAACGACCATGAACCGACGAGTACCTGGTCAATGCCCCCATGATCAACGATCATGAACCGACAATACCTTGGTCAATGCCCCCATGATCAACGACCATGAACCGACAATACCGCTTAACACTACGGGGAGGTTGCGTGGACCTCCCGAGCAACCGCCGTCACTCATCCCAGTTGTACAACCGTTAGCGAACCCAAAGGTTCTTACTAATGGGTATAACCCATATCTGACATCTTGTACAAGTAACATCTGTCCCAAGGACCTTTATAGCTGGTACACATTCCCGAAGGAAAACTGTTCACTTTACTATTCATAAAACTTTCTGTAAATCTTGTTCATAACTTAACATGTATTATGCCTTTGTTTATGTATATAAAAATATAGTAAACGCTTGCCATAAATACCTTTGCTTTTTACTGAAATATATCTTAACACATATATCATGCCTTTGTTTATGTATAATAAATATAGTAAACGCTTGCCCAATGATATATCTTGCTTACTTGAAAATACTATCACATATATTATTGCCTTTGTTTATGTATAATAAATATAGTAAACGCTTGCCAAATAATATATCTTGCTTTACTGAAAACATACTAGCACTTATATTATGCCTTTGTTTATGTATATGAAAAATATAATAAACGCTTGCCAATACTATAATCATACTTTACTAAAATGTACTTTTGCCTCTTTTAAACTTTTCACTAAAACATAGCTTTTCCCTTCAGTTTATAATATATAAAATATAATAAACGCTTTACACTAAGTATGCACACCACCCCTAAAGAAGGCAAAAGGGGATTAGAACTCACCTGGTATCTTAACTGCAATGGTTTACTGGATCTCACACAATCTGGACAATCATAACAATTGACACGTATCAGACTTAACTCAACGCTAAATGGTTTCACTATTTCTGGCTAGGCGAACATACTGACTTTACTAACCAGCTATATATACCCATAGACTTCATGCTTGCGCACTTGCCTTGCTCTTGCGTACTTGATAAGTACGCAGACTTTGCTTCTTGCGTACTTGATAAGTACGCAGACTTTACTTCATGCGTACTTGATAAATACGCAGTATCTGCTTCATGCGTACTTGATAAGTACGCAGGATCCTCTTCTTGCGTACTTGGTAAGTACGCAGTATCAGCTTCATGCGTACTTGATAAGTACGCACGAACTGCTTCCTCGCAAAAACCCTAACTTCCGTGTTCGGGTCTGATCACGTCAAGATCCCGGACTTGTTTACATTCAAAACATTTGCTTTTCATTAAGGAACTTAAATCTATGTTTTTCCTTCAGTTTAATCCGTAAAAACGATACCTTTTCCTCCAAAACCCGAAAAACCCAAAAACGAACAAAAACTCAGATCTAGGAGAATCGGTTACCTGTAAACGCTTCTTCTTCACAGCTAATCGTTCTAGATACGTATGCCTACGGTCCTATGAGCTCAGATTCGAAAACCGGGACTTTTTCTCTCTAGACTCTATCTCACTTTCTCTCTCTAGAAATCCAGGAATGAGGTTGGGAGTGAGGGTTTTGGGCTGATTTTGAGGCTTATAAGGGCCCGACCCTTGCCCCTTTCGGCCCATACACCCCGGCCCAAGCCCGCTTCCCTTCTTTTCTTATTTAAGTTTTTAATTCTCGTGAGTTCTTTCGCGCTCTAAAACTCGGGCTGTTACAATTACAGATCAATTGGTCATAATGTAGATTATTGATGTGTTGCAAAACACACCTCGATTTCCTTTGTATTTTGTAGCGTTTTCATATGGTTTTAGAGTCGTTTTGAGTCATTTATGGTTTGTACTAAGTTATGTTATGTTTTGTAGGTGTTCGGGAGTAATTGGAGCTTAAACGATCAAGAGTTGTGAAAGCACGAGCACACGAGAACACAGGACGAGAAATGGAAAAAGTCAGGAAATGGTCCAAACTTCAAAGGGGCATATCTCGGGCAAGAAAATGAGTTACGGGACCCATAATATATGGATTTCAGGTATATCGACGAGTTGAGTTCAAAACTTAGGTTTTGGCGGTACGCGCATACTTTGTGGGCTCCCTGCACGGTACGCGAGGGACCAAGAATTAGGAAAAGTTTCGTGACACTTTTGTCTCTCACGGTACGCGAGAAACCCCAGATACGGGCTTTTTAGCCTATTTTCATGTTTTAAAAGATTGGAACCCATTCTAGGGTTTATTGTCGAGTTCCAGCCGTCAAGGTCGAAGCTTTTGGGCGATTGTGGAGTCGAGAAGTCAGAGAGGATCAAGGATTGAAGCTATTGAAGCCTAGATCGATTGGATAACACCTACTCGGTTTATGTTCTTCATCTTTTGTTCTTTGATTTATTTATCTTGCATTCTGTTTTTGATTATGATTGATACTCTAGCTACCTAGGTTTTGATGAATACGTTGTGATTTTGGATCTTTTATCGGTTTTTGGTTACTTATTGATGGTTTAATGTTAAAGTAGCAAACTTGATTGCAATTGGTAAGATGTATATGCATGTTTATGTCTGATTTATGATCAAGTATTGTTCCACATGTATCTTGTTGAATGTCTTTTAGTTATAGATGCATGATTAGGTCACCTACTGTGTGTTTGTGATTTGTATATGGGTTTTTGATATCATCATCCATAGCAACATCGTTTGAGAGTTTAGAGGATATAGATATTCTACCTACTTCGATAGCTGAGAGGTGAGAAGTAGTCGGGTTGTCCTTGGTGTTAGATGTTCAGGTGTAAAGACTCTGAAAGGAGGTTTCCCTAGGTGTCCTAGTATCCTTTGCATTCCCGTGTCTTATCGAGAGTCTTCAAGTTACCCCTTGCATTCCTTGAATGTATTGAGACGATGAGACTGAAAGGTAATCTGTCTTTAAGGTACTTTAGTATTGTTGGAGAGACTGAAAGGTGATCCAACCAACCAGTGAGCGTCACACACCCCTTAGGTTTTCCTTCTAGATCACACCTTGAGAATGATCAGGGATACTGTAGGTAGTCTGAGGGTGTAGTATCCATAGATCATGGTTCCATCATAGTTTCCTTAACCGAGAGAAATCCAAGTTTCACAAGTAGGATTCTAAACCTGGGTAGTGCTTTCCTCATTCTTGAGTCCGTCTAAATACTTTACTTGATAGTTGGTTGTAGTTAGTTAGTTCTATTTGGTTTGTTAGGCTTAGAATCACAACACAGAACCCCCCATTTAAATCAATCAGTTAGTTGAGTTAGAGTCTAGTTAGTTGTCACTAGTGTCCTTAGGGTTCGATATCCGGATTACCGTTAAGCTTAATTACATTCGATAGATACACTTTCCTATTAGTGTAGTCTAGTTCATAGGTTTTCTAGAGTATTACTAGAGTGTCTAGGTTAGGTTTTTATAATAGTTTTTATAGACCGTCCAAGCCACATTAATTACAAAGAACATTTCATATGTCATAATTTATACATGTTTTCATGCATAATTATTCCCATATCTATCACGCTTTGAGGCATTTTGATAGGAATTGATACTTAATTCATTCATTTTTGAAATATCAGGATAATCAACCCTGGTTTGCAAAAACATGAAGAAATCACTCAAAATCAAGGAGAAATCACAACTCAAAGGAAGATTGAACGATCATGCATACAAGAAGTCAACACCAGAAGTCAAAAAGTCAACCAGGAGCCAAAATAAGGCAATGCACGGCCGTGCATCGTGCATTGCCTTGCACGGCCGTGCAAACGCATGCCACGTGTCCTGTACTCTCCAAATCTGTCAGATTCCCTCATGTGCAAGAAATGGTTACTTTGCACGTTCGTGCATCCCAATGCACGGCCGTGCATTGCCCAAATCTTAGCCTATAAATAACAAGCTCATTCCAAGCTTTTAGGTGTCCAGAATTGAGGGTTATGAAGGCCCTAGTGCTTTGCTAGGGCCGGAACTCTCTCGGTGTTTGTTCGTTTTTAGCTTTTCTTTCTTTGTTTATTTTCTTTTTCTTGTTTTGTAATATTGAATGATTCTTCTTATTCAAGTAACAAGAAGCAACTTATACCCACTCTCTCTTGGTATTGGATCACTCCCACACATGATCTAAGGGTTAGTGGAGTCACTTGTATGGTCATTCGTGGCTAGTCTTCTTGCGTTACTTGGGTTGGTTGAACTTTGTCTAATTAATAAAGTATTTTTAGTATATTATGTTCTTAAAGACTTTCTTTTATTTTATCTTAAAAAGACAAGAATAAGTGATCTTTAAACCAACTTAATAATCTTAAATCTTGTGAGTTACTTAAACAAGACTTCTTGTTTGGGAAGCTTATTCGAGTTTATACGGTCTATATACAAATTTTGGTGCTACCAAGGGCCCGGTTAGTATAGGTTTAACATTATGGATTGATTGGAGGTTTGGGTATTCAACGAGTCATTTGAGACTTAGCTGGACCTTGTGGTTCGTGTCGGTATTTCTCTACTTCTCTTGTGTTGGCTTGCAGAGCACTTCTAGCGGGAGCCATGAGGTTTGACCTTGAGAAGGAAAGTTATATTTATTTAAAATTTTATTACAAGTAAACACAACTATTTTAAGAATATAAATTGTTAGGTCCGAGCGTTCATAAAGTAGCTTTTGAGGAAGTTGCGCATTCCGACTTTCCAAAAGCAGTTACAAGACATGATGTACGTCAATCGATAGGATAATCCTAGTCCGAATAATAATTCACGGGACAGCCGACGAACTTGAGACCCCGTTAGGATCCCGAGAGTTACTAGGAGCAGTTGGCTGACTGTATCCACTGTTCCGTTACGAAATACTAACTCCCCTATCGAAAGGGTTAGTATTAGTAATTTTGAACAACTTTATCAAAATATAACATTAATTAACAAGTGATAACAACTAGAGTAACACCTTGAACGAGATAACATTCCTAATTACTTTTCTTTTACTTTTTCCTTCTTTTAAACAAAACCCCCTTTCCAACTTATGATCCTAGTCAGACAATAGCGAGGGTTGAGTAAGGAATTCGTGTCCATGGTTCGATACTTGGTTATTACCCAGACTATACTACGATGCGATAGGTTCACTTGTCTATTATGTGTGTGTTTAGCTGAAGTATTTATCATTTTAATTTATAAATTTAAACCTGATTTTGTGTAATTCTAAACCGAACATTAAAGATATATATTTATATTATATCTCTTAAAATTGGTATCAAGTTTTTGGTGCCATTTACCATGAATGTATTTATATATATATACACACACACATAAAACACGCTATCAAGCTTTTGGCGCCGTTGCCGGGACACGGTAATTCTGCGAAAAATGTAAGTCTTTGGACTGACTATTTCTATTTTCTCTTTATTTTTTTATTCATTTTACTTTTATTTTGGTACTTGTGTTAATTGATCTATCGTACAGGAACTTTCAAGGATCGTGACCACGAAATTTTTGTCAAGAGAAATAAATGAATATAAGTGCCACCATTCGAAAGCAATTCTTTTAATATAGGCGTAACTCTTTCGAACGGTTTACGTGTTTAGTTTTTATTTTCTTCTTTATTTTTGTTAATGACAAGCTTGATATTTTGAAATTGGGTGTTAATAAACAAGGTAAGTTCTCTAACGTGAAATTGAAATTTTTGGTTGTGACATTCTCCTTTGACCAATTTATTTTAATAATTTTTAAATAAAATAATACTTTAAGAAAATTTAAACGATTTTTTACTATCTTTTAATTAAAAATATATTTTTATTAAAAGTATTAATTTCAAGTGATTTCGAAAAAAAAAGTCAAAAATTGGCCAACAGGGGCAATGCACGACCGTGCATCCCATTGCACGGTCGTGCATTGCGCTCCGTGCGTTATGGTGTTAATTGAGGGCAGTAGAAACGCTTTTACTCAAACCCTCACCCCCAAAACCTCTCGGTCTTCGCCGAAAATACCAAAAACCACCAATTTCTCACGATTTTCGCTGTTTCTTGTTTCCAATCTCTTTCCCAAGGTATGTAAACTTGTCCATTATCGATTTTAGGTTAATTTATGCTCAAGAAAGGCTAGGGTTTCATTTTGTGTTTTGATTTGAATATCCATGAATCTAGACTCAATGCTTAATCTAAATGCATGTTTGAATATGTAAGATCACAATGTAACACTTTTTGCCTCATTCAAGCGAATTTGCTCTACTCGTATGTTTGGGTTTTAGATTTCTGTCTTAGAAATTTCAAACCTAGAACTATGAATTGAAGCATGAAACTTGTATATATGTGATTAGGATTTAGATTAGTTTGTTGGAAAATTGTTGATTTTCTAAAATGAGTCAAAAAAATTTACAGGTTTGACTTTTCAAAAGTCAACCGAAATGCCGTCCGTCTATATTTTAGTCATATTGCACCATTTGAATTTGTTTGTCTAGTTGCAATTGACCATTTTAGGATTCGAGAGACATAACCGTGCCATAACCATGCACGAATTTGTGTTTCTTCTGAGTGGTCCAACATATATATATATATATGTGTGTGTGTGTTATTAGGTTAAAATCTCGTGTATTACACGAGTTGATAAAATACAATATTATATACTTAGTAATAAAAAAAATTGTATTTTTAAAAACCCGTATAATAAATGTAATGTTATATACTTAGTAATAAAAATTTTATATCTTTAAAAACCTGTATATTACACGGTTTTAATACATTAGTTTCTATTTAATATAATTTTACTTACATCACTATTTAATTAAAAATAAAAGTTACATAATTAAATTTTAAAGTTTCTTAAAATAAGAGATAATTTAAAATAAATATGATTTATTAGTATAATTAATATTTTTCTTTAAATATAAATCATTATTAAAAAAAGAGATGTGTATTTAATAAAAGAGAGAGGTGAAAAAAATGGTGAGAAGAGATGTAGACGCGACACGTGACATAAATGATTTTTATTTATTATATATGATAGATTATTTATTTATAGTATTCCTATTCCTTTGAACTAACTTCTCTAATTTGTGATTGTGTAGGACATGGCAGAGTCATCTAGACAAGCAAGCCAAAAACGAAGAAACACTTGATCAGGTTCTAGGTCGGGTTATCCTCGTCTGCTCATATGGGTGGCTAGTCACAAACTCCACCACTATCACCTCCAACTTTTCACCCACAGCCTATGCCGGAGGGGCCATAGCACTTGCACCCGTGGCTTATTTTTGACCCCGACGATGCTATCTAGGTCCATGCCTACCAAACCCTACCTGCATTACTGAGACACACGCATACAAAACCATTTGCTACCCAACCTTGGAGGATGTAAATCTCTTGGACAGTGCCGTACCCATTTTCACAAAGCCATGGCAAAGATTCTTTGCCATCAGAGAGACCACCTATTATGAACTCACTCTCGAGTTTCTAGCATCTTTTCAGTTTGATAGGCTGGTGGTGAGCATGGAAATGCACGACTGTGTGCGTTTCAGGATGGCAAGGCATTGGTATGTAATGTCATTGGCACAATTTGGGGTGAAGTTAGGACTATATAGGCATATGTAGATTATAGAGCCAATCTTTACTGAAAGTAAAGGGGAGTTTGCAGATGGAGAACGATCAACATTCTAGAGTAGGATTGTGTCCGGGCCATTTGACCCGCATAGCCAAAAGGGCACCAAGATCAGACATCCTCTCCACTGTTACCTGCACCGGTGCATTGTCCTTTCCATTAGGGGAAGGAAGGACAACATGGGGGTTGTGAGCATTAGAGATCTCCTCCACCTACACTGCTTGATTGATGGGGTCCTATGCAACTTGGCCTACAGCTTGGCCAAGTTCTTTACTCGAGCTACTGGCTACTATTCTAACAACCATATCTTTGGTGGACCCTACATTAATCACCTTGCCTCATATCTGGGCGTCTTGTCTCCTGTGCATCTTGGTATACTTACAGAGATGGACCTACCAAGTCTACTAGTGGACACCCAAGTGTTAATCAATATGCACATGATGAAGAAGTTTAATGGGTTGTACCGATTGGTGGGCCATCGAGGAAATATCTGGACAGGTGAAGTGGAAGAGTCAGAAGATGAGGGGGCATATATAGGGCAGCTAGGGCAACAAGAACCAGGTATGTATCACACTACTACTGATCCCACCATGCTGGACTTGATGATCTGGATGGGTTAATTTGGAAACACTATGGCTGGCATACGACATAACTTCTATGATCACATGATCCATATGCACATCAGTAGTATCAGTAGCCTCCCGGTTCACACCAGTAGTGGCCCTGTCCTCCATTCCAGTAGCATCTCTCTCCTCTATCACCTTGGATATTTGTGGTTCTTCTTTTGATGATGATATTTGTGGTTCTTGGATATTTTTATTTGGTTCTTGACATTTGATGGTTTTTTTTGTTGTCCAGTTGTTGGACATTGACACTGATGGTTTTTTACCGGTCACCTAGATGACCGTTGATATGGTGGCACCACCACCACCACTTTTGGCCGCCCTAGTTGGCGAGTAGTAGTTTAACTTTCTCTTATTATCAGTACTTATTTTATATTTTGGGCGTTGCATAGCATCAAAGGTAATACAGGTTTGGTTCGTGCTTGGAAATACGTTTTAGGCAATGGTGGAAGTCAACCACACGCATGGTGATGACGACTTATCAGGGGAGTATCAGTTTCACCACACTCTTATTATTCATGACACATATCATATTGCATATATCCGTTTTTCCAGAAACTAAGTGTGGGGTGGAACCCCACTGATAAATTGGCTGCCTAATTTTATCCTAAGTCGTATGAATACATGATTCTTAATTGCCCAATCTATGAAATGAAATATATATGAATTAAAACATTTTCAAAAATAATATGTAAGCATGACAGCTTCTTAAATAATCTAAAAGCAAGAGTCTTAAAAATCATTTGACATAATCGGCATAATTATAAAAACAACAATTTGAAATACCGTTGAAGTGAATCGAGGAAACAAAAATGGAAGATTAGAAAGCATAACAGAAAGAAATAAATAAGTTTATGCTCATTTTTACTTTATTACCCTTTAACCTTCGTTTCATATGAGAATTTGAGCCTATTTCGAGCATTATCATATATACTTATAAAATTTTTACATACTCATTTCGTTTGATAGAGTGTTTGTAAATAGATGCTTTTTATGTTAGAACTTGTATAAAATATATATTTCAAAATCATGGACTAAAAGAATGCATAAAAGTGATTGAGGCATTAGGATTAACCCGTTTTCCTAGCCTTTCCTTTTTCTCTTACCTACCCTAAACAATATCCCCTAGTTAGCCCCTTTGAGCCTAAATCTTTTTCGTTTATAAACCCACATTTCACACCCATAAACCCGAAAAATTAGTCTTTTTACCTTTTTAACCCTTTTCGTTGAAAATCGACTTGACTATAATTTAAGGAATAATTATCAGCCACTACTTTATAGATTCATATTATATTCGAAGAATGAAGCTCGTTCGGCCAAAAAGAAGTTATTATGAAAAGAGGGGGGCAACAATAAGAAATTTATAACCGCCCAAAATATTGAAGAAATCTCATCAAGAATCAAACTTACTCAAAAAATTAGAGTATGCAAAGCTGATCAAAGTGGATGTATTAGGAAGAAACAGTCGAACGATCAATGGGGGATTAATAGTAATGTGTATTTCAAAGACAAGAAGAAGTTGACATTCTTAAAGAAGGAATTTGGTCTTGATAATCTGACCTTAAAAGAGTCCTTAGATTAGTCACAATGTCTAATCCAAGTTTAATAAGAGATTGTTTACCTTGTAATCATTAATCCAAGTCAGATTTTCAACATTTAGCCATTTTTTTTTCCAAATACTTCATACCCTAACCCTAAGCCAATCATTACAACCCTTTACAAAGCCCTCTTGATTTATACACGTAGTTTATGTCAATCGATGGAGATTTGATTTCTATACAAGCTTATGATTATGCAAGCATTAATTGTAGCATTGAGTGTTCTGCTTGACCTACATTATCCATATATTTAACCCAAGTGTTGAGTGAACATTTCCGAGACTATAATTTTGTGCATAATCGTAGTTCCATCAAGTATGTTAGGCTTACCACCCTCTTGTGGAGAAACACTCAAAAGGTATAAACACCAAATCATTGTTTTTAAGAAAGTCGTTTAACCATTTGGGACAAAGCTTTGGATTGACATTAAATCAATGTTTTATTCTATGGGTATAATCATGCATAAGTTTGCTTAAGGACAAGCAAAGTTTAAGTGTGGGGTATTATGATATGTCATAATTTATACATGTTTTTCATGCACAAGTATCCCCATATCTATCACGCTTTAAGGCATTTTAATAGGAATTGATACTTAATTCATTCCTATTTGAAATATCAGGATAATTAACCCTAGTTTGCAAAAACATGAAGAAATCACTCAAAATCAAGGGGAAATCACCACTCAAAAGCCGATTGAACGATCATGCATAGAAGAAGTCAACACGAGAAGTCAAAAAGTCAACCAGGAGCCAAAATAAGGCAATGCATGACCGTGTAAACCCATGCCATGTGTCATGTACTCTCCAAAGCTGCCAGATTCCCTCACGTGCAAGAAATGGGTACTTTTCATGACCGTGCATCCCAATGCATGACCGTGCATTGCCCAAATCTTAGCCTATAAATAGCAAACTCATTCAAAGCATTTAGGTGTCTAGAATTGAGGGTTGTGAAGGCCCTAGTGCCCTGCTAGTGCCGGAACTCTCTCGATGTTGGTCCGTTTTTAGCTTTTCTTTCTTTGTTTATTTTCTTTTTCTAGTTTTGTAATATGGAATGACTCTTCTTATTCAAGTAACAAGAAGCAACCTATACCCACTCTCCCTTGGTGTTGGATCACTCCCGCACATGATCTAAGGGTTAGTGTAGTCACTTGTATGGTCATTCGTGGCTAGTCTTCTTGCGTTACTTGGGTTGGTTGAACTTTGTCTAATTAATGAAGTATTTTTAGTATGTTATGTTTTTAAAGTCATTCTTTTATTTTATCTTAAAAATACAAGAATAAATGATCTTTAAACCTACTTAATAATCTTAAATCTTGAAAGTTACTTAAGCAAGACTTTTTGTTTGGTAAGCTTATTCGAGTTTGTACGACCAATATACAAATCTTGGTGCTACCAAGGGCCCGGTTAGTATAGGTTTAATATTATGGATTGATTGGAGGTTTGGATATTCAACGAGTCATTTGAGTCTTAGCTGGACCTTGTGGTTCGTGTCGGTATTTCTCTACTTCTCTTTTGTTGGCTTGCAGAGCACTTCTAGCGGGAGCCATGAGGTTTGACCTTGAGAAGGAAAGTTATATTTATTTAAAATTTTATTACAAGTAAACACATATATTTTAAGAATATAAATTGTTAGGTCCGATCATTCATATAGTAGCTTTTGAGGAAGTTGAGCATTCCGACTTTCCAAAAGTAGTTACAAGACATGGCATACGTCAATCAATAAGATAATCTTAGTCCGAATAATAATTCACGGGACAGCCGACGAACTTGAGACCCCGTTAGGATCCCGAGAGTTACTAGGAGCAGTTGGCTGACTGTATCCATTGTTCCGTTACGAAATACTAACTCCCATATCGAATGGTTAATATTAGTAACTTTGACTAACCTTATCAAAATATAACATTAATTAACAAGTGATAACAACCAGAGTAACACCTTGAACGAGATAACATTCCTAATTACTTTTCTTTTCCTTTTTTCCTTCTTTTAAACAAAACCTCTTTTCCAACTTATGATCCTTGTCAGACAATAACGAGGTTGAGTAAGGAATCCGTGTCCATGGTTCGATACTTGGTTCTTACCCAGACTATACTACACTACAATAGGTTCACGTGGCTATTGTGTGTGTGTGTGTTTAGTTGAAGTATTTGTCATTTTAATTTATAAATTTAAAAACTAATTTTGTGTAATTCTAAACCGAACATTAAAGATATATATTTATATTGTATCTCTTAAAATTGGTATCAAATTTTTGGTGCCATTACTAGGAATATATATATTAATATATATTTATATACACATAAAACGCGCTGTCAACACTCAACTAACAACTAGAATATATTTAAGTATTTTGATTTTAATTTCCTTTATACTGCCCATTGCTTCGTGACTGTTGATTATCTTAGCAATCCTGGAATGATTTCAGTAGCTCTTGAACACAATGGAGGATCGGTTTAACTAACAAAACCACAGTTTGATCCATGTTCATGAATTCCAGAAGTTTAGGTTAAAAAAAGGAACTAAGAAACAGGTAAGAAAGTCGTTGGCTTACACAACAATGAAAGTGATGATCTAGATTTGATGAAGTCCATTAGTGTCACACCCCAACCGTGCATCTTAACCACGGGTGTGACTTAATTGACAAAAGAACACAATGGAATAAAGACATTTACTATTAAAGTTTCATAATATTAAAAAAAATCCCAATTACATAAGTTTCGAATTAAACCAAACAGATAACATGTTCAAAAGACAAGCAACTTAAAATAAGATTCTTCAAATTATATCTAGGCAAATCCTATGTGATATTGACTTGACCTATCACGAGCTTAATCACCTGAAACATGTACGAAAAACAACTGTCAACTAAAAATAGTTGGTGAGAAATCACAGGTTTAATAAAAGTATAAGTTTGGCAAAGGTGACAATTCATATTCCAAGATCATCATATAGCACGTAATAAAACAAGCACATGATTAGCAAATCCAACCTAAAATGATGAGTAACGAATAAGTGGTACAACTCACAAGTTGCACTGATAACGAATAAGATGTCCAACCAAAAGTTGTCCATAAAGTATATGCGGTTTCTATCCTATGGCCCATATCTGTACAACCGTTGGCTTGAAAGTTTCAAGTTAAGGATTTGCAAATTTAACGTTTATCATGTTATGTTCATTTACTCACAAACAAATATGATTCGCTTGTTTTAGAATTGTTTGAAAATGAGTTTTAATGCGTGCCAACGCGTACATGTTTCCCCCAAAACGATTTGAATAAAGTGGGGCTATGAAGTCTCACCTTGAAAGCTAGACGAGATAAGAAACTTGAACGAATAGACGAGATGAATCACGGACCAGACCCTAAACAAATAAATAAACCAGTTTTAGGGTAGGTTCGATGGTTACGAGTGTTAGATAGGCGGTTCGGGTCATAAGATTAAGAATTAGTTGCAAAAATAGAGTTTTAGTTGATTTTCAGATTTGGACAGCAAAGTAGATGAACAGAAACGGGATTGTTAAAAATATCAAACGACGTCTAAAAATTATGAAATTTTACAGGGAATTAGTTTAAGTCGTTCCGAAGAAGTTTCGTTTAGAAAGTTTTTCCATTTGAGACTCGGATCATAGCCAAAATAGTCCAACAAAACAGAAGGTACCGAAAAAGGTTTCTGTCCCGTTTTGGCTACTACGGAGTCATAATTTTGAATTAGAAAACGATCCAATTATGGTTGGAAAGGAAATTCGACGAAATAAGTCATGGAAATTGAGTTTGCTCAGTTTAGATTAATTATGGTCAAGTTACGCTCAGTTAAATTCAGCACAGTTTCTGTCCAAAATCAATGGTTGCACTTAAGTGGTCCGTTTAGGGTTTTAAGATTACCGAACGCGCAAATAAAAATTAGACGAATGTTATTATGTTATTATAATACATAATATAATCAGATTAGGTTAGCCAAAACATCCCGTGTCACCGGTCTAGCCATGATATTCACAGAAGCGTTTTGGAGAATCACAGAATGGAATCGGCATAGCCGACACGAGCAAGCGGATTCTATATTTAATTTGCGTGTGAGTTCATATAAGTGATAATATAGAATAAATAACATGTTTTAAGTTAGCAAGAACATACTAAAGCATCGGCAGAGCCACTTTTGCAATAGTTGTCTTGAGGATTCGCAGAATGCGACGGCATAGCCGCCATTGCAAACGGGATCCTTTGTTTGTTAGTTGGTGATGTTAGCTTGATTTATTAGTTTGATTAAGATTATTAGAGGGTTTTTAGGGCTGAGGTTTCACATGATCAAGTGATCATGGATAGAAAATAAAAAAAGATTGAGGGGATGAAGAAAGAATAAAATAAAAAGACGGTATTCAACTTCGGAGGGTTACTTACTTGTTTGATCTTCAAACCCTTGGAATCCTCTAAGGGATTTTTGAAATCTTCAAGGTTGGGAAGGGATTTCACAACTTAGGAGGGGCTGGGAGTGTTTGAGGGAGAATTAGCAAAGAAAACAAGATCCTAAACCTCCTATTTATACTAATGGTTGAAGGGGTGTAAATATGGAATGTCTTGGAAAGCAATTTAGGGTTTTAGGGCCCTCAAATATGCAAAATTTTCCTCAATGGGGCTGGGTTTTTTGTGATTTCTTGCTTGGGCTAGGTCCAAGAGTAGGTGGGTTGGGTCCTAGCTTGATCCGGTTGAGTGCGCGCATTCGAAAATTGCGATTTTAAGCATTTCTAAGCGAAATTGGCAAATGTTTTCAACATTAAAGTTGATTGTCATAACAAAAGGAGTATGTTTAGCTAAAAACATTTAAGTTAAAGTTACGTTATTCACGTATAGTAGTTGGCGATCGGTGGGCGAGAAAACGAACTTTTTGATCGTTTTTCGAATTTCAGGATTTATTTAAGGAAAGTTTTGCTAACAAACTTTGTTTTAATTAAAGAAATGAATATTTTAAACATTTAAAACATAAATTAATGTGATGTTAAACGATTTGTCGGTCGTGGACGGTACGTAGTTAACGACGGTTTAAAAGGCGAACGATCGCACGAAAGTACTAACTAGTACTTTTAAGCATCAATTCACATTGAATGGGTTGTAAGAACATGTTTGAGATGTATGGGGGTGGTTCATGTGTATTTAATGTGTCATAAAGATCAATTAAGTCTACGTGCGATCCATGAATCAATCACAGATAAGTATAAGTCTTTGAAATCAAGCATAAACGTAATGTTTCACATGTGAACTAGTATTGTAACAACGTCTGAATAGGATTTCAAGTAAAATGAAATGTCATGCGGATTTTCATTGATAAGTCTAGAATGAGTACAAGTAGTGAAAATCAGAAGTGTCACAGTCTCCCCTAGTTAAAAGAATTTCGTCCCCGAAATTCAACTAGTAGAGGCTGTAGGGTCTAGAAAGAGATGAGGGTACTTATGTTTCATTTGGTCTTCACTTTCCCAGGTGAACTCAGGACCATGCTTGGCTTCCCAACGAACTTTCATGATAGGGATGCGGCTACGCTTGAGTTGCTTGACTTCACGGTCCATGATTTCAACGGGCTTTTCGACGAAATGCATATAGTTGTCGATACGAACATCATCTAGAGGAACTTGAAGTGTGTCATCAGCAAGGCACCTTTTAAGGTTTGATACATGAAAAACGTCATGAACGTTACAAATTTCGGTTGGTAGCTTGAGTCTATAGGCTACTGGGCCAATCCTTTCAAGAATTTCGAATGGCCCAACGAACCTAGGGGCTAGCTTTCCCTTCTTCCCAAATCGGACAACACCTTTCCAGGGGGAAACCTTGAGTATGACTCTATCACCGACTTGAAATTCAAGGGGCTTCCTACGGTTGTCAGCATAACTCTTTTGACGATCGCGATAGGCTTTGAGTCTTTCTTGAATTTGAAGTATCTTGTCGGTGGTTTCTTGAATGAGTTCGGGACCGGTGATTTGAGCATCTCCGATCTCGGTCCAACACACCAGAGATCGACACTTCCTACCATATAGAGCCTCGAAAGGGGCGCACTTGATGCTCGTATGGTAACTATTGTTGTAAGAGAATTCGATGAGTGGCAAGTGTTGATCCCAACTTCCTCCAAAGTCAATCACACAAGAACGGAGCATGTCTTCCAAGGTCTGTATGGTCCTTTCACTTTGACCATCAGTCTGGGGATGGTAAGCCGTGCTAAGGTTCAAACGAGTTCCCAAAGCTTTCTGTAAAGATTTCCAGAATCGGGAGGTAAAACAGCTATCACGGTCGGAGATAATGGATAGAGGGACACCGTGACGTGTCACGACCTCATTGATATAGATTCTGGAAAGCTTCTCCATTTTGTAGTCCTCACGGATTGGGAGAAAATGAGCGGATTTGGTTAAGCGGTCAACAATGACCCAGATGGAGTCATGACCACTAGAGGTTCGCGAAAGCTTAGTGATGAAGTCCATGGAAATTTGCTCCCATTTCCATTGTGGGATTTTGGGTTGTTGGAGAAGACCGGATGGTTTCTGGTGCTCAGCTTTAATTTTAGAGCATGTAAGACACTTCCCCACATAGAGGGCGATGTCTTTCTTCATTCCTGGCCACCAATAAAACTCTTTCAAGTCGTGATACATCTTATCAGCACCGGGATGAACAGAATAACGGGATTTATGTGCTTCATCAAGGATAAGGGTTCGGATCTCACTTGAGTCGGGGATCCAAATTCGACCCATGAAGTAAAGGAGATCATCGGGTTTGGGTTCCAAGTGCTTTTCGACACCACAATCCAAATCCTTCTTTAACTCATCATTTGCAACAACTTATTTTTGAGCTAGGAGGATCTTATATTTGAGACTGGTTTGGACCAACATTCCCATGGCTCGCACACAGGTGGGTTTGATTCGGTCCTTACGGCTAAGGGCGTCAGCCACCACATTAGCTTTCCCCGGGTGGTAACGAATTTCGCAATCGTAGTCACTAAGTAATTCAACACAACGTCGCTGCCTCATGTTGAGTTCTTTCTGGTTCAGAATATGTTGAAGGCTCTTGTGATCAGTAAAAACCACACATTTAGTGCCGTAGAGATAATGTCTCCAGATTTTCAAAGCAAAGACCACCGCACCCAACTCAAGGTCATGAATGGTGTAGTTCTTTTCGTGAACCTTGAGTTGTCTGGATGCATAGGCTATGACCTTGTCTAGTTGCATCAACACGCAACCAATACCTTGGTTTGAGGCATCACAGTATACAACAAAATCATCATTGCCATCGGGAAGACTTAGAATAGGGGAGTTGCACAATTTCTGCTTAAGAGTTTGGAACGCATCTTCTTGCTTTTGTTCCCAGACGAAAGGCTTATTTTTCTGAGTTAATGTAGTGAGAGGCAGGGCAATCTTCGAAAAGTTCGGGATGAATCTTCGATAATAACCCGCCAAACCCAGAAACGAACGGATCTCAGAGGGTGTGGATGGTGTACTCCAATTCTTGATAGCGGTGACTTTGGCTGGATAGACGTGTATACCCTGGTTGTTGATCACGTGACCCAAGAAATGAATTTCTCTAAGCCAGAATTCACACTTGAAGAATTTAGCATAAAGTTGTTCCTTCTTCAAGAGTTCCAAAATCAGCTTAAGGTGGGTTGTATGATCCTCTTTGGTTCGAGAGTAGATCAAGATGTCATCGATGAAGACAATGACAAATTGATCTAGGTAGGGTTTGCAGACACGGTTCATGAGGTCCATGAACACCGCGGGCGCATTGGTTAACCCAAAAGGCATAACCATGAACTCGTAGTGTCCATAACGAGTTCTAAAAGCAGTTTTGGGAATGTCCTCTTCATGGACTCGGAGTTGATGATACCCAGATCGGAGGTCAATCTTCGAGAAACAAGTTGCTCCTTGCAGTTGATCGAAAAGGTCATCGATCCTAGGTAGCGGGTAACGATTCTTGATGGTAAGCTTGTTTAGTTCACGGTAGTCGATGCACATGCGGAAGGACCCATCCTTCTTCTTGACAAAGAGAACCGGAGCTCCCCAAGGTGAGAAGCTCGGTCTAATGAATCCTTTGTCCAGCAGCTCTTGCAGTTGGCTAGATAGTTCTTGCATCTCAGAAGGGGCTAGGCGGTACGGAGATTTGGCAATGGGGTTAGCTCCCGGTAAAAGATCAATCCGAAATTCAACTTGTCGAGTTGGAGGGAGTCCATGCAAGTCATCAGGGAATACTTCCGAAAAATCTCGGATGATCGGTATATCTTGTAATTTCTTTTCTTCAGATTTCTCGACCACATGTGCCAAGAAAGCATAGTATCGCTTCCTTAAATATCTACGTGCCTTCATGCAGGAGATGAATTTCAAACCTTTGCAAGGTTTCTCTCCAAAGATTCTCAAGGTCTCACCGGATGGTAGAGGGATACGAATGAGTTTCTCCGAACAGTTGATTTCCGCATGATTGTGGGATAGCCAATCCATTCCCACGATGATATCAAAACTCCCAAGAGTGATGGGAATCAGGTCGATAGAGAATGTGTGATCGTTGAGAGTTAGAGCACAACCTCGGACAACGGAATGCACAACAGTTAGTTTGCCATAAGCTATTTCTATAGTATAAGAAGGTTCAAGAGCGGTACGACAAGTTTTAAGTAAAGGTTCAAATTCTAAGGAGACAAAGCTTTTATCCGCTCCGGTATCAAATAAGATAGAGGCATAACGATTATTGATGAGAAACGTACCAGTAACCACGGCATTGTCATTTCTGGCCTCGGTTGCTCCTATGGCAAAAGTGCGAGCACGTACACCTCGGTTATTGTTGTTGAGCTTCGGGCATTGGTTTTTGTAGTGATCAGGAGCACCACATTCATAACAGGCCCTACCATTGATGATGGCAGGAGTGGCAGTTTGGGTAGTAGCAGCCTTTTCAGCTACGCGACAAGCGTTAGCAAAATGACCAAGCCTTCCACATTTAGTGCACGAACGACATTGAACAGTAGTAGGGTGATGGTATTGACACCTTGCACACAGCGGGTGAGGTCAACTATATGGCTTCCTGCCAGGTGCAGGTCTAGGTGCTACTTGGGCAATAGGAACAGCTGGGGTAACCATGGCAAAGCTTTTAGAGGTCTTTTGCTTCTTGTGGCGATACTCAGGCTTTTTCGCCACTTCCTCCTTAACTCTCTTGTCACCTTTCCTGAATAGAACTCCAGACTTAACTAGATCGTCCATTAAGGACGCATATAAACGAATAGCAGCTTCAAGTGTTGTTGGGCTACTACCCATGACAGTACCCCGAATTTGAGGCGGAAGGCCTCCAATATAACGATCAATCATTCGGGTCAAGGGTGTAACCAGATGAGGGACTAGGATGCAGAGTTCATGAAAGCGTGTGGTATACGCCTCACTCTCCCCACTATCCTGGGTAAGGTCCCACAGCTCAATCTCCAACTTCTTCATCTCATTGCTAGGACAGAACTCCTCGATCATAATTTCCTTGAGCTTATCCCAAGTCATAGCAAGAGCTCCTTCCCTACCCCGAATTTTCTTTTCAGCATTCCACCAAGTCAGTGCCCTCCTTTGGAAGGCACTTGAAGCATATTTTACCTTAAGTTCATCGGGGCAGTCACTCATCTCAAATGTGTTCTCCATGCCTTCAAACCATTGCAATAGCCCTGTCGCACCTTCACATCCAAGGTACTTGTGTGGGTTACAAGAGTTGAAGTGCTTGAAAGTACAAACACTCCCACTAGATCCTCCGATGGAGTTGTTGATTTGAGTGACAATAGTTGGTAAGACCGCAGCAAGTTGTTGAGTGAGCAGGGTGGCTATGGCAGTGGTTTCGGCGGAGGCTTCACTGGTGTTAGCCACGGTGTTATCAGGATCACGACGAGGAGGCATTCTACGAAAAAGAAATCATAAGTCGGTAGTTAGGATAGACATTCAAGAATTGAAAGTGACAATATTTATAAATAAAATCACTCATTCATTAATATTAATGTCTTACAAGATAAATAAAACATATATTTAAAACATATATGTTGAATTACAAATGAAATATAAAGACAAAACTGACTAGTCAAAATTCAAGATTCGGATGAATGATACTAGTGAGACGTGTTTTAGCCTATAAGTGAGCACTCACTCCAAGGGTCCCCAGGTAAGTGCGACTCGTAACGAACGTGCCTCACTTTCCTTTGACAAGACCCCCAGTGTACAGGCGCTCACCCTTCCAGATTACACGTGTCTCTAGTATCACTATCCAAGCCTTTGATTTTGATGAGAACATTATGGATTGGGCCTTGCCCAAGAGTTGGATTCAGCTTACGGGTGGTCCGTAGGACGACCTTTAAGTGTTATAAATGGTATTTTAATCCTACATTTAAGTCGATTACTTGTTAGAATTAGATAACTATGGTGGTTTAATGTTTCAGGTACAAAAGAGTTTAATTGGATGCATTTAACGCAAGGATTGAAGCAAGCGGAAAGAGTCTCAATCATCATTGAAACAAACAAAGAAAAGGAGAGAATGAACTGAGCTCCACCGTAGCTTACGGTGGTCACCGTAAGCTACGGTGGCATCTGGGAAATTTTCTTAGCACCGTAAAGCAGTTTTGGACCACCGTAGCTTGTTGCTCACCACCGTAAGCTACGGTGGGCACCGTAGCTTACGGTGGTCATTGGCGTGAAAAGTGTAACTGCCCTATTAAAACAGTTTTTGAAGAGGCTTTTGAGATCCAATCATTGGGAGACGTTTTGCAGGAGTTTCAGGGGCGATTTTTGGGTGATTTTCTTGGTTAGAAACAATTTGGAACAATTGGGTTGGTGTTTTTGATTCACATGAACATTGATAGTTGCTTGATGATGATCAACCGAATTATGTGTGGCTAAGTTTTCATATGTTTTCCTCCGGATTGTAAGGTTTATCTTTTGAATGTTTGTTGATGTTTATGTTATTTGTAGGACAATAATCTAATCATTTTGGTTGTGTTATTGTGGTGTTTATGTGTTTGATTGTAATCGTTGATATTGTTTAACATCGTTTTTTAAACCATCAGTTCTTGGTGCCGCTGGCAATCGAGATTTATTGGGGGGAATTCGGGGTTGAATATATTTAATTGATCATCGGGTGACAATCTTGCGTTCTTGTAATCCAAGCACTTGGTCCCCTTTTATCACAATCAAACATATTTTCATGAACTATGTCTATGTAGTTCTTCCTAATTAAACATCAGTATTATCATTCATGGAAACCTGAAACCGGGGGAAGACATACTCTCTCATTTCTAAATTACAATCTTTTGATTTGCGATTAATTTAGATAATTCTAGTTTTCAAAACCAACAATCAAAATTCTGAAAATTACATTTCTGCAATCTAGTTTAATTTTAGTTTACTATAAAAGCTACTTAGATAACACATTTTCCACAAACTCCTCGTGTTCGATACCCACTTACCGCTAGCTATTTAGTTGTAATTGGTTTATATTTGATTGAGACTTCGACCTCACGTCAAATTGGCGCCGTTGCCGGGGAGTAGTGCGCAACGTGTGTTAACTTTTGTAGTTTTGTTTGTTATTTTCGGGTTTACGCTGGTTGTGTTAGTGTGCAGGTACTTACAGGTGTATGCATACTAGAGGCTCCAAAAAGTCATCACCATTAGCATTTGATCCGGAAATTGAACGAACACTTTCACGGAACCGAGTTTGACTTAGGGAGAACAAAGTCATTGGGTCTCCTACTACACCGAAAAACGTCATGGATCCACCAATTCTCACTACGGGTCAAACACTACCAACCACCACACCTCCTATTCCATCAAGTCCTATAACAAGTGAGAGCAAACCTACAAATACCACTGTTCCTACAAGCACACTTCCACCAAATCCATTGACCTACCAAATTGCATCAACCGTTCCACCATTTAGCCATTTCTTCCCGACTCAAGGTCAATCGTCTTCCCAACAGAGTCAACCATTCCCATTTCAACAAGACCCACCTATAACCTTTACCACCCCGGTTCAACAACAACCACCACCATCGAGGTTCCAATACCAACAATCTCCCGCGATGCCGTTTATGAGAGTGCAAGATGATGGGTTTGATGATGGTTATGAAGATGATTATGAGGGGTATGATGAAGGTGAATATACCCTTGGGGGTAATGGGAATAAAACGGTATTTCAAGGAGGGGGTGGATTTGTGCGAAGACCGCAAGATATACCGCAAGCTCCACAAGGTCAACCTCGACAAGTTCAACAGTATGAGCAACAAGTGCCTCAACAACAATTTCAGCCTAAACCACAATTTCAACAACAAATTCCTAGACAAGTTCAACCTCGAAGACAAATGCCTAGGCAAGCCGGTTTGCCACCACAAGTACCGTTGGGCGTGCCAAGAAAATATAATCGGGAGGCCGTGAGGGGTATTGAAGCACATTTTAGGCCGGTTATTACCAACAATCCTTCACCGGTAGTTATTCCTCAAAACAATCAAGGGAGGACGTTCGAAGTTAGAACTAATTCCCTCCAAAGTTTACCGAAATATAAGGGATTAGCCACGGAGGAACCTTATTTTCATTTGGAGGCATACGATTCGATATGCAATACTATCGGTGGGCAAGGATTTTCATCGGATGAAGTAAAGTTGGTATTGTTTCAATTCTCGTTGGAAGATAAAGCGAAGAGATGGTTTTACACTTTACCATCGGCTTCGATTTATACATGGGCGGAGATGCAACAAAGATTTTTAGAAGAATTTTTCACGGCCCAAAAGACCAATGATGCGAGAAGAAGCTTGAGAAGCTTCCAACAACAACAAGGTGAAATGTTTCACGAAGCTTTCGAACGGTTTAATTTGATGATAAAAAATTGCCCTCATCATGGGATCGAATTGTGGGAATTGTTGAACGCGTTTCATGAAGGGTTGAATTCCGAAGATGCTCGTGACTTAATGTCTATCACGAATGGTACATTCGGTACTAATCACGAGCAAGACGATTGGGCGTTTTTGGAACAAATGGCGGTCACATCAAAGAGGAAGGCTCAATCATCTAGGAGAGCGAGACCGGCCATTACTAGAACCCAAGTGCATGCGGTGGAGGATGGTAATGTGAAAACTACTAATCAAGTTTATGATGTTTGCACTAACTGTAATGAATTGGGTCATAGGGCGGATGTTTGTTTGGTGGGTGTTGTTGAAGGGCAATATGAAGAAGTGAATGCTATTCAAGGCCAAGGGGGTGGTGGTAGAAATTACAACATGAACTCGAATACATATCACCCCGGGTTACGAAACCATCCGAATTTACGTTATGAAAACCCGGCTAATCAAGCCAATCCGAATTTCCAAGGAAGTCAAGGAAATTATGTTCCTCGCCAACAATTCAACAGTCAAGGCTTCCAAAGGCAATTTCAACAACCGGGCGGTGACCAAAGTGACTATTCGGGTCAAGTTACTTCAAGTGGGAATGAAGTGATGGATATGCTCCGGATGATGCAACAAGATATGCAAAGGAGGAATCAAATGGATGAGGCTCGGTTACAAAAAGACGAAGTTCGTGACAAGGCCATTCAATCTTTGACCACCCAAATGGGTCAACTTGCAACTGAGGTAGCCCTTTTAAAAAAGAACAAAGGTCAACTACCAAGTGACACAGTGACAAATCCCAAGAACATCAAAAGCGTGAACATTAATGTGGTAAGTACCGTTCCCAATAGTGAATTTAATGAAACATTTCTAACCTCTTCGTGTCAAGTGAATGCAGGTATAGGAAAGGAGGCCGAGGCGGAAAATGACAAAGAGCATGGGACACCAATCGTGCCAATCCGAGTGGAAAAATTAAAAATTCCTCATGCATTGTTGGACTATGGGGCGGGCATGAGCGTGCTACCTGGCGAGTTGTATGACATGTATGACTTTGGCCCACTGCAAGATATAGACACCATGGTGAGCTTGGCAGATGAAAGTTGGAGGCGTCCACGGGGAGTAGTTAGGAATGTTAAGATTCAGTTGGGAGAATTTGAGTACCCAGTGGATTTTCTGGTCCTAGACTATGCTTCTACTAAAATGGCAGCGCAACAAAGGGTAATCTTAGGCCGACCGTTTCTATGCACAGCAAATGCTCAAATCAATTGTAGAGACGGGGTTATTACCATGACAAAAAAGAACTGTAAGTTATCATTTGATGTTCAAACTAGAGTGATTATTTATGAATCCAATGAGGGGAAGGGTGGTGAGTCTAGTGATTGTATGACAAAAGTGTGTCAAAGAATGAAAATAAATCACCCACCGGATCGTGAAGAAAAGCATACGGGATCAAGTAGGAGTGTATTTGATTACCTACCGAATCGAAACGGGACGGATGCATTTTACTCAATGGCACGATGTAGTGATGGAGATGGCCGGAATCGTTTCTTTGAGCCACCATAAACGGGGGTGGCACGGTCTGGCTGAAGACCCGAAAATTTAGCGCTGCTCGGGAGGCAACCTGGGGTTTTTCACTGACATTGTTATTTCTTTATTTTTCTATGTTTCAGGGCTATGGCAACACTCAAGTGTGAGGAAGATGTGCGGATAGTTGTGTGAAGGTGGTGATAGGAAATCGGATCATTTACAACATCTGTTGTGTCAAACTTCATCAGGTCCATGTACTCTTTCCTTAGACTTGTCATGTTCTTTAGCCTTGAAATATTGGTAGTTAGTTTGTTTGTTTGTTAATCAAAAAAAAAAAAAAAGTTTGGTTTGTTTTGAGCGATCTTTCTCTTCAAAGCCATACATTGGGGACAATGTATCCCAAGTGTGGGGATAGAGGAAATTTTTTGATTAATTATGAAATCAAGCGAAAAATGGTCTAAATTTGAAAAGTTAAAGTATTGAAACCGCATAACACTCCGGCAACCCCGTATACCCTTTTTCTTGGTGAGAGTTTGAGCCATCTATTTGAATTATTAGAAATATTTTCTTTGATGAGAGTGGCAATGGGTGGGGGTGCATTAGAACTTGTGCTTGAATTCGGTTTGAGGCCTTAGCTTGATATGTATGTGAAAAGGATAAGGGCATTTAGGTAGCCTCGTCACGATGTGTGTGAGTGTGGGATTCGGGGGTTGGGCCTCATAAATTACACATATGAGCATGGTAGCGAGAGGGGCGGGGGTTTGGTCCATTAGTAACCATATTTGAGCCTATTGCCGATCATTTGATAACCCATGCTTACCGCCCAAAATATCTTACCTGTTTGAGAAGACCCGGTTTAGTAGTTTAGTAGTTTTAGTACGTAGTATTTGATGTTTTTGTTTTTGTTAAAAAAAAAAAATAAAAATCTGAGAAAATGGCAAAAAGAAGGAAATAAATGAGGTAGTAGTTTGAAAAAAAAAAATGCGAGGCTTTGTAGTTAGTTAATTAGTTGAGTTTATTTAGATGTAATAATAAGACCGGGTCGGATCATTAGCTACTACATATATATTTCCATGTCCTACCCATTTGCCTAGCCACGTTACAACCGTTAAGTCCCTTTGATTCACGTGCATGTTTTGCAAGATATGTAGGTGAAGGACCGATTTGACTATAAGCTTATTGTTGTGCAACCACCCGTTTGCTTTAAGTGTGTTCTAGCTCATCCTTGCTAGTTATTATTTGTCGCCGAGAGGAGAGTCATTGTGAGGGGTGTGCTATGCGGGATTTAAGAAAAAGTTAGTAAATGAGGATATTTGGTTGCTTGATTTGTATTTGATCGCTTGAGAATTGATGAAATGGTTTTTGATGAGTTGCTTGGGGGCAAGCAACGGTTAAGTGTGGGGATGTGACGGGTGGTCCGTAGGACGACCTTTAAGTGCTATAAATGGTATTTTAATCCTACATTTAAGTCGATTACTTGTTAGAATTAGATGACTATGGTGGTTTAATGTTTCAGGTACAAAAGAGTTTAATTGGATGCATTTAACGCAAGGATTGAAGCAAGAGGAAAGAGACTCAATCATCATTGAAACAAACAAAGAAAAGGAGAGAATGAACTGAGCTCCACCGTAGCTTACGGTGGTCACCGTAAGCTACGGTGGCATCTGGGAAATTTTCTTAGCACCGTAAAGCAGTTTTGGACCACCGTAGCTTGTTGCTCACCACCGTAAGCTACGGTGGGCACCGTAGCTTACGGTGGTCATTGGCGTGAAAAGTGTAACTGCCCTATTAAAACAGTTTTTGAAGAGGCTTTTGAGATCCAATCATTGGGAGACGTTTTGCAGGAGTTTCAGGGGCGATTTTTGGGTGATTTTCTTGGTTAGAAACAATTTGGAACAATTGGGTTGGTGTTTTTGATTCACATGAACATTGATAGTTGCTTGATGATGATCAACCGAACGATGTGTGGCTAAGTTTTCATATGTTTTCCTTCGGATTGTAAGGTTTATCTTTTGAATGTTTGTTGATGTTTATGTTATTTGTAGGACAATAATCTAATCATTTTGGTTGTGTTATTGTGGTGTTTATGTGTTTGATTGTAATCGTTGATATTGTTTAACATCGTTTTTTAAACCATCAGTTCTTGGTGCCGCTGGCAATCGAGATTTATTGGGAGGAATTCGGGGTTGAATATATTTAATTGATCATCGGGTGACAATCTTGCGTTCTTGTAATCCAAGCACTTGGTCCCCTTTTATCACAATCAAACATATTTTCATGAACTATGTCTATGTAGTTCTTCCTAATTAAACATCAGTATTATCATTCATAGAAACCTGAAACCGGGGGAAGACATACTCTCTCATTTCTAAATTACAATCTTTTGATTTGCGATTAATTTAGATAATTCTAGTTTTCAAAACCAACAATCAAAATTCTGAAAATTACATTTCTGCAATCTAGTTTAATTTTAGTTTACTATAAAAGCTACTTAGATAACACATTTTCCACAAACTCCTCGTGTTCGATACCCACTTACCGCTAGCTATTTAGTTGTAATTGGTTTATATTTGATTGAGACTTCGACCTCACGTCACGCTCACCCTTCCAGATTACACGTGTCTCTAGTATCACTATCCAAGCCTTTGATTTTGATGAGAACATTATGGATTGGGCCTTGCCCAAGAGTTGGATTCAGCTTCACAAGTCAGCTTTCTTTTCTTGAACGGGAGTTGGGCCTCAGAAGTGGTTCCAACATGGCTCTCTTGGTCTTCGGATTCCGAATCACTTAATATGTTGATTACTTCAGGCTTCGGTGTAGGCCGGCTTGTCGCATCGGAGATTAACTCGGGCTTGACATTATGTTTCGAGGGTAGCAGGCTTCCAGAGAAAGATGATCGTGGTGAGATTAGCCTACTCCAACTAATTGGGCTTTGGGATCCATCATCGGAAATAAGGCTTGAATTGCTAGAGATGTCAGCAGAGTACGACGACATACTAAAGATAAGAGAGTTAGTGGATTAGAATCACATAAGCATATAAGTTTCAAAGGGGAGCTTAGGTTATAGTCTAGGTCAAATGGTTGCCTAATTCTCTATAACCACGGCTCTGATACCAATCTGTCACACCCCAACCGTGCATCTTAACCACGGGTGCGACTTAATTGACAAAAGAACACAATGGAATAAAGACATTTACTATTAAAGTTTCATAATATTAAAAAAAATCCCAATTACATAAGTTTCGAATTAAACCAAACAGATAACATGTTCAAAAGACAAGCAACTTAAAATAAGATTCTTCAATTGATATCTAGGAAAATCCTATGTGATATTGACTTGACCTATCACGAGCTTAATCACCTGAAACATGTACGAAAAACAAGTGTCAACTAAAAATAGTTGGTGAGAAATCACAGGTTTAATAAAAGTATAAGTTTGGCAAAGGTGACAATTCATATTCCAAGATCATCATATAGCACGTAATAAAACAAACACATGATTAGCAAATCCAACCTAAAATGATGAGTAACGAATAAGTGGTACAACTCGCAAGTTGCACTGATAACAAATAAGATGTCCAACCAAAAGTTGTCCATAAAGTATATGCGGTTTCCATCCTATGGCCCATATCTGTACTACCGTTGGCTTGAAAGTTTCAAGTTAAGGATTTGCAAATTTAACGTTTATCATGTTATGTTCATTTACTCACATACAAATATGATTCACTTGTTTTAGAATTGTTTGAAAATGAGTTTTAATGCGTGCCAATGCGTACATGTTTCCCCCAAAACGATTTGAATAAAGTGGAGCTATGAAGTCTCACCTTGAAAGCTAGACGAGATAAGAAACTTGAACGAATAGACGAGATGAATCACGGACCAGACCCTAAACAAATAAATAAACCAGTTTTAGGGTAGGTTCGATGGTTACGAGTGTTAGATAGGCGGTTCGGGTCATAAGATTAAGAATTAGTTGCAAAAATAGAGTTTTAGTTGATTTTCAGATTTGGACAGCAAAGTAGCTGAACAGAAACGGGATTGTTAAAAATATCAAACGATGTCTAAAAATTATGAAATTTTACAGGGAATTAGTTTAAGTCGTTCCGAAGAAGTTTCGTTTATAAAGTTTTTCCATTTGAGACTCGGATCATAGCCAAAATAGTCCAACAAAACAGAAGGTACTGAAAAAGGTTTTTGTCCCGTTTTGGCTACTACAGAGTCATACTTTTGAATTAGAAAACGATCCAATTATGGTTGGAAAGTAAATTCGACGAACTACGTTGTGGAAATTGAGTTTGCTCAGTTTAGATTAATTATGGTCAAGTTACACTCAGTTAAATTCAGCACAGTTTCTGTCCAAAATCAATGGTTGCACTTAAGTGGTCCGTTTAGGGTTTTAAGATTACCGAACGCTCAAATAAAAATTAGACTAATGTTATTATGTTATTATAATACATAATATAATCAGATTAGGTTAGCCAAAACATCCCGTGTCACCGGTCTAGCCATGATATTCACAGAAGCGTTTTGGAGAATCACAGAATGGAATCGGCATAGCCGACACGAGCAAGCGGATTCTATATTTAATTAGCGTGTGAGTTCATATAAGTGATAATATAGAATAAATAACATGTTTTAAGTTAGCAAGAACATACTAAAGCATCGACAGAGCCACTTTTGCAATAGTTGTCTTGAGGATTCGCAGAATGCGACCGCATAGCCGCCATTGCAAACGGGATCCTTTGTTTGTTAGTTGGTGATGTTAGCTTGATTTATTAGTTTGATTAAGATTATTAGAGGGTTTTTAGGGCTGAGGTTTCACATGATCAAGTGATCATGGATAGAAAATAGAAAAAGATTGAGGGGATGAAGAAAGAATAAAATAAAAAGACGGTATTCAACTTCAGAGGGTTACTTACTTGTTTGATCTTCAAACCCTTGGAATCCTCTAATGGATTTTCGAAATCTTCAAGGTTGGGAAGGGATTTCACAACTTAGGAGGGGTTGGGAGTGTTTGAGGGAGAATTAGCAAAGAAAACAAGATCCTAAGCCTCCTATTTATACTAATGGTTGAAGGGGTGTAAATATGGAATGTCTTGGAAATCAATTTAGGGTTTTAGGGCCCTCAAATATGCGAAATTTTCCTCAATGAGGCTGGGTTTTTTTGTGATTTCTTGCTTGGGCTAGGTCCAAGAGTAGGCGGGTTGGGTCCTAGCTTGATCCGGTTGAGTGCGCGCATTCGAAAATTACGATTTTAAGCATTTCTAAGCGAAATTGGCAAATGTTTTCAACATTAAAGTTGATTGTCATAACAAAAGGAGTATGTTTAGCTAAAAACATTTAAGTTAAAGTTATGTTATTCGCGTATAGTAGTTGGCGATCGGTGGGCGAGAAAACGGACTTTTTGATCGTTTTTCGAATTTCAGGATTTATTTAAGGAAAGTTTTGCAAACAAACTTTGTTTTAATTAAAGAAATGAATATTTTAAAATTTTAAAACATAAATTAATGTCATGTTAAACGATTTGTCGGTCATGGACGGTACGTAGTTAACGACGGTTTAAAAGGCGAACGATCGCACGAAAGTACTAACTAGTACTTTTAAGCATCAATTCACATTGAATGGGTTGTAAGAACATGTTTGAGATGTATGGGGGTGGTTCATGTGTATTTAATGTGTCATAAAGATCAATTAAGTCTACGTGCGATCCATGAATCAATCACAGATAAGTATAAGTCTTTGAAATCAAGGATAAACGTAATGTTTCACATGTGAACTAGTATTGTAACAACGCCTGAATAGGATTTCAAGTAAAATGAAATGTCATGCGGATTTTCATTGATAAGTCTAGAATGAGTACAAGTAGTGAAAATCAGAAGTGTCACAGTCTCTCCTAGTTAAAAGAATTTCGTCCCCGAAATTCAACTAGTAGAGGCTGTAGGGTCTAGAAAGAGATGAGGGTACTTATGTTTCATTTGGTCTTCACGTTCCCAGGTGAACTCAGGACCATGCTTGGCTTCCCAACGAACTTTCACGATAGGTTAGGTGTGAATCGAAGTGGTTGACCCACAGGTATTTTAGAAAACTAGAGAGGGGGGGGGGGGTCAATAGGTTTTCTTAAAAACTTGTTAATTAAAAATCTAGTTTGTATGGATTAAAACTTGTTAAAACTTTAACAATCTAAGCAATCAAGAATGTAAAGAGTTTTAGGGTAAGAATGACAAAAACGGTTTATAGAGGTTCAAGTGGATTTTAACTAAGGATGAGATCGATACCGTACCGATACCGAAAATACCGGTACGAATTTATAGAAAAGTGGGTACCTGTACCGGTACCCAATTTATCGGTACGGTACAAATACTTGTTACCAAATTTTCATCTCTAGAAGGTATCGGTACCGTACCGGTACCGAATTTATGAAAAAATGGGTACCGGCACTCGGTACCAAATGTTCATCCCTAATTTTAACTAATCCACTCTACGTCCTCCCCCCGATTATCCAATCGAGAGTTGCTCCACTAAAACGTTTCTCTTGAACGGAAGAGATCATCGGTACACCAAGCTTTTCACTAATCAAAGGTAGTAATTGCCTTGTACAACGTCTCACTAAAAAAGGTAGTGATCACATTCTTCAACTCACTATATGAAGATCAGTGTTGTAAAACTCGGTCTAGGTGGCCGAGTGCTCGGCGAGTACTTGATACTTGGTAGGGTGCTGAGGTGATTTTCTTCAACTCGGTCAACATTACTCGGAATCGGTCCAACTCGGGCCAACTCGGTTAAGTCGGATTTTCGCTGTTTTTCACCGATTTTCACTGATTCTTGTTGGATTTTTGTTGTTTTTCATGGAGATACATTGGAAGACGAGAATTAAATGATTATTATGTTTATAATATTAAGAAATGAATATTAATTTTTGAAATACGTTAGTATTTGAACATACTAGCTTACAAACCCGTGTGTTATACGGGTAGATTAAAGAAAAAAGATGTTACAAACACGTTTAATAGTCGCTTTGATTAAACGTATAAACAGATGTTAATAAAAAGTTATACTCACGAGTAACATGAATCATTTTGTTAAATTAAACATTATTAAATTAAAGTTTTAATATTGTTTGTTGAATATTGCCGAAACCTTATGCAACCAATCAAGCTTCATTTTAAAACAACCTACATACAGAAATCCTTTACATGGAATTTCCTTGCCCTTTAGCTCGTAAGAAACAAAAAGGACCATTATTCAAAGATGCATTAAAACCTTATGCAATAAAATCAAATACTCAAATTCGAACAAACGGGAATATTATTCAAAGATAAATTAAAACCTTAAGAAATAAAACAAATATTAATATCCAAACAGAATAACGTAACCAACAACAAATGTCTATCAACTGAAAATCACCATTTATTTTTCCAATTTTGGAGTTAAAAGCTTCTTCTTGACATTTCCTTCATCTCCAAGTGAAGTTGTACCAGGTATAATCGTTTGAGCAGTTGGGGATTTTTCTTCATCAAAAATGCTGTCAAAGTTTCGTTTGATTCCGACATTTGTGGATATGTATGGCCCTGTGTTATCACCCAATAACAAACTCTTCCTAGTGCTTTTCTCAATCCTTGATAATGGAGTTTGGTTATCACCGGTAGATGAAATAGCATCCTGTTTGTAGTAACCAACATTTGTTAATTAATACCTATTTTGTATCATTGAAAACAAAATAAGTTAAAGACAAAATTTTCACCACATTTTAAATAGTATAATACCTTAATGTTAAACGTGTGTAGGTCCTGAGCAGATCCGAAAACACAGATCTGCGAAGAAATCCATCAAACAGTCCGGATCGAGAGGCGGAATCTCTGGATCTGGTATCACTCTCGAATCAGAAAAAGGGTAGAGACGGGTGCGGGAATCACATACACGAACATAAATATATAAAAAGTGAAAATAACAGATAATTAAAAGCATAAAACGTATGATTCTTTAATTAATATGAAAAATAAAAGCTTATCACACACTCAACAATTAGTCTCATCCCAGGGTGAGCTCCCCCTGGATGCTGATTCCCTCTACAGACACACACTCCTCCTATGAGATAATCTGCTATTTATATGAGGCCAAGCACATATGCATTGTTTTTCAAGCCACCGCCAAATGGGCCTGAAAAACAGGTATCGAAACTACCTAGTTTCGATTGAACAAATGTTCAACCGAAACTAGTAGTTTCGATACTGTAGTTTCTATTGACAAAATCAGTCTCAATTTTATACTCAACAATCTCCCTCTAGACTGATGCTATCAATTATTGTCCGACTCTGTCTTTCGTTTTTATAGATTGACTGATGATCCAGTGCATTTTGTTGTGATTATCCCCCTCAAGTGTAGACCCTCCTATATTATAGGCAATTGATAAATGTTTGAATCACAAGTATTTAGCAGTAAATAACCATCTTTCTACAAAGATTCTTGACATTCTCGAACACTTGATCAACCTGTGCCTTCTCTCCCCCTAAAAAAAGTTCAATTTTAAGCGGAGGCTCACTTTGTCTTGCATCTTCAAAACTCTGCTGATAATCCAAAGCCTTTCGTGATGATTCTCCCCTTGAAGTGTAGAACCTTCTATTTTTAGGCAAAAGATAAGGGATCGAATCACAATGTAATTAACAACCAATGATCCAGTTCGTCACAATGTGCTTGACTTTGCTACCCATTGCTCAAACTTGAACTTTAAATAAAGGAATTACGGCTAGCTCAGGCAGAACATCATGTATATTGCCGAATGAAACGAAATTTTCGAAAACCCAAAAATGTTGTCTCCAAGTTTTCAGCCAAAACTCCCCTTCATCTATGCAATATCCTGTAAAAAAATTTATTCAAGAAATTCTCCAAAATATATTTTTTTTACACGAACAGAAATATATAAAAGTGAAAAGAACAGATAATTGGAGCATAAAATGTATGATTCTTTGATTGATATGAAAAATAAAAAGCTCCTCACACACTCTACAATTAGTCTCACCCCAGGGTGAGCTCCCCCTGAGGTGGTGATTTCTTCTACAGACACACATTTCTCCTATGAGATAATCTGCTATTTATAGAAGGCCAAGCACATATGCCTTGTTTTCCAAGCTACCACCAAATAGGCCTGAAAAACAGGTATCGAAACTATTTAGTTTCGATTGAACAAACCATTTGAATGATCAATGAAACCTTTTCCTTAAGGACTATCAACAATCTTGTAAGTGTTGGCTTTTGAATGATCAATGAAACCTTTTCCTTAAGATATTTTTCAAACCATTTGTTAAAGACAAATGCCTGTATTTTGTTACCCTGGAATTAAACAATAATGTATAAAATAATTAGAAACAATTAAAATAAATAATTCATGTATATAAAAGTAATAACGTTTCATCCATTAATATCATTTCAATGGACAGAGTTTCATCTAATTTCCGAGGATTAGGCTTCCTCCATAGCCTTATTACACGAACCTGATTGCGTTGGAAAACTGCTTATTGACTTATTAGCTTTTTCAAAAGCCAATAAGCTAAAAAAAGTGTTTGACAAACATAAAAGCACTTTTTGTTTTAACTTTTTGATAAAGCTAAAAAGTTGTTTTTTAAGAAGCCACAAATTCCTGGCTTTTCAAATGGCTTTTGGCTTTTGCAATAAAATATTACCAATCTACCCCTAACAATTTCTAACAAATAAATATATAAAATATAAAAATGTCTTTTTTAGTCATTTTACGTGAATAACCTAAGCCAAACACTTTTTAAAAAACAATTTATTGACTTATTGACTTTTCCCACCACAAAAGCTAATCCAAACACTTATTTAAAAACTGATTTTCAAAAAGTCATAAACTAATAAGCACTTTTAAAAAAAAGCACTTTTAGAGTTAAATAAGCAATCCCAATAGAGAAATCATGTTTAGAAATATCTAGTTCGGACAGCAAAGTTATGTTGGGTGATTCCATTAGGCTGCAATTCATATTATATTATTAGCAAGAGGAGTAGAAAACAATTACTTATTACTTACATTGAAATAAGTCAGAGAAGAAGGGATTTTGAGTTGATTTTATAATCCTACAATGAGTTGTAGGGTTATTTATATAGGAAAAGTAAGGCTTTTTTGGATGGAAATCTGTTACGGGTTTCCAAATATGTCCCTTATAATTTAAAATAATTACTAAAATATCCAAAATGGAAAGAAAGTAAAAAAAATTATCCAAGGGACAGTGTGTGAAAGGCTTGGATTATTGGGAACCATCTCCATATCTTCTTCATTAATCAAGTGTTCCCATAAACCAGCAGAAGCAAATTTAAGAAAAGAATCATTTGTTTGGATATCGTGAACAATGATGGATGGAGTTGCAGATAACCTTTCAGCTTTGATTTGCTCAGTATTGTAGTCTGCATGTTTCATACTTACACATCCCCAATGGATCTTGAAACCTAGACCACATTAATAATAATACATAAATCCTCACAGGCATAATTCCTCATGTTTTTATACAACTCATCAAATTGATATATACCCACAATATCAAAATGTAAACGACCTACGTGTTGATCGAGGTGTGCCATTAGGAATACACACGGGAATCTCCAAGATTTGGTAAAAAAAAACATAGCTAAAAAATGAGTTCTATAATATGTATAATGGCATTCTTGTTTTTTATAAATGGGTCATTCTTGTTTGACACAAATGCTCTAGACAAAAATTAATAGATCCCCTGCTATGGCTCTAAACAGTTCTATCAAAATAAAAAAAAGACATAATGTTCTAAATTAGTGGAGACTGCAGGACTTGAGCAATCTATATGCCATACAACATGCCATTTGCTTGCCTAGTGATCTGTATCTTATCTCAAATGTTCTAAATTAGTGTTGATGAGCAATCGAAACATAAATTAAGTTGACTCGAGAGCAATGTAGTCCGAAAATCATATAGCTTTTTGTAACGATCTGTCATATAAATATACCAAATGGAACACACCAAATGATCTCAAACACATCAATTCAGATGATAATACCACCAGATATAATATCTATTCATATGATAATATATATATTCTTTAGTATAATATGTATTCAGATCATTAACACATCAATTCAGACGAAATGTCAGCTATCGAAGTGGCAACAAGTTTGGGTTTGGAACTGAAAGAGTTAAAACGACCAAACCCGATGACGAAAAGAGTAGTTTACTCTTAAAAAAAAGAATAAAGCTTGATTTTCGTCCCTGAGGTTTGCCCATTTTAACTAATTGAGTACTAAGCCCCATTTTGTCTCATATATCATGGCATGTGGTTTCAATTTTTTAATCTTTTTTCATCCCTAACACTAATTATGTTAGATTTTTCTGTTAAATGGAATGACATTTCAGTCTTTTTAAACCTAAATGACCATTTATGCAATTTTGAAATATTATTTATTACTTGGAGGGCTATTATGTAATTTACTTAAAATAATAAGATTGTTTTTTAAACCCCATCCCTTCTCTATCCTCAATCGCCATCGCTGGCGGCGCCATCTTTTGGCCACCCCTTTCTACACCCCACAACCTTCGGATTTGACCACCAACTGTCGCTCTTTACTCTCTCTCCCCTTCTCCCCCTCCCCCATTCGTTGTCATCACCCCCACCAAATCGCCAACCGTCGGAGCACCTCCACCCACAAAGACCCCAAAAAATCCTCAAGCGCTCATAGGATTCTTGAAAATCCCCAAAAAACTATGACCTGTCACCGTAAGCAACAAAACCAAATTCAGAAACAACATAATGATTCGATATGATTGCAGAGATTATAGAATGTCAAAAGCATCAAAGAATTTGTATTCAAATATGTCCAAATCAGTCTTATTTCACTTCACTCGATCTAAGTATGTCTAAATCAACCTTATTTCACTTCACTCGATCCAAATATGTCCAAATCGGTATTGGTTCACTTCATGAATGAATAAATCAATATGATTATCAAATAAATCGGTCCAAATATGTCCAAGGTTCACCTCCTAACCAAATCGCCCGCACCACCCACCCTCTTCCCAACGACTTTCGGATTTTTGAGTTTTGCACAGGAGATCTGCATGGTAATTCATGTATATTGTGTCGTGTTCTTGTTTTTTAAGCCTTTTTATAGCTAAACATTTTATTTTCTTCCAAATATGTTGCCACCATACGAATCAACACCTTCACCTTCAGCAGTTGCCTCAGTACCCATGTCCGCACCACCTGGATCGGCTTCTTCGTATTGCCCTTCATCGACATTTGAGATGGATTCATCGGAGGATATGAGGTCGCTGACGTGGGGAGTCAAAAAAACTCGTTCGAGATGAAGACCTGTGTCACACCCCCTCCAAGGCGGAAACACGAGGGAACGACGAAATTGAATCATTACACATGATCAAAATTAAATTCGATTAATTAAATAGTTGATTACGTTGATTACAAAAAATCAAACAAAACAAGTAGAACAAATAAGTCTTCTTTTTGTTAATATATAGCTAAGTCCACTAAGGCATGAGTCTTTGAAATCCTAGTGTGATCAAGCAGCAATTTAGTTTTCAAAACCTGAAAAACATGCTAAAATATGTCAACTAAAAAGTTAGTGAGAACATAGGTTTAAATAGATACATGTATAACATAGAATGATAATGTAGAATTCATAAACAATTTAAATACAAGTAATTTAAACTTTCATATATCGGGTGCATAACCAACCCTAATGACTAAAATAGTTTCCTCGTCTGAGCACATCAGACCCAAAGTGTTGTTATAGAATGCAGTTTCTGTCATCTAGCTCCGTCGAGTTGAAAAGAATACGTCAACCGGAGATGTTGAAAATAATATATTTCAACTTGAGCACTAGATAGGATTGTCAGGCCAATAGATCTATTTACTTACTCCCGTTAGCTAAAAAGTTAATGGTGTGGTAAAGTATGTCTATGAACCCGTTTAAGTTACAAATATAGAAAGTTGTTATTGAATAGTACAAAAACCTTTTAGTAAGATAATAGTATATAGTTTGAATACGAGCATGTTTTCCACCCTAAAGATAGAAAGTAAAAGAGGGGCTATGAACTCACCTTGCAAGTTTAGAGGGTTGAACTTGTACTTGTAGTAACTTGGATTTGAGTGCCTTAAGGACCCCCTAAGTAAGTTTGTTAAGTTAGAAAACAAGTTAAGGATAGTTAAGGATTGTTTTACACTAGAGTGGTTATCATTCTAGAGTAGTACCTCCAACAGAAAAGTTTCAAGGAAAGAGTTGGTTGGATCAGAACCTTGTCTTTCCTAGCTAGAACCCTCTTGTTCATCGAATAGCTACATATCGGTTTGAAAGTTACTCTATTTGTATACTAGACCAAGTTTAGGGTGTGTTTTGTAAAGTTGAAAAAGTTAAGGTTTTAAAGTGAAAATATGAATTTAGGAAGGATTGAAATAGATAAGTTAAATACTAGGGGGTTTAATTAAAAATAAGGAGTTTTACTACAAACATGATTCTGGAAGTTGAAAGCAAACAAGAAAGATCAAAGTCAAGATTTTTATGAAAAATTTGAATACGTTTGAAAGTCTTATAAAATTATTTAAAATATGGGAATTTGTGACACCCGCAAAATTCCAGAATCCAAAACCTAGTTGTTGGACTAAAACCTAACTAGGCCCAATAAGGCCCAATATGAATTCAAGCCCATTTGAGGCCCGGTAAGGATCCAAGCCCGTTAGAAATCCAAATTTACACAATCTGAATATCATATTAGTCACACGATTTCATTTAATGACTTGTGACGCGATTCTGATAATTTTAGAAAAGATATAAGAACGTACGCGATTCAGTAGTTTTAAACGTTAAGCGCGTTAAACGTCGGTTTTTACCGGGTATTCGACAGAACGATTAAGTAAAATAATGAATTATTAACATTATGTATTAATATTCATTTGGAAAGACTGTTTGGATAAATACACGTGTAGTACGTGTATACGGACGTTAAACCACGTTAGATCCTCGTAAAACTAACGATTGCGGTACGGTTATTACCTATATGATAAGTATTTGTTTTTAATAAAATTGTTATTAATAACCGGAGAGCGAAACGATAAATCCGACGAACTGACTCACACACGCGTTTTCAACTCATACCGACTCGAATATCCTCCGATAATAAGCTAACAAAATAAATGATTTGAATATTTATTTTAGTATTAATATTTATATTAGGGACGACAAATATTAATCGAGAACTAAAGACATGATGATATTTTGGGTTTGACACGTGTTACTGGTAGGTAGCCTACCCACTTAAAACCCTATATATATATATAATTTTCTTGTCCTTTTCCTCATTTGCACAAAAATCACACACACACTTGTGTGTGTTTCTAGAGAGAGAACCGAGAAGAAGAAGGGGAAGGGAGGGCCGGCCACACTTTTGGGCGGACGAAACGACTACACAGCGGCGAGGACGGCGGAGGCGGAGTCCGACCGAGCAGCTGGCGGCGCGCAGCAACGGATCACAGCGGACCGGCGAGTGGCGGCAAGTGCACCACCTCATCTGATAGATCTCGACGTCCTGAGTCCGATGGTGGTGGTGGTTTACACTAGATCGCGACGGTGGTAGAGATTCCGGCCAAAAATACTTTTTCCGGCGAGCTCAACAATTGGGGGCTTTTGCTAGAAAAGAGTTCCTAAAGGCCCGATCTAAGCATACGAAGAAGTTGGTTCGAAAAAGTGTAGTTTTCCGGCCAAAAATCATGAATTCCGGCCACTGCCCGGTTTTCCGGCGACGTCGGCGGCGGCGGCCGGTGGCGGCGACCGGTGGATCTGATGGAGCATGACGAGATGGTTCCATGGCCGCTTGAATCACCTCAATCGGAGTTCGTATGACCAAGTTATGAGCGAAACAAGTTTTCTTCTCGCGTCGTGCTCAGCTTTTTGTACAAAACCGCTTAGAACGGCTTGTACGCTAAGGTATGAACAGAAACACTTATAGATCTATTGTCGGGTAATAGCACGGGACCTAGAAAAATTGTCGGGGACGTCTTTTGACAACGTTTTTCGGACACGTTAAAATGTGTTATAATTATATAATTTTTTATATAGTTATCAAGTAATTAATGAATTTAAGTATGGTTTTAGTATTAGAATCTAAAACGTGGTTTATTGGATTATTGGTGTAAATTAATGTTGGAATTGGACAATTGGATATTGTCTGGTTTAGCCAAAAACAAACGGGACTCTGCCCGATTTTCTAAAAAAAAAATAATAATAATAAAGAGTTTTGTTTCTACAACTTAGATGTCCTCAACATGGTTTGGGTTTAGATTTGAAACTGTAATGTTAGGGCACGATCCTAGTTATATTGTTATTGATGTTAACAACACTTGTTTGAACAATAGGAACCGTTTAGGAATGTTGCGCCCACATATTGTCAACTGAGTTTGTGATATTATTAGCTGGACTTAAGGTGAGTTTCACAACCCCTTTTAGTTTTTAATGTTTTATATACATCGGGGGAGAAACATGCTTATACGACATATTTGAAAAAATGAAACATATTTGTTTACACTATGGATCACATGAACATTTTGGTTTAACTCCTTGTGAGTTTCACGACCCCTTTTTATTGTTTTCTACTTTGGGGGAAAACATGTTAATTTCAAACGGTATGATAACTAGAAAACGAGAAACAAGCATATGATTCCCTTGTGAGCATGAGTTAACACTAAAAGGTCCTCGGTATTTCGAACTATAACCATTAGCTATGGACTTAGCCGTAGATCGATATGAATAGTACTATTCGGGTTGACACCCCCAATCATGGTTAGTCGCGTTAATCTGACCAGCAGGGTCAAATGATTGCATATTAGGTCTTGTTGTTTTTCATTGTTTAAAGGTACAATGGGCTGGGGCAAATTTCGAGAATTCGTTAAAGGTTTGGTTATAGGCTTGTGCATCATATAATTCGTAAGTGCTAGCTAGACTTCGATGAATCAACCGCTAACTTGTTTTGTTTATCATATGCATAAAGTAAATTTCGAGCAAATGATTTCGCCAATGGTATACGTACCAATGGTTTTGTCAGACAATTTCGAGAAACGGGTTTTGCCATTGGTATACGTATCAATGGTCTTGACAGTGAATTTCGAGCAAAGGATTTTGCCAATAGTACCCGTACAAACAGTTTTGTCAATCGATTTCGTACATATGGTTTTTACCAAGGGATTTCGTACAAATGGTTTGTCAATTGTATTTATTTAAAACCTGTGAACTCACCAACATTGCGTTGACATTTTTGAGCATGTTTTTCAGGTAATTCATACAACACGGTTGGAATAGGTTAAACTTTTGGATTAAGCCACTAGAAAGATGAAGATGCAAGGTGTTCAGTCTTTAGTTAGCTTCCGCTGTTGTGTAATGTTATCAATCGTTGCAACCCTAATTTATTTATTTATTTATTAAGTGAATAAATTTAGGGGTGTTACAGAATTTAACATGTTAATCATGAGTTTATCAAGCAAATTATAATAAAAATCGTTGCTTTTTATCAAAATCTTAAATAGGTGAAAAGATTGCAAAAGTAAAACTTGGACAAATTTTTGACAGATTTGCGTATTATTTTTGTTTTGGCTGTTTGGGGGTCGAAAACTTGGAGTTTGAAGGAGTTCTTTATATGGTTGAAATCTTGAGAGTCTGCACTTGATTTAAAAAAAAAGAACCATCGAAAAAGGTTTAGTTTTGAGGGAGATATGGCCTCCTGAAGTCAGGTTAAAGAATCAGTCAAAAACGAATTTTGATGTTTGATGATCATAGTGAAAGTTTTGATTAAAAAAGGCTTGATTTGGCTTTTTATCTTGAATTAGATCTATGATTATAACATAAACATGTTGGGGAATCATAGATCTAAGCTAGTTATGAAGAAAATTGAATAGAAAAAGTATGATCTATGAAGAACATAATAAGAACTTACTTAAAATGGAAGGATATGAACTCGAATATTCCAAGGGAGGAGAGGAATGGCCTTTAGTTCTTAGAGAGCCCTAGAGTATCGTTTGAGGTGTGAAGAATGAAGGTGAGTTAAGGGCTCTATTTATATGGTGAGTTTGAGAGGAAAAAGGGGAAAAGTTGGTTAGGTTTTTGACTAGGATTACAAAGGTGATAAGCATGGCTTTATAAATCTTAGAATTTTTTATAAAAATTTCAAATAATGGGGTGTGGAGGGCTGAAAATTTCGTTCAAAGGGGTTGGGACAGGATAAGACTAAGTTAGTTGGAAGATGGAATTGGATTATGATAGGTTTAAGGATAAAAAACAATGATTTTAATCAATTTAGATAAGTTTAAAGGTTTTTAGTAGATTTAATAATTATATTAATAATATTTATATATATATATATTTCGAAAATATTATATTAATAATTACTTAGATGAAATTACAATAATTATCCAAGGTTTTAAAGACGTTACAAAAGAAACCCTAAATTTACATATGTGTAACTTTAGTCCTTGAAATTTTACTATGGTTTAATAAAGTTACAAACTTTAATAACTTAGGTTAAGATAGAATCTAGGACATCCAAAGTTAGCATAAGTAGAAAGTTCAGTAAGAACACAAGAATCAGTCATAGAATCATAATAGAATCAGTAAGCCGCTATAAAGTGCAATAGAATACTCACTTTAGACCAGGCCCAGTAGTATGAATTGAAATGATATCACAAGTAGTATGAGACAAATAATTTCATAGCATTATAATTTAATGAAGGTTACTAAGTAGAATCATAGAATTAGACATAAAAATCAGAGATGTCACAACCTGGTATGGAGGAGATTGTTTTTATTTTTATATTTGTTTTGAATATATTTATTTATTATTTTAAGTAAATTACACAAATAACCTATCTAACTATTAAATAATCTTAGTAATTTACATAAGTAGTCCCTTATATGTAAAAGACTAAAACGTCCTTCCATTTAACAGAAAAATCTAACAGGGTTATTGTTAGAATGTTAGGGACGAAAAGGGTTAAAAAAATTGAAACCACATGCCATGATATGCGAAAAAATAGGGCTTGATACTCAAGTAGTTAAAATGAGCAAATCTCATGGGTGAAAACCAAACTTTACTCATTAAAATAATAATGACATGTTAATTCTTAAATTAGTCAAAATTTGATAAAGTGTCATTCAACGTCTTTTTCTAAAAGAAATTATACCATCTTATTTTGACCAATTTAAAAACTAATAGGAGTAAATTTCAGTTTTCGTCCCTGAGTTTTGAACAAAACATCAGGTTTCATCCACCCTTAACACATTTGCTCCCTGACTGATGTCGTCCAGACGGTCTATATAAAAACTAACAAAACCTAACCTATACTCCTAGTAATAATAGGAATACCTATGAACTAAACCGCACTGACGGGCAAGTGTACCTATCGAGTATAGCACAGCTTAACGGTAAACCAAGTTATCGAACCCTAGAGACACTGTATAACTATACTAGACTCTGACTCGGACTAAAGATTGAATTGGTTTGGTTGGTTTACTACACTAAATATTAAACTAAGGAATGCAGCAAACTAAGGTCGACTCAACTATCAAGAACAGAAAACTAAAGGTGATATCAAGAATGGGAAGAATATCACCTAGGTCGGAATCCTAGTTGCAAAGCACAACTTCTATCGGTTATGGAAACTATAATGGATATGGGTTTCTAAGGAAACAACTCTAGACAGCCTAGTGGATCCCTAATCACTCTCAAGGTGTCACCAACTAAGGAACCTAAAGTTGTACTAAGTCACCAGATTGTTGGATCACTTCTCAGGTATTTCCAACTATGATAAAGTACCCTAATAAACAGATTACCTCTCAGTCTCTCCATCCACCAATACACTCGAAGAATGCACGGGGTAATATCAAGATAACAACTATGACACGAATAGAAACAATCACTAGACACCTAATACCGGCTTCCTTTCAGACAGCTGACACTCAGATTCCTAATGACGAAGACTAAACGACTAATTCTCACCTCTCGGGTATTGAACTAGGATACACCTTTAATTCTAATCAGCAATCAAAGACAACTCCTATGGCTACTACGTCTAGCAAACCACCCTAATCACAAACCCTAAGATCTATGACCAAGATATGAAGATCAAACTGGCAGACAACCACAATCAACGCAAGGAATTGAAATCAAGCACAAGATCAGATCTAAACATGCAATAACATCACAATTATCACTCAAGATCTTTTACAAAATCATAAACCCATTAATTTAATCCAAAAACTGATAAAAATTAAAACTTTAACAAGTATTCATCATATAACCTAGGCAATATAAAAGTTTTAGCCTAGGATCATGTTCAAACAACCAAAACAGAAGTAATAAACAAGATTCATGGTTTCAAACATCCAAATCAAAGATAAAAATCCAATCTTGTAAACCGAATACATAAAACTACAAACCCGGGATCCAAAGATTCAAGCTTTAGCCTTCAATTGGCTTCCAATCTCCCAAAATCGCATCTGGTCTCTCTCTAGACGGATAAAAATTGAACTCCCCTCATAATGAGATTCAAAATCTATTTAATTTGGAAAATTAGGGATTTTCTCGGAAAATAGCTCTCTCGCGTACCGCGAGAGTTTTGGGTTGGGTTCCTCGCGTACCGCGAGGAACAAAATAGTCGCGGGCGTATCTGGCTTCCCTCGCGTACAGTGAGAGTTTCTTCTGGGCTTCTCGCGTACCACGAGGACATGAAACTTCAACTTTTTGACTTTTGTTCTTCCGACTTCATTCTCTTGCTCGGTTTCTTCACGTATTAACTTGTAATCTTTACGAGCTCCTGTAAACATACAATAGATTCAAATGTACATTAAAACGACTCAAAAAAAAGATAAAAACTAACTAAAAACTCACTAAAACAAAGGAATAAAGATGTGTGCTTTGCACTATATCAAACATCTCCACACTTAACCTTTTTTCGTCCTCGAAAAAGCTGCAATTGGAATCATAACTCAGATCTACTTAACAAACATCAATTACCAATTAGCAAAATATACTCACGCGTTAAAAAGCAATAATCAGTATTTCTGTCTGATTAAACCCAAACACCAACTTTCAAGCCCCCATTACGTGTTCTAATTCCAATTTATACAGTTATCAATCAACCTATGTGACTCACACTTAAAAGTTACAGCTCTACCTAATACCGTCTCACGGTCATGTCTAGGTACGGATCAAACCATATAGATTTACCCTATCACGTTAAACTAAAATTTACAGGTTTTTAGAAATCAGATGAAAAATGAATGAATGGATGAAATATGAGCATTATTAAGCAAATTAACTTTCTTCTAGAGGCGTTTCAACCAAGTCACTAGGTAACACATAGACTAAGTCATATCAATGAAGCAAATAAGAATCAACCAAGTGGTGTTTCAATCAGCTGGAACCCTATGTGTGACACGTAGGCGAAACTTAGATTTCAATCAAATAAGCTCAAGAATTATTGAATCATGGAAGCGGGCGCCACCGAACTCGGATTTATTCTCATAAAAAGATAGTGGTGTGCCATGAAGTTTCAAAAACATCTAAATTTTAACTTAACGTGGTACCTATCAACCTATGTTGACAGTTTCAGTATTACCATTTACCCTAAGATGAGTACCCACAAGATATCATGATTTTAAATCAATTAATTCCTAAGTAACGCTCACTGACGTTTGATGTTTTCACACTATGAGTCCCTAGACCTGACGACCATTAACTTTTCTGTGAGTTTTTGTGTGAAATAACTGATATACCCTTAACTCTGTCTTCTTCTTCAACATATGTCTTAGACCACCCACCACCACCACCAACACTAACACACCACCACTATAGCATAACTTTATAAGCATATAGTATCATTTCAATTTTCCTTACCAGTTGCCCTTAAACTTTGAAACTGGCCCTCTAGGTCTCCTCTGATCCCACCACTAAACGGAATTCCCCAATCCACTAGTAGCAAACTTGACCGGAGACGCCCATTGTACCGCCGTATAAGAAACCAACCCTTTACTATAAAAAAACCCTACAATAATCGAAACCATAATCACCAACACTGATCAAGTTCACTCTCCCATCTTCCCCAACACCCACACACGTCGAACCATTCTCCTACAAATCCATTCATGAAATTGGCCCCAAATGTAGGGTTTTTTCGGGAGTAGAAACCTCGGAATCAAATGACGCGTCGATAGGATTTGGGAAAGGATGTGAAGGGATCTGACAATGGTGGATGCGGCAATTAGGGGTTTTTGAGGGCCCTGGTGCAGTCTACTCTTCACATCCTTTTCCCAAACCCTATCGACGCGTCATTCGATTCCGAGGCTTCTATTCCCGAGAAAACCCTACATTTGGGGCCAATTTCAGGATTGGATTTGCAAGAGAACGGTTCGACGTGTGTGAGTGTTGGGGAAGATGGGAGAGTGAACTTGATCAGTGTTGGTGATTATGGTTTGGATTATTGTAGGGTTTTTGATAGTAAATGGTTGGTTTCTTATACGGCGGCACGATGGGCTTCTCCGACTGAGTTTGCTACTGGTGGATTGGGGAATTCTGTTCAGTGGTGGGATCAGAGATTTAGAGGAGACATTGAGAGCAAGTTTCACAGTTTAAGGGCAACTGGTAAGGAAAATTGAAATGATACTATATGCTTATATAGTGTAATGTTATAGTGGTGGTGGGTGGTCCGAGACATATGTTAAAGAAGAAGATGGGGTTAGGGGTATATCAGTAATTTCACACAAAAACTAACAGAATAGTTAACGGTCATCCGGTCTAGGGACTTATAGTGTTAAAACTTCAAACGTCAGGAGCAAAGGTGTTAATGATGAACGAAACCTGATGTTTTGTTTAAATCTAAGAGACGAAAACTACAGTTTATTCAACTAATAAATTATTATTTTAAAAACTTCTAAATTTATATAGATATTTAATCAAGTTTAAAGACTTTAATACAAAAATTAGTTCATTAACCTTTTCATATATTTTTTATAAGATGAACAATTTTAACATATCAATATTATTTTCTTAGAGTTTAATAAAATATATTTTTATTTATTGTTTGCATAAACCATAGTTTTAGAAAATCAAAACCTTCTAAAATGACCAAAATTCTCAAGATTTGAAACTTGTCAAAAACCCTCCAATTGGTCAAAACCAAGAATATTATCATTTCCTTATTAAAATAACCGTCTTCTCGAAGATTGAAAAGACAGCTTGGAGAAAAAGAAATCAATTTAGGGCAAAATTAAACCAAACATATTATATATACCAACAGCATATAACCATAAACCATCCATTCCAAATTCTAACAAAAAAGTTAACTATTCCAATCAATTGCTCCAACAAAAAACCCCCATTCGATTCTCACATCATTTACTTTCTTCAATTTGATTCGAATGGATCGCATGGAGATCGATCAGAGCCTGCAACTAGTGGGTACGAAGAGGCCGAAGACGAAGATCGTCTGCACTTTGGGACCGGCTTCTAGGTCGGTTGAAATGGTGGAGAAGCTGCTGAAGGCGGGGATGAACGTTGCTCGATTCAATTTCTCGCATGGATCTCATGAGTACCATCAGGAAACCCTAGATAATCTCCGGACCGCCATGGATAACACCGGTATACTCTGTGCTGTTATGCTTGACACGAAGGTATGGTTTTCTATTCGTTTCGACTAATCTGTTACTCTGTTAGTTGATTTAGTTGCAATTGTTTGTTGCGTGTGATTCACGTCAACGGTACAGTTAATTGTGGATCCGATGATCAATCGTCATAAATGAAATTTTATATAATTTTGACCTAATACTTGTCTATTGATTTTGACTGCATAGATTTTCGTTTGACTATTAATTATCTCAATTTTCATTGGAATTACATGATCTTCAAGTTTGTTAGATCTTGATCTGTTTTGATCTGATATTACTGGTGTTTAGGTGTTGTTTAATTTTTGTAAATTTTGGTAGTTTTTTAAAATTAAATAGTTCTGTGAGAGAAAAAAGCAAATATGGTGTATTGAATATGTTATATTGTACAAGTATACATCGCATCAAGGGTGTCAATTTTTTTAGTGGGGTTAATAGGCTTTGTCCATTTGTTCTCTTGATGTTCAATGATTTGTTTTTCAGAATAATTGACACTTGCTGATTGCTCATTGGTGTACACAAAATGTTATATTTGTTTGTATGTGGTATTTAAAACTTATAGGATGATATTTAATTTAGGTTCTTTAGGGTCCGGTTCAGTCGGGTTTGGCCAAAATTTTGGTTTGAATCGCTAACTACAGTTTTGGGGAGCGACAAACTAAACCTGTCGAGTTGGAGAACAAGCGATTTTTACTTTTTTTTCAAAATCATTTGTTTGTATTAAAAACTTTAAAATAGTAAAGATGGTTTATTATTATATATGATGTATATGACTACAGACTACATGTTCCAAAAGTGAAAAAAATATATAAATAATTAAGGTTAAACTGCCAAACCGTGAAAACAAAACCATGAACTAAATCGTTACGATCTCAAACCGGTCAAAGGGTTGGTTTGGGCAGTTTGATTGGCGGTTCATGAACACCCCTAACATTTATCAAGAATCACACTCAATAATCTATATTTTTTTAAATTTAAATGAAAAGAACTGTTAACTGTTACGTGGTTATCAAGTTCATACTTAATAAACATTTAATTTTAAATCAAATATTTTTCATAAGATTATTCTAAAATAAAAAAAACTTATTATCCAGATCATTATCAGAGATTTGAAGCTTATATGATAATTTCTCAATGTTGCTGATATTTTGTGTATTTGATGGTATAAACTATTAATCTTTTTTTTGTTTTACTTCAGGGTCCAGAGATTCGGACAGGGTTTCTAAAAGATGGCAAGCCAGTCCAACTGAAACAGGGTCAAGAAATCACCATCTCTACTGATTACACCATTAAAGGCGATGACCAGATGATCTGCATGAGCTACAAGAAGCTAGCCCAGGATGTTAAACCACAAAGTGTGATTCTCTGTGCAGACGGCACCATTTCTTTCACTGTTTTGTCTTGTGACACTGAGAATGGGTTAGTTCGTTGTCGTTGTGAGAACACTGCGGTTCTTGGTGAACGAAAGAACGTGAATCTTCCTGGTGTGATTGTGGATCTCCCAACATTGACTGAGAAAGACAAAGAAGATATTATGAATTGGGGTGTTCCTAATAAGATTGATATGATTGCCTTGTCGTTTGTTAGAAAAGGTTCAGATCTTGTGGAGGTTCGTAAGTTGCTGGGAGAACATGCCAAAACCATCGTGCTTATGTCTAAGGTACGGTTTTTCTCTTTGTAGACAGGATAAAATTTGTTCGTAGTTGAGTAACATGTCAAGATTTGTTCATAGTTGAGTAACATGTCAAGATTTGTTCGTAGTTGAGTAACATGTCAAGATTTGTTCGTAGTTGAGTAACATGTCAAAATTTGTTCGTAGTTGAGTAACGGGTCAAAACAAATGTTTTTATCCAATACTTTTATGGGTAACAGGTCAAAGCAGCAGGGATGCTAAACAGGTCGTGTTCGTGGGACAAACCCGACACGAACCCGAAAATTTGACCCAAACCCGAACTCGAATCTGAAAATCGTGTCACACTATGAACTCGAACGCGACACAAATATTCATGGTTTGTTGACACAAACACGACCTGTTTAACTGGGATTTTTTTATTTTATTTTTTGTATATTAATATTTTAAAACTACAATTTCACAATAAAAAATGCAAATGTATATACAAAATTATCTTTTAGTTATAAAATCTTATGTCAATTTATGTTTTAACTTCTATATTTTGGGATAAAATACTCAAACAATTTAATTTTTTTACATAAAACAATTTTTTAGAATATAAAAAAATAAATGGGCTAAACGGGTTGACCAGTAAACCCTTTGGGTTGGCATGAACACGGCTCGTTTAGCTAAACGTGCCTGACTCGAAACTAGTTTATACTAAACCCAAACTCGTGAATTTCATGTTAGATCTAGTCGTGTCGGAAATTCACATCTCTAGTAGATAGTGTGTCAAGTATGATTATAAATAACATATATTTTGTTCTAACCTTTGATCTTTATTAGGTTGAGAATCAAGAAGGGGTTGCCAACTTTGATGAAATCCTGGCCAATTCAGACGCGTTTATGGTGGCGCGTGGTGATCTCGGGATGGAAATCCCAATCGAGAAAATATTTCTAGCTCAAAAGGTGATGATATACAAGTGCAACCTACAAGGAAAGCCGGTTGTAACCGCCACCCAAATGCTGGAGTCAATGATCAAGTCTCCAAGGCCAACTCGAGCAGAAGCCACAGACGTTGCTAATGCGGTTCTCGATGGCACCGACTGTGTCATGCTCAGTGGAGAAACCGCAGCTGGTGCTTACCCAGAGCTCGCTGTCCAAACCATGGCTAGAATCTGCATCGAAGCTGAAAACACAATAGATTATAAAGACGTTTTCAAAAGGATCACTGCAAATGCACCCGTGCCCATGAGCCCACTCGAAAGCTTAGCCTCTGCTGCGGTTCGAACTGCTATCTCATCCAAAGCAAGTCTGATATTGGTTCTAACCAGGGGTGGAAGTACTGCAAAACTAGTGGCTAAGTACCGTCCAGGGATGCCTATTCTGTCAGTGGTGGTTCCTGAAATCAAGACCGACTCTTTTGATTGGTTGTGCAGTGATGAGTCCCCGGCTAGGCATAGTCTAATCTTCAGGGGTTTGGTCCCGGTTTTGATTGCAGGGTCTGCTAGAGCTTCTCATGATGAGTCTACTGAAGAGGCAATCGAGTTCGCTTTGCAACATGCTAAAGATAAAGGACTATGCAAGGACGGTGATGCTGTCGTTGCTCTGCATCGTGTTGGAACCGCGTCTATAATCAAGATCGTGACTGTGAAGTAATTCTTACCCATTATTGATTTTGTCGATTTTTGCCTGTTTGTTGGCGCGTATTATTACATTGGTATACTATAGTCGGTTTTAGTATCGACACACTGAATTACTCTTGGATTTTTATGAGAAACTATTATGTAACGCGTAATGCTACGCATTTTTGTCGCGAGTTTGAACGATTGCTAACACTTTTTGTTTGAGTATTGATCGCGTTGTTTCACTCGATTTATGCTGTTCAGTTCTTGCATCTTGTTTAAATTCAATGATTTCTTGGATTTAATTTGTTTTTGCAAAGGAGGATCATGTTACTTGATTGAGTTACTAAACATGTATTTATTATGCCATACACGTTGTGCAAGTGTGGTTTAAATATAAAAGATTAAAATTGGGCCCAACTTCGACTGAAATCGGCTCAAATTTTAACAAGCTAGCTTGGTTTAGCTCGAATCGTAAACGAATCGGCTCGATCCTGCTTAAAAGTTTTAAACGAGTTTTTTTTTAAGTTTTAAGCTGGAAATTATTTGAAGAGCCCTAATGTATAGACACCACTAACTTAATAGATAGTTATTATATTATTAACATCTTATATAAAAAGTCATATGGTGTTTAATAATTTTTTTTTCCGATTACGTATATCGACCAAAGAGTGGTTTTAACATTTGTTTAAACATTTTAATCATATGAGTTAGTTTTATTATATAAGCTTAATAAAATTATAAATCACTAAAATGAGGGTTAAGTGATTACATTTTCTTTGTTAGGTTCTTAAATAAAAAAATGATACGTGCGGTGCGGTGCCTGCATATGTGCCTGCATACCGCTTACAATTCTTATCTTCACTCTCATCCTCTAATCTCCGATTTTTGTCGTCTTATTATCCACCAAAAATTATACCCTCCCTCCCTCCCGTTTTACCCGACCGATTTGGACCGTAGCTATCTTTGCCCCCAGCACCCACTGCTCTGGTTACAACCGTCGCCAAGCCTGTGGTCTTATCCTCTTTACATCCTCACCTTTTCAGCTCCTACTTCTTTTAATTTAAGTAAGTATTCTTACATCTAAGTTTTACGTATTCTCGATTCTTCTTCAGCTCAGAGAGAGGATTACGATACGAACAGACGATCGGTTGTGAAATTCGCATCGAATAACGGTGGATGCACGCCGGAATCTGACATCGTAACTTCCGGGTATATGTCAAAATCTGAGGTGTAAGTGCGAACCCTAGATTCTCATTTTGGGGGTTTTCACTTTTGGGTTCATTGAAGTAAAGAATAAGCATATTCTAACCATTTTAAGGAGTAAAGATCAACTAAATCATCCTCACCGCTGCACCGTCGTCTGAAATCAGCCCCGCCGCACCGCGATTATCGCCACCGCTGCGAGTCCGATTCAAGACTAGGAGGAGACCTGCGGTCTAAAACCCTAGTTCTACTGACGGTGATACCAAGGTGGAATAGGAAGGAGTACCCTAACTTGGGCGCAATTGGGTTAGTTCGTTCCAACTCCTTTATTTCTGTCCGTTTTACCTTCTTGTTACACGAATTGCATGCTTAGGCATTCTTGGTCTGGGTTAGGAGGACCAGCAATTGTTCTTGATTCACAGGGAGAGACATACCCTGTTTTTTGTTTTGACTGTTGCATATACGTGTTGCATCTGTTTGATTAATGAGCAATTTGTCTATTCTATTTGCTTAACTGTGGTTAAAATAAAAATAAATATTCTATTTGCTTAACCGTGGTTAAAATAAAAATAAATACATCTTGTATATTATTTCAAACATAGACGGTAGGTAGAATAATGTCTCCTTGAGATCATGTTCAGGGGAGAGGGGTGCATCTAGTGCTAACCATAAGGGGTATAGGTTACGTTTGGCATCTTGGAATGTAGGAAGCCTAACTAGTAAGTTGTTAGAGTTAGTAGACGTGCTTAGAAAACATAGGATTCAGGTAGCTTGCCTTCAGGAGACTAGGTGGAAGGGTCAAAGGGGGGGGGGGGGGGTGAGTGTAATGGCTACAAACTGTTGCATTCTGGTTGCGATGGAACAAAAAATGGGGTGGGTTTTCTAGTTGCTAAAGAACTGCACGATAATGTGGTGGAAGTGAAAAGATATAATGATAGGATCATGGTGTTGAGAGTAGTACTTGGTGAGGAAGTTGTGGCAATTGTTAGCGCTTATGCACCACATGTAGGTCTAGGAGACCAAGAAAGGAGGGATTTTTGGGGTAGTTTAGACGGAGTAATGAGGTCATTACCTAGACAGGAGAAAATATGCTTAGGAGGTGATTTTAATGGTCACGTTGGTAAGGAGGGTGATGGTTTTCCGATGGTTCATGGAGGTTTTGGTTATGGTGTTAGAAACGATAATGGTAGGGAGCTTCTTGACTTTGCGCTTGCGCATGATCTTGGTATTATAAACACGTTCTTTATAAAGAGGGAATCACATTTGATTACTTTTAGTAGCGGGGGGCGCAACACGCAGATCGACTATTTCCTGATGAGATAAGGGGATCGTAATTGGTGGAAGGATTGCAAGGTAATTCCAGGAGAGTCAGTAGCGACCCAACATCGTCTGTTGCTGGCCGATTTTACCTTGAGAAAAAGGGTGGCGGAGAGGAGAAGAAAAAATAAACCAAGGATCAGATGGGGGAATTTGAAGGACGAAAACATCAATTTGTTTAAAGATAAAGTCATGGCGATGAACACAAATACTAAGGATGGCGACACAAACCAGATGTGGGTTGCTATGGCAACCACTGTTACGCAGGCAGCAAAGGAAACCCTCAGAGTCACATTGGGAGCAACAAGAGGACATCAGGAGTCTTGGTGGTGGAATGAGGAGGTGCGGAGCAAGATAAAGGACAAGCAACAACGCTTTAAAGAGATGTTACAGTGCAGTAATGGAGAGGAGATAATGACACTACGGGAGAATTATAGACAGGCAAAGAGAGAAGCTAAAAAGGCAGTGAGTGAGGCAAAGAATTTTACCTATGAAACGATGTATAGAAAACTAGACACCAAGGAAGGGGAGCATCATATGTTTAAGATTGCCAAAAATAGGGAGCGTAGGAGACAAGATCTTGGGGTCGTGAAGTTTATCAAGGAAGATGATGGAAGAGTTTTGGTAAAGGGACGAGACATCAAGCTGAGATGGCAAAACTATTTCTACACCCTTTTCAACAGTTGTAGACCAAGTCTAGCCATAACGGAGAATCCCACTACTCAATCCAGTCAACGAAATAATTGTTATTGTCGAAATATCACACAGGAAGAAGTGAGGAGTGCTCTTAAGAAGATGGGAAGAGCTAAGGCAGTCGGTCCAGACAACATACCCATTGAAGCGTGGAAGTGTATGGGAGAGGAAGGCGTTCAGTGGTTGACAAGACTGTTCAACAATATATTCAAAACCGGGAATATGCCAGATCAGTGGAGGCGTAGTGTCTTAGTACCCCTATATAAAAACAAAGGAGATGCTCAATGTTGTGCTAACTACAGGGGGATTAAGCTCCTATGTCATACAATGAAATTATGGGAAAGAGTTATAGATACAAGGATTAGACGACAAACCTAGGTTACAGCAAACCAATTTGGGTTCATGCCAGGCCGGTCCACTACGGAGGCGATACACATTTTAAGAAGATTAATGGAAAAGTACAGAGAGAAGAAACATGATTTACATATGGTGTTCATCGATCTTGAAAAGGCGTACGATAGTGTGCCTAGAAGATTGATCTGGGAAAGTCTGGAGGGAAGAGGGATCCCTAGTAAATATATTGAGGCAATTAGGGATATGTGTCATGAGGCTAAGACATGTGTCCGAGCACCCGTGGGGGATACAGACTTTTTTCCGGTGGAAGTGGGAGTTCACCAGGGGTCGGCACTAAGCCCCTTTCTCTTTGCAGTAGTTTTGGATGAGTTGTCAAAGTCGATTCAAGATGCAATTCCATGGTGCATGCTTTTTGCTGATGATATCGTGTTGATTGCAGAAATTAAAGAGACATTGAACAACAGACTAGAGGAATGGAGAACAGTCTTAGAGCACAAAGGTTTGAAGATAAGCCGATCTAAAACCGAGTACCTTCACTGCAACTTTAGTGGTGCAAACGTCGACGAGGAGACCCAGATTTCTATTGAAGGTGGGGTTGTCCCTAAGACACTGAAGTTCAAGTATCTAGGATCTGTCATCCAGAGTAACGGGGACATCGACAATGATGTAGTCCATCGGGTGCAGGCTGGTTGGTGTAAATGGAGAGTGGCCTCAGGTGTTTTGTGCGACAAGAGGTTCCCAATAGGGTTAAAGGGTAAATTTTATAGGGTAGCAGTTCGCCCAGCGATGCTATATGGAACCGAGTGTTGGGCCATCAAGAAGACACAAGCTCGAAAAATGGATGTAGCTGAGATGAGGATGTTGAGGTGGATGTGTGGACACACAAGAAATGACCGAATAAGAAATGAAGTTGTTCGGAAGAGATTGGGAGTCACATGTATCTCAGATAAGATAAGAGAAGGAAGATTGAGATGGTGTGGACATGTCAAGAGGAGACAGAGCACAGATCCAGTGAGAACGGTGGAAACTCTCGTTGTAGAGGGGAAAAGGAGCAGGGGGAGACCGAAATTAACGTGGGATGAGAGGATTAGGCTTGATTTGCTAGATTTACACCTCTCAGAGGACATGATCAATGATAGGATTTCATGGAGACGTCGTATTAGGGTTTTAGGATAAGTGACCCGTTGTGTGGGAGAGTAGAGTTGTTTAGCAAAGATTTTGCGTATGTCTTGTTTCTTGTAGGTGTGTTGTGTTTCTTGTGACTAATATACTCTAGTCATACACTGCTAATTGTTAGATTACTGTTAGATTTATTTTACTTTATTACTCATTAATTTTATTTATATTTTTATCTTTTTCTTTCCCATGGAGCCGGGGGTCTAAACGGGAGCAGCCTCTCTATCCCTTGGGATAGGGGTAAGGTTTGCCCTCATCACACCCTCCCCAGACCCTACTAATAGCGTTAGCTATGTGTGGGATTATACTGGGTACGTTTGGTTTGGTTTGGTTTGGTTTGGAATAAATAGTTTTCTTATCGAACATTCTAGCTATTTCTTTTATCTTTCAGAATTCTTCAACCCTTTATTTTGTAAAGGCGTTAAGCGTGCGCATTCTTCAACCCTTTATTTTGTTTTTTTTAATATTCTTTATTAACATTGTTTTTACTGCGACCCACAAGTTAACGATTAGGGTTAAGAAGCGACCCGAATTCCCATATAAACTAAAGGGTTGGTGAATTGGTCACGTTAAGCTTGACCGAGCATTTTGAATGAAGCGTTTAGTAGGATTCTCATGGAGAACGGGATAGAACAGAAAATAAAGGGACCCGGTTAGCCAAACGGAGAACGAATTGAGATCAAACGCGCGGGAAGGAAACCTGGGGGATTAGAGTGTAAACCCGTGAGGGTTTAAATACCATCTTTGCACAAACCCTAAGCCATTCGGCTTGGGCTTGTGTGCTACGACAGAACCAGCGAGGGAAGGAGAGAGGTGGACGGATGTGGAGGACATTGATGGTTCGCACGACGGTGTCGAGAAAAGGAAACTCCATTGCAAGAAAGGTAACCCTCAATTCCACTCTTTTATTCTTGTTTCCGTTTTGTATGAAAGCACGACTATGGTTTCGGGGTTGTGATCTCGGTCAGCGACGGAGACGGGGAAGAAGGGGTTACGGGTGGAGGTGGTGACCACGAGGACGACAGGAGGGCGACGCGAAGGGTAGTAGCATCCACGACGTGGCCGGCGATGGCCTAGATGGTGGTTCTGGTGACCGTGAAGCGGTTGTGGGGGTGGGAAGAGGGCCGGAAATGGCTGGTGATGGTCGTGGTTGCGCGGCAGTGGGGTGTTGGTGGGCTAAGAATGGACGCGAAAAGTGAGGTGGGGGGTGACGTACATGGTGGTGTATGGCGGGGTGTGTGGTGTTGACCCGCTAGGGTTTGGACCCGGCATTGAGGACGTGTTCGCGTAAATTAGCGAACCAACTTATGTTAGCATGACATGCTTGCTTAGGAGGAAACCGGCTCGGGTTAACGTGTTCGCGTAAATTATGGTTTTCGTATGGCATGGTTTGCATGCGTTCATGGGGCCCGGTTCGGGTGTTCGGGTTCCAAACAAGTCAAGGATGACTCGATTCTTGTGAATCTACACAGTTAGAGTTTCATGGAAAACGACTGACGAGTGTTACTGGTTTATTATATTGTTAAACGTTATTCGATGTATGGTTTGAACGTATTCTGATCAGGGATCACACGCTTGGCAGGTTTGTGTTTCGGGCGTGAACGGGCGAGTTGCGGAACAGGGGCTGAGGCTCAGCATAAGCAGTGAGTTTCTAATCCCCTACTCTTTTAAATGTTTTACTGATTTTGGGGCTATCGTACATTCTTACCAGACGTGTTTATTATATTAAACGTGTTAAGAGTTTTGGGTTTAACCCGATGAGTCTATGAAGTACAACATTCAATAGTGAGGCTGAGGGGTCTATGTGGTGTCCTTGTGATTATGGGAGCCAGGGGTAAAAGAATTATTGTTGTGTGTCGTGTTATGAGTTAGTCAGGGTGAGTCAGGGTATGAATTAGCTATTTATGGGTTTAAGTAGGATGGTCATCCGGAGTAAGGGTGTGTGGTGCATGCTTAGCTATCGGGTCGTGTAAGTGCTAGTATGGTGTTATGAGTTAGTCGGGGTAAGTCAGGATGTGAGCTAGGCGCTCATGAGTTTGTGTAGGATATATTATCTTGGGAATGTGTATGGGGTGCAGGCCTAGTAACTAGTCATATAAATAATATGTGATGATGTGTGTTATATGTTATTTATTGTGTTTGAAACGTTGCCTTTGTGACACGACAAACGGGATTGTGGAGGGCAAAGTCCTTCGGGAGGCCACCAAAGGTGACAATGCCCAACAGGACAGTGATGAGCTCGGGGTGTGTCGAACGCCCTGACGAGGGTAACCCAGAACAGGGTGCATGTGACAAGGTATGTCTTTGTGTGCTTTTATATGTGTTTAAATTGCATGCAAGTGTTGAGTTATATTGATTGTGCATGGGATGATATTGATGTGGTGTGTAGCGTTAGGTTGACTGTGTGTCGGGATGATGAAGTTGCGATTATAACTGTTGTGTCAGTTAAATATGCGAGAGTCTTGGTAAATGATGGTTAAGTCGATGTTTAGGGGTTGGCTGTGTTAGCCGGGTTTCGAGTTAATACGTGTGGTAGATTACGATTTATTAGTGTAGTAAGTTCGATCCATGTCGGTGAGACTTACTGAGTTATAATTATGGGGTGAGTGTTAGGTGGTGAACGATTATTGGATATCGTAAGATAACATGGGTTATATATATATGTCAATAAATCATAAAACTATTTTATAAGGACTGGGATGTCCTGAGTGGAGATAAATAATATTTGTGTCGAGATGGTTTATACTTAAATTAAACTATTAGAACTCACTCAGTGTAGCTGACTTTGTATGTACGTTAGATTTTTTTGCAGGTGATGAGAACTAGTTGTAGGGTGCCCGGTTTGGGGCCTTACAAGTTGGTATCAGAGCCAAGTTTAAGAGAAAACCGGTGTTTTTAATAACTTAAACCGAGAATGGGGCGAGGGTGAAACGAATGCCACCACGGGTAACCGCGAGCCAAGAGGTACGTCTTTTAAATTGAGTTTAATTGTTAAGAGCATAGTCACATGGTTCGCTGATAGACCCACGATTTTTGATCTGGTTCGTCAGTATCGAATCGTGGTACGATCGCGTACCCGGAACGCTCGGGATATCGATTTATGTCTTCAAATTGGCGTTCCCGATTTCATTATTTAGAAGATGGATGCAGAGAAAGAGATGATGATGAAGAGAAATGTGTAAAAAAAAGGAACTTTGTGGAGAAGATGATACAAAGAAAGAGAAGAGAAAGAATAAAGAAAACAAAAATTTGTTGGAAACTTGTGATTAGAAAGTGTATGAGAAAGAGTAATAAATAATAATATGTGTCTTGAAAACTGCAACATTTATTATTTTCATTAATAAATTAAATGTTTAAAACTAACTTTTTTGACTTTTTTTAATTAAAAATTACGTAAAAATTATTATTTATATAATTGTGCTTGTATAAATATCTGTATTATAGATCTTCATATATAGTTTTTAGATTATATATATACAAGTGTTTTGAACTTTGAAGTCTTAAACTTATTTATGAAATTTGATGTATAAAAATAGCATAAATTTTAATTGGTACGTCGTACCGGAACGATCCGAAATGAGCCTACCCCCTCTCGTACCGAATTTTAGGGACCTAGCGAATTACGTACCCGTTCCACGTTCCCGTACCGGAGCGTACCGCAAACCATGTGACTATGGTTAAGAGTATTAATAGTATAGTGTTACACTATGTGAGATAGTCTGCTGTGTCGATGTGGGTCAGTGATTTCGTTTGTAATCATGTGTTGTGAACTATGTGGTGTGTAACAGTGGTACGTGTAACTACGTGATAGTTATTGAATTGCGTGGACTGTGATGTGCATCCGTTGTGTGGAAGGTAGAAAATTAGTTTGAATATGAGGCGAAACGTTTAGAATCTGAGCAGTAACGTGGACAAGCGTTCTATCTTGAGTAGGAATAGATAGCTAAGACGATGTATACGAGATCGGTTAGGCGTGGAGCTCTTGCTAGGAGGGGTGCAGAATGACCAGTCAAGACGACGACTACAGCAGATGAAACTGCTAGTGAAATGGGAGTAGTGTTGTCACTTCTCAGTCTCCATCTCCATATAATCTCATCCTTGGCTTGTTTCTGTTGCACCACTTCACACAACTCACTCCCTCGGTTATTCCACTTCGGTTCAAACATGCCTCTGCTGGACCACCATAACATGTCGATGTTTCTAGAGTTTTCAGATCTGCATCATTCCATCGTCAATATTTTGGTATGAGTCGATTCCTATTCTATTTTTATACATTACTAGCATAGAACCCGTGTAATACACACAGTGTGAAAAATATCAATATATAAATTTCTTAAATCTTTATGTATATATTTTAAGTGTAAAAATGTATTACATATGCTAAGAATAGAAAACAAAATTCAAAATATGTTAAAATTAATATATAATTGGGTTTCAAAAATACGTTAATTACTATCTAATTTAATTTAACTTTCATTTACTATTTAATTGAAAATAAAAATTACATAATTAGATTTCAAAGTTTTTTATAATAAGAGATATTTAAAATAAATGTGTTTTATTAGTATAATTAGTATTTTCTTTAAAAATATATTATTCATAAAAGATAGAGGTGTATTTAATAAAAGAAAGAGGTGGAAAAAAGGGAGCCACGGTCCATAGGAAAACAACGATACATTCAATGCAGATCTACCTACATTCATGTAAACCATTGTGTTGTCATCCATTTTTTAGTGAATTTGGTGATAAGTGTCAGTGTGTGAAAGTAGAGTGACCAGTGGCGCCGATTTCCTCTCCTTTTTACCAATGATGACTTTCACAACATTAATAAAAAAAGCGACCGATTGGGTCACTTTATTTTCAAACTCGGCGTCAATGGTCACTCTATTTTCAAACTCGGACACTCATCACTAAATTCACTACAAAAATGGATCACAACATAATGGTTTACAAGAATCTAGGTAGATCTGCATTGAAGGTATCGCTACTTTCCTATGGACCATGACTCACTTTTGGCCATATGTGACCTCGGTTGGGAACGTTCCAAAATCGTAATTTCTAGTCACTTAGAGTACAGATCATGGGCCTAACGAGCGCGAATCCTCTCGTAAACGGATCGTTGAGGTGACGAAAGCCTCACTGAGAAAGCTACGATTGGATTATTTGGATTTGGTGTATTGTGAGATGCCTGAGCCGCTCTTGCACATTGAAGAAACGGTGAGAGCGGCAAACTACGTTATCGAAGCAGGATGGGCTTTTTACTTAGGCATGACCGGGTGGCCTTCTAAGTATATCAAGAAGGCCTTTGAGATTGCAGATAGATTGGATGTGACGGAACCCGTTGTCGAGCAGTGAGGGTATAATCTGTTGAGAAAGAGTATGGTATTCTCTAAATTTGGTTATACTTAATATACATTTGAAGATTTTTTAAACCGAATTCTAATGTGGGTATTATTTAAGGAATCATTACTCACAAAAGAAACAAAAATGGTCATGTGTAGCCATCTCTAATCACGAAGTGAGGAATTTTATTATCCAGATAGTTATTTAATAATGAACATAATATGGTGACTATTACATAGATATTGCACAAATCCCAAATCAAGCTTATGATTTTTTTTAAATGATAAAATAGAATGAAAAACTCATAAGAGGCTATTTAGTAAGAGAAATTTACCATGGATGTCATTATTGAAACCTTTAAAACGGCATGTTTTGACCCGAACTCATTTTGGCCTAACCCGACCCACACATTTTGTCCGATGAGGAGAAAAAGAAGTGGATGCTAATCCCTTGAAAATCATAAAGATGGGCTATACATACCATGTCCTTTTGGATATTTAGCTCCTCTTCAAGATGCTTACACTCCTCTTCATGTTGAGACCTCAATTCCCAATTAACTCAGCTTCATGTTGATCCTTGAGTAACTTTGTTTTTTAGATAAATGTGAAGTCAACAATTTATAAGTGCAAAGATGCATTCATCATGAATCAGTCATCACCACCATGAATAAGGATTTAAGTACCTCTCTAAGTTCATTCTCAACCTGGAGTTGCATCTCTTCAACATGATTAGATTTTAGATTCGCTTCCTTCTTATCGTTCTTCTGCCGGATGTTGTTAACCTGCAAAATGAGCACAAAAAAGGTTTAGTTACTATTAATCGACGTTAAACACAATAAACTAACAATGGTTATCATTCATACCATTTATCTGCATCAGATGCTGCTTCGATTCCTTCTTTGCCTTTTCAACCTCAGAAAAAAAAATATATTAAGTACAACTTGAAGATCCAAAAAATCTTTAAACAAAATATAATAAACATCTAATCTTTTCCTTCTCAAGATTGAACACAATAATCAAGTTTTCTCCCAACTTGTCAAGAAGAACAATTGACAGAAAGACAACAGTATTGTACTTGAAAACAATTCGATTAGCAGGGATTGAAATAATGAAAGAAACCAACCTCCCCGAGCTTTCTACACAAGATTCAACCGATTAGCAGGGGACTGAAATTACTTCTGTAATTTCTCTTCCCCTTTGAGTTAGATATTTTGATTTAACCGGTTTGAGATAAAACATAACCTTAATCAACCAACTCATAAGTAAATGTGTTGAGATTATCATTTTTAAGTGCTCCCCGTTTTATAAATATGGTGTATTAAACACATGGCAATGCTTATTAGAGTCGGCCGGTTAGACTTTAGAGGTCAAGTTGGTGACGCTTGAATATAAACAAGGCCGACCCTTAGGGGGAGAGGAGGGCGGCCTGGTCTCCTCAGGATCCTGAAGTTTTAATTTTTTTTTCGTATTATATATATATATATATTTAGAAAAAATTCTATATATTTTTAGTTTTAAACCCAATCTTATTAGTCCATTACTTACACATGTGGCTCGAATTGTTAAAAAAAAAGGCTCAAGTTGTAATTAAACCCACACAAAATTTAAAAGGCCTAAGCATATTTTTAAACTCAAGAAAAAATATAGATTATATTATGATTTTTTTATATAAGATTATTGAGTTTATATTACAGGGGCACGCTTTTTTTACACGCTCCGGGCCCAAAACATTTCAAGGATTCTCGGGACCGACCATGAATCTAAACCCCTATGGTTGTTTGTTTTTATTGGTTTGCATCTGGACTCCTGGTGGACAGTCTAGGGTAATGACCTAGACTGGTTCGTGTGTACTTTCTGCTGCGTTTATTTATTTATTCTGATCAAAATTGTTTTGAAACCGTATGCGCGAAACCCCAACACAAATCACTAAAATAATGGTTAAGTGATCACATTTTCTTTCTTAGGATCTCAAATCAACCATTTTAGAAGCGTAAACGAGATGGATTGCTTATAATCCACTCGATATCGACTCGCTAAAAGCTCGCATCGAGTCTAGTTTAACAAGCTTGAACCCATGTTTGAGTCTAAATTGAAGCTTATTGATAAACGTGCTCGAGCCCGAGTTTCATATATTGAGTTTGACTAGGTTCACATGCCTAAACAAACATGTTATTTGTATAAATATAACAATTTTTATTTAATATTACAAATATATAATTACATAATATATATTATGATATATAACTTTCTTATAAAAATAATTAAATAGTATATATTAGGATGAATATAGAACAATAATCATACATGTATATAAAAAAAATTATTAGATTTTAATAATCCCACATTTTATCAGTTGGCCAATAATAATACCAACTGAGAATATTCTTACCACCGGTCCCTACTTAAAAACTATTTTCTTACATTGGATCTCTCGTTAAAGAAACTTAACTCTGTTAGATTTTATATGACGTGGACATCTGCAAACCGCTGGAAAGTCGAGCCAAACTAGCAGTGGTCTCGTGGTGGGTTTTGAAATTGGTTCTGGTGGTGTTTAACTGGCTTGTTAAACACCACCGTTGTCTCTGTTTGGACTTTCCAGACAAACGAGACCAGTTAAACACCACTAGAGCCAATTTCAAAAGCCACCACGAGACCACTGCTAGATTGGCTTGACTTTCCTGCGGTTTGCAGATGTCCACATCATATAAAATCTAACGGCGTTAAGTTTTTTTAACGGGGGGTCCAATGTAAGAAAATTGTTTGAAAGTAGGGACTGGTGGTAAGAATATTCTCAGTTGGGATTATTATTGGCCAATTGGTAAAAAGTGGGATTATTAAAATGCAATAATCCTATAAAAATAACTAAATAATTAACAGATAAACAAACCGAGCCCTAGTCGATTTTCAAAAATTACTTACGAACCAAGAGCGAGCTTTAGAAATAGAACTCGAAGAAAACCGGTCTCACTTTTTCTTAAGTTAAACGAGGTTAACTTAAGCTTACACAATAAACTAATTAAAATCGAACAAAAATACGGACTCGCGTCATATCTTTGATTTTTGGAATTCAAAATTAATGCCTACTGCAATCAAGGCGCTAGCGTGCATATGTTGATTAATGAATTAGGAACATCTATGGAATAAATAGTTTTCTACTGACATTCGTTCTATGTATTCATTAGGCTATGTGTCATACCCTATCGCAGGATGCGATGAAAGGGATGTGGACCAGCGGTGGGTCGCAGTAACACCACCCCTTGGGATGCGACGCAAACGCAAAAATACTGTGGATTGTCACCACAGTTTGTGAAGATCAAAGAAGGAGAAGGGGAGTGTGGGGTCACCGCCGGCCGATGTGGCATGCAAGGAGTGTGGCAATACCGGCCCCTCCTACCTGTGATGTGCAGTGTGTAGGGGTGCGATGAATGTATAACGGATGAACTTTTATCTTCTAGAATTCTCACTTCTAGAATTCTCAGTGTAATATTAACAGAATACTTATTTTTTATTGTTATTTTCTATGTCTAAATCTTCTACTAATTTAGTTACTATATATGTACGAACATTAGCAACTTTTTAACTTCTATACTAACATGAATTTATTTTATAAACATATCTATTTTTATGTGTATTCAACTTATTTATATATATCTACTTTATTTTCATACATTTGTTCTTAGTTTCTTAAAAATAGATCAGATTTAAATATTTAATCATTCTAATACATTAACATAAAATGGATTTCCAAAATTTGTTCACATACTTTATGCCTATAGATATGCATAATTTAATTAAACATGCTTACTAGCGTGTAACATAAAAGTATATGATTTTCCTTAATGTTAATAAAGTTAACTTTTCGTTGAAAATCCTAGGTGACTAAGGCTCGAGTCTCCTATAAATCTCTCACCGTGTTTGGTTTTTATGCAAGTAGAATAGTGTTGTTTAACATATAATTCTCTTAGTGATCCGGTCTTCGATATGATTCTTAAATTGTTAGCATATAATACATAGAAGGACGTTTTTAATAGATCTTACATATCGCGTAAGGCCTTGTCACAACAACGGTGATCCTCAATCACACAACGAAAATAGCTTACGTGGTCGATAACTCGAAGTTTATTAAACGATGGTATACAATACATCCTACCATCATATCCACATATACACAAAACCAATAACTACCAATATTGAGATGCATATACGGTCGCACAATGAGAGATAGGGCGATTAGAGACGAAGATACAAAGGATATGCCACTTGTTTTAGAGATATCAAGTCAAAACCGCTCATGTTGAATTAATATCTCCAACTTACAAGAGATTTCAATGACTGTCTTCTTGATGATCAGCTTCGTGGGCCCGTGGTGATGAACCCGAGCCCCCAGAAGCTGATCTCGTCACCAAACTTGAGTTGGAATTATCAGACCCCGATGTCGATGAGAACAAACTACTAAAAGTCCAAGGGAAAGATGCTGATAACTGTATCTCTGGGTTACTCGTTTCTCCTGGTTCGTCTACAGCCCGGTTTAAATTTCCAGAATTGCCCCTAGACCCATCTTGTTGGTTGATCTTTGATTCATCAGCCGGCAGTTGATACCTGCAAAAGGGACATGAACTGTGAAGCTCTAACCATGGCAAGATACAATCGCCATGAAACGTGTGTTTACATGGCATCTCACGTGCTTCGGTTCCATTTTCAAATTCCTCCAAACAAACCGAACATTGGATTAAGTTTTCTTTGATTGTGATTGTCGGCATTGCCTCGACTGCCTCCTTTTGGGCAGGTGGTGTTCCGTATCGGTTTGGGTCATTTTCGGCTAAATGCTGAAGCAGTTGTTCTAAACCGAGGCCCACGAAATAATCGCCAAACGAACCGAATGGATGGTTTTGGGCCATATTGCTCGTATAAAACTGATTGTCACCATCGTTACCACCATTGCCACCGTGAACAATGATAATCTCGTTTAAACGATTAATCAGAATAACACGTTCCCTTTCCTGGTGGTTGTCTCCTCCGCCGCTATTATTCTCCGATTCAGATACCATTCCGGCTTGAATAACCTGAAGAAGTCGGAGGATGGTGGGGGAGCTCCTCCTCCACCTTAGCTCGGGGTCCAACTCCGACTCTTCTCCTCCTCCCTGGTGGCGGTGTTCTTCGGACTCACCATGGTTTTCTTCCTCGTTTTCCGCATCAAACCCTAGCGGACTAAATCTCCGGTGGTGGTTAGGGGTGTTCATCATACCAAGCAAGATAGGAGCCCACAATGAGATTCCATGTTCGGAGTTGGAACCACCGCCTACGTGGCGGTGATCCGCCCTTACGTTGTCCATCTCCTCAAGGAATCCGCCTTGACATAATGAACATTTGATCAATTCGGCCTCCATGACAGGATCAACAACTCTAGAACATTCATGGCACCAATATCTCGTCGTCTCTCTCTCTTCCTCCATGTCTCTCTCTTTTAAGATTTCTGCAATTTTTAATTGAATCAAAGAAATACCCATGAGAAATCTTGAAAATACACTAATCTTGAAATTCATAATCGACCAATACCTACAAAGTAGAATCCTCAATTTCTTCATCATAATAACACAAAACTATCAATTAATAACAATAAACAAACACCCTTGATCTAACATGAAATTTGACGACAATTAACATGAATGATAGATCAAAATCAAATAAAATAAGAACAGAATGAAACAAAATTTTCTTGGAATTCAAGCAATTAAAACCCAAGAATCATCATCATCATAAACTACTAATAGAACAACTATTGTTAAAGCATCTAACCTTCTTTTGAAAGTTGTTCAGGCGCCAAATCAGAGATTAGTTTCTAACTTTTTATTTTATATAAAGTTGAGGGTTTTTACATACATAAACTCATATATGCAAATCGGCAGCCGTAAATGTGAGAAAATTACAGAAAATTGAAGGGTCTAGAACATTTAGGGGGGGGGGGGGCACGGCGAAATTGAATAAGAAAGCATTGGCAAAATTAAATTTCATGCTTCTTGAAACATGATTTTGGATAATAAATTCTTTAAAGAGGCCCATTTCTTTTACCAATTCAAGGAAGAAGAAATTACCAGAAAGAGCAAGGAAAAGAGGGAGACGAAATTGTCTCCAAATCTCCAAACTTTGAAATATTTTGGAGGAAAATTGAAAAGGGTAATAAAGAAATTTGTGGGGTTGTGTTTGATTGGCTAGTTTGTTTTTGTTTTTTTTTTCCATCAATTTCCCTATGTAAAAATTTAGGGGTTTAGATTGAAGTGAATTCAGAATTTTGTAGCTCCAATTACAACTCCAATAAGCTCAAGGATTTTGTGTCTAGATTATCGGAGTAAGTATATTCCAAGATTAGAATTTTTTTTTTTAAAAGTAAGCGATATCATAAAACCAAATCAAACCATCTCAAAGCCAGTGACTAAGAGGAAGCGAGAGTTACAAACCTAACCAAAAATTGGCAAAACACCATTATGGAACACTAAGCTGAAACATGATCCATTCCTCCCAACTAATGTTTCGAAGCTTTGCTATACACAATATCCATAGATGAGATAGTTCCTTGATCTGCGCATAGCAACATTGTAGGTGGTGACCCCGCATCGGGGGAAGGCGGTGAGGATAGTTTGGTACACACCCTCTCTTTAATATATTTTAAAAAGAATAAAGTACACGAATAGTTTACGTGCTTTGAAATTTGAAAAAAGTTTGAATTTGATCCATAACTCTAAGAAAGTACATAAATGGTTCAAACCTTTACACAGACGTAACGTGTTTGATCCTTGAATACGGATAAAATTAATTTTTTTTGTTAAATACATGTAAAATTTAAAAAATATCCCTTAATATTATAATATTACATATAATATGATTTTTATCCTCTCTCATCTCACCCTCTCTTTGTCTCTCTCTCACGCTCTCTCTCATCATTGAAGACCAAATGGTGGTGCAAAGATCTGATTTCTGATCGACGATTTTTTGGGCTTTGAAGATTTGATTATATTATTTTTTGGGTTATAAGAGAGAGGATGGGGGCTGTGAGATTGTATATTATATTATTTTTAGTTTTAATTTAGTTTATTTTATTATTTTTAATATTATTTTTTAAAAGTATTTTGGTTATTTCACACGTAGGCAACTGGAAAAATTAAATCCAACTCATGAACTAAATTCAATTTTTTTTTGGCAAACGAGATACTTTACTCTTTTAAAAAAAATAAATTTCAGCTTTTGGCCCATGTGGTTGATATGTTTAACCCTTTCAGTTTAAAAAAGAATCTTTTAACATATCAGACCCTAAGGTTGCATTTTAATAACCATTTCATCCCTATACACTAACTCTGTTAACTTTTTCTGTTAAATATAAGGACATTTTAGTCTAATAAAAACTTTTATTTTTTATTTTTTTTTACTTATTTAAAAACGTTATTTTAGCTTTTTTAAAATCACTTTTAAATTTTTTTTTCATAAAAAACGTCTTTTTTAAAAACAATTTTTAACTTTTCTAAAAATATTTTTTTTCATAAAAACATTTTTTTAGTTTTTTATAAAAAAAACGTTTTTTAGCTTTTCATAAAATGTTTTATTTTTTATTTTTTTAAGAATGTACATTGTTTTAAATTCATTTTAGAAAGGTTTCTCATATATTTTTTTTTAGAGAAAGTATTTTTTAATCTTTTGAAATTTAGTTTTCAAAACGTTTTCTTAAACTGCACATTTAATGAAAAAGCTAAAAAAACGTTTTTATAAAAAATCAAAAAAAATGTTTTTAAAAACATTTTTATGAAAAAATAAAAAAAAAATATTTTTAGAAAAGTTAAAAAACGTTTTTAAAAAGTTCAAAAAAGACGTTTTTATGAAGAAAAAAAAACTAAAAAAATTATTTTATAAAAGTAAAAAAAAACGTTTTTAAATAAGTAAAAGTTTTTTATCAAAAAAGTAAAAAAAGTTTTTATTGGAATGAAATGGTTAAACTAGTCCCTTAGAAATAAAATGATTAAAATGTTTCTATACTTAACAGAAAAAGTACCGCGGGCCATTTGGTACAATGGTAGCCTCAAGACTTCTTATAGTGGAGGTCTTGGGTTCGAATCCTGGCAACAGTAAAAAAGGGGTCTGTGGCCAGGTAAGGGGGTTTACCCGGTTGGGGGGTTTCTCTTGTGGTGAGCTGCCCTGGATGTTTTAGGTGTTGTTCAGGGGAAACCCAATTATCATAGAATATCTAGGTGTTGTCGTTCAAAAAAAAAAACTTAACGGAAAAAACTATCAAAGTTGATAGGATGAGCTAAAGTGGTTATAAAAATACAAACTCAGATGCTGATATGTTAAAAGATTTTTTTGAACAAAAATGCAATCTCAGGTGCAAATGCAAATGAGAGGGCAAAAGCGAAATTTACTAAAAAAAAAAAAAAGGGCGAACACGGAGCTGTGTATTGCGAAAAACTTTTGGCGCCGAAACCAAAAGAGTGAAGAAACTCACACCGGAATATCCAGAAATGTCTGCCGTCTTCATCGCCGTTCAATGCTCCCATTGCTCCACCATGCAGGCATCAATTGTTCTCACTATACACACACACACACAAGGTAATCGATTTCGATTTCTGAGTGGTGTTGATTTGACAGGTAAAGCAAAGGAAGAAAAGCAGCAACAAATGGACCTGCGTGGTTTGCAACGAGAAGCAGTCTGTTCGGAAGGTATTTTCCCAAGCATTCATGGCTGAAGACGTTCGGAAATTCGTGCAGAGCTTCAACATGTCACGCCAATTCATCGAACAACAACAGGAAGAAACCCTAACTAAAAATCAGCCGAATAATAAACGCACTGATTGGACCGAGTACGTCGACCCTGACATCAATGATGTTGGAATCGGTGATGACGAAGGTTAGATTTTCCTTTCAATGTCCTAAATCTGGATATTTTGAAGTTCGATTTCTAAGCTGTGACCTAATTTATCTTCAATTGACAATATCAGAAGGTGAACATGCTTAAATGTTCCTAATCATAGGTTTTGTCCCTTAATGCAGAATGGATATTGATTAGGGAAAATCACCATAAGTTAGACCACAAAAATCACCAAAATAGACGTTTGACTTTTAAAGTTTTAAGCTGCCGGCTAAGGCGGCTAAATATAGCATGCGGTTAAAAATCTTGAAAACAACCAATCAAATCAAGACACGTGTAATGGCCTCCGGGAGCCGGCGAAGCCCGCACTTTTCCATTTTGCAAGGTTTTATAACCGTTGGCTAGGATTTAGCCAGCGGTTTTGAAAGTTAATGTCTATTTTGATGATTTTCCCTATTAATTATCTTCACAAACATGAAACCGCACATTTGCCACTTTGAACGGCTAACTCAGACACATTATAAACCTTTTTTTAACTCTACACCTATGACTATGAGAATAGAATCCTCAACTAGTTGGAGAGGAACACCTTTATCCATATAGTTGTCAAGGCGCACTGGCCTAGCCCAAAGCCTAGTCTGAAAGCGCAAAAATAGTTTGGCTTTTTTAAGTGAGGCACATAGTATAAAAATACAATTTTCAGACATGTTTTAGGCTTGTTTTGGGCTAATTTAGGGTTTTTAGGTTGATTCCAGGCTTGATTAGGTTTTAGACAAGTTCAGAAGATTTTTTGCCGGGTAGCCTGAAACTGCACCTATCTAGGGGAGGCGCGTTCCCTGTTTTAAAGTAATATAGCCTAGGTGCGCCCTCACGCTCTTTTGACAACATAGCCTTTACCACAAATCATGATACCACTTGTTACCAACTTTAAAGTAATAATATCTGTTCTTTATCCTAGAAAGCATAATTTCTATCAATTGAAGATTCTCTCTTTTGTTTTCATTTTTATTGCTGTATGTTTTTTACAGGGGAGTTGTGCGAGCCAAATGTTGTGACAGAGTTGCCAAAACCAATTTTTAAGAAGCCAAAGTTGAGGAATAATTACTCTGCCGCTGGATTAGATGGGGAAAAACTTTCAAGGCCAGTTTTTGGAAAGAAGAAATTTGATAATTCAGGTTGCAAGATGCTGTTTCTAAACAACTTATCTGCCGCTTGTATAGAAAAACACTTTTGAATGTTTGCAAGATTCTTGGCCGTTTTAAACTTGCCTAGCTTGTTTCCAACAAACATAGTCGCGATTAACTTATTCTTTTGCAGGAACTGTTGTGAAAGGAAATTTCAAAAGGGTTGATGACAATCAACATAACCATGACACTGTTGACTGCTGTTCTGTGTATGGAAGATCAAATTCAAAGTGGAATGACTGTGATGATGCTGGATCAAGTTCTTTGACGCTAAAACTGAAGAGACCAGTTTCAAAATGGAATAACTTCATTGATGATGACGCTGACGATGAAAGCAGATGTGAAGAGATCAATCATGCTGCCTTTGAAACAAAGGTAAGTGATGAGATTGTAGAAGATGATGTTCATCTTGATTTCATTTGAACTTTATCGTATTGCTAGATTCCTAACCTGTTTTCATTATCGTTTTGGGAATATAAACGTTTGGCCACAAAAGCCAACCTGTCAAAAGAGGTTAAATAACTAATAACCAACCAGAAGAATATATAACACCTTCCTTAATCATTCATGTAAAATCTGAACATGCATTCCCCAACTAATTAAACTGAATATTTACTGGAAACATAAATGCAAAACATTCCACAATCCAATTTCAAATCAATAACAAAACTTTCAAAGGTATTTTATGAAAATATAGCTACTAAACAAACACATTGTAAAGAAAGTTTCTAATCTTTAACAGAACCAAATAATCTTGTATTATATACCTAAATATCACAAGAAAATGATAAATTTATTCTTTAGAGATGGTTTTGCAGGGCCTTTCTTCATTCTTAAATTCCTCCACACACACACACATATATTATATATATAGTTCTGTGTGTGGATGAGTGGATCGCATGCTTTATGGTTAAAATAGGGTTTATAACAATGACATATAGAAAAAGGCCTCAAAATAGGTGTTTTTTCTATTTATTTTGTATTTAGGTTTTAGAGGGTGTCTGGGAGTGTGGTGAGAAAGTGCTTATTGACTTATTGGCTTTTTCAAAAAGCCGATAAGTCAAAAAAATTAGCACTTTTTTTTTGAAAAAGTAAATAAGCCATTCTCAAAAGCCAAGAAATCCTGGCTTTTGAAATGACTTATTGACTTATTAGCTTTTCAAAAAGCCAATAAATCAATAAGTTATTTCCAAAAGCATATCCAAACACCCACTTATTTTATTTCAGTTTATCATCGAAGTCTTCCACTTGCTGCCATCGAAACCTAAAATTAAATTCTGTCTCGAAGCCTATAAGTTTAGTTTCTTCAATTCCAGTTCCAATTCGGAAACCAACTGTGATTAGCGTGAAATCAAACGTTGGACAGTTAAATGTTCTTAATCGTTTTTGTTTCTGAAACTATTCCCGTCTTCAATGTACTTGCACTCCATCAATGTCGTTTGTTCTGCCGATTCACATGCACCTGATTTCTACATTTGATTAACTTTCTTGATCATACAATCAGTTTCCATGAATCAATCGTTCGTCTATAAATGGTAGGCTTCTCCTCCTGTAAATCATTTCAATTTGACAGTTTATGCAGAAGGATTTTGTATGTGAATGATCAAATTTCTAATTTTCGCTGGATTTAAATCAAACACCCAAATCAAAAGAAGTTGCGAAGATGGAATTTTCTTCATCTTCAAGACTTAAGAAACTGAGGCTTTTTTCATCCTTCCGTTGAGGATTTTGAAGACCCGTTATGGTATATTCAACAAATTGCACCAGAAGCATCGAAATATGGTAAAATTTTCAATTGTTTATTTTAGGGAAAATGGATTTTGATAATAAAACATTTTACCAATTGGCCTATAGTAATCCCAATTGAGAATATTCTTACCACCAGTCCATACTTTCAAACTATTTTCTTACATTAGACCCCTCATTAAAAGAACTTAACACCGTTAGATTTTATATGACGTGAACATCTGCAAATTGCTGGAAAGTCGAGCCAAGCTAGCAGTGGTCTCGTGGTAGGTTTTGACATTGGCTCTGGTGGTGTTTAATGGGTCTCGTTTTTCCGGCAAGTCCAAACGGAGACAACAGTGGTGTTTAACGATGAAGACAGTGACAGACTAGGGTTTGCAGACCACCACTCCGGCGAAGGCGGTGGCTAGGATTCCGGCTTGGCTCGACTTTTCGGCGGTTTGCAGATGTCCACGTCATATAAAATCTAACGGCGTTAAGTTTTTTTAACGGAGGTCCAATGTAAGAAGTTGGAAAGTAGGGACTGGTAGTAAGAATATTCTCAGTTGGGATTATTATTGGTCAATTGTTAAAAGATGAGATTATTAAAATCCAATAATCCTTTATTTTATGGGGTTTATAATTATGTTTATTTTATGCGGTTTAGAATTAACTCAATTGTTCATAGGAATATGCAAGTTTTTTCCTCCCTCGGTTTTAAATTTATGCCTAATTAGTGCAGCCCCTTCGGTTTCCTAGATGGACTGTGAAGGACATGAACTCGTTCTTCATCAGCAGAACGTAAACAATTTGTTATGCCACATTGTTGTTGTTATTATAATCATTATTAACCATCATTGTTGATGCTGCCACTAGAACCATTAAAATGGGTAGGTTGAGATCAAAACGAGTAATTTTTTAAGCTTTGAAACATGTTGGGTTGGGTTAACTCAAAATACTACAAGAATTCTGGTTTTCAATAATAATAAAATAATTTCTCGAGTAAAATGATTAAAATAAAAGAAAAACATCTATTTTGGTAAATATTTTTCAAATCACCCATTTTGATAAATACTTTTTCCACCAACACTATTTTGAAAAAAAAAGCCCTGTAATTGCATTAACAATGGGGATTTAGGACCAGAATTTCACCGTGAATTTAACTTCTCATTATACTACTTTTAAACACATTATGTAGAGGTGGCGAAAAGGCCAGGTCAAGTAAAGGGTTAAAACATGTCACAATGAGAAACTTAGTTTAGTTTAGGAGTTGACCCAAAACTTTTTCTTCTTAAGAAATATATAAGTAATATGTGTGTTCACTATGATTTCAAAATTTCTAAAATAATTTAGTATAAATGTTAAAGAATCAACGATGAAGGCAATAATTTATGTAAAAGAAAAGGTTTTGAACACTGCAAGTCTGCAACAAGCATATGGTATGCAAGATATGTCACGTGAGAAATCCACTACTGTTAAAGCATATGTAATAATTGAAAACTTTACAGTGAAAGTAATACTGAGATGAGCGCGTCAAAAAGCTTGACTATTTAGTGTTAGACCAATCTACATGCGAAAGACAATATCCAAATTTATTTGACTGTTTGGTGTTAGACCAATCTACATGTAAAAGACAATATCTAAATTTATTTGATGATGTAAAAGAACCTCTCACAGAATTTGATACACTTCACACACATACATATTATCACATTTACCCCTGAACCTAAATCAAGCTATTTTCACATGTCGTGAAATTAATAAATGTGTGACGTTCAATAAAACTAATTAGTAGGCATCAAAGAAAACCTTCAAGCTTTCATTTTTTACAGTTTCATAAATAGGATAAAACATCACTAGACCTTCACAAGTACTGCAAAAACAGAGATGCCTGCAAGGTAATAAAAGGACGCAAGAGCTTCTCACATGACAGAAAAGCCATGCAGGTAGAATGGTTGGGATTTTAACAGAAGCATGACGAAAAAATTACAATTGAAAATAGTAGGGATTTTAACGTAAGCGAAGAAATTAGTAGAAAATATGTAAACAAAGAAATTGGTAGAGATTTTAACATATTAGAAAAGGTAAAGATCTAAACAAGCACCAATCAGAAAAACACTGTGAAAGATCTCGAATGAATCTCACCAGAGCCATCTCTTGTCGGTTCAAAATAAAATGATAGGCTCGTTATTTTTATTTTTTGGTTTCGTGGCTTCAAATAATTCAATTTTTTTTATCAATAACTTAACAATACGGGTCGTATGGTATAATACGACTCGTATGTAACAACGTTAAGGGGATCGTATCGCACATTACGGCCATATAGCATTAGTCCGTATTGTAGTATACGGCAGGTGCATCGGTTTTTGTTGTTCGACTAAGGGAAATACGGGTCGTATGGTGCAATACGACTTGTATTGTGTTTGTGCGAATAACAATTTAGTGTGTGTGTGTATATATATATATATATATATATATATTATTAAATTTACTTACGTTTCATTATTAAAATTTCAAAACCCTTTTCTTAAGAATTTAACCTACCATTTATAGTATCTTGTTCCTGATCAACTAAATTAATTGTAAATATATAAAATAAATAGCATGTATTTATTTATTTGAGTATAAACGATGTTAAAAAAAACGGAAAAGCCTGTGATAACAAAGGTGAAAGAACACATAAAGATTAAAAATCATGCCAATCCATATCCATGTTTGTGACCCACTAAAAAAATGTGCAACAAATTTACATTTTGATGACTCATTAGGTGGTGGAGCTGATTCATAATTAACCTGCACGTGAAACGGGAACGTTTTAACCACCAATGCAACATGCATCCTGTGTTTATATAACATTTTTTTTGTAAAAATATTCAAAGATTGATGAAGCTTAAACATGCCTAACCATGTTCACATAATTTTACCAATACAGGTAACCATCAGCCTTCAAAAAACACACAACATCACGTGTCACAGGCAACTTTTTACAAAAAAAAAACAGTCACCAAGGGTGCGGGTGTTTTCGATGATCTGCACAGTAAAAAAAATGTATTAATGGCTTTACATATTAAGAAGGCGTGAGAATAAAAATGTATAAACTATTTACTTTGGAATACAACCAAAACTAAATCAAAAGGAGACATTTAGAAGTCGTAATCTATAGAACCCATTTTTCGTATGTCCCGAGTTATGAGTAAAACGGATCAACAAAAGTATCAAGATATGAGGTTTATTTTAAGGTCGCACGATCATTTGACCGGAGTGACGTTGAATGCGGTGCTAGTACACGAACAGGGGTGGTAACTTGTTTTGTGCTGCTTTCATGATGTTATTGGTGACTTACTTGAAATCATCCTTTATACATCGTTAGCAAAGGTAGGTGAATTTAATATTTATACAACCATATTAATAATACCACGATCATCTGCAACCGAAAATATGGTATTAAACAACATTTTTGGCTTTTGTCCAGGTTACACAATGTAATTCATTCTCCAACATCACATACTTTCATAAACCATCATATATATACATGATATATAACATATTACTAACACCCCATTCACTAAAAAATAATCATTAAATGTATAATCTTAAAGAAAAATTATGCAATTTAGCTAAATGGGTCAAGTGAGTCATTTTATGCTTTACATTACACGCTTAAAGTCACCTCCATGCCATTTTGCTTTTGAATGGTTTAACACCGTAAAATAAAAATATTACCTGTTCGGGTCGTCGAAAAACATAAAAGCGAATATCGATACGGGTCCCGATAACACCAATACCGACAATGATGTTGTTCGCTCATAATAGGTTCGGATTGTCACGGTACCACAACTGTAACGGCACTCGCTATAGGCAACAATACAAAAAAAACTTAATTTTGAATACAATTCCGTTTAAAAAAAATTTATCTCGAAACGTTGATAAAAAAAACTAAAAACAGCCACGCACCCCGTATTTTGAAAAATGTTAACAAACGAAAGTTATTAAAAGAAAAAGAAATTAATAGAAAATGAAACGGATTAAAAACGTATATTATATATACTATAAGGGTAAGAGGTATACCCTCACGCGAGGGTATGCGTGAGGGGCCTCACGGCGTGAAGGTGATTAGCACACCACCCCCCTCATGCGTGAAGGGGGCGTGAGGGTGTTGCCGTGAGCTGTTTCACGCGAGAAAGAAACCTATTTATGGGTCTATATTGTGTGTGTGGGTGTTGGGTGGGTCCCCTATGATCAAATATGTGGTATTACACTCATATAGGTATTTCCCTTGCCAAAGAAACCCAAGTGAAGAGCTTATCAAAATGGGTATAGCGTTCATGTGACAGAAAATATACTTTTACTTGACTCTCTCAAGTAATAGTATACCACATACTCTAATAGTTAAAAATAAAAATATACAAAAAAAATTTAATCAGGAAGTGACACTATTCCTTGGCATGAAGAATAATTAATTTAATTAATAATAAGACAAAAAATCACCAATTAAATACCCTCACCCCTGTTCATTTCTCTCTTGTCATCTTCCCCAACATCTCCGACTCTTTATTTCCACCCAACCCTAGAATCAACCCTCCACCATCAGACGCCACCGCCGGCGGCCAGTCCACTGCCGCCGCTACGTTGCCGAGGACCCACGAACCCCAAACCCTAGCCCCCATCAGCCCTTTTCCGTTAGACAGACCCGCCGGAGACACAAAACCCACGCCACGAAGCACAAGCCACGATCTGAGTTTGAAAACCTCACGACCATCGTTCCAAGCGCTGTGACCCACGGCACCAACCTGCACTACCTTCCGGGCACCTGTTCGTTTTCGATTTGTGACCTACTGAAGAGGATGAGCTGAAATGATGAATGAGGTACATAAGCTATGTTTATGGGAGCTTTCTAAATTTTCCATTTTAGTTTCTTTATTGATTTTTTTAGGTATGTACGTTGACCCAAACACTTGATATAGAGGTTAGTTAGACTATGAGTAATGCAAGGGTGAAGGTGAGAGCACACCCTATGTCACGTAGGCGTCACATAGACAGTGATAGAACTCACCCTCACCTTCACCCAGATGTGTAATGATAGTTTTGTAATAATTACATAATTAATATTTTTTTAATTTGATTAATTTATATATATTATTGATATTAAAAAATAATGTTATTTAAATCATAAAAAAATGAAGAACATAATTTAATTTAATAAATTCGATTACAAACAACAAATAAATAAAAAACTAATGATAATTACGATTATTTCATAGATGTTTCATCAGATCAGTTCTAAGATTTGTATGAGTTTCCGAACAACGGATTATCCGACGGTTTGTTTGTCTCTGTTCGTTTGTTATTTCTATATTAGTCGGCTCGTCCTCATCATAATCTGTGCAGATCGCTCGCCCTTTATCTTATATAATCATGTTATGTAATATCAGACAAGCATACATTGCATTTCGAATTTTCTCTTTCGTCCACAAACGTGCGGGATAACTAATTATATGTCATTTCTTTTTTAAGACACCGAATGCCCGTTTGATATCTTTTCTCGCCGACTCTTGAGTTCTTTTAAAGTGCCATATTTTTTCAACCCTTTCTTGCGGACAGGTAAATGCTTTGACAATAGTAGCATATTCTGGGTAAATACCGTCACCCAAATAATAACCAAAACTGTATTCATTGTCATTAGCAATAAAAGAAGACTCCGGTGCAACGCCGTTCTCTATATCGTCGAAAACAGGTGACTAATCTAAAACATTTATATCATTGTTTGATCCCTCAACACCAAAGAATGCATGCCAAATCCAAAGATCGTTCGATGCAACGGCCTCGAGCATTAATGTGGGCCGAGGATGGTCTCCACGTTGGTGTTGACCTCGCCACGCAGTAGTACAGTTTAAAAGATTTCTCCTTATAATTTTGATTTTCCGTAAAATAATCTCTCACTATAAGATCATTTGCAGCCGCACGATCCCGGTTGACTCGGACTCGTCTTGAAACTATAGAAGATGATTCTTCGACTAGATGATTTATAAAAATCACCGACGCTTTAACCGCACTCATTAAAAGCTATTCACCATCCGATGAGTCGGTTGATGAATCCGATGATGGAGATAAATCCATTGAAACTTGAAACTAGTAGATAGAGGTGCACAAAAGAACCGGAACCGGAACCGATCCGATGGATTATCCGAAACTGGATCCGGCGAGAACCGGTCCGGATATTATTAGAACCGCCGGTTCCGGGACCGGTTCTGGGTTTTTTGACGAACCGGCTAAAAATCGGATAAAAATCGGATTTTTTGGAACCGGTTTTTTTCGGACATTTTGGAACCGGTTCGGAACCGGTTCTAGCCGTTGGGGTTAAAAAAAACGGCTATATAGCCGTTTTTTTTGTTTTTAAGGATTGAAATTTAGTATAAATAGGTATTGGGTGTATGTGTTAGTTCACCACAATATTCTAGCTCTCAAAACTCAAAAACGCTCTCAAAACGCAAAAAAACGCTCACTTTAAGCAAAAAAAAAACGCTCTCATGGCTTCCGCTTCCGCAAGCACTCAAATTTCGGTTGGTGGTTCTACTAGCGATGTTACGGTTGTGTCAATACTTCCTTGCTCCCGAAACCAAGAAATATGGGCTTATTTTGATTTATGCGAAATGTCGAACGGCTCGTTGCAAACGTTGTGGTAAACTTTTGGTTGCGGCAGGAAATAGCAGTTTGAGGAAACATATTGCTAGTCACGCAAGACACACTCAAGAAGGTGAAAATCAAACTCAAATTGGTAGGGATGGAGGAGTTTGGCGATACAATGTCGAAAGTGTTCGTGAGAGAATGGCACATTTCGTCATTCAAGAAGGCTTGCCTTTTGATCATTTTGATAATCCGCGCTTGACGAGGATGATACAAGAGACGCTTCAACCGAATTACACAAATGTAAGTCGTTCTACTTTGAGAAGAGATTGTTTAAAAATGTGAAAAAGAGCCAAAAAAGAATTAATTTTAGGTTTTGAAAAATTAAATACCGGCATTAACTTAACAACGGACGTTTGGTCCGCTCCACATGGTTTACCCGAATCGTACCTTTGCGTTACCGCACATTGGGTTCAACCGGAGTCGTGGCAAATGATGAAGCGTACGATTGCGTTTAATTATTTTGGATATCCACATACCGGTGAAAACTTATTTTATATTTTAGACTCGGTAATTCAAACTTATAAAATTCAACCGAAAATATTTTCAATATCTTTTGATAACGCTTCAAATAACACAAACGCGGTCGAAAAATTAAAAATAAAATATGAACCGCCTTGTAACGGTGTTTTTTTTCATAGTCGATGTGTTGCGCACATCATTAAATTGGTTGTGCAAGACGGTCTAAACGTCCAAGAAATAAGAGACGTAAAAGAAAATTTTAAAGTGATGTTACGTGAAGTTTTTAGCACAAGCAAAAAAAGATATATAAACTATAGAAACTTGTGCCAACAAACGGATTCCATCTTTTTAGGTCCGAATTGGGACGTGCCTACTAGATGGAACTCGACTTGGAAAATGTTTGAATCGGCCTTAAGGCAAAGAATTACTTTAAAACATTTCCATGATGAACTTGTACAAAAGAAACGTTGTTTACAAAAATTTGATAATATAAGTTGGGATATGATCGAGAAACTAACAAATTTGCTTGAGATTTTTAAAAATGCAACTACATGTTTATCGGGAGTTTATTATCCCACGTCTTCGCTAATACTTCAACAATTATACTTAATATGTAATAAATTAAAAGAGTTTGAATATCACGGCACTATTTTTGAAAAAATGGTAAAACCTATGAAAGCTAAATTTAAAAAATATTTTTCAGAAATGCCGGCCGTTGTTACATGTTCGGCCGCCTTAAACCCAACGATTAATGTAACCGGTGTTGAAACATTAATTGGATCAATATCGAATGATTTAAATATGTTCGAGGAAGACCCAAATTTTGAATCAAATGCAATAAGGGATTTCAATTCGGCTTTTAATAATATGTTTGATTATTATTTACGCAAATATGGTGGAAGTGGTGATCCATCAAACATACGTGAATCAATGGGTTCGGGTTCAACTTCTAGTAGTTCAAGGAACCCGATGCTAAATTTATTTAACACTTTAAGAAACGAAAATACTAAACGAGCTCGCGGAACCACACCAAGTAGCGAGCTTGGGAGATATTAAGCAACCGACTTTATTTCTACTCTAAGATCCGAAGAGTTTGAAAACTTTGATATCTTGAGTTGGTGGCAAGGAAGGGAATCCCAATATCCCGTTCTAGCCGCAATGGCCCGTGACCTACTAACCGTCCAAGCTTCCACGGTAGCTTCGGAATCCGCTTTTTCTCTTAGTGACAGGGTTTTATCTATTCGAAGAACGAGGCTTACACCGGAATCTATGGAGATGTGTATTTGCTTGAAGGACCATTTGGATGCCGCCGAACGTGTACAACATATTGCAAAACTAGAAGGCGAGCTTGACGTTGAACAAGAAATACATGAATTCGAAGTAGAACATGGGGCGGCGACTCCACTTTCGGACGAAGAACAAGCTTACGATGAAGCCCAACGTATCTCAAGCGAAGAAGAATGAAAACCGATGTTACAAAGACTACGACGAAGAATATTGAAAACATAATAAATAATTAATGCTTTGTGATTCAATTATGTTTTTTGTATTTTTTTTGTACGAACTATTGTTAAATAACTTAAAAAAATCTACAAAATAAATAAAACATGTATTTTATAGTGTATCTTTGTTAATTTTTAAATTTTTTTTTTCCGGAACCGGTGGAACCGGTTTTTTTTAACCGGTCCGGTTCTAAATATCCGAACCGGTCCCAATAGGTTCCAAGTCTCCACACCCGGAACCGGATCCGAACCGGAACCGGTTCTAATGGATCCGGTTATTGACCAACGTTGACGGAACCGGTCCGGATCCGAACCGGATCCGGTTCCAAAAAAAACCGATTTGTGCACCTCTACTAGTAGAGAGTAATTTTTTTAAAGAAATGGTAGAGTGTAGGTTTTTAAAAAAGTGGTAAATGGTTTATATATATAGATTGTTTAATTTTTTTTAAATTCATTAATAGCCAACGGCTATGGGCTAGTTTTGACCATCTCCTCTTCACCACGCCGGTGAACACCACTCCCCGCCCCTTCACCCTCACTCGGCGCGGTGTTCCACGCCCGTGGTGGATGAGGTGGCACCATGCCCGAGATCTCACGCTTGGGTTACGCATAGTCTTATTCCATACCCCAACACTTGACAAGATTTTTAAAAACCTTTTAAAATAATGAAATTTAAAAAATCCCAGTTTAGCTAGATTATATATATAATTGATGTTTGTTTAAGTTAATAATATATATAAAAAAATAAAGATAACAGTTTAGTAAAATATAAAATATATACATACAGAAAAATAAACATAATAATAAAATAAAAAATTATAGGAAGTAAAAACCTGCACTGAAAAATAAGATTTTCATAAAAAAGAAATAAAAGACAAACTTGAAGAAAAGATAAAAAGGCTCATTCATCTTCTTCACGTTCTCATCTTCTCCGAGTTTTCTTTTTCTCATCTTTTTCAATGTTCAATGCTGCAAAAGCTGGTTCAGAGTTTAGACATCTTAAGAAGTAATTTACTTATGAGTTGTTCGATAAAGAGACAACACACTGCTCTGGTATGAATGATAACTATTGTTAGTTTGTTGTGTTTAACGTCGATTAATAGTAATTAAACCTTTTTTGTGCTCAATTTGCACGTTAAGCGAATCTGAAATCTAATCATGTTGAAGAGGTAAAAAAGATGTTGGGTCATGCCAAAATGAGTTAGGGTTAAAACATGACGTTTTAAAGGTATCAATTTTGACATCCATGGTAAATTTCTCTCATTAAGAGTGTGGGATTGTATTGGAAAACTGCTTATTGATTTATTGGCTTTTTCAAAAGCCAATAAGCTAAAAAAGGTGTTTGTCAAACATAAAAATACGTTTTGTTTTAACTTTTTGATAAAGCTAAAAAGTTGTTTTTTAAAAAGCCACAAATTCCTGGTTTTTCAAATGGCTTTTGGCTTTTGCAATAAAATATTACCAATCTACCTCTAACAATTTCTAACAAATACATATATATCATTATATTACGTGAATGTTTTTTAATCATTTTGGTTTTAAATATAAAAGTGTCCTTTTTGGTCATTTTACGTGAATAAGCTAAGCTAAACACTTTTTAAAAAACAACTTATTGACTTATTGGCTTTTACAATCACAAAAGTTAATCCAAACACTTTTTTAAAAACTTCTTTTCAAAAAGTTATAAGTTAATCACTTTTAACAAAAAAAACACTTTTAGAGTTAAATAAGCAATCCCAAACACCATCTAAATAGCTTCTTATGATTTTTTTTATTCTATTTTATCATTTTAAAAATAAAAATCATAAGCTTGATTTGGATTTGTGCAATATCTATGTAATAGTCACCATATTACGTTCATTAATAAACAACTATCTGGATAATAAAACCATATTACGTTCATTAATAAACAACTATCTGGATAATAAAATTCCTCACTTCGTGATTAGAGGTGCACAAACCGGTTCCGGTTTCAGAACCGGGTTGAGTGTGTCTAAACCTCTACCCATGTGGAACCGGGTAGGGCGTAAGGTCCAAACCGGTTTAGGTCCAATACCTGGGTAGGGCATTTTTTTTTAAATAAGTAACATAAAATTCATTTTTTATTTATTTTTATAAGTTTACAAAACAAAAGAAAATAGATTCAATTAAAAAATAACAATTAATACATTTATATTTATTTTTTATTCGTTGTCTCGTGTTTAATATTCTCCGGAACTATTGACGTGAACCGATGTGTCATCGGATAGGCTAGAAGATAGTCCCTCATTCACCACTTGATCGTGTATTTGTGTTTCAACTTCTATTTCATCTTCGAGAGTTGTTCGGTCTTGTATACGATCCACCACGTCCAAGTGATCCTTTAAGCAAACGCACATCTCTACCGCGGCCGGAGCGAGTCTTGTTCTTCGTAACGATAAAACCTTGTCACTAAGAAAGAATGCAAATTCCGAAGCTACTGTAGTAGCTTGGACGGTTGGTAAATCACGGGCCATAGCGGATAGGATTGGAAATTGGGATACCTTTCTTTTCCACAGCCAAAATATCAAATGTTTTACAGTCTTCGGGATCCCTAGTGGATATAAAATCCGATCCAATATACCTCCTGAGTTCGCTTTTGGGGGTATTACCCCTTTGTCGTTTAGTGGTCTCATTTCTCACGGTATTAAATAAATTAACTACCGGGTCCTTACTCGTGCAACGAGATGATTGTTTAGCAGTCTCATTTCTCACGGCTTGAGCAACGGATGATTGTGAACGAGCTATAACGAGAGTTTTTTTCGTTTTTGGTTCTGCGTTTTCAAGTTGTGTAATCAACCATTTCATCTAACACCTACTTATACTAACTTAGGGGGGTAAAATGATCCACTAAAAACGGTCAAAATTGAAGTTCTAACGGCTATGTTTGAAAAAATGGTTTTAACGGCTCGAACCGAGTTGGAACCAGGTTCAATCGCGCCGGGTCGAGAACTGATTCCGAGTTGGAACTGGTTTTTGGTCGGGGATGTGGAACCGGGTACGAACTTGCGGGTTCAAACGGGTTAGAACCCGGTTCAATATACATCAAGTTGGAACCGAAACCGGTTCCGTTCGTCGGGTCCGGGTCCAGAACCGGGTTTTTTGAACACCTCTATTCGTGATTAGAGATGGCTACACATGACCATTTTAGTTTCTTTTGTGAGTAATGATTCTTTAAATAATATCCACATCAGAATTCAGTTTAAATAATCTTCAAATGTATATTAAGTATAACAGAATTAAAAGATTATCTCAATCCTTCTCAACAGATTATACCCACACTGCTCGACAACGGGTTCCATCATATCCAATCTATCTGTAATCTCAAAGGCCTTGATATACTCAGAAGGTCACTCGGCCGTACCCCAGTAAAAAGCCCATCCTTCATCGATAACGTAGTTTGTCGCTCTCATAGGACGACTCAGGCATCTCACAATACACCAAATCCAAATAGTCCATTTGCAGCATTTTCAGTGAGGCTTTCGTCACCTTAACGAGCCGCACTCGTTAGGCCCATAACCTGTACTTAATAACTGATTAGAAATCATAATTTCGGAACGTTTCAACTGAGGTCACGAATGGCTTAGCCTATGATTGCGCCAGCGCGGCCAACAACACCACCGTAGGACTCAGAAGTGTCGAAGAAATAGACACCGTGGTCACAACAACTTTGCCGTGTGATTTTGGCATCTTTGTCGACAATTCAATGACAAAAAGTGAGCCACGGTCCATAGGTAAGCAGCGATACCTTCAATGCAGATCTCCCTAGATTTCTGTAAACCATTGTGTTGCGATCCATTTTTGTAGCGGATTTGATGATGAGTGTCTGAGTGTGAAAATAATACGACCGTTGATGACGATTTCCCCTCCTTTCTAGGGATGTTTCACAACAGTAACAAAAATAGCTAGGTTTTTGGCCTTTTGGGCCCCCAAACATTTACAGAGCTACGGTTTTGGAATACTGCTTTAGATGTAACATAAATCACGATTTCGGAATGTTTCCAACCGAGGTCACATATGGCTTGGACCATGATTGAGTCACCGCGACCAACAACACAACAGTAGGACTCAGAAGTGTCGAAGAAATTAACAGCATGGTTATGACAACTTTGAAGTATGATTTTGGCATCTTTGTCGACAATTTGGTGGCCAAAAGTGAGCCACGGTCCATAAGAAAGCATTGATAACTTCAATACAGATCTAACCTGGATTCATGTAAACCATTGTGTTGTGATCCATTTTTGTAGCCGATTTGGTGATTAATGTCCGAGTGTGAAAATAGAGTGATCGTTGACGCCTATTTCCCCTCTTTTTCACCAGGGATGACTTTAGTTTCACAGCAGTAACAAAAAAAAACTAGGGTTTTGGTCTTTTGGGGGCCTAAAACATTTTGGCCTTTTAGGGGCTCAAAACCCTAGCTCTTTTTGTTACTGCTGTAAAAATCATCCCTGAAAAGAAAAAGGGGAAATCGGCATCAACGGTCACTCTATTTTCACACTCCGACACTCATCACCAAATCCGCTACAACAATGGATCACAACACAATGGTTTACAGGAATCTAGGTAGACCTATTTTGTAGGTATCGCTGCTTTACTATAGACCGTGGCTCACTTTTTGCCACTGCATTGTTGGCAAAGATGCCAAAACATACTTCAAAGTTGTCACGACCACGGTGTCAATTTCTTCGAAACTTCCGAGTCCTACGGTGGTGTTGTTGGCCGCGCTGACGCAATCATGGGCCAAGCCATCTGTGACCTCGGTTGGAAACGTTCAGAAATCGTGATTTCTATTAAACCTAAAGCAGTATTCTTTCATTTAAAATGTTTAGGGGCTAAAACGTAGCTCTGTAAAATATTCGGGGGGCAAAAACCTAGCTCTTTTTGTTAATACTGTGAAACATCCCTGGAAAGGAGGGGAAATCGTCGATAACGATTTCTCTATTTTCACTCTCATCATCAAATTCGCTACAAAAATGGATCGCAACACAATGGTTTACATGAATCTAAGTAGATTTGCATTGAAGGTATCGCTGCTTTCCTATGGACCATGGCTTACTTTTGGTCACCTAATTGTCGAAAAAGATGCCAAAATCATACTTCAAAGTTGTTGTGACCACGGTGTTAATTTCTTCGACACTTCTGAGTCCTACAGTGGTGTTGTTGGCTGTGCATCATAGGCCAAGCCATCCGTGACCTTGGTTGGAAACGTTCCGAAATCATGATTTTAGTCAGTTATTGAGTACAAGTTATGGGCCTAACGAGTGTGGCTCCTCCCGTAAACGGATCGTTGAGGTGACGAAAACCTTACTGAAAAAACCGCAATTGGACTATTTGGATTTGGTGTATTGTGAGATGCCAGTCGCCCTTGCACATTGAAGAAACGATGAGAGCGGCAAACTACGTTATCATTTAAGGATTGGCTTTTTACTGGGGTACGGCCGGGTGGCCTTCTAAGTATATCAAGAAGGCCTTTGAGATTGCAGATAGATGTGATGGGACCCGTTGTCGAGCAGTGCGGGTATAATCTGTTAAGGTATTCTCTTAATTCGGTTATATTTAATATTCTTTTGGAGAAGTTTTGAAATTAGGTTTAATTTGATTATACTTAATCTGTTTCTAGGATGTTAATCGGTTCGGGTTTTTTTATGTTTGAAATTCTAAATGAAACCTGACCCGTTACCCCACCCGACCCATTTTGCCACTCGTCCTGTATTACAACGGTCTTAATGTTAGTAAACAACCCTAACTCTTGTTAGGTTGAAGACGAATTGGTTCAACTCTATAACCAGTGTGGCATCGGGCTTGCAGCCCACTCTCTGGTGGAACACTGAGTGGGAAGCAGGGTCGGCTCAATCGTTTTGCGGGCCCAAAGCGAAGTGAAAAATTGGGGCCCTTTTTCCAAAGGTCATGTTATAAACCCACCTCTTTTTTGAACAATCCGATTCATACTTTCTATTTGACAAGAAACTTAATCAATTTAGCACCTAATAACTAAACAAGTCTCACCCAATTTAGCACCAATGACTAAACAATCTCACTCAAATTAGCATCCAAAATATCTCCCACTTACTGAACAAGTTTAGTACCCAAACAGTTAACAATACCTAAACAGTCGAAAGAAATCTAGTAAATAGCTCTTCACAAAATCATAATTAAAGGAAATCTACGAATAATGGCTTTAAACATAAATTTGTTATTATACCGCATAATATATATCTAGATAGAGTATAAAATTCCCTTGGGGCCTGCCCTAGTGGGAAGTACAGTAAAAGAGTTTGGATACAATAACGGTATGGCCTGGCTTGGCATAAGGTAACTTTTATATCCTAATGGTACTTAAAATTTTCACAATTTCGGGCTATTTCTTTGAAATTGTGTGATGTAGTTAGATCAGCGTACGCTAAGAGAGCACACAGGTTAAAGCCCATTGCGAGGGAGTTAGGGATTACCACATCTCAACTATCAATTGCTTACGGTGTAAAAAATCCTAACGTCTCCTCCTAATAACCGGGGCTAAAACGTTAGATCAAGTGCATCACAACATGAAGGCGTTGGATGTCCTTCCTAAGCTCGATGCTGATGTTATGGCAAGGATCAGAGATGATGTTACCAAATACCCAAAAATTATAGCCAGCAAATGATGGTTTTCACATTAGAAATTGTTTGAAAGGATATATTTACTATGGGTTTGAAGTACTTACCACTGATATGTCCTAGAGTTTCCTGTGCGTTGTTGATTTTTGAATGCTTACAAGAGAATAGAAATTTTGTAATTACATTGCTTTGTCCTAACCATATCAAAACCCATAACCTATTAACCTGAACCCGAATATCTTAATAACATTTTGCATTGGAAATCATGTTTAATTTCAAACCTGATTAACCCGAAACCTGACCTGACCAAGCCCAATAACTGATTAACTCGAACATGAAAATCTGAATTACATTTTGCATTGGTTATCAGGTATAGTTACAAACAATAAAAACTCGATTAACTCGAACCCAACTACGAAACCCAGCCAAATCAAACTCGATAATTGATTAACTCGAACCCGAAAATCTGAATTACATTTTGCATTGCATATCGGGTATAGTTTCAAACAATCAAAACTCGATTAACCCGAACTGAACTACGAAACCTGACCCGATCAAACTCGATAACCGACTAATCCGAACCGGAAAATCTGAATTACATTTTGCATTGGTTATTGGGTATACTTTCAAACAATCAAAACCCGATTAACCCGAAAGCCGACCCGGTCAAACCCGATAACAGATTAACTCGAGCCCAAAACTTTGAATTACATTTTGCATTGTTTATCGGGTATAGTTTCAAACAATCAAAACTCGATTAACCCGAGCTACATATGTGTACGTTAAAACTCTCACGTGTTACATATTGTGTAGATTGAAACTCTAATGCGTAAGTTGAAACTCCATATGTGTAGGTTGAAACAGTGATTGCAAATCAAAAAAATGTGAGATGTGTATATATAAAAACGGCTTAAACCCAAATAAATTTTATATAATTGCACTTGAAAATTGCTTAAATCTAAATAAATTATATACATAATTGTTTGGCGTCAACAAATATGAGAAAGTCTCATGGTCTACTTAAAATAAATAAAACAATGATCATTAATTAGATATATGTAAATTTCATATTGAAGATTATTTTGAGAAAAAAAGAATATGGGGAAATATGTCATTCAATTCATCAAATATTTGAAAGAAGATGTTGAAGAGGATTCATCAATCTTTAATATTTTAGGGTGGCGGAAAGTGAATAGTCGGCTTCAGAATTTGTTTTTAGCTTTAGTGGGAAGGTTTTGGACCCGTTTAGAAGTTTTTTGACTCACAGGATTATTGAAAGTTTAATTTGTACACATGTTTGGTTTCGGGGTAGTTTGAGTGACAAACCTGAGAGTGAAGAAGATTGGGAAAGAATACAAGAAATTGATAAAAGTACTTGTTAATTGATAAATACTTTAATGTTTGCACATGTTATATCTTACTCTTTAAATACTTATTATATTTGTCCTTTTTTATATAGAATTGGACAGATACGAGCGGACATGAAGACGGCAATGTGAAGATACAAGAAGAATAATTTTGGAAGTTAATTCGTTTTGATTTTAGTTATATTCTATGTTTTTGGAACTTGATAGTTGGTACGTTTGGTTTTGGAACTTGATAAGTGGTACGTTTTGTTTTGGAACTTGATATGTTCTATTTTAGAACTTAATGCGTTTTGTTTTAGGAATTGATACGTTATATATATATATATATATATATATATATATATATATATATATATATTAAATAAAACGTATCAATTACTAAAACAAAACGCATTGGGTAATCACAAAAAAGTAGGGAACCATGTAAAAAAACTCATAAAAACATCATTTTTACGTGTAAAAAACTTATTTTTATGTAATTTTTTTCGGACTTTTGTATATAAACATATTTAGAAGCCGTTCTAATAAAAATATTAAACATTAAAAAAATTAAAAAGAATTATTTTTTTTTGCAGAATCAATTTTTTTATAGAACGGCTTCTTTATTTGTTTATATACAAAACCTTTGAAAAAAAATATGTAAAAATTGAGTTTTTTATAAGTTTTTTTATATGTAAAAAATGCGGAACTGTGGAAACAATGTAAAAACCTTATTTTTACGTAAAGAAAAGTAAATATGTATATTTTTTTTCACATAAACTAATTTTTTTTAGGCAATTACATATATACTCCTAAAAACTTCATTAATTACGTATATACCTAGCTCAAAATTTTATTTACATGTATCCCCTTCATAAATTACATATATACCCAACTGGATGATGGAATCGATCAGAAGCGACGATGGATGAAGAGATCGATCGGAAGCAGAAATCAGAAGGTTATGGTTTAGATCAATGGAATAAGAATAGTCGTATTTCTTGTAAGGTTACAAGGGTAATTTTATAAAAGAGGGGGATATATGTAATTTAAGTTTTGGGTTGGGTATATATGTAATTAGGGTTGAAAATAGAGGATATATGTAATTCTACCAAAAAAAAATTTATTAGAACGGCTTCTTCATGTGTTTATATGCAAAAACCTAGAAAACAATTATGTAAAAATGAGTGTTTTACATGTAAAATTGAGTCTTTTATGAGTTTTTACATGATTCTTCAGTTCCCACTTTTAAATGCAAGCAACTGATGTGGTTGTCTTAGCAGCATGAAGCTGCTTCCTCATCATGAAAGAGAATGATAACTTAGTTCTCTAGAGAGAGAGGGAGAGAGATGCCTTGGTGTTGTTCAAGGCAAATGGGATGGTTGAAATAAGAGGGTGGCCTTCTATTTATAGAGGTGAAGTCATGAAGCCCTAATAAGCTTTGTTTGATGTGGGATAGATTGGCTCAATAGGTTCATTAGTGTTTTCCTGTTTGGGCTTTATTGGCTTGGCCCAGTTATGCTACCCACATCATCATCAAAAACAAAGTCGTAAATGAACATTAGATGCAAATCTAAGCAACTCCTACTTCTAAATTACATCAAATAATTAATCTCATGTCTGAGTTTGAACCCAGGAGCTCCCATCTAACAGACAAGAGCCTCTACCACGTGGGCTAAGTCCCACATTGACACCTCGGCCTTAGATAGAGGTAATGTGTTTTATAATCATATTCAATGATATAGCCCCTAAAATAGCTTATACTCGACCAGATGAAAGAAATAACCTTTGGTTCGAAAAACACATCAGAATTTGGGTCACGGATACAGAGTCGAAATTAACAAATGTAACCAGAATCACAAATTAAGAGGGTAAGTTACAAAAATTTAGATGAAAATGAAATAAATCAAATGGGTCAACTAGTCAGAAGTCATCTAAAGTTTTTTTTAATGCAAAAAACCTTTTAGTTCATTTAATTAAGGAACGTAAATGCAATAATACTAATACCTAATATTAATCCTTTGAAGCTTTCCTCAATATTTTCATTGTGACCGGGCCACAAGGCCCAAACCTGGTAAAAACTAAACTTCCCGTTTTAATCATATGGGGAGACGAAGACCCGTTTACGCCTCTTGACCAGGTACAAGAGACTTTACATGTGAAATTGAAACGGTTGTCGATGTTGAGGTAGAGCTGATCTTTTATCCAACATCTCATAGCACATAACAAAATTATCCTGCACCAAGACTTTATGTCGAGTTATGGTTGAATTATGAAAATATTTAAGTTCCATTTACTTTTGAACGAGTCAGCTTGAGTTATGTTTCAATTCACACAGGTCATGTAAACTAACTTCTGACGAAAAGTTGTCGACCTCCTAAACTGTTTATGGCATTGATTAATTATAAAAGGTTCTAAACATTGACGAAAAAAGGTTTAATGGTCAACCCTACCCGTCCAGTTTTGATTGTAAAAAAAAGGCATGTTCCAACCTAAAACCGTTTTAACCCATTACCGAGCCCAACCAACTCCCAACGTCTAATAGTAATGGACTAATAGAAAGGGCCAAAAAGTCAACCTTGCGTATTGTTTTCCCATGTGTTTGGGTCAAAACAAACATCATTTTGCCACCTATAATCCTTAATTTAGCAATTATTAATCCAAGCTTTAGTTTATGTACACCTAATATAAAATTTCCATCATGTACTAAAAATGGTTTCGACTTCAATGAAACTCAATCACCCAGATTATTCTTCAAGACATTTTATAACACAAAATACATTGAGGAACATTCGATTGTTATTTAGGCGTATCTTTTTGCAAGCATTCGGTATGGTATCAACAGCATAAAGAAGAGAAGGGTTAAGATCATAATACTCATCATCATGATCATCATATTGGCAAACTACGTTATCGATGAAGGATAAGCTTTTTACTAAGGAACGGCCGGGTGGCCTGTTGACTCTACCAAGAAGATTTAAAAAAATATAAATAACAATAATGAAGATTTAAAAAAATTATATTTTAATAGAATATATAATTGAAATCTTCTAATAATTCAGTAAGTTTTAATAAAATATTATAATAAGTTTTAGATGTTAATTATTTAATAGGGAAGAGAGACGGGAAACAAAAGTCCAGACTTCACCTGAAGTCGACCGCACCACCTCCTCCCCCTCTGTCTCCCCCTGCCTTTTGTTAAATTTACTCAAATACCACCTACAAAATTCCATTTCTTTTTTTTTCCCCTTAAAACCCTCTCCCCACCTGGTTCTTCTCCGGCGACCTCCCCACCGGCGCCACCCACAACCATCGCATCACCTCCTCCCCCTCCATCTACCTCTGCGCCACCCACTCCAAGAAACAGCCTACCACTCCAAGAAACAGCCTACCGTCTGGAACTCTTAACCCTATCGTCTCTTCGTTTCATCGACCAAGGAATTAGTGTAATACTCCGCCGCCTCTGCTGCCCATAGTTCTTATGAGATCTAAATACTACGCTGCAGCCACCAACAACCGGCGAATTCACATTACCGCCAAGAACCAATGACGGTTGGAACGAAAGAATATCAACAACATGAAGAAGAGGAGGGTTAAGATTATCATAATACTCATCATCATGATCATCATAATGGCAAACTATGTTATCGATCAAGGATAAGCTTTTTACTAGGGTACGGTCGGGTGGCCTGCTGACTATACCAAGAAGATTTAAAAAATATAAATAACAATAATGAAGATTTTAAAAAATAAAAATTATATTTTAATAGAATATATAATTGAAATCTTCTTAAGTTTTAATAAAATATTAGAATAAATTTTAGATGTTAATTATTTAATAGGAAAGAGAGACGGGAAACAAAAATCAAGTCGACATATGGTAATCCAAGTTACTTATTTATTATAATACTAGGTTATAAACCCCGGGATTGAATACTAAAAAAGATGTAATAAAGAAATCTGTAAATACTTCTTATAATAAATAATTACATATTACATGTAATAATGAGAAATGATTACTGTTATAATTAAATTTTACAAATCTTTAAATACAATTATAATTTACAAAAATCTAAATACATCTTTGTATACAATATTTGTTGATCTATTCGTAACTTTACTGCCTTTATCAACAACAAACAGTTTAAGTCCATATCTACTTTTGACTCTAGACAAAGCCACATAGAGTGTAGTTTGGTACCCGAGCCATGAATATGCTTATGTCAATAACATAAGAGAAGAAAAGCTCATTTGTAAAAAAAAGAAGGAAAGCTCATTAATATGAAGAAATTGTTCAATTGTTGGACTCTACTTGCCTGCGTAATTATTACTATATGTATACACAGAAGGATTAAAAGATTAGAGTACACCTGAACAACAATGAAGGAGTACATTGTATGATTCAATTTCTAGTGACCAAGTTCATGAGCAATCACCGCAACTTGTTCCACATTTTTGCACTACATATAGCCAAGATCATCATGTCTTTAAAGAATAGGAAGAAGATGTTCAATTGTTGCTTCCTGCAATTACCACTAAACAAAAAATTAAACATTATTTGCAAGTATCTTTTTCAAACCAGAAATGTATGTCATAAACAATTGTTAAACAAAAATAAGAAAAGCACATGTTATGTTACCCAATCGCCATCTCTACATATTACTGTAAACTAACCTTAGAAGATTAAGTGTTTTCAATATTGTTTCCTAAAGACAAAGGTATATATAAAATTGACATTAGACTAAGAGAGTACCAATTTAAAAACACGAATGAGTTTTAAACAGAGGTGCGGGTACATACTCTTTAGAGTGAAGGTTTTAAACCGAAGCTTCTTAATCCCCGAACACTATGTTATGTCGGTTTTGTTTTCTGAACGAAAAATAAAGAAAAAGGTTTTTATTTTAACAATTTATCGGCTTCCAAAAACACAAGATGAGTAACTTTTAGTACAAACTTACGGGTTCGCCAACAACATTCAAAACAGGCACAAGACTGACATGAATTAAGCAAAAGTTCCCGGCACCTAAAAATATAAAATAAATTACAAACTTTTGTTTTTGACTTTCTATTCATCCATTATCAGTATGCAAATATCTGACTTTCTCTGAATTGTCAAAAAAGTACAATTAAAATTAAAAATTATCAAAAGAAGGAAATATAAAGTTTTAAAACAAAGATTGACTTGAAATCATATCCATCCTGAACTACAATGTTAACCATCAAAATAATAAATGTCAATTCTTACCATTCTTATGTCCATGCCAATCATGTTCATCATCCTCAATGCATTCTTGGTGCTTTAATTTAGTTCCCGTCCTGCCATACCTCAAATTTTTATTAATCAAAAACATCAACCTCTATGAAATATTAAATAATAATAATAATAATACCAACAAAAGCTGCAAAGAGAAGCCGCTTAGAAGAAGGAAGAAAGGTTACCATTTCACATTTCACTGTTGTATTGTTTTGGAATATAAGCAGTCATGACTCCATCAACAATCTCCAATCCGAGAAACAATGGAGTGACATCCATTTTCATGAGCACTCAACCTTCTGGTTTATCATCAACTGAAACATGGCTAGCATCTGACCCATTTTCATGCTACTTTAACCTTAACAACCATGAATTAAATCACTACTGTTGGAAATTTTGATGACCAGTTCAATGAAGCATTTTTGATAAACTCTCCATTTATAGTTAACCTTATTAAGAATAGAAGCTAAAACATAGAATAAGGACATCATCATGGAATTCTTTCCATTTTCAGCAATCTGATCAACACAAAAATTGAAAATTATACCCTTATCATTAGAATAAGCTTATCTTGGAAAGCATGGAGTTTGATCTGGTTCATTTATGAGAGTAAGATTATTTCATATTCTTAGCCATAAAAATGCAGTTTCCAAACATATGGATTGAGCTAGTGAAGTTGCAGACCAATTATCATTGGAAGGTCTTTGTTATCAATATAGAAGGTTCAATCTAAAACAATAAGATATTAAGATCTAAATAATTTTATGATTAAACTGTAATAAAGATGATTCCAATCCATATAAATGGTAGATAATACAAATAAAAAACATCAACTATAGCTACCTTGACCATTTCTTTGAAAGACTTGAGATGCAAAACTCACAACTCAAAAGGTGAAACACGAATGACGCATGAATATTACCTAATCTGTTGTAATAAAACTTAGCTCACAATCAAATACTATGATAAAATCAAATGAAATCAGATCCACACACCTGGTAATTTTGAAACCCGAATTCAAACGGAATCAAGTAAAATCAGGGATTTGATTTGCGTCGAACACACACTTGTTTTGTGCAATCTTCCATTTTGAAGCGATCTAATAGCGAATCTGGAAATAAATTTTAGATGTTAATTATTTAATAGGAAAGAGAGACGGGAAACAAAAGTCGACATATGGTAATCCAACTTACTTATTTATTATAATAAGGAGTAAATTACTATTTGAGTCTCTGAGGTTTGCAAGTTTTAACTATTTAAGTCACAATCAAATACTATGATAAAATCAAACGAAATCAGATCCACACACCTGGTAATTTTGAAACCCGAATTCAAACGGAATCAAGTAAAATCAGGGATTTGATTTGCGTCGAACACACACTTGTTTTGTGCAATCTTCAATTTTGAAGCGATCTAATAGCGAATCTGGAAATAAATTTTAGATGTTAATTATTTAATAGGAAAGAGAGACGGTAAACAAAAGTCGACATATGGTAATCCAACTTACTTATTTATTATAATAAGGAGTAAATTACTATTTGAGTCTCTGAGGTTTGCAAGTTTTAACAATTTAAGTCCCTGCTTTTTTTGTTTCATCGCTTTGTGGCCAGACGAACTTGGTAATTGTATATTGTATTTCATAATGAAGATTACATGTGAATATATTGAATACATATTTACATATAGCACCCTCTATAATAAACTAATGCTATAACTATCCAAATACTGTCTAATATCCCCCGCAAGCTAAGGCCGAGAAACGACCTGTAGCTTGGACCTTAATTGAAGAAATCGTTGTGAAGGCAGTGGCTTGGTAAACACATCAGCTATCTGGTCATTGGTAGAAATAAACTGGACGAGAAGTTTTCCTTGATCAACCTTCTCTCGAACTAAGTGAAAGTCGACTTCTACATGTTTTGTACGAGCATGAAAGACCGGATTTGCTGAAAAATAGGTAGCGCCTAGATTATCACACCATAGTGTGGGAACGGTAGTCATAGGAACACGTGGTTCACGTAATAATGTTTCAAGCCAAGTGAGCTCAGCAACGGTATCAACTAAGGCTTTATACTCAGACTATGTTGATGACCGAGAGACAGTTTTTTTGCTTCCGAGCAGACCAAGAAATAAGATTCGATCCAAGAAATATGGCAAATCCCCTAATGGATCGACTGTCATCGGAGCACCCAGTTAGCATCAGAAAAGGCACGTATGGCGGGATTTGTAGCATCAGTGTAGGCATGTAAAAGAAAACCAGAATCCTGTCTGAGTAAAAGACCATACGCAGCAGTGCCTTGGAGGTAACGAAGAATCCGTTTCACTGTAGACCAGTGATTTTCTGTAGGAGAGTGCATAAACTTGCAAACTTTGTTAACTGCAAAAGTAATATTCGGGTGGGACAGAGTAACATATTGAAGGGCACCCACAACCTAACGGTATTTAACCGGATTATCAAATGTAGGACTATCACCAAGAGACAAATTTGCGGTAGTAGTGATGGGTGAGGGCACCGGCTTAGCAGTAGAGATGCCGGCACATTCAAGAAGCTCCTTAATGTATTTTTGTTGTGAAAGGATCATATCAGCACCTTTAGGAATTATCTCAATCCCCAAAAAATAGGTAAGAGGACCCATGTCCTGTACCGCAAAGGTAGTACTCAAGCGTTTAACAACCTGGTCGATGGCGATGGGGTTATTACCTGTCAAAATAATGTCATCAACATAAACCAACATGTATAAGAGCGTCGCCCTGAGTAGTGTAAATGAAGAGAGACGGGTCCGTTTTGGACCCTTTGAAACCGAGGGCATATAAGTCGTGGATAGCCGATGAAACCACACTCGTGGGGCCTATTTGATACCATACAAAAACTTATGAAGTAGGCACACATGATCTGGTTTGTGCTGATCAATGAAACCAAGGGGCTGTTTGAGATACACTGTCTCCTTTAGATATCCATGCAAAAACGCATTTTGCACGTCTAACTGTCGTAATGGCCACCGTTTCGTGATAGCAAGGGATAGAACAAATCGTATGGTTGTGGACTTAACCACTGGACTAAACGTTTCATGATAGTCGATACCTGGTTGCTGATTAAATCTCTTGGCTACAAGACGAGCTTTGTAGCGCTTAATGGCCCTATTTTGGTCTCGCTTTAACTTATATACACATTTACAGTCAACAATATTAGCACTTAGGTCACGTGGAACCAATGACCAAGTGTCATTCCTCATAAGGGCATTGTATTCCTCGGTCATAACATGGCACCAATTTGGATCATTGTTGGCAATGGTAAAAGAAGTTGGTTCAGAGGCCCCACTAGTGGTAGTGGTATGAAAAGAAGTCGGATTGTATTTGGAGGTTTGTTTATGTAACCCCAAGAATTTTCAACCTATATTTTTACTTTTCCGGCACTTGTAATTTCATTATTATGTGACTTGTGCCTACCCATTTCAATAAAAGTTATCCTATTTATCCATATCATTTCATGAACGTATACATGCATGCATTATGTACCATTGTTTAATTTCAAATACTTACATAGGAGATTATGCAAATAATTGTTTGAAATTCAAGGAAATAAATAAATAAATATATATATATATATGCTAGGTTATTTTCTAAACCTATATATATGTACATATATATATATAACTACAAACTTCTAAAAACTAAATTATAAATTCTGTAAACAAAATTAGGGTTTATAAAAAGTTATATTATTTAAAGATAAAACCATTTTATTTTGCAAAAATTATAATTTCATGTTTTTAACATATAAAAATAATATTAACATTTAATTGATTTTATAAAAATTTATAGATTTAATATTGTTATCTTTTATAAAAGTTCATGGTTGATTATGTAAATTCAGAAACTTTAATTTCAATTAAAAACCAAGTTTTCACATAAAATGTTAAAGCTTTGAAACTACAGGGACCTGTTTTGCCAAATCCGGAACTCCCCCTCCCCATTTCGATCGCGAGTTCGAATCCCACATCCACCGGTCTTCGGATCTATTATCTAGAAATCGCTCATGAGATATTTTCATGCGAATTCGAAACCAGCATTACGTTGTAGTCAATCAATCGCTTCACCTTGAATGTTTAATCGCATTTTTATGAACATCTTCATGATCCACTCGTAACCGAAAACCCCATTAACGACCATTTAATCAATCGATCAGTTCCTGTCTAAATTGAGTATAAATAGGCACACCATATCATTAGCGACACTCATTGCAAGCTTCTCCTACCATCAATTGCATCAAATTTCACCTCCGTAACCCTCTGATCCATCGAAGAACACGTCCCGGTTTCACTCAGTCGTTCTCACTATATACACAACCATTTCAGGTAATTTTGGTGTCATTGTACTTGTTTCAATCCCACGATCAAAAGCCCTATGGTTTGAGTTCCAATCGTCTGTGTTATCGGGACAATTGGAGACCTAGGGTTTGCAGGTTTCAAACGGGGAAGATGATGTTTTGGACTTGCGTGTTAAAACCAAATCGCATCAGCCTAAGACCAAGACATAAGCCCTGCTCTGATGGTTAGTGCGCGTGTGCAAGTGTGATTTGGTCCCGGCGCGGGTTCGAATCCGGTTAGGCCTAATTTTGGAATTTATTCCTTTTTAATCATTTTAATACATTATTTAATGTTTAAAAATTCCAATTTAATTTTTATAAATTACATAAATATATTTTTTAATTTTTTTTTAAAACAGAAAATATAAATTAATATTTTAACTATTTTATTTTATTAAAAACACATTTAAACCACTTGTAAATTCCTAAATAAATAATGTAAATGATTTGTTTAAACAAATTAATTATGTTGTTTTATTAATAATGTTTATTAAACAAAATATGATTAAATGTTTAAACATCATTAAATTCTTTTAAACTTATAAATAATTATTGTGGCAAGAATAATTATTTAAAGTTTTTAAACTTACAAAAATACTTAAATAATTATTTTAATAAATGATTATACTACTCCAATTAATTTTATTTAAAGTCTATTTATTTAATAACTCTTTTATAAGTTATTTAAATAAAAAAAATTATTTAATAGTTTACTTAATCATTTTACATAAAATAAATTAATTAAACCTTTTCGTTCCATAACTTATTATTTTTAGAATGATTATATCCAAATGTAATAACTTATTCCATTCCATGACTTTATTTACAAATTATTTTAGAATAGTTATACAAATAAATTCAAACCAAATTACTATACAATTAAGTAGAAATCTTAATTAATTCTAATAAATTTTATAAACTACTTTTATTATTATTATTTCAATACTAGTCATGAACTTCCATTTTCCTACAAAAATATTTATACCATCCCATATGCAATCCCGAACTCTAGATCTTAGAATTTCCTTATTTCTATACATTGAGTTTAGAGTACAATTATCCATGTAGGTTGATTGTGGAGAAATCCTCACGAAGCCTATTCATCTTTATCAAATCATATCATTACTAGCTTCAATACATGTGAGTTTATATAGCCCCTTTTTTCCTTTTTATACCTTTGGGGTGAAACATTTCTACAACTATACTTCATGCACAATTCAATATCTTTGTTCTTATGCTAAGGTCTTTATGCTTTATGTCTTAAACTGCTTGGTGACCATTACGTGTGTTCATGTTAGTACAATCATTAACTTGTGTGACAAGCCTAAGGTAGTACCTAACATGATCATTTATAGGGGAATCCGATTCATTACTTAGCATAAACCTTGGCGGGTTTGTGTATACATTTTGATACTTTTCAAAACACAATCTGATGGATTGTGTATACATTTTTCCTTTTACATGTCTTGATTATACGCTTGGAACCTTGTATGTTTTCACATTCATGCTTTAGACTTGCTTTGAACACATTGAATTGTAAACTTTACTTGACTTTGTTTGGTGTCAAAACCTATGTTTCTCACCGACTACTTGTAGTTGACATTTACTTACATGTTTTAAGTGCACCAGCTTGAGGATATTGCGTGATCACATAGGACCATGGACCTAGCATTAATAAGATTGAATTTAATTTATGTTTGTGTTATGAACACTTTGTCTTCCATTTTTCTTTGTAACGGATGCTTTTAATTTGATGAATAAATAACACAACACTTTTAATAGATGATTGTGTGCTTATGAACAACCGTGTCAGCCCCGGCGTATAATCCGTCGCCGGCCGGGGTGTGACAGTGTAGGGTTTGGTCTGATATTTGATGGGCGCGGTCGAGGTGGTTGGGTGTTGTCGGAGGGCTAATCAGCTGGAGGTTGTGCAGCAGCAAAAGGATTTGGGTGTCGGGTGTAAGTTTGGAAGGGTGGGGGCTGTGTTGGAGGGGGTGGGCTGGTTGGGCCGAGGGTGTGGGAATAGTGGGTGGTGGTGTTTGAGGCTGTTCGGTAGGTATTTGAGGTTTTTCGGTAGGTGTTTGAGGTTGTTCGGTAAAGGAGGATGGAGTAAAAGGGTAGGTTGAGACATAAGGGCATGCGGGTGGAGTAGGTGTAGAGGTGGTAGGAGACGTTTGAAACAGAAAGAAGTGTTCGTTAAAACGAACATGCCGAGCTATGTAGATACGATCGGAAGTGGTGTCAAGGCACCGGTAACCGTGGTGGGATGTGCTATACGCAAGGAACACACAAGGTGTTGAGCGGAAATCCATCTTGTGCCTGTTGTAATGGCGAAGATGGGGATAACATTGGCACCCGAAAACCCCTAGGAAAGAGAAATTAGGTTTGTGATTAAACACTTGCTCAAAAGGAGAGATGTTGGAATTAGTGCGTGACGGCATTCGATTAATCAAGTAAACTTGTAACATCCCAAATAATGACAAGACAAATAGAAAAGGGAAATAAAGTGGGCTTGGCCAAAATTTCGGCCCATGGGCCGAAAAGAAAAGGGGGAAACCCCATTACAAAACAGCAGCTTCAACCCAAACCCCTCTCATTTCATCTTCCTGCGCAAGAATACTAGAGAGAGAGAGAGAGAGCGATCGGCTTGTGAAGAAAACCGCAAGGAGAAGACTCAAGGGCTCGGGAATCATCCGACTCCACCATTTCAACGCATAGCAACAGAAATCGGGCCTGTTGAGGTAAGCATCGCCTCTGGTTATGAGTCTTTGCATGTCTCGGGTTTAAATCAAATAAAGATACGATTTTTGCATATGAAACTTGAAACAAATCACGTATTTGAACTCAAGAACGACAAAGGAAGGTGTTTAACGTAAAATGCTCAAGGTTTAATCGATTGGAAATAAGTTGGCTGGAGCAAGGTTCTGGTCAGGGAAGATGCAGACCCATGACTCGAAACTATAGTTTCGATACATACAGACCCGTCGAAACTACTCTAGTTTCGATAGTCATGTTTGACTCGAAACTATCTAGTTTCGATAGCAGCCAATGACTCGAAACTACCATAGTTTCGATAGGAACTCAGGACTCGAAACTACCTAGTTTCGAGTGTCACCTTGAACCTAAACTAAGATTTTTCATAAGTTAATGACTCGAAACTACCTAGTTTCGATAAAAGGATTATGACTCGAAACTACCTAGTTTCGATAAAAGGATTATGACTCGAAACTACCTAGTTTCGAGTGTAAGACCATAGCTCGAAACTACCATAGTTTCGATGCGACCCACCTCCCGAAACTACTGAGTTCAAGAATAGTAATGTCTAGTGTCATTTAGGAGCCCTACCTTATATGTATGACTTTATTATACAGATTGTGGGTGACCTTAGTGACGTTTCGAAACCAGCTATTATACTTCAGGGACCCGCCTATCAAGTGAGTTCTATGTGCCCCCTTCTATGTTATGTGCAAATGTTTTCAAATGTTTTGGGGCTGAGATGTATACATTAAATGAATAAATGTTATGAATGCCAATGTGATCATATGTGATACTTATATATATATGAATGTTAATATGATCATACGTAAAATAATGATGAACAAGAATGAAACGAATGTATACAAAGAATGAATGAACGAACGACATAACGAAAAAGAAGAAAATCTTGCTTTATATTTTATATATTGCTTGTTACGAATGCATGTAAATGTATGGACGCTTCGATGATAACGGCTACTTCGGTAGACGGACGACCTCGTGACTATTTTGCAATCGGGACAAACACGTTCCTTCATTAGCTAGGACGTGTGAAAGGCACTAATGGACGGTCGAAGCAATTGCCTTATCAATGATAAGTAGAACGGTTGCATATATAATAGTTCACGTGGGAAACGGATGCCTTAGGGCAGACGGGCGAATATGACGGACTACGACGGTAGTACGGTTAAGACGGACGGCCGAAGGTTTGCCGGACGGTATAGCATAACAGATGGCCGAAGGTTTGCCGGATGTTGTGGAGGACGGACTACGACGGTAGGACGGGCGTATTGTCTTCGTGACTTACGCATAAATGAATGTTGGCTGATCACTCTTATGAGTATGACCAATAAATGTTAATGAAAGTAAAGGTGAATGCATATTTATGTGCTCACATACGAATGATAAAAGAAAGCAAAGGATATGTAAATGTGTATTTATATTTATATATTTATACGTAAGTATTTATAAATGAATAATGTTCATACCTAAATGTTTTTAACTAGAACTCACCAGCGTTAGCTGACTTTTAGTATACATTTCAGGTAAAAAGAAGAAAGGTCGTGCATTGGAGTGAAGGCTATCCCGATCAAGGGCTGACATCCCATCCACTTTAATTTTTGTTAAAGCAATGTGTTATGTTTAAATGATTAAGACTTCCGCTGTTATGGCTATGTAATCGAATGATGTAAGCTCACGCTACGTTTAGAAAGTATTCAATGTAATTATTCAGTATCTATGGCTATGTTTATGAGTAAATCCAACGAGTGAGGTCACCCGGTAAAAGGGGCCTTACAAGTTGGTATCAGAGCAATAGTTTGAGAGATTCAGACATCCCTAAATGTCTGGACTCAAGCTGATAATGGGACCAACGCACGGATGTCAGTCTGGATAGCCGACGCCAACGCCAGTGCAGTAAGTAAGTCATAAAGTTAATGCCTATAGTTAGGGATAGATACCTTAACTTAGAACGCTTAGATGTCAATGTCACTACTGATGTGAAGAGTTCCGAACCCGAAAAGCAAAGCAAATTATTAATCACAAACCGGTCACTGTAATTAAGAATTTACCTTGCTCGTACTGTTCTAAACTATGATCTGAAGGAATGACATTGATGTATACCTTTTTACTCAACAGGAAATCTAGAAAACTATGGCTCGTAAAAGAGGAACTGGACGCCGAGGCGGTCGCACTGGCCGAGTCGGTAGACCGCCATTGAACCAAAGATATGAGGAAGAGGAGAGTGTGCACGTGGAACACACTGAGAGCGTGCATGAAACAAATGTAACCCCACCAGCTGAGGGCAATGAAGGATCTCTACGACTGGAACCCGAAGTTAGAGATGCTATTGCCCGTGAGGTCATACTAACTCTGAAGAAAGTACTGCCTGATCTGTTATCTGAGGCACTAAAGAAGAGCAAGGAGGAGGAGGAAAACAACCATGAGGAGAAAGTTTATGATAGTGATGGGGATGAAGTGACAGTGAGATTGAACACCCATGGGTGTACCTACAAAGGATTTAAGGACGGTGATCCGCCCAAATTTGATGGAAACAAGGATTCGGTGGCTACGTTTGAATGGATCGAGAGGATGAATGGGGTAATCAACATAAGCGAATGCCGACCTGACCAGGCTGTAAAATATGTGGCTCACTCTTTCACCAACGAGGCACTAAGTTGGTGGAGGACTATCCAAAGAACTAAATCGCCAAACGCTCTCAAAAGAATGACTTGGGAAGATCTGAAAAAGTTGATAATCCAGAAGTTCTGCCCACAGAACGAGATTGATCGAGTGGAAAACGAGTTTCTAAATTTCAAGGCTGGCAACAAGACTCATCGCCAGTACACTTCAAGATTTAATGAGCTAGCTCAACTGGTACCCCACCTGGTAGAGACTGAGGAGCGATTGATTAAGTATTATGTCAAAGGCCTACCCCAAAAGGTCCGTGTTCATGTGAAAGCTAACCTACCCTCGACTTTCGAGTCGGTAGTGAATCTGTCCGGAATCGTCTATGACGATTATGCCAATGAGGACCCGGTGCCGGAGGCACCAAAGAGGAAGTGGGAGAACTCGTCTAAGGGGACTGGAAGAAGAAATGTTACTGCTGAGGCAAAGAAGCCAAGGAATGATGAGTACGAAATATGCACAAAATGCGGGAAACAGCACCGCGGTGAATGTTTGGCCGGCTCAACCATGTGTTTTAAATGTGGAAGACCGGGGCACTACTCGAAGGATTGTACTAAGGGCATCAAGTGCCAGAACTGTGGTTGGTATGGGCACGCTACTAAGGATTGCAGGAAGACCGGACAATCTGGTTCGGGGAAAGAAAAAGAAAAGGAACAGCCAAAGGCTAGGACTCGGGCCTATGCTTTAACCGAGGAAGAAGCAAGAGGAAACCCTGACGTCGTGTCGGGTACGTTCCTAGTAAATGATGAACATGCTGCTATTCTGTTTGATTCTGGTGCTAGTAAAAGTTTTATATCCACTGCATTTAGCCGCAAATTAGACTGCACAATCACTAGCCTTATAAGGGCCTTTAGCGTACAAACTGCTATTGGTAAAAACTCAGTAGTCATCCAAGTGACTGACGATTGCATGGTAGAAATAGAGGGCCATAAGTTTCCATCTAAATTGTACCTTCTAACCTTAGGAGGATTCGATGTAGTATTGGGCATGGATTGGTTAGCTGCCAACGAAGCTCAAATCATATGTAAACGAAAGATGATACATCTCAAGGCCACTGACGGCAGTCCAATTACGGTTTATGGGGATTGGAATTGCACAATGCCGAACGTCATCTCGATGATTAAGGCCGAAAGTTACATGAGGCGCGGCTGCGAAGCTTATCTGGCATATGTTATAGATGATAGAATGAAAACGAAAGAACTCAAGAATGTACCCGTGGTGTGCAATTTTCCGGAAGTATTCCCTGAGGATCTACCTGGGTTGCCACCCGATCGGGAAATAGAATTTCAGATTGATTTACTGCCAGGAGCTGAGCCCGTTGCCAAAGCCCCCTACCGATTGGCTCCGTCAGAAATGAAGGAATTGATGTCCCAACTAGAGGAACTAACCGAGAAAGGATTTATTAGGCCGAGCATCTCACCATGGGGCGCTCCGGTACTATTTGTAAAGAAGAAGGACGGCAGTATGCGCATGTGTATCGACTACCGCGAATTGAACAAGAGAACAGTAAAGAACAAATACCCACTGCCTAGAATAGACGACCTTTTTGATCAACTGCAAGGCGCGAGTTGGTTCTCAAAGATTGATCTCAGGTCGGGTTACCATCAATTGAAAGTAAGAGAGAAGGATGTACCGAAAACTGCGTTTCGTACACGTTACGGGCATTATGAATTTCTTGTGATGTCCTTCGGACTAACCAACGCACCAGCAGCATTTATGGATTTAATGAATAGAGTATGTCGACCAATGTTGGATCGATCGGTGATAGTCTTTATAGATGACATACTGGTGTATTCAAAAAGCAAGGGTGATCACCACTGTCACCTAAGAGAGGTTCTGGAGGTGCTAAAGCAGGAAAAGTTGTACGCAAAATTCTCCAAATGTGCGTTCTGGCTTAGGGAAGTCCAATTCCTAGGTCATGTAATAAACCCAAACGGCATCATGGTGGATCCTGCAAAGATCGAGACAGTAAAGGAATGGAACATCCCAAAGACACCAACAGAGATACGAAGCTTTCTAGGGTTGGCAGGCTACTATCGAAGGTTCATCCAAGATTTCTCAAGAATTGCCTCGCCGCTAACCAAACTGACACGGAAGGAAGTAAAGTATGAATGGGGTCCAACCCAAAACAACGCGTTTGAGGAACTTAAGACACGATTAACTCAAGCTCCAGTATTAACACTACCTGAGGGAAATGAAGACTTAGTAGTCTACTCTGACGCTTCAGGGCAAGGTTTAGGGTGCGTACTCATGCAACGAGGAAAGGTAATTGCTTATGCATCGCGGCAACTAAAGGTTCATGAAGTTAACTACCCAACACATGATCTAGAATTAGCAGCAGTAGTTTTCGCGTTGAAAATATGGAGACACTACTTGTATGGAGTTAAATGCACCATCTACTCCGATCACAAAAGCTTGAAATACTTTTTCGAACAAAAGGAACTAAACATGAGGCAAAGAAGATGGTTAGAGCTACTGAAAGACTATGACTGTGAGATATTGTACCATCCAGGCAAGGCAAACGTAGTGGCTGACGCTTTAAGTAGAAAGGAAGAATCGGCACCTATCCGGATCAAAGCGTGTCAGTTAATTATAACGCCAGACTTAATGGGTGAAATATCAAAGGCACAAGATGAAGCATTGTTAGAAAGAAATGTGAAACGGGAAAGAATAGTAGGACAACAAGGGAACTTAAATGCGAATGCATACGGAGTACGAACTAGGTTTGGCCGGATGTGGATACCTAAGATTGGTGAGCTTAGAGCCAAAATACTCGATGAGGCCCATAAATCTCGCTATTCTATCCACCCCGGGACAAACAAAATGTATCAAGACTTGAAGAAAGAATACTGGTGGCCTGGCATGAAGAATGATGTGACAGAATACGTGAGCAAGTGCCTAACGTGTTCTCTAGTTAAGGCCGAGCACCAGAAACCATGCGGTAAAATGCAACCTTTACCAATACCGGAATGGAAGTGGGAAGAGATCACAATGGACTTCATTACCAAGCTACCGCGAACAGCTAAAGGCAATGATACCATTTGGGTGATCGTCGACCGCTTGACAAAGAGTGCTCACTTCTTGCCAATACGAGAAACTTCTTCTTCTGAAAAGCTAGCAGAAGTATTTATCAAGGAAATTGTGAGCAGACATGGTATGCCGCTGTCGATTGTGTCTGACAGGGATACTAGATTCACGTCAAGGTTTTGGAAGAAATTCAATGAAGCAATGGGCACTAGACTGAACATCAGCACCGCTTACCACCCCCAAACCGATGGACAATCGGAAAGGACCATTCAGACCTTGGAGGACATGCTCCGGGCCTGTATCATTGACTTCGGTGGGAGTTGGGACAGCCATCTACCATTGGCAGAATTTTCATATAACAACAGCTATCACTCGACTATTGGCATGCCGCCATTTGAAATGTTGTATGGGAGGAAATGTAGGACCCCGGTTTGTTGGGGGGAAATTGGACAGAAAGACTTTGCAAGTCTCGAGGTGGTCAAAGCTACTTCTGAAAAATTTGACCAGATAAAAGCACGCATGAAAGCCGCAAAAGACAGACAAAAATCATACGCGGACAAGAGAAGAAGGGATTTAGAATTTCAAGTAGGGGACATGGTACTATTGAAAGTGTCACCCTGGAAGGGGATTATCCGATTCAGAAAACGTGGCAAATTAAGCCCAAGGTTTGTCGGGCCTTTCAAAATCATAGCAAGAGTTGGCCGAGTGGCTTACAAACTCGACTTACCAGATGAGCTCGATGGAATTCACTCTACATTCCACATATCACACTTACGCAAGTGCCTTGCTGACGATACGGCTCACATACCTTATGACGAAATCGAAGTGGATAACAGCTTGAACTATGTAGAAGAACCAATAGCTATTCTTGACAGAGCCGAGAAACGATTACGCAATAAGTCGATCCCTTTAGTCAAAATACAATGGAAACACAGAAAGGGGTCCGAGGCTACTTGGGAGAAAGAAGACGAGATGAAGGAACTGTATCCCCAGTTGTTTAACGTGTAACAGGTTTCGAGGACGAAACCTCATTAAGGAGGGTAGACTTGTAACATCCCAAATAATGACAAGACAAATAGAAAAGGGAAATAAAGTGGGCTTGGCCAAAATTTCGGCCCATGGGCCGAAAAGAAAAGGGGGAAACCCCATTACAAAACAGCAGCTTCAACCCAAACCCCTCTCATTTCATCTTCCTGCGCAAGAATACTAGAGAGAGAGAGAGAGCGATCGGCTTGTGAAGAAAACCGCAAGGAGAAGACTCAAGGGCTCGGGAATCATCCGACTCCACCATTTCAACGCATAGCAACAGAAATCGGGCCTGTTGAGGTAAGCATCGCCTCTGGTTATGAGTCTTTGCATGTCTCGGGTTTAAATCAAATAAAGATACGATTTTTGCATATGAAACTTGAAACAAATCACGTATTTGAACTCAAGAACGACAAAGGAAGGTGTTTAACGTAAAATGCTCAAGGTTTAATCGATTGGAAATAAGTTGGCTGGAGCAAGGTTCTGGTCAGGGAAGATGCAGACCCATGACTCGAAACTATAGTTTCGATACATACAGACCCGTCGAAACTACTCTAGTTTCGATAGTCATGTTTGACTCGAAACTATCTAGTTTCGATAGCAGCCAATGACTCGAAACTACCATAGTTTCGATAGGAACTCAGGACTCGAAACTACCTAGTTTCGAGTGTCACCTTGAACCTAAACTAAGATTTTTCATAAGTTAATGACTCGAAACTACCTAGTTTCGATAAAAGGATTATGACTCGAAACTACCTAGTTTCGATAAAAGGATTATGACTCGAAACTACCTAGTTTCGAGTGTAAGACCATAGCTCGAAACTACCATAGTTTCGATGCGACCCACCTCCCGAAACTACTGAGTTCAAGAATAGTAATGTCTAGTGTCATTTAGGAGCCCTACCTTATATGTATGACTTTATTATACAGATTGTGGGTGACCTTAGTGACGTTTCGAAACCAGCTATTATACTTCAGGGACCCGCCTATCAAGTGAGTTCTATGTGCCCCCTTCTATGTTATGTGCAAATGTTTTCAAATGTTTTGGGGCTGAGATGTATACATTAAATGAATAAATGTTATGAATGCCAATGTGATCATATGTGATACTTATATATATATGAATGTTAATATGATCATACGTAAAATAATGATGAACAAGAATGAAACGAATGTATACAAAGAATGAATGAACGAACGACATAACGAAAAAGAAGAAAATCTTGCTTTATATTTTATATATTGCTTGTTACGAATGCATGTAAATGTATGGACGCTTCGATGATAACGGCTACTTCGGTAGACGGACGACCTCGTGACTATTTTGCAATCGGGACAAACACGTTCCTTCATTAGCTAGGACGTGTGAAAGGCACTAATGGACGGTCGAAGCAATTGCCTTATCAATGATAAGTAGAACGGTTGCATATATAATAGTTCACGTGGGAAACGGATGCCTTAGGGCAGACGGGCGAATATGACGGACTACGACGGTAGTACGGTTAAGACGGACGGCCGAAGGTTTGCCGGACGGTATAGCATAACAGATGGCCGAAGGTTTGCCGGATGTTGTGGAGGACGGACTACGACGGTAGGACGGGCGTATTGTCTTCGTGACTTACGCATAAATGAATGTTGGCTGATCACTCTTATGAGTATGACCAATAAATGTTAATGAAAGTAAAGGTGAATGCATATTTATGTGCTCACATACGAATGATAAAAGAAAGCAAAGGATATGTAAATGTGTATTTATATTTATATATTTATACGTAAGTATTTATAAATGAATAATGTTCATACCTAAATGTTTTTAACTAGAACTCACCAGCGTTAGCTGACTTTTAGTATACATTTCAGGTAAAAAGAAGAAAGGTCGTGCATTGGAGTGAAGGCTATCCCGATCAAGGGCTGACATCCCATCCACTTTAATTTTTGTTAAAGCAATGTGTTATGTTTAAATGATTAAGACTTCCGCTGTTATGGCTATGTAATCGAATGATGTAAGCTCACGCTACGTTTAGAAAGTATTCAATGTAATTATTCAGTATCTATGGCTATGTTTATGAGTAAATCCAACGAGTGAGGTCACCCGGTAAAAGGGGCCTTACAAAACTGCAGTATCGAATGCAAAGTTCCAGAAACGGTGTGGGACATTTGATTGAGCAAGGAATGTGAGACCGGTTTCAACGACATGTCTATGGCATCGTTCAACGAAACCGTTTTGTTTACTCGTATGTGGGCAAGACAAGCGATGAATAATCCCAAGACTAAAGAAAAAGGGAGAGAGATTTCTGAACTCTCCTCCCCAATCTGTTTGGACGGACTTTAATTTGGTGTGGAATTGTCGTTCAACCATAACAAGAAATTGTTTAAAAACGGCATAAACATCAGATTTAAGTTTTAATGGAAATATCCACATAAACCTAGAAAAGTGATCAACGCATAATAAAAAATACTTATGACCAGTAAACGAAATAATAGGGGCAGGACCCCACACATCACAAAAAATTAAATCCAAAATATGAGTTTTTTTATAAGTAGATTAAGGTAAATGAAGTTTGGATGACTTTCCAATAGAACAAGAATGAAAAAACAAATCCAAGTTCTTATTAATAAGTGGTAAACAATATTTTGATAACATAGACTTTAAAAGTTGTGAATGAGGATATCCAAGCCTTTGATGCCATGTACCTGAAGCACGTGTGGAAGAAAAAGCAACTTTGCAAACTGGTTGAACTCGAGGAAGACTGAAAGAGTAGAGCCCATCATTACTTGGACCCGTGAGGAGGATAGTGCGTGTAAACTTGTCCTTCATAGCAAAAAACGTAGAGTGAAATTCAAAGAACACGTTATTATCATGACAAAACTTTTAAACGAAAAGGAGTTTTTGTTTAATTTCAGGGTCATGAAGGATATTGGTTAGGGAAAAAGTTTTATTTGGGGAGTAAAAACTTGTGGAACTAATATGAAGAATGGGTAACCCCTTACCATTACCAACATGAAGATGATCCTCACCATAATAGGGCTCGGCATGATCAAAGCTGGAAGCATCTGGTGCAACATGATTAGTTGAACCAGTGTCAGGAAGCCATGAGGTGGATACTTGATAGCGATAATCAGCAAAGTTGGCCGACAGTTGTCTTCCCCTCATAGTAGCCGGATCACGATTGGGACACTGTGACGGGACATGGGCAATGCCACACCTATTGCACGTACCGTAGACTGTATTTTGATTGGAAGCCCAACTGATCTGGGCTATGTTTCCTCCTCCTTGGTTACGATTATTGTAATTGCCTCGGCCACGGCGATTGTATGAATCGCGACCACGGGTGTTGTAGTTTCCAGACATGTTTGTATAAAAGGCTTGTGGGGATGTGGACTGTTGTGTTGTTGTTGGCTGAAGTTGAAGGCCAAACTGACCAACAAGTTGCTAGAGCTGTTCTTGAGCCAGTTGAGGGAGGCTGCCACCAGGTGTGGAGGAGGCAGCAACAGCTGAAAGACTGTTGTTTGTAACAGCAGAGAAGGCTTAAACAGAGGGAACCTCGGGTGTAGATTTCCTGATCATGTAGTCGTGATCAGATAGGAGGCCATTTAGTTCAGTAAACGCGGTTGGGAATTGTCGGGCAAGGAGAATGGTCTTCAAGATATTGTATACTTCACGAAGCCCTGAGAGAACAAGCAAAACATGTTTTTCTGGCATTGATGCTCCAATATTTGCTAGGGCATCAGAATACTCTTGAGCCCTAGTGAGATAGGCAGCAGATGTCTCATTTTCCTGCATCATAATCTATAGAAGTGTTCTTAAAGTGAATTCCCGTGAAGAAGTGTGTGGTGCATAGGCACGTTCAAGGGACAACCATAGATCACGAGAGGTAGCCCCTTGAACATGCTGAAACAAGGATTCAGATATAGTGGACATTAGCAACATGCGGACGTGAGCGTCATTGGATACCCAAGCCGCATGGCTAGGGTTCGGGATTTCTGCAGCAGCGGCATCATCTTTGCCAAAGGTGTTTGGAGACTGAATGACGGGAGGCGGACACAATATAGCGCCATCAACATAACCGAATAGTCCATTGGTAACAAGAAACGGCTGGACCAAAGCTTTCCAATTGCCATAGTTGGTTGGAGTCAACGTGAAACTAAACTTGTGTAAGTTGTGAACTGTTTTCTCAGCAGATGAAGAGAGTAATTGTGGGTGCCATTTCTGATCGAAAAAAAAAGGACAGTTCTGATAGAAAAAAAAAAGAGAACGAGGTTGTACAGGTCTGATCGGAAGTTGTTGGATAGGTCTGATCGGAAAAAAAAGAGAACAAGGGTGAGGCTGATAAAAAAAGGAACAAGTCTGATGGTCTGATCGAAAAAAAAAAGAGAACAAGGTTGAGGCTGATCAGAAGTTTTTTTGTGATGGAGGCAGGACTGTTGTTGTCGACAGAAGAGCTTAGGGTTTTTCCTAGCTCTGATACCAAGACGAACTTTATTGTATTTCATAATGAAAATTACATGTGAATGATAGAATATATATTTACATATAGCACCCTCTATAATAAACTAATGCTATAACTATCCAAATACTGTCTAATATGGCCTGACTTTTGTTTTTCATAACCATTTGAGTTAAGATAACTAACTTTATTAAATTTTTTTCTAAAAAAACTAAAATATCCCTATGTAATCAAATGGTTAAAAATAATTTTACTTTTGTTAAATTTACTCAAATACCACTACAAAATTCCATTTCTCCTTTTTTTTCCTTAAAACCCCTCTCCCCACCTGGTTTTTCTCCGGCGACCTCCACGGCGGCGCCACCCACAACCACCGCACCACCTCCTCCCCTTCCGTCTCCCCCTGCGCCACCCACTCCAAGAAACAGCCTACCGTCTGGAACTCTTAACCCTATCGTCTCTTCGTTTCATCGACCAAGGAATTAGTGTAATACTCCGCCGCCTCTGCTGTCCATAGCTCTTATGAGATCTAAATACTACGTTGCAGCCGCCAAGAACCAACGAATTCACATCACCGCCAAGAACCAAGGACGGTTGGAGGCTAATGAAACCCTAGCAGGCGGCCTCCATAGATCACCACCGCCACTCCCTCTTTCTCTGTCTTCGAGCCCTTTTCTGATTTTCTCTTTCTCTGACTCCCTCTTTTTTATTGAGCCCTTGTTCGATTTTGCTGAATGTTGGTATGGAAACCTAGAAACATCAGAAACCCTAACTGAGGGTTTAGTGGCATCTAATCATGTTGAAATTGGGAATTTAATTGGGGAACGGTTCCAGGAGTTTCAAAGTTGTTTGATTTAGGGAAAGAGAAATGTGTTGACCGTTGTGAAGTCAAGGGTTTTGGGATAGTACGCGTGATGTTGGTCAACGCGAATTTGGGGTTAACGTGGGTGATATCGTATGGGCTATAGTTAAGAAACAGAAACAATCATCATTGATCGAGGGAGTGGGGGTGGTGGTGGTGGTGGTGGTGGTGGTACGCTTGAGTTTTGCTCTGTGTATCAAGTCTGCCGTAAAGAGGATGATTGTCGCCGGAAAGTCGAGCAGGGACGGTCGGAAAGACGAGATCAGTTGTGGCCGGTGACTAAAAAAGAAAAGAAATTGGGCATCGCGGTTCTGTGAGGGGGTGGTAGTGAAAATGGTAGATGAAGGAGACCAATGCAGAAGGATTCTTTATTTTCCTTCGGCCGTCCATTCCTTTCAAGCGCCCTTAGACTCGTTATATATATATATATATATATATATATATAGGGGAGGGATCAAGAGAAAACCACATAGTTAGGCGAAAACCAAGAAAACCACATTATTTTAGGCAAATTTTTTATTTACGTATACGTATCCAAAAATAATTTTTTTGATTTACGTATACGTAACCTCAATTTTTTTGTTTTATGTTTACGTATACGTAACACTATGTGTAAAAATATTTTTTGGTAAAAATGTTTAATATTTAATTGATACTATTATAAATAAATAAAAATAAACTAAAACAAAAAATAAAAATTATTATATGATTGGGTAAAATTGATTTTTTTAGTGGTTTTCTCGGTTTTCGCCTAACTTGTGGTTTTCTCTGGAACCCTCCCCTATATAACGAGTCTAAGGGCGCTTGAAAGGAATGGACGGCCGAAGGAAAATAAAGATTCCTTCTGCATTGGTCTCGGAGGCACTAGAAAAAAGAAGGATGTTCGGGACTGAACAATTAATCCCTGATACTCCGAAATCAGTACCTAATGGTCATTGGGGACTGATTTTGCTAGTCACGAGTCAGTCACCTATTTCTAGATAGAAAATCAGTCCCGATTGTATGGCACGAACAGGTACTAACATTTAGTCTCTGATACACATAAATTCAGTCCTCAATCTATCCCCAGGTACCATGTCATTTCAGTCCCCAATACATTTTTTCTGTGCCTGTAAATCAGTCTCCATATTTCTCTCTTGAATGTGTTTTTTAGAGACTAAAAATCAATCATTTAAACCATCTCTATTTTGTCCCCAATGCGTTTCATTAGGTTCGGTTCCCATGGTAGTTTAGTCTCTAATAAGATGTTTTAGAGACTGGGATTTAGTCCCTTATACTACGTTATTTCAGTCCCTAATATGTTTATTATAGAGACTGATAAATAGTCTCAGATACCATATCATTTTTGTCCCAAATATGTTTCTTATGAGTATGAAAATCAGTCTCTAATAGCATTTCTTTTTAGTCTTCGATAAGTTTAGAGTTTGAAAATCAGTCCTTTTTATGTTTCTATAGTGACTAAAAAATAGTCGTTGATAGTATGTCTTAATTCCAAAGTGTTTCTTTTAAAGACTAAAATTTAATTTTCAACACCAACTCAATTCAGTCCCTGATATGTATATGCAGTCAATATTTATAAAGTGGTCGCAAAATATCCATGAGTCGCAAATCAAGCCAACAAGTTTTACAAATACAAAATCCATACAAATTTCTTTAAATTATCAAACATTTCTACAATTATTAGAACAAATGTATACAAGTTTCATATCATGAACTCATTCCTTGTGAATATAGAGTTGTATCTTGAACCATGCAAGTCTTCGGTTGTTGTGGCTGAAGACCTTGATAAACTGCAAACACAGAAAATTGATGAAATCTTCATAAAAGTTCAACTTTCAGCCAAAAAAATGTTAACATCAGAAAACCATACAGATGGCTACATCATCCAAGCACCAATCCCAACATCATAATGTGATATACAAAACACCATAGGTGAATCATCAATATTTGAAACATAGAATTGAGACCATGTGCATACTTACTGTAGCCACAATATAAACAAAATTGATACCATGTTAAATGCAAGAATAGTAGCAACTAAAATAATATATAAATAAATTTATGAGTAAACTGCCATTTTCGTCCCTGTGGTTTGGTCAAAATTGCTACTTTCATCCAATAGTTTGTTTTTTTGTATCTGGGTCCTCGTGGTTTTAAAATATTGCCATTTTCATCCTCGTGGTTTTAAAATATTGCCACTTTCATCCAGTCAGCTAACACCGTCCGTTTTTCTCAATTAAATGAGGGGTATTTCAGTCCTTTTACATATTTGTTTTATTTCTTCATCTTTTTTACTCTCACTTTTTAATCATAGAAACAAGCGACGGAGGTGTTCCAGTGGTGCTCGTCGGAAACTGGTCAGGAAAAGAGGAAGAAGGCCAGCAGGTGGATGATTAAATTAGAGGTTAAATTGGGGATGATTAAAAAGTGAGAGTAAAAAAGATGAAAAAATAAAACAAATAAGTAAAAGGACTGAAATACCCCTCATTTAACTGAGAAAAACGGACGGTGTTAGCTGACTGGATGAAAGTCGCAATATTTTAAAACCACGAGGATGAAAATGGCAATATTTTAAAACCATGAGGACCCAGATACAAAAAAACAAACTATTGGATGAAAGTGGCAATTTTGACCAAACCACAGGGACGAAAATGGCAGTTTACTCTAAAACTTCATACTCTTCACATCAAGGGCAACAAATGGAATTAGTCTTTAAGAAAGAACCTAGGCAATGATATGAAGTTAGCAAAAGTTAAAAAATAATAATAAAAAGTAAAAACCACCACACTAATTGATCATAGAAAATGATAATGATCATGTCCATCTTATGAACAATTATAACGAACACAGTTAAAGATTGTGATATACAAGGCCAACATGTCCAAAACCACATATAATGATATGATCCTGCAAATCATATAAAAATAGGATACAACAAAGTACAAAGAATAAGCCATTTTATCCATGTAAGTGTCAAAATCACATAATTACAAACTTGATACATTTTTTTTCCTGCCATAAAAAAGTCATATTAAATTATAAAAAAAGACTCGATTAAGATTGCAAGATCAACTAGGCTTGTTACATAAGATTGCAAGGCAATGATTTAAGTACATTTACAGTTTAAAATAATTGATAAACTAAACATGAGAAGGTGTATTAAAGACATACATGTTTGTCATTAAGAATATAGTAAACCCAGAAGTTCTAAGCATTTGAAGCATTGGGACTACTGAGTTGTCCTCGTTGATGTACCTAATTTTAAAAAATATTGACAAATATAAGAAAATGAAAAAGACAATAGGTACAAGATCAAGACTTTTAGGTAAGCCTAAACTGAAACTTTTCACATAAAAGGCATAAACATCAACGTGTATGCAAAAAGTTCAAAACATTCAAGATAAGTTTCCTTCAGCTGACATTTTATAGACATAGTTTAAATGTTGCAGCTTTCTTGCACAATATTGAAATTTAACTTCACAAACACAAAATCAGGACAATACTTTTATTTTAGTGAATATAATCCACATTGGATTTAGAGTAACCATTAATAAGTTATTTGAATGCTTAGTTAAACAATCTTGCCACATTCCAGACTAGAAACTGTAATCATATCTACATAACTATAAATGGGTCATTTGGGTAGATTTGTATTATGTGTCATCTCAAACGGGTCAAATAAAATATATCTTAAAAAAATAGTTTAACTGGGCTGAGCAGGTCAAACATAATGAGAGGCATCTGAAATATATTTTTAAAGCATACAACCTCCTACATTTCTAATCAAAGATTTAAATTATTATGTAACAATATCGTATTTCTAATCTTAATTAACATTATTGTTATTAATAAAATTACTTTCCAAATAGCCAAAAGCTACTTCCCTTCATCCCAGTAAACACATATATCAAGAGTTATAAGTCTCACATTTTCAGATCGTTTGCAACCATTTGCTTCAAAGTTCCATCACGATGACACAGATCTACTGCAGCTCGAACATCTCTATACATGCGAAAGTAACTACACAAACATATTTTCCACATTAACATTTAAAACCCATAGTGATATACTGAAAGCATTATTCACTGAATATGATTAAATTATAATTATAAAGTTTTTTGTATGGTAGGCAGGACTTTACAAAATAATATTTAAAGGCAGATATGAAAAAGAAAATAATCTAACCAAGATAGGTTAGATATTTAATAAAGAGAATGACCCTTTTATATATTTAACTGTAATCCTTGTTGTATCAAAATTTCCATGTATCAAGGAAAATCTTAATTACTAATAGCTCCTAGTATGATGATTATGATCTCTGGTTTCATTGTTCAGTTGGCCCATCGCTGGTTTAAACTTATGATTTTAAGACTATACTTTTGTTTGTTCCATTAACCTGTAAGAAGATGGAATGCTCCATCCATCCTTTCCATTTTCACCCCTTTCAAGATTTTAGTACTTGACTTGATATCAAACAAGGGCACGGCAAAAAAAAACCACAATTGAGGAACGTGTATACAAAATCTAGAACCTATGAAACGTAAAATTGGAGTTGTGAACAAAGATAAACTCATGATAAAGAAAAACATTAAATAATGATGTGCATTTAGCCATATGCGTCTGTGTTGGATGGAGATGAAAAGTTACCTTAACTCCCGACCTCCCTTGACACAATCAACGTATCTGCAACATCTACATTGAAAAAATTGGGGCCCTGAAATTGGGGGCCCCAAGCTAGGGCTTTTTCTCCCATTTTAGATGTGATCAAACAACTTTACAGAACACAATAGAAAAAAAACCACAAATCTATAAAGCCCTAATCACTAACCAAAATTAGATATGTTGTTACTTCTGCAACAGTCTTCTCATCACAACAAAAAAATTAAATAAAAGTCTCACCTAAACTAGACTTAAATAGTTCTTCATAACATAAGATTTAATTATCAGTTGTCTCTCTTGGAATGGATTTGATGGTATGGTATGACCTTGATGCATGAGTTGCCACGACGTTGCGCCACCACTTCGACAGCGTCTCTAACAATTCATGTGTATCTCGTTCTCTTGACGGTTCCCCCCACCAGAAGCGGTGGAGGAAGAAGAGGGATTTTGGGAGAATAAGGGGACGGAATATTCAAGGGAATTAACGGGAGAGGGGAATGAATGAGATTGGAGGGAATTTAAATTTTTCTATGAAAGTGAGTTCAATTTAGGAGGGATATGAAAATTAAAATTATTTTTTTAATAAATTAAAATAATTAATATTTAGGTGTAAATATTAAATTATAAAATTAAAACTTATAAAAAAAATATAATAGTATATATTTTTATAAGAACATCAAGAAAAAAACTTATACAAATAAATGTCTTCTATAAAAAATAGAATAAAATTGCAAAGTAATATAAATAATAATATATGTACAAATGTTATATAAAAACTATATATATAAACAATTGTATATAAGATATAAGTGTTAAATAAATTTTGGCAGGTTTAACTGTGAATAAACACGTTTTACTAGGATTGCATTATTTCAACTATGTTTGTGTATTGTCACAAGTGTCATAATGATCGTAAGGATCCATAACGGTACATAAGGAGTCTTAATAGGTCCGCCCATGATTGACCACCGTTGACTATTATTGACACATCATTCGCCAATATTGAGTCTATTTAACCCTGTTGATCATAATTGACCAATATTGGCGCTATTGACTATTATTTACTACTACTGACCATCTTTGACCAGTATTGGCCTAAATTGCCCTTGTTAAACAATATTGACCCTAATTGACTATCTTGACCAATATTGACATGGATTGACCCTAATAGGCCCTAATTAATCATCCTCGACCATCATTGACACAATTCACCTTAGTCGGCCCTAATTGATCATCAATGACCAACAATAGCCCAAATTGCTTCTAACTAACATTATTCAACCTTATTTGACTATAGTTGCCCTAACGGATTATAATTGACCAATATTGACAATGATCGACCCTAATTAGCCCTCATTTATCATAATTAACCATCATTAACAAATATTGACCCTGATTGATCCTAATCAACAATAATTGGTCATCGTTGACCAATATTAACCCCAATTGCCTCTAACTAACACTACAACTAATTGACCTCTAACTGAAGACCAGTCGCCCATACAGCTGCACCATTTTTCATTATTTAGGGAACGTATTTGGGACTGAAATTTAGTAGCCAAAAAGTTTCCTTCCAAAACCTTGTTTGGCACAAACATATTTGTGACTAAATTTTAGTCGCATATAAGGTGCCAAAATATTAGCGACTGATTATTAGTCGCTAGCATTAGTCGCATAGAAATCAGTCCCTAATATTATTAGTAACTGATAAATCAGTCCCAATTATTATGTATTCGAGACTGAATGGTCACTTTTTTCTAGTGAGGGCCCTCGCCCGCCCGACCCGGAAATAGAGAATCCAGCCCCCGATTCCTTCCCAGACTTTTCTCCTCGTTTACGGAGCACAATTTCTTTCTTTTAGACTGTTCAACATGAGGGACATCTAAGTCCTCTAACACAGAGAACATAAAGGAACCCGTGTCTTTGACATGAAAAGACGTATTTTTTTCAGTGCAAGAAAGCGCTCTCTTCGTTTGTTGTGGGTCACGCCTATATATATATAATATATATATATATATAATATATATAAGTGAAACGGGCGGGCGAAATGACGTGCCTCTTTTCTCTTCTCTGAAGTCTACAATCACTTAGTGGAAAAGGAACTGATCGAGCGATGACAACCAGGGTTTCGATATGGTTCGATTCATGGTCCAACAAGCTCAACCTTGATCAAGGTGGTAGGCCGAAGCGATCTCGTACTAAACGAAAGAACTTGACTAAAAGCCGCCGGGAGAGGAGAGACAATCTTTATCTTACTTTTGACATCTTCCCTCTTCCTAGGCGATCAAAGAATCAAAGAAAGAAGGTTGAAGTATAGACCGATTGAGATAGATATAGAGATAGAGGTTGAGGATAGAACATGTTCGGTCCCTCACCCTTATCTCCTTCGCCGGAGGCGGGATGAGTGATACATCTGGCGAGCCCCGGTGGCAGTGCGGTCTCCCCCTAAAACCGGGAAGGTCGTCGTTCCCTCCCCAATTGTTGACAGGGATGAATCTTCTGAACTGCTTGAGAGCTGGTGTAATATCCGAGATATTCCGACCCATCTTTTGCACGTATACCTAAATTAAAACTCGACTCAGTGTTAAAACTAATTCTTTAAAGCGATAAATATCTATGAATATATATATATATATATATATATGATAAATATGTCTATATATGTATTTATATAGATAGATTTTTTTTAAATAACATAAAATTATAAATATATATATATATATAACAATAAAAACAACTCTAAACTTATTTGATTTTGAAAAATATATCTATTTTCGTTTAACACAAAAATTCAGGGATCAAACCGTCATTTCTGGAAACTTGTTTTAAAATGAAGGATAACTTTTAAACATGAAGTGATACAACTGGAAACATGAGGGACCTGTCTTGCCAACTGCCCAAACGCCCAATCCCAAGAACCCATTTCCCGTTCGAATCCCGCAGGCAGCGGTTTTGAACCCAATTTAGCCAAAACACGAAATCCCGTCCCAATTCAGCGAACCTCGAACTCGTCTCCCGCGTGCGACCCAACCCCGATGAACTTCAATGCTCGGACACGGCCCGAGACACGCGCAAATTCGAATTCGATCCGCCATTACTCAACCGAAACCTCCCCAACCGTTCAAGCATTTATCGTCGAAATCGACTATAAAAACCAGTTGCTACACCTCAACGACATCGCATCCTAACTACTCACACTCTAAATTCCAGCGTTTGAAACCTACATTGGCCGATTCGAACACAGGGACAGCCGCATCTACTTCAAACTCGTTCTCCCTCGATTCATCACTATATCAGGTAATTCTTATGACCATCCCTTTCGTTCCCCTTCATAGATCGAAAGCCCTCTGTCAATTTACACAAACAGAGGGCTAATCGACTCGTATTCGTAGGATTTGATTCTAGGGTTCATATGGATTTGGGGGATAACCGGAACTGCTGTTTAAAAATTTCTTGTTCAGTTATATTCCCACCGAGACCCGTAGGCGGGATGGCTGGGAGTGTGTGCGTGGTTGCGACCCGATCCCAGACTCGAGTTCGAATCCGAGGGAACCGGTTTTGCCCACTTTAATTGTTTTAGCCTTTTTAAAAACAGTTTTTAAACTTTTATAATTTTTATAAATTATGTTATACACTTATAAACTTAAATCCAATTTTTAGTTACACTTTTACTTCTGGAATATTTTTAATTAAATGGAAAACTTAGTTAAAACCTATAATTAATTAAAACTTTAATTATGGTTTTAAATTCATAAAAACTATAAAAACCTTTTAAAACTTTATAAAACTTATAATTTTACAGAAATTATTTATTTAAAATAAACTTATATTATTTGTATTAAAAGAATTCTTTATCCTAATCATTAATTTAAATTTATGAACTCGTAAAACTAAATGGAAATTTTTACATTATAAACTTGTAAATTTTATACTTTAAGAAGCCTTATCTAGAATACTTATAAACTTATGAATTTGTTTATAAGTTAAACGTTATAAAAAGTCCTATTTAATATATTTGTTAAGACTTATAATTCCATATCTTTACCTAAACTTATAACCACGTTTTAAAACATCTTACAAAATAGTTTGTGAAACAAATGTCAAATAAATCTTAAATGCCTTATATGGATTATTTAATAAAGTAAGTATTCGTTTAAATAATTAATTACCCGTAACAATTAAATTGTTATTATCTTAATAATTAATTATTCTTTAAATAATTATTATAAACACTTAGTGATTATTTATTAATTAATTAATTATTCTTGGTCATTATTTATTACTATGAATCCTTAATAAATATTCATTCTTTAAATAATTATTATTAATCCTTTATAATTATTTATTCTTTCATTTATTAGGTACAACATCATTCATAAGATACTTAGAAAACTGTTTTTGGATTATTATTTTCTAACTTGAGTAATTAATAATTGTAAAGTTTCTAAATAATTATTTTAAATAATAATTATTCTAAACCATAAACCTATCAAACTTTGTTATTCAAACCTTGTGAAACATTACTTAGAAACTTATATAAACTTTATAAACACGATCTTTCCCGTCTCCCATTTGGAACCCTAGTCAATTTTAAAATCCTAGATTCTTGTCATAGACTTATAAGATCATACTTGAAACTTTAGACTTATATTCTTAGGCGTATTGTGAGGATATTCTCCCGCTCCATTTCTTGCAAACTCTTGTCGGATACTCTTCATCCAAATCCAAGTGAGTATACTTAGCCCCTTTTTCCTTTCTATACTTTTGGGGTGAAACATGTTCAAAACTTTAAACTTATACAATTCTTGTACAACTATGACTAGATGCTTATTCTTATGTTAAACTTGAGACTTGTATGCTTAGATTAAACTTAAAACTAGCATATTCATTAACTTTGATCAAGCCTATGGTAACAATGATAGATCTATTGTATTTGACCAATCCACCTTGATTGATTGACCCATTCGGGGGGAGCCCTTGGTGATTGTTACTGAATTAAACTTTAAACTTGAGACTTATAAGGGTAACCTGCGGGTTATGCCTAAACTTGGTTGGAGGGTTGATATGCACAATGTCTAAACATGCTTGTTTTCTCATACTTACATTATAGAATGCATAAATCATAGTGAATTGTAATTCTTTTCAAATCTTTGTTAAACTGTGTTAAAACATTTATATCTCACCAACTATTTTGTAGTTGACAGATTCTTTCACATGTTTCAGGTACTACAACATGAGACTTTATTGTGATCACATAGGATGCTTGGACCTAAAATGCTTAATCAATTAGACTTGTATTCTTGTTATGTATTTGATTTATTCTTTGTATTGGAACCTTGAAGTTATTTAATAAAACTATTGAAACTTTAATAGTCAACCTTGTGCTATTGAACAACCGCGTCCGCCCCGACGTATAATCCGCCGTCGGTTGGGGTGTGACAGATTGGTATCGGAGCCTTGGTTATAGGGAATTAGGTTATTAGACACATGACCTAGACTATAACTTAGGAGACCCAAACATGAGTTATCTCATGTCCTTTACTAGAAACTTTTCTCCTCATTCTATCCTTAATTCTTATACGTGAACGCTTGGAAATTCTACGATTCTACTTACCTACGTGCTACAAGAGTCTACTACATCGAGGACACGTCCTTAGGTTTAAGGTCTAAGCCACCACTAAACTCTCGTCAAGAATATTTAAGTTCTAGATAATGTGTGAGAACTTGTGCAGACCGGAAGGGTGGATACATGTATTCTGGGAAATTCTGTCAAAGAAAGCATTCGTATAAATCCAAATCAACCGTTGGACCCGTATGCTTTCCTGGGAATTCTTGGGATGAGTATCCACTTATAGGAATGCACGACTTCTCTAAACATTAGTGAGCTTAGATCTCTCTTGATATGTCAAAGTACTTACTTAGTGATATGCACTAAATGAGTACCATCTCAAATACTATACACTTCATAAATTCATTATTAAAAAACTATCCTCTATAACCTTTATTCTATGATTCTTAAGTCCCGTCTTATCACATGACAGCATGCTTACTTGTCATGACCTAAAGGAGTTACCTTCAAGAAGAAATTCTTACGAGACTATACTTAAAGACTATATACATAAACTTATATTTATGCAGATACTACCCAATAAACTTCATGATCTTTGTAAAGAAACCATTAAAACTACGTATTACCCTACAAACTTCCCTACAAACTCTATTATTTTACAAACATAACATCTAAGGGGAAACTCTTGTGTTTTTACCTTACCTCCTTAGCACTTAACCAAGTTTCATTTGATAACTAACTTAAAAACTTTTGTTACGCTTTTATCCATCTCAAAACTTTCATACGTCTTTAAAACTTCCACATCACCGTTTCTGGTAAACAAAACTTGACGTCTTTTAAACCTAAAGTACATTAACAAAGGGATTAGTAACCTGATCGTTTTCCCCGCAAGAGAAGAAGCCTACCATGGAATAGACAAGCTCCACTTTTAAAAACTCTAAGCCCACAATGAAACCTTGACATAGTACCATAAACCCCAAACATCGGTGACAATAACTAAGAGAAGTTGTAGGCCCACGAGGAAATTCTGGCTAGGGAGATAGGGTACTTAAGTGAGTCCTTATGACCACCCCTTTTTTTTTCGGGAATCCTCCTCGTTAGCCCATCAACTTCCAATCAAAACTATTTTTGAAAATATTACTGTGACAACTCAGTATTATGAATAAAAACTTTTGAACGTATTTAATCAACCGACCGTGAAGAGAGTAGCGAGTCACCGGTATACAAGCCAAGCCCTACCCTAATGCTAGGGCAAGAGCTAAACTCAACACCAATTGGATCAGAAACCCTAGGACATCACCACCGAGGAATCCCTATCAACCACCTCATCTTCACCACCAGTTCTCATCACCACCAAGGGACCCGTATCTAGCACCTACCCCTACCCTAAGGGCTAGGCATGCCGGGGCACCTGCCGTGGCAATGGGAATCCCGATACCTAACATTCCTAGGTTCGTGGAAACCGCAGAATTTATGAGGTGAGAGATGGAGCATAGGGCTCGGCAAGACCTGTTAAACCAAAGGATCGACGACCTGGCCAATCAAATCTGGATCCAGGAAGAAAAGATCACAACTTTGGAGGAAGACAGGGAAATCCTCAAACACCATACCGATACCACTAGAGCAGAGGCTAGGTTTACCATCCGAGTGACTCTAGCAGTTCTTGTGGTAGTACTTGTCTGCTTCCTAGCAGAGAGTTACCTAAGGCGTGCGTGAAACCTCTGTTTTTCCTTAATTTTAATTTTCCATTTAATGGCGAATGTCTTATGTAAGGGCTGGAAGTCCCAATTTTGAAACGTTTAATGAAAGTTATTTTGAAATTTCATCTTTTTATCACTTACTAGTTTGACTTTTCTGTCACCATCACAATCACAAACTTAACACTTCTACCCAAAACACTTTCGTCAAAAGCAGCTCACGTTAGTAATTAGCAACGTGGCATCAAACTATAAAAACCCTAAGTGACACGTAAACTTGAAGAATAAACCTTGGACAAACCTTCTAAATTCGTAAAGCACCCTTTTAAAACAACATGACTTACGAACCACTGCCGTAATCAACTATGATCCTTACCCCTTATATAGACTTAACACTTCTGAACTTGACCAACTTTTCCTTGGACAACCATACATACCTCCCTGTAAGTCCTACTTATACTACTCATCGTTGTTTAACTCACTATTCTTGAACATCTTAATTATACACTATATAAAAGAAAACTACGTATTCTTTTATGAAACAAGACAAATCTTTTGTAAACATACTAGCATTTCCAAAACTTTTCCCGTTACCATATACTAGAAGACTTTCCCCATCAAACTCTTGCCACGTAAAAGATTTGCTATATGTCACAACGGGAACTAAAGGCTTAAATGCACGTTGCTAAAACATCAAACTTCGTATACACAACTATAAGGTCAGAGACTTTTGAGTCATGTAAAAACTTATACAAACATTCAAAACCGTATCCTTGAAAACTGAACACCTTCTAAACCAAAGTAAGCATGTACAACAAAACGTCATGTAAAACTTGGGTTCAATATTGAAACTTGAAACCAACTGACCTACCCTATCTTCAAACTCATACTTGGATTCTTAGTCTTGAAAACTTTTTGTGTTCGTCCTAACTAACCCTTATAAAACTTGATAAACGTTCATTTCGGATACACGAGAAAATTTCACTCTTGATACTAGAAACTAGCACGAAGAAGGACATTGCTCTCTTAGCAGAGTACCTCCCCTGCCTTATTCACAAAACCAACACAATCGGGATCCACTAATCTTCTGGACAACTCAAATCTTCTGGGAGAAAGCGTATAATGTTTAATCCTGTTCCAAACGCTGTCCCACACCTCTCTTAAATACTAGAGTATTTAGATAACCGCTTTATACTCAAAACGTAATCGTATACTTCTATACACTGAAGCTAAACTAAAAGACTTTAAACTATTCTATGTTTGACATATACTTGTTCAAACACAATTTAAACTATTCTATGCTTGACATATTCTTGTTCAAACACAATTTAAACTATTATATGCTTGACGTATTCTTGTTCAAACGCAATTTAAACTATTCTATGCTTGACGTATTCTTGTTCAAACACAATTTAAACTATTCTATGTTTGACGTATTCTTGTTCAAACATGATGAACGTATGAGACTTTAAACTACTCCATGTTTGACGTATGCTTGTTCGAACATGATGAACGTATAAGACTTTTAAATTACTCAAGGTTTGATGTATTCTTGATCAAACACGAGGAAAGTGTAAAGACTTTAAACTACTCGATGATTGAGGTATTCTTATTCAATCACGAGGAAGCTTTGAAACTCTAAATATTGTCACATTCTTCTCTCTTTAATCATTGAATAACGTTTCTCTAAGGGACTCGTTAATCAATGATCACTCCTATGTGGAAACTTTAGTCATGTGTTAAACAAATTCTTATACTCTTTCTTGATCCACACACAAATGGAAGGACCTATGCGGATATGTGACGATTTAAATGCTTGCGGGTGCACACGTAAGTATGAAAATCAACGTATGGGAAGGCATAGTAAACTCGGTCGTGTGCTATGATCTAAGACCTATCGTAAAGGGTAGCCACGAAACTTAGGTACCGTAGCAATCCCTAGACGTATTAGCCTACAAACTCAAATCATTACGTTATCATCAAATTCATCCTGAGTGACGCATCTCACTTTAAATCTTGAATGAAAGTTCACCAGTGATTCTCTCAAATGCAATCCTGAAAAATGGATCTTCAGATACATTCCCATGAAACTATATGCTTTGTAGGGAAACTTTTGGTAACCCCAGACTTTGAAAACTTAGAAACTTGAGCATAATCTTATTCCTGTCATTCCAGTTAGGATTCTAAACGTAACCCATAGTTTACTAAGGGACGTAAAGTATCTTTCTCATAATCTTTGTGCATATCATAGACTTAAAACGGAAACCTTCTACTTTAATTTCAGGACAAAATTTCCTAAAGTAGGGGAGACTGTAATATCCGAGATATTCCGACCCATCTTTTGCACGTATACCTAAATTAAAACTCGACTAAGTGTTAAAACTATTTCTTTAAACCGAAAAATATCTATGAATATATATATATATATGTGATAAATATGTCTATATATGTGTATATATATATATAGATTTTTTTTAAATAACATAAAATTATAAATATATATATATATATATAACAACAAAAACAACTCTAAACTTATTTGATTTTGAAAAATATATCTATTTTCGTTTAACACAAAAATTCAGGGATCAAACAGTCATTTCTGGAAACTTGTTTTAAAATGAAGGATAACTTTTAAACATGAAGTGATACAACTGGAAACATGAGGACCTGCCTTGCCAACTGCCCAAACGCCCAATCCCAAGAACCCATTTTCGGTTCGAATCCCGCAGGCAGCGGTTTTGAACCCAATTTAGCCAAAACACGAAATCCCGTCCCAATTCAGCGAACCTCGAACTCGTCTCCCGCGTGCGACCCAACCCCGATGAACATCAATGCTCGGACACGGCCCGAGACACGCGCAAATTCGAATTCGATCCGCCATTACTCAACCGAAACCTCCCCAACCGTTCAAGCATTTATCGTCGAAATCGACTATAAAAACCAGTTGCTACACCTCAACGACATCGCATCCTAACTACTCACACTCTAAATTCCAGCGTTTGAAACCTGCATTGGCCGATTAGAACCCAGGGACAGCCGCATCTACTTCAAACTCGTTCTCCCTCGATTCATCACTATATCAGATAATTCTTATGACCATCCTCTTCGTTCCCCTTCATAGATCGAAAGCCCTCTGTCAATTTACACAAACAGAGGGCTAATCGACTCGTATTCGTAGGATTTGATTCTAGGGTTCATATGGATTTGGGGGATAACCGGAACTGCTGTTTAAAAATTTCTTGTTTAGTTATATTCCCACCGAGACCCGTAGGCGGGATGGCTGGGAGTGTGGTTGCGACCCGGTCCCAGACCCGAGTTAGAATCCGGGGGAACCGGTTTTGCCCACTTTAATTGTTTTAGCCTTTTTAAAAACAGTTTTTAAACTTTTATAATTTTTATAAATTATGTTATACACTTATAAACTTAAATCCAATTTTTAGTTACACTTTTACTTCTGAAATATTTTTAATTAAATGGAAAACTTTGTTAAAACCTATAATTAATTAAAACTTTAATTATGGTTTTAAATTCATAAAAACTATAAAAACCTTTTAAAACTTTATAAAACTTATAATTTCACAGAAATTATTTATTTAAAATAAACTTATATTATTTGTATTAAAAGAATTCTTTATCCTAATCATTAATTTAAATTTATGAACTCGTAAAACTAAATGGAAATTTTAACATTATAAACTTGTAAATTTTATACTTTAAGAAGCCTTATCTAGAATACTTATAAACTTATAAATTATTTATAAGTTAAACGTTATAAAAAGTCCTATTTAATATATTTGTTAAGACTTATAATTCCACATCTTTACCTAAACTTATAACCACGTTTTAAAACATCTTACAAAATAGTTTGTGAAACAAATGTCAAATAAATCTTAAATGGCTTATATGGATTATTTAATAAAGTAAGTATTCGTTTAAATAATTAATTACCTCATAACAATTAAATTGTTATTATCTTAATAATTAATTATTCTTTAAATAATTATTATAAACACTTAGTGATTATTTATTAATTAAATAATTATTCTTGGTCATTATTTATTACTATGAATCCTTAATAAATATTCATTCTTTAAATAATTATTATTAATCCTTTATAATTATTTATTCTTTCATTTATTAGGTACAACATCATTCATAAGATACTTAGAAAACTATTTTTGGATTATTATTTTCTAACTTGAGTAATTAATAATTGTAAAGTTTCTAAATAATTATTTTAAATAATAATTATTCTAAACCATAAACCTATCAAACTTTGTTATTCAAACCTTGTGAAACATTACTTAGAAACTTATATAAACTTTATAAACACGATCTTTTCCGTCTCTCATTTGGAACCCTAGTCAATCTTAAAATCCTAGATTCTTGTCATAGACTTATAAGATCATACTTGAAACTTTAGACTTATATTCTTAGGCGTATTGTGAGGATATTCTCCCGCTCCATTTCTTGCAAACTCTTGTCGGATACTCTTCATCCAAATCCAAGTAAGTATACTTAGCCCCTTTTTCCTTTCTATACTTTTGGGGTGAAACATGTTCAAAACTTTAAACTTATACAATTCTTGTACAACTATGACTAGATGCTTATTCTTATGTTAAACTTGAGACTTGTATGCTTAGATTAAACTTAAAACTAGCATATTCATTAACTTTGATCAAGCCTATGGTAACAATGATAGATCTATTGTATTTGACCAATCCACCTTGATTGATTGACCCCTTCGGGGGGAGCCCTTGGTGATTGTTACTGAATTAAACTTTAAACTTGAGACTTATAAGGGTAACCTGCGGTTATGCCTAAACTTGGTTGGAGGGTTGATATGCACAATGTCTAAACATGCTTGTTTTCTCATACTTACATTATAGAATGCATAAATCATAGTGAATTGTAATTCTTTTCAAATCTTTGTTAAACTGTGTTAAAACCTTTGTATCTCACCAACTATTTTGTAGTTGACAGATTCTTTCACATGTTTCAGGTACTACAACATGAGACTTTATTGTGATCACATAGGATGCTTGGACCTAGAATGCTTAATCAATTAGACTTGTATTCTTGTTATGTATTTGATTTATTATTTGTATTGGAACCTTGAAGTTATTTAATAAAACTATTGAAACTTTAATAGTCAACCTTGTGCTATTGAACAACCGCGTCCGCCCCGACGTATAATCCGCCGTCGGTTGGGGTGTGACAGCTGGAAGGGCGCGCGAAATGTCATGAGAGAAAGAACCCTGGAGACTTAGATTTTGAGCCTTTTACGGTGCCTTTCCCCTTTTCATAATACCCACGGTGAACGAGCGTTGCGGTAACGAGCTTTCCTTTGTTTTTTTCTATTAGTTGCGATGCAAACTCCTTCCTCTTTTAAGTTAAGTGAGGAACTCGCACTTAGTCCACCAGGGCAACCTCTTCCTCAAACTCCTTTGATTTGATGGAATTTTCTTTCAAAATGCTGCAGAAAATTCCCACAAATTGAATGAAAAGTGGAGGCATTTCTATCCGCCCGCGCGCGAGATCAGATCGACAGTTGAAGCAGATCGATGGGAGACCCTCGTTATTGGAGCTTTGTAAGCAGTGGCCGGTTTCCTATCGCTATTTAAAAAAGAATGAAAATAAGGTATTTTTCTGCCTTTACTTCAAAGAAAAAGGAATAGAATCGGCCCTTCCAGTCCATCGATTGTTAGACACAGCCACGCCAATCGACCGACGCCCAAGACACAGCCACGCCAATCGACCGACGCGGCTTAAAAAAAAGTTCTCGTTTAGTTCTTCACTACCTTCAGCGCCGTTATCGGACATTTCAGGCTGAGCCCGGCTTTCCGGACTCCTAAAAGATGGCTAAGTCGTCGACCGCTGCGGTACCGAGCCGACTTCCATGGAAAATTCAGACTTTCTTGCGAGAAAGGGTGAGTGTTCAGTACGCGCATTCGTTTTCTTTCTTGTTAGCGCCTTATGGGATTGAGACTACGACCGGATGCAAAGTAGAGCGATAAGCACATCTTCTCGATCAGCAAAGTCCTACCTTGACTATTGGGAAATTTCCATTCGAGTATATATATATAGGGGAGGGTTCCGGAGAAAACCAAATAGTTAGGCGAAAACCGAGAAAACCAATATAAAAACCAATTTTAACTAATCATATAATAATATTTATTTTTTATTTTTATTTATTTTATTTTATTTTTATTTATTTATAAGAGTATCAATATAATATTACACATTTTTACCAAAAAATTATTTAAGTATTAGTTTACGTATACGTAACACATAGTGTTACGTATACGTAAACAGAAAACCAAAAAATTGTGGTTACGTAATAAAACGCAATACGTAAAATGATTTTTTGGTAAATTGTGTAATATTATATTAATACACTTAGAAATAAATTAAAAAAAATAAAAAATCTATAAATTATTTGATTAGCTTTTAGTGGTTTTCGCCCAACTTTGTGGATTTCTCTTGATCCCTCCCCTATATTATATATATATATATATATATATATGAAAAAGTTCAAATAAAAAGGGTTTTTAAACTAAAAAGGGTGAGAATGAGTTAGGGCTATTAGATCAAATTGATAAAGATTTAATGGTTGAGATTAAATTGTAAGGGAAAAAGTTATTGAAAGGGTATTTTAGTCATGGCTACTTTTGTTGACTTTTTATCAAGTCCCCCCTTTTTTAAACGTTCATAACTTTTATACACGACATTATTTTTTTTAAAAAAATACACCATAAAAACGAGCGTTTTTTATCTTTAAAACGTGTATAATATCGCTATATACAAAAACGAAAAAAAACTACGTTTTCCAGTTCAATGTGATTATAGCTCGTCATTGTGTCTAATGTCAGGTCATTGTGTCTAATATCAAGTCATTGTGTCAAATATTTTTCATCATTATATTTAATGTCAAATATTTTTCTAATGTTAGATCATTGTGTCTAATGTTTTCCATTACTTTGTTATATATAGTACATAAAAAGCAGTGACAAAAATAACACGAAATTATCTAAAACGAAAAACAAATTGATGAATACATTTAACACAATGATGAAAAATATTTGACACAATGACTCGACCTGACATTAGACACCATAAAAGCGAGCGTTTTTTTATCTTTAAAACGAGTATAGTGTCGTTATATACAAAAACGAAAAAAAATACGTTTTCCATCTCATTGTGTAATTTGCTCGTTATTGTGTCTAATGTCAGGTCATTGTGTCTAATGTCAAGTCATTGCATCAAATATTTTTCATCATTGTGTCTAATGTCAAATATTTTTCTAATGTTAGGTCATTGTGTCTAATGTCAATTCATTGTGTCAACTATTTTTCTTTACTGTGTTATATATAATACATTAAAAAACAGTGACAAAAATAATACGAAATTATCTAAAACATAAAACACAATGACGAAAACGTGCGTTTTTTATCTTTAAAACGAGTATAGTGTCGTTATATACAAAAACGAAAAAATTACGTTTTCCAGCTCATTGTGTAATTTGCTCGTCATTGTGTCTAATGTCAGGTCATTGTGTCTAATGTCAAGTCATTGTGTCAAATATTTTTTTATCATTGTGTCTAGTGTCAAATATTTTTTTATCATTGTGTCTAATGTCAAATATTTTTATAATGTATGGTTATTGTGTCTAATATCAGGTCAGTGTGTCAAATATCTTTTGATCACTGTGTTATATATAATACATAAAAAATAGTGACAAAAAAAAACACGAAATTGTCTAAAACGTAAAACACAAAGATGAAAACGAGCGTTTTTTATCTTTAAAACGAGTATAGTGTCGTTATATACAAAAACGAAAAAATATGTTTTCCAGCTCATTGTGATTATTGTTCGTCATTGTATCTAATGTCCGGTAATCGTGTCTAATGTCAAGTCATTGTATCAAATATTTTTCATCAAAGTCTAGTGTAAAATATTTTTTCATAAATGAGCCTAATGTCAAATATTTTTTTAATGTCGGGTCATTGTGTCAATTATTTTTCATCACTATGTTATATATAATACATAAAAAACAGTGACAAAAATAACACGAAATTATCTAAAACGTAAAACACAATGATTAATACATATGACACAATGATGAAAAATATTTGACACAATGACCAGACATTAGACACAATGACCAGACATGACATTACACAATGACCTGACATATTTGACACAATAACCAATATGTTCTCTATTAAATAACAATAAAATAACACAAGTAAAGCTCAGAATCCTCCGTACCCTTTTTACCATATATTAACCCATATATATGCTATTATATGTTTCGTATATCGTATAAATACTTGTCTTTAATTTATAACTATTATTTTCGTCTATATTTATGTACTTGTAACAATTTTATAAATTTTGGTTTTTAAATAATATAATTTATAATTATATATACGTATATATACATTTTATATTTCTAAATAATACATCTTACATTTATAATTAAATGTGTATATATATATATTTATATATATTTTGATTTTTTTTTGTACAGAAACCCAGTTATTACAAATATGATCACACGAACGAGAGTTCGGTTTTACATTTGATTCCAGGGGGTCGGGATTTAGTCGGTTAAGCTCAACTAAGTATTACACATGTTTACATTACAAAACAAATACAAAACTTGGCACGCGTTTATACCTTACCACTCGCATATGTCCTTTAGCCTTTGTTGACTGTGTTGACCGCCGTTAACTTTTGTTGACCAAGTTGACTGCCTTTGACTGTTGTTGACTCTGCGCCTCTACCGTCGGGAACTGACATGTCACCACCACTACATCACCTACGGGTCTCCTACACCCGTCAACACCATCCACCGTCACCTACCACAACCGTCCACCTTGCTGCCGCCACCTTGAACCACCATCGCTGCCGTCCCTTAGCGGTTTTGTCGGAGTAACCACATGAGGTGACCGGAAAAACAGACATACAAACACACACAATCCATTATCACATGCATTCTTGCCGGAATAAATGGTTTTAAGCCGGAAAATATACCAATCAACGGGAGATGAATCGTATTCCCATAATATTATGATGCTCTTCAAAGGAGAAATGTTATGATTAATTCGGATTAGTATATAAATATTTAACCTTGATTTTATTTGAGGCAAAAAGATAAAAATGTACATGATTGATAACTTCAAGTTTAACGAACAAACAAACCAATAACTAGCAACATAGAGATAGAGATGCAAATTAAGTTGTTAATGATGATCAGCTTTTGTTCGCAAAGGGGACAGTAATCGTGTTGCCCCAGCCATGACATGATACAGTCGCGATGAAACCTGTGTTTGCATGACAACTCGGTTACAGTTTCAGCCTGTTCCGAGCAAACCCAACACTGAATCGGGTTTTCTTTGATTGTGAAAGTCGGCCATGATCCCTCCCTGTGTTGTTTGACTAACAGCGGACGGATTTGTTCGAAATCGGGCACCACGAAATTCTTTTGAAACTCACTTAAATACAAGTTTTCCAGTGGATCTTCTCCTCCTAGCCGTCTACGCTGGTTATTGCTGTCCATTTCCTCCTGTCCTGACATATATCATTCATGAAAACAAACCCAGATTTTTAAACATTTGCTTCTTTTTCAAACACAAGCAAAAGTGAATATTTGAAAGGAAGAAGAAGAAGAGGTTGAGAGGAATTACCAGGGAGATGAAATTGTTCTGATCCCGTCTCCAAATCTACGTATTTTTTTTTTAAAAAGGGTAATAAACAAATTTGTGGGGATCGCCTTATTTCTATCAATTTTCTTGTGTAAAAATTTAGAGGTTTAGATTGAAGTTCCGGGAAAATACTTTTTTTTTATTAAAATAAATAATAAAGACTATTGGTGTACAAAACCAATTATAAATAGGGTAAACAAAAAGTACATAAACGTAAAAGAATTCAAACCATGGGCCATTGACCCGATCACCGGAATTTATCCATTCTATATATATAAAAGTTGAGTTTTTTTAAAGCAAAACACGAGTTGAACCCTTAATTGTAGTCGATAAAAAACAGAACATTATGAAACACTTCGATTAAAAAGTTCCGGTTCCGCCACTGAATCTCTATTTTAGCCGTGAGCTTATTATACACTTTTTTGGTTGTTTTTGTTATATGTTTAGGAGTTTATTTGATTGTTCGACGAGCGTTCCGAGAACATTGGAAAATCCTCGTTAATGAGACGAGGATTGAAAATGGGTGTGTTAAAGATGATCTCTAGGGTCCTATCAGTGCCATTCTTGGCCATTGTTGTTACGAGGTCATTCTACCTATCATCTCCTCCACTATAACTCCGTTTAAAGCCTAGGAACAGGTCAGTTTATGAGTTTCTACATATTCTTAGTCAGTTGGGCGATAAATTTAACGATATCGTCACAGAAAAAACATCACTGACACACAAAAAATGCCGTGAACTAACTCATTTCCTTCTATAAAACCATATCACTGTCACTGGTATGTCACATTCCAATGTGAGTTCAAGTTCAATAGCACTATTGCTCTTATTTGACATAGGTGCAATCGATCACATCATGCAACAACATATTTTTGATCAATATCACAAACATTTTCTAAGTATGAGATCATATTGGGTGATGATAAAAGTCTTCCTATATCACACACATGTCGCACCCTGATGTGGTTCCAACGGTTAATATCGTTGGCCAAAAGAAATATAGAAGGAAGCTAGATAGAAATTTAGATAGAAACTTTGAAACTAATTTTCTGGATATCATTGTAGTAAGAACGATGGCATTTTAAGGCTTACAATCAAAGAACTAAAAACATGGATACATGGGTGTAAGTGGGGTTAACCACTCACTACCTATCCTTAATTGAAATAAAACTACTTAAACATAAAAATATGGAAATAAGTAAATAATTTGAACGTGGGTTGTGTGCACGGAAACAGCCAAGCATGTGCATGAAAGTGGTACATTGGTGCATAGAAGTGGTACATAACACACCCACCATCTCATTCTCTATAATTGTCTAATGTCTTGTGTGTTCATAACATACGCAAGAACTTATGTTACAAAACTTTGTAAATCATGTCAATTTTCTTTTGAACCTTTTCCCTATTCTTTTATTGTGAAGGATCGTCGCATGAGGGTGCCTCTAATGCGGGGGGAGAACGACAATGATGTTTACCAGTGGCGGATATAGAACAAAAGTTCAGGGGTAACGAAAAATTTTTTTTACCGTACTTTCATGTAAACAATTTTTTTTACCGTACTTTCATGTAAACAAGTTTTTTTTTTTACGGTAACATGCGACTTACGAGGCGGACAGCGGAGCCACGAAGGGGCGGACTGGCGGAGGCGGAGGACTGGGGTTTGGCGGAGGCGGCGTCGGGCGGTGGTCTCAGCTCAGGTCGAGCGGCTGGTCGAGTGGACAGTTTCTGGCTCTCTCAGTCTCACAGTTCCCGCTCTATCTGTCTTTCTTCTTGGCCGGCCGTTTGGGTAAGTTGGGTTTGAGAATTGAGACTTTGAGGTATTGGGTTTTAATAAAACATTTGGGCTGGCTAAAGCCCAAATGTTTTATTAAAACCCAATATTTTAAAATCTTTAATAAAATGTGGGGACTTTTTATAAAGTATTGAGTTTTTTATAAAATTTTGGATTTTTTATGAAGTGTTGAGCTTTTAAAAAAAATTGAGTGGTAACGTAATTTTTGCTCAGAGGTAACATAATTTTTGCTCAGAGGTAACCGGATACATAAAACCGTAAAAAAATAATTTTTTTTGCATTGCGCGTAAAAAGTTGAGGGGTAGCTCATCAACTCAATGTCACGAGTAGACGATCCTCTACTCGCCTGGCATCACAACTTTTGTCATCGCTCCAACAAAGTTTGTAGGTCTATATTAAGTGCTTAGGTCTAGATTTTGTATCCATGTAGAGTTATGATTTCTATTGTGATTCATGTTAAGTCATTAATTTTCTTTGTTTGCGAGTACAAAATCGTTGCAACTTGTGTATATAGATGCTTGGCTCAAAAATAATATCGTGTCATTTTTTTTATTCTAAACAAGATTTGGTTATACCTTATGCTCGGAAAATAATGGTTTGAATTAAAAATTATCAAACTCTAATTTTGATAATGATAAAAATAATTAACATGTGGTATTACTTGCTTAATAGTAGTTGATCATACGACACACAAGTTCCCAATAACACTTAAGTCAAAAATCAAGTCCAAGATCAAACAATCAATTAAGTATACACATACTACAAGATTATGTTATGAAGTTCTCAATCATGCTAAATTATCAAAACTACGAGATGAAGTTATCATTTATGTCAAGACATCAAGATTTATTAAAGAAATCAATACAAAACAGACATGTGCTTCAAATGATTAATGTTAATTAAAGATCAGCATGAAGACTAACATGAAGTCAACATGTTACAAGTAAATGATGACAATCGAGGTTTGGTGACGAAGTCAACAAGAACCCGTCACGCGTAATCAAGACAATGAACGACAAAGGTAATATGATAGTAAACGAGAAAGATCAAAAACCGTTTTCTAAAATAAGTCTAAGATTTATAAAAATATAATTTTTATAAAACAAAAGTCATTTTCTAAAAATATTTTATAAAACTTGACTAAGTTTTTATAAAACTCAAATCTGTATAAATTAATGTCTAGAATTAATTTGAAACTAGATGGTTATACCCGCGCTCTGTGGCGGGTGTCGTGTTCATCGTTATTGCTTCGCTATTATTTAGCAAATTAAAATTTAAATAAAAACATAGACGTAACGATAAAAATAATGGTAATAAAAAAAAACATAAAACTAAATAATAAAAAGGAAAAAAAACAAAATAAAAATTTACCGGTTCGGATCGTGGAAAACCATAAAATCGAATACCGATACGGGTTCCGATAATATCAATACCAACAATGATGTTGTTCGCTCATAATATGTTCGAATTGTCACGGTACCACAACGGTAACGGCACTCGCTATACACAACGATACGAAAAAACTCCATTTTGAATACAACTTCGTTTTAAAAAAAATTATATCGGAACATTGAAAAAAAAACTAAAAACAACCGCGCACTTTGTATTCTAAAAAAAAATTAACGAACGAAAGTTATTAAAGGAAAACGAAATTAATAGAAAATGAAACGGACTAAAAGCTACCGATACGGGTTCCGATAATATCAATACCAACAATGATGTTGTTCGCTCATAATATGTTCGAATCGTCACGGTACCACAACGGTAACGGCTAAAAAAAATTATATCGGAACATTGGAATAAAAAAACTAAAAACAGCCGCGCACTTTGTATTCTAAAATAAAAAAAAACCAACGAACGTTATTAAAGGAAAACGAAATTAATAGAAAATGAAACGGACTAAAAGCGTATATTATATATAGTATAAGGGTTGAAAATGAAAATATAAAAAAAAAATTTACATGTAAAAACAAATAAATTAATATTTTTTCCCCTTGTGCGTTGAAGACTTGTACATAGTGCATTGAGCACTTGTACATTTATGAATAGTGTGATTGTGTGTGAGCCGTTTTTGCTAAATAATAGCGAAGCAATATGAACTGGGTTGAATCTTCTATAAGAAGAACTATCCAACATTCTTTCATCTTGAAAACACAATAGTGTTTAAAATAGTAAAAGCAAATTTTATAAATGGAAAGCATCTAAGTCACTTTACAATTTACAAAAGTAAATATTTTTAATCTTATGTAATAATGTTTTTATAATATGATAAAAAGATTTGAATTTGAAAATGAGTTGGTAGAATCTTCCATAAGAGGAAATGATCTAACATGCTTTTATCTTGAAAACACTAACACACTAGAAATAGTTTAAAGTCAAAAACAAATTCGGTAAGCATATTTGCCAATTTAAAAAATACAAAAGTAAATCTTATCATTTTGTTGTAAATCTTATCATTTTGATATAAAATCTTACTAAAGTTGCATAAGGTTAAAGGATGCTTTTGGTAAAGTTAAAATTAGGTTTACATAAGTGAAAATGACTTTAAAGTGTAAAATTGAATAACCTACAACGTTCAAATTGTAGACCAAAAAGTGGTCTAGGATGCCCGCTGTCGATGGGCGGTCGACCGCCACCTTGGTAGGTCCAGCAGACTTTGTGTCTTTACATTTTGCCTATAAATTGAGGCTTTGTCCAAGCATTACATTTACCCATTTTGCTCAAAACACTTTAAAATACTTATCAAATAGATCTTTCTCTCATTTCTATCATATTATCATATCATTTTAGAAGATCAAGGATCAAAGAGCAAAAAAAGAAGAGTCTTGCTTCAACTTTCATCATCTTTATTCTTGTATTGTATTATTGTGGTAGCTTGTTACCACATCTTGATATATATTTGTAAGGGGCCCTCACTACACTTGTTTTGTGAGTTAGTTTATATCATCACTATCTTGATATAGTGTATGATTGAGTTGGGTGACACTATCTTGAAATAGTATCTAGTTATGAGGTTATACACTATCTTGACATAGTGTTGAGTTTTGAGGATTGACACTATCTTAACATAGTATTTGAGTTGTGAGGATTTGCACTATCTTGACATAGTGTATAGTTGTGTAAGAGGGTTAAGACCACTATCTTAACATAGTGAGTTGAAGAAGGTGATCACTACCTTCATCTAGTAAGACGTTGTACAAGGTGATCAATACCTTGGAGAATCGGGGAGATGACGTAAAATGAATTAGTTAATATCACTTAAACCTTTATAAATCGGTCTTATCTTTCTATCCCTAAACTTTTTAATACTTGTCTATTTATTTATTAACACATAACAACAATTGTTCTTCATACTTGGTTTTTAAACAACAAATTAAACAAGAAATTTTTAAGAAAACCTATTCATCCCCTAGAGTTTTCTAGACCTTATGAGGATGAAATCATATGTATTTGTTCTCTTTCCCCGCAAACACGTCAAGAACTATGAACCCTTTTAGAAGTCCCATCAAGTCATGAAGAATGGCTAAATCATTTCTTTAGTCCTGCCATTGTTACATATTACAAGCTCATAAACCCAAACAGTAAAACACCATCTACCCTTGTCTATGCTGCAAAAATAGCACAAGCCTGGGCATCTGTACAGAGCTTGTAAATTTGAATAAACAAATTATCATTCATTTCTAAAGTGGGAAAAAAGGTCTTCATTCATAATCCTGCACCTCAAAAACTCCGTAGCCTGCCTTCTGCATCCGTTTCCTGGAAATTAGAAGGCACGCTAGCGGTAGTCAGAAGAAATTTTGTAAGACCCGGATATTATTTTTATTGAAAATAATGGGAATACTAATGTAATACCAAAATGGCATACTTTTTGAGAGGCAATAGTCTTCTAATGACACTAAATTTAACTCTATTTATGGAAATACTATCAATGCTTATTTTTATTACCAAGATACTTTTAGTTGTACTCTTTTGCATATGTGTTATTTTAATTTATATTTAAAAAATATATTTTATACTATGAGTTCATATGGATCACTTGTATAGAAGTCATACCCATACTCGAGCTTATAAGCCACAGAAAAAAACTATCCGTTTTTAGCGTTGTATTATTGGGAAATTGTTTTTTTTATATAGATAAACCAGTCAAATCACTCTCAGGGAAAAGTAGAACTACCAAGCAAAAACCAATCCGTATATGACGTTTAATGATCAGGTAAAAAATTATCATACAAGAATTCCATGAGTCAAGCCAACCAACTGTTTCAGGAGCCAGGATTCAAGTCAAACAAGCTCTGGTTACCTTAGCCCAAATAATCAAGCAAGTCAGAACTTACATGTATAGCAGCCTGGATAGATCCACTCAGGGATGGCTTCAACAGAGGAACATCAGATATAAACCTATCCGGGCTACTGAAACGATTTTCACCCTACAAACAGATTATATTAATCATCATTCAAACTCTGAATGCACAAACACAAAAAAAGAGAATTAGAGTGATTCTACCAAAATACTGGTAAGGAGTGAGTAAAGATTAGTGGTGGCAAATGGCCGAGACGGGTCACGGGTCGAACCGGGTAGATTTTGGCATTAATCGGGTTGGATTCACCGGCAACACTTCTTGTCCAAAATTTTTAATTTTTCATAAATAATTAGTGTGCCAACTATGTTTACAAAAACTATATTATTTCAATAATTATCTAGTGTCAAATATGCATCTTTTAGTGAAGACCCTTTGAACTTTGAAGCGTGTCTAATATAGAAATATGAATAATTTATGCATCTTCTAGTGAAAGCCTTCATTTTGGGCGAATTTTAGTGTATAAAATATTCACTACGATGAAACATATCGAAAGTCGCCAAGTTATTCACTTTGGACACTAATATTTGAATAAACATGTATTCATCTTTTAGTGAAGCCACTTGTACTAATACACTAAAACACGAATCTTTTTTTGTCAAATATGCATAAAAATATACTTTTGGCGACTTTCGACTTGTTGGTACTTGACCAGCTTCCTTTTGTAGCTAATATTTTTATTTTAACCGTGTGACCCGTTGGAAATCAAATATAACCTGAATCAACACACTAATAAGAAAATGGGCTGAATTTGTCACCTCTAGTAAAGATGCATCATACCTCACATAAAAATCCTTCATCTTGATTATCTGAAAAAAGAGATGAGTAGTAGACCGGGTCATAGATGGAACCTCCTAAACCATCTTCAGAACCAGAATTAGGTCTAATGAAAGCAGGGGTCACAGGATTTATAAAACTGTTCCTCAAATCCTGGTCACCATCTTGGGGAGATGAACTATCTACCTGTGAAGACCCCAACCTATACATTTGTATCCATAATAGTGAAGATGATGACCTCACCGAGCACCCAATAATTTGCATTAATAGAGTGAGTTTCACTGAAAATATGGCAAATTTTCCATAAATCCCAGAGGACATGTACCTGCATTGACAACGGGGATTTAGGACCAGAATTTCACCATGAATAAGGGCACAAATACTTTTGAACACATTGTGTAGAGGTGGTGAAATGTGCGGGCCAGGTAAAGGGTCAAAATGGATTCAAGTTACAAAGTGAAACCTTTGGTTCAGTTCGAGGGTTGACCCAAAACACTTTATGTCTAATTTTCTTAAAGGAATATATAAGTAATTTGTGTGCTCCCTATGATTTAAAAAAAATGTACATTAAGAAAACAAATGTCTACCTTTTGAATTAAATGATTTGGGCATTAAAGGTACACTTTGGGTGACTTTAGACCCGTTAGAGATAAAACATTACCCGAATCAACCCATTCCTAAGTACACGAGTCCATAATTTCGCAACATATAATCCATAATTTGCTTGAATAATACTTCTTGAATCCAACTTTGAGTCTTTTCTTTCTAATTTATGATTTTATTATTATTATTATTATTATTATTATTATTATCATCATCATCATCACTATCATTATTATCCTGGATCATACATCCAACAATATAGCATGAATCACCAAGCATCAATGGCCAAAAAGGGTGCCCATTTTAAGACGCAATAGTGCCAAAAACAACACCAACAAACCCATAAACAACATTTCAATGACAGCAGCCTACTAAAAACTGGATAAATGGAAGGTTGACTATTTTCCATCCACTCTAACAGAAAGCAGAACACTCTGTTTATAAAGCAAATAAATCAGGATTGATCCACTACAAAATTCTTGAATGGAAAAGTACCACTCGCAGGATCAAAACTTAATCTCCACAAAGGATTGTTAGTCAAAGCCAAAATTTTCCTAATTGACAAAATAATTAGACACTAAGCTGTACGAAAACTATATAGGAGAAGGGTAGGTGGGGGTCGGATATGTTGCAAACATCAATAAATCAGCTTTTGAGAAGCAGGTCAGGAGTTATTGCAGCAAAAATAGCATTTGCGGGTAAATGTAGGATTACCTAACAATCTATATGTTTAATATCTTTGTTGCAGCTAATATTTTTATTTTAATTATAATTGTTTAACATCCTATTAATCACTTCGAAGCCGCACACCTAAAGTCCCAAACACCCCTTAAGACAACGCTTATAGCTCATGGAGTGACAAGGTAGGTAGTGTTATAGCTTAGGAAAAGAGAAGTGAACAAAAGCAACAAATTTTAGGCATAAAAAACTATTAAATTCGAACAAATTATAAGAGTTCCTCTCCCTATATCACTATATGCACCATGTAGACTTCAAGCAAAGCAAAATTTTAATAAAAAATAAACAAATATAATACATGGAGCCTCCTTGTACATTAAACTATCTTGAAAAAAGTTTCACCCAAAATTCACTATACTTGGATTAAATTTGGGGTAAACAAGACAATTTCCTCAATATGATTATATACGTAAATGAGTACATGACCTCATAGTAGTCAAAGGTACACAAGGCGCTCGCCTAGGCGCAACCCCACACAGCAATAACGCATTGCGTCCATCAAGGCGCACAAACGCAAATCCCGGCCAAATTCTGCAAAAAACCGGTCTGAGCAGGTCTGAATCAGCTAAAACTAATCTTAAACATCTATAAACAGCCTGGAACCAGCCTAAAACATGTCTACAACACCTAAAAATGACCTGTTTATACTGTGCACCTTGCCTAAAAAAGCCCTCGCTTTTTAAGCGCCTTGAGCCTTTGACTACTATGCATGACCTCCATAGTTATGTGCACATTGTTCAAACAATATTGTGAATAAACTAAATCAACGAGACAGTAAGCGAGAAAACTAACCAGATTTCATGACCGAAAAGGACGAACCACAAAACATCTAACAAAATCGCGGAAAACAACAGAACAGCATACGTCCTCCCGAGCCTCTGGCTGCTATTCTCAATAGCAACTAAAGCAAACAAGCCAATCCCAAGATCAATCACACAAACTCCAGTGTACAATGCCCCCAATGATCCAATCAAAGCACAACCAATCTTCACACATCAACACAGCTCCCATTAATCAACATAAAATACACAGTTCAAATCCAAATTACACATAAATCAATCAAACATATCGTCAAATCCATCCATCAATACGTTAGGGCAACACAATCACACATACATAATTACATATACAAATATTCATATGCATATAATCAGAAATCGTACTTGAATGTAAATGAGAATCACGGCGACGGATTGAATCTTGTCGTAATCACGGAGCCATGTCTGTATCTGAATGTTCAATTCAGAACAAAGCATCATATAACAAACCCTCGAAATCACACGAATTCGATTAACCGATTGAAATAGAGATAATCATCGATATCGAGAGACGGATTACATTGAAACAAACATGCTAATCAAATCGGAACTTGAAGGAGATGGTGTAAGATTGTTGAATCGAACGGGAATCACTGTGTGTTTGTGTGTGTGAAAATTAAGTGGCAGAAGTGTAAATATTTTTGACGGAGAAGAGAAACGATGAAAAATTAAATCACCGTCGTCCGTCGCTGCTCACCGGGTGATTTTATTTCACTAACTTACATTTACGGACCTCATTGTATGAGTAAATGACTCACAGGTCCCCTAGCTTTTTTATTTTATTTTTGATGTCCTTCAATGTTTAGAGTTGCTAATCACCGTATAAAGGTAAAAAAATGTGAGAACGATTTCATCTACATATGTTTTTTTTTTAATTTTTCTTGAGTGATAGGGGTATTATGTAGGGCCGCAAACGAAACGAACGTTCAACGAACAATTCGTGAAATATTTGGTAGAAAGTTCGTTTATGTTCGTTCGTTCGTTTAATAAATGAATGAACATGAACCGCGTTTGTTCATTTATGTTCGTGGACGTTCGATGATGTATTCATTTATGTTTGTTTGTGTTCGTTCATGTTCATTCGGTTTTTATATTTTATATTTTATCAATTAAAAATAGTTGCTAATTGTGTTTATAATAATTATGTCTATGTGGAGATAATTATGTCAATTGTCAAGTACTTCATATTTATTTTTGAAAGATTTTATGTAATGTTAATTTGAGATGAAAATGCTGATTTTATTCTCAAATGAATTTGTGTTCGTTCGTGTTCATGAATGTTCGTTTGCGTTCATATGTGTTTGTTTACGTTTGTAACATAGAATTACCGGACAAACACAAACGAACATGAACAGATTCATTTCCTTAATGAATGAATATGAACAAGAAATCTCGTTTAGTTAGTGTTCGTGAACATGAAATTTCTTTGATGAACGAACAAGAACAAGGTCTTGTTTGTGTTCGTTCAGTTCGTTTGCAGTCCTAGTAGTATGGTATTTTAATATATATGTATTATGTTCATGGTCAGGTGTAGGGGTGAACAAATTAGTTTTTCAAACGAACCGGTTTCGGTTTGGTCAACAAAAGTCAAAACTGGTTTGGTTTGAAACCGGTTTGAAAGGGGGATTTGACTGGTTTTAAATCAGGTTGATATTGTTTTTGAGGGGGTTTTGACCGGTTCAGTTCGGGTTAAACCAGTTGTAGTCTACAGGGTTACAAACCGGCGGTTTGAACCAGTTTCACCCAAACAGGTTTAACAATCGGTTCGACTCGATTTAAAAACCTATATTTCTATGCACCTCTAGTGAGGTGTGATGCATGAATGAAAAGAATAATAGTTAACAAACGGCTATATGTAGTTTCTTTGTAGATTTGATGGTGTCGACCATGTGTGTATGAACCTTGTTGAGTGAGTGTTCAACGATACAAGATGTTTTCATTCAAGGGTTATGTTGTTTTCGTTGTTATGAAGTTGTAAAGTTTATAATTCATCAATTAAACAACCTTTAAAAGATTTTGAAATGGGATAGTTGGTTGATGAATATGATTAAGATTTTGTCGAACTCACTAATCATCCATGTGTTGCTTTAATGACGATGATGAAACATTTGATATCTATGAGTTTTTGTTAATGTGATACTATGTTAGAAACCTTGTACATTTGTGTGTTTTGTCGGTCTATATTATTTAACATTTGTTATTTTGAATATTTACTAGAAATGTTACCCCGTGCTCCGCGTATGGATCTTAAACGGTTGAGGCGATGAGATTAACATGGTTAAGTACAAAAGAAACATGGTTAAATAAATTTTACCACTCGCTCCGCTGTGGGAGGCGGACTTTAAACGGTTGAGGCGATGACATTAATGTGGTTAAGCACAAAAAAAAAGAAACGTGGTTAAATACATAAAAGAAACATATGAGATTACTGCGACTCGGTTGTGGATATCAAATATAGATAAAAGACAGTTATATAACGGTACCGATGTTTTTCAGCCAATGTCGGTCTCATTCTTCACCGTACTAATACGTTACCGTCAGTCAATATAACCTATGATGCATAAAAAATACTTTATTTTGTATACGACATCGTTTTTAATTAAATTTATACCGCGACTTCAAGGAAAAAAAATAACAAACTAACTAAATTTTTTAAGGAAAAATCAAATTATATATACTGCAGGGGTAAACTTAAAACTCTAAAAACATATAAGGTGCTAAAGTGAGATTTTACGAAATTTAAGAGTCATTTTTCATATTTAATAAAGTTGAGGGGCTAAAGTTAGTTTTAGTAAACTATACCGACGCTTAGGTTTAAGTTTAATAATTGTCTTGTTCATATACATGCTCATATGTGTATGTATATGTATTATGGAGCAATCATGGTGATGTACTACTTGAAACAGGTACCAAGAACAAAACTTAATCAAGAAGATTAATTGGGATGAAGATTAAGAACTCTTATTAACAAACTCTTAACAAACTTACAAAGAAATCAAAATTAGAAAAAACTAACTTTCAGAAGTCAACATGCTGACTTTTATGCTCATTACAAAAACAAACTAATTACAGAAAACCCCCTAAAGATTATGGAATTACAAACAAGTCCCTCTAACAATCTCCCTCTTAATTCCAAAAATCTTTATCAAACTTCTTTACTCAAATCTTGTTTTCATCTGCAGCTTTAACTCATTTACCTCTAGCTCATTATTGCCAGTTATCAAAAGATCATCCACATACACTGCCATTACTAGAATTGAATTGTTCTTATTCTTTACCTACACTGCTTGTTCATGCTTGCACCTTGTAAATCCCAAATCCTTTAACACCTTAACTAGGCGAATATTCCAAGCTCTAGGATACAAAGCTTTCACAAGCTTGTATAATTTATGTTCAGAACCCCCTTTCACATATCCTTCTGGCTGTCTCACAAACACATCTTTTAATTCTCCATGTAAGAAGGCTGCTTTCATATCTAAATGATACGCTAAAGCCAGAATCAATCTGATAGTCTTTATTCTAGCAATATGTGCAAAGACCGCTTCATAATCAATACCATGTTTTGCACATATCCTTTTGCCACTAACCTAGCTTTATGCTTGGTAACAGCCCCAGAAGCATCTTTCTTTAGCTTATATACCCATTTTAGGCCTATTGGCTTACACACTGGAGGTTCATCAGTTAAAAACCATGTCTTATTTCTCTCTATTGCCTTTATTTCTTCATCCATAGCATGTTGCCATTCTTTCCTTTCAAATGCTTCTTTGAAAAACAAGGGCTCGTCATCTTGAACAAGTAACAACTCCATATATTCTAGTTCTTCTTGTCTTTCTGAACCAGACTGAGTTCTTCCCTCAAGAACATAATCACTTAACCTCTTAGGTAACTGTGAGTTTCTGCTTGATCTTCTTACACTTTGAGTAGTATCTTCATGTTCATTTTGACTATTCTCTGCCTCTGTTGACTCTGAATGCCCTTCTTCAGGCTGACCAACATCAGGTTGACTTTCCTCATTCATCCCATGAGGTAATTTTAATCGTTCTTTCTTGTTCACCATGTATATAGAACTCTACCCAAGTGCTACTATCATCTTTTACCTCATTCAAATAGGTTGTCCAATCATAACTCTTACCCTCTTGAAATTAAACATCTCTTCCTATTACAATTTTCTTTGCAGTAGGATCATACAATCTATGAGCTTTTGTCCCTGGTTCCACCCCTAGGTAAACCAAAGAAATACTTCTATCCTCCATTTTCTTTATACCAGGATTAACAACTTTCAAGTGTCCAATACACCCAAATACCTTCAAACCTCCTAGTCCTTCAAAGCCTCATAAGGTGTTTTATCCTTCAAAGACTTTGTGTGAATTCTATTCAGCAAATACACTGAATGTCTAACCCCCTCTGCCCAGAAATCTTGAGGTATATTCATTGCTTTCATAATAGACCTAGTCATATTCAAAATGGTCCTATTTCTTCTTTCTACAGACCCATTTTGCTGTGGGGAATGAGGTGAAGTTAGTAATCTGTTAATCCCTTCACCATCACAGAAACTATTAAATTCCCGTGAGACAAATTCTCCTCCCCTATCTGACCTTAAGGCCTTTATCCGGTGATTGTATTGCTTTTCAACCTTAGCCTTAAAACAATTTAAACACCCCCAAAAGCCTGATCCTTTTATTTGAGTACATACAGCCACATAAACCTAGTATAATCATCCACAAGTAACATAAAGTACTTATTACCTGCTGGAGATGTAGGAGTGATAGGCTCACACAGATCCATTGAGACAAGTTCCAGTGGCTTTGAGGCCCTATACACAGCTTGTGCAGGAAAAGGCCTTCTTGTCTTTTTTCTAGCAAAACATGTTTCACATAGTTGAACTTGTCATGTTCCTCAATGTCTCAAAATTCACATGACCTAACCTGCCATGCCACAGTCATGAGACATCCTATACTTTAGTGTGAAAACATAATGGTGACCCAATCTTCAAATTGACTTTATACAACCTATTTGGAGATCTCAAAACTTTCATCAACAACTTCTCATCACTGCCACAGAACCAAAGAAATTCATCCTTCATCCCAATTTCACACCCATTCTCAGTGTCACACCCCGGCCGGCGGCGGATTATACGCCGGGGCTGACGCGGTTGTTCATAAGTACATGATCATCTATTAAATATCTCGAATTAAAAGCATCCGTTACATTAGAAATAAGAAAACAAAGTGTTCAACAAAACATAATTAAAATTTAACTAGGTCCACGCCCGTCCTTAAACTGGTGCACCTGAAACATGTGAGTAAATGTCAACTACAAGTAGTTGGTGAGTAACATAGGTTTTGACACCAACAAAAGTTAAGTAAAAAGCATTTGAAATTCAATATGTTCAAAGCATAACTAAGGCATAAATGTGAAAACATACAAGGTTACAAGACGTACAATCAAACCGTGTAAATGGAAAACTATAGGTACAATCCAACCGATTGTCATTTTGAAAATGTAGTAATATGTATACATAAAACCCGCCAAGGTTCGTGTTAGCTAATGAATCGGATTCCCGTATAAATGATCATAAAAGGTACTACCTTAGGCCTGCCTCGCAAGTTAATGATTGTACTAAACATGAACACACGTATGGTCGCCAAGTAGTTTAAGACATAAAGCACATAGTAATAGCATGAGAACAATGGTATTGAATTTGTATGTATTGCAATGTAAACATGTTCCACCCTGAGTATTTGTAAACACTAATAAAGAGAAAGGGGGCTATGAAATCACTTGTATTGAAGATAGAATTGGTAAGGACTGATAGGCCTCGTGAGGATTTCTCACAATAAACCTACACGTGCAATGATACTCTAAATTCAATGTACGTCTAAATAGTATTATGGAGATTTTGGGACTTTAGGGTTTCATGGGGTTTGAGACTGGGCATAGGGTTCATGCAAGTTTTGTAGGAAAAATATATGTATTTATAATGCTAAAATGTTTGGATTCTATTCATATTATTATCTTTCAATAATTAAATAAATCATAGTATGAAAAGAGGTTTAAATAAGATCATATGTGAATTGTTAAATAAACATATTATGGAATGGAAAATAATGCATTTGGATTTATTTATATAATCATTTAAAAATAATTTATAAATAAATTATAAAGTGAAAAAAGGTTTAATCAATTTTATAAAATGATTAATTAAACTATCAATTAACGCAAATGAAATGGTTAATTAATCTATTAATTAATGTAAATTAAAATGGTTAATTAACTTAATTAATGTAAATTAAAAAGGTTAATTAATCTAATCATTAATCCATTTTAAATGAATTATAAAAGACTAAATAAATAAGGTTTTAAAAGGAATTAATTGAACTTTTGTATAAAATAATCATTTAAAATGATTATTTAAGTATTTATAAGTTTTAAAAGTGTTTTTAAATAGTTATTCTCACTAAAAATAATTATCTTTAAGCTCGAAAGAATTTTATAATGCCTAAACCTTTAATTAAAATTTATAATAACATTATGAATATATAAATAGATAACATAATTAAACTTATCAGAACAAATCAATTATATTAATTTATATAGGAATGACATAATGTATTTTTAAGTGAAATAAAATAAATAGACATCATTTTATATTTCAAGTTTTTATAAAAAATGTTGGTTGTGTTTGTATAATTTATAAAATTTAAATGGGAATTTTTTGACATTAAATATGGCATTTAAAAGGATTAAAAGAAAAGGTTTTTAGAAAAATGGGCTAGCCGGACTCGAACCCGCGTCGAGCCGGCCACACACACTTGCACACGCGCACTTAACCACTGACCAGGGCATGTTGCCGTGTCCAGTTGGTTCGCGTTTGAGTTTTAATTAGCAAACCCAAACACCATTCGTCCCCAATTGAACCCGAAAACCCTAGGTCTCCAATTGGCTCGGTTTGCCTTTGATTCGAACCCGAATTTATGGGGCTTTTGATCGTGGATTTGAGACGAGTTGATTGACACAAAATTTACCTTTAATGGTTGCGCAATGAGAGAGAACGACTCGACGAAACCGCGACGTGTTCTTCGGCTAAGATGGAGATCACATAGGTGTTTTGCGATGGAATTGAGGGTCTGTGAAGTTTGAGGTGAGTGTCGTTAACGATCTTAAGCTTCTATTTATAAGTAAATTTGGACAGTAATGGCTAGAACAATTAAATGATTGGTAATGGGTTAGCGGTTACGAATTTGGTATTGAAATGCTCATAAAAATCCAATTAAACGCTGGTAGTGGGTCGATTAGGTGTTCTCAACGTATAGTCGTTATTCGATTTGCACGAAAATATCTCAGTTGCTGGTTTGGGATTGAAGCTTGAAAACCGGTGTGTGCGGGTTTCGAACATGAGATTGGTTTAGGGAAAAAGGAATTTAGGAAATGGGAGAACAGGTCCTTCAAGTTTAGGTGGTTAACATTTTATGTAAGAACTTTAGAAATTAAGTTTCAGAATTTACCATTTAGACCCTGGACTCTTTATAGAACATAAATTTATTAAATCTTTTAATTTTTATAAAATCTAATAAATTATTATGTTATAATTAAATGTTATAAATAAAAATGTAATTTACTAAATAGAATTAATTTTTATTTTTGATTAAAATACCTAAACCCTAATTTTTATAGAATTTATAATTTAACTTTTTGTAAGTTGTTTATATATAAATATATGTGTATATATATATAGGTTTAGAAATAACTTATCATATATATATATATTTATTTAATAGAATAGTAACAATTATTTATATAATTCCTTATATAAATATTTATTTTTTTTGCAATAATTGTACTTAAAGTATGCATGCATGAACACTCATGAAATATATTGGATAAATAAGATAGTTCATGGAAATGGATAGATGTAAACCACATAATAATGAAGTTACCGGTGCCGAAAAAGTAAAAATATAGGCTGGAATTTCCTAGGGATTACACTCAGTGGCTTGACCTAGACTAAGTATATTACTCCTTAACTTTGGAATGAAATACACATTAGTCAATAGCCTTTGCTCATTATTGTTGCAGTCTAGAATCACAGATCCTTTTCCTTCAATCTCTACACAAGACCCATCCCCAAATCTTACATTGCCACCTACCTTTCTATCAAGACTTGCAAAAACAGGTTGTATCCTAGTCGTGTGATTTGAAGCACCATTATCCAAGTACCAAACATGGCCCTCATTGTCATATGGGGCATACCTTTCTGGTACTACTTTGTGCTCATTCAGAAATACCACCTCCTTCTAGTCTTCCACCCTTACAGTCATCATCAAGTGAGGCTGGGCTGGTTCATAATCATCTACTGTGTGGTTTGCCTCTTGGTCATGATTCTTGCTTGGACATCATATACATCACATTTAAAGCATTTAATCTTTGATTGATCTTTTTCTTGACTGCCATTCTATTTATTGCTCTTGTTTTGATCAGAATCAGAGTTTCTTCCCTTCCAACTGGATTTTTCTTCCCTTTTTGACCAAGTATTCTTGCCCTTATTAGACTTCCATCTGGACTTACCCCCCCGATTCTCAGACTCCTTATACTTACTCTGCCATTCTGTGTAAGTAAGAAATAACTGATCACTCTTGGTACTACTAGACCTTGTTTTCATCCCTATCCTTTCTTCATAGGCCTTCAATCTGCCTATTGCTTCTTGTAAGTATAAAGATTCAAGGTCTACAAACTGTTCAATAGATGCAACAATTTGTAAAAATCTTTCAGGCATAGCACCAAGGAACTTATGTACAATGACAGATTCTTCATAAGGAGTTCCAAGATCTCTTGCTTTGGAAGTGATTGAGGACAACCTACCAACAAATTCATCCAGGGTCTCTTCTTCCTTCATTTTCAGACCCTGAAACTCATTCGTCAGAGTTTTTAATCGAGCCTTCTTGACCCTATCAATACCAACAAATCTGGTCTTGATGGATTCCCATACTTCACTTGCAGAATCCAGATTCGCCACTTGAAGAATCAAGTCCTCTGGTAGGGCTTGGTAAAGGTATGCTATCGTCGAGGAATTCTTCTTCGGATCAACAACTTCACCTGCGGCTGGCTCAATAGCTTCCCATAGTCCATGGACATTGAAGATTGTCTTCAATTTGATCGCCCAAATGGTGTAGTTCGTCGGTGTTAAAACTGGACATTGAAGGGGAATCGAATAATTCTCTTTAATTGTTACCAGTTGATTGGTCTGCGCCGGAGCTCCCATCGTCTTCTTTCTTCGTTGATATGGCGTTCCAAACTTTGAATCAGAATCCAGTCCTTCAGATCGTAATTCAATCGCCGATGATGTTCTCCCGTAATCGATCCGTCGATTCAGTATGTAACGAACTCAATAACCTGGCTCTGATACCAATTGAAGCAAGTATCAAGAACAAAAGTCAACCAAGAAGACTAATTGAGAAGAAGATTAAAAACTCTTATTAACAAACTCTTAACAAACTTACAAAGAAATCAAAATTAGAAAAACTAACTTTCAGAAGCCAACATGCTGACTTTTATACTCATTACAAAAACACACTAATTACAGAAAACTCCCCTAAAGATTATGGAATTACAAACAAGTCCCTCTAACACTACTGATTACATATATCAAATATAATGTATGTCTTAAAATTTTATTTTCTTCATAATTAGTATTGTTGTTTGTACAAAGTGCATATTTTTTTGGACGGTAAAGTCGGACACACTCTAAATCTACTCCTAATCTACATCACTTCTTCACGACGGGAGTATAACCCACAACCTCTTGGAGCGGGACACCATGCATCATACCTGAATACCATTGGGCCAAATGCCGTTTGGTTGACTATCATATATTTTTTTTAATAGTAAAGCCCAGACACCCGGGATCACCCTGGCAAACGGATCATCCTTCCCCCAAAGAACAGAAGCGTGGTGACCCAACCCCACACCACCTAGGAGGAACCCCACATCTGGGAAAACCCTTTGGCTCAACCTAGAACAAATTTGTCCAAAGCAAAACTCGAACTCATGACATCTCATTTGGAAAGTAATGAGGCTACCACTTAAGCAGAAGGCTCGGTGGTTGACTATTATATTTAACAACACATTTTTGTTTGTGCATGTAGTTAATAATGCATATGTGAATTAATGCTTATATATATTAATGTTCATATGCATATATTCATCAATGTATAATGCAAACATATATTAATACACATATGTATATGTTGGCTATTTTAGTGCAATTGAATTAACTTATTTGATCAAGTGAATCATAATATGCATCAAACAAGTCAGGAGGTGCGCAGTGCACACTTGTTTGAGTTTATTATGATTTTAGAAATCTAATTGGGACTTAGGGGAGAAGCCCCTAAGCAATGGGGGTTCCAAGGGGGCAACACCCCTCTTGACGGGGTCCGGGGGCAACGCCCCTGGAAGCGGGGTCCAAGGGGTGGCACCTTGGTGGGGTCCAAGGGGCAGAGCCCTTGGCTGGGGTTAAGATAAAAAATTTTATTTTGACAATTGTTGCTATGTTAAAAATTCATTAGAATTTGTTTTTCCGGATTTTCACATGGGGAATCCGGTTTATAAATTTGGAGATAAATGGCACAGTTTAATTTTAAAATTAATAACTGCCAAATGCAGTTACTGACCTAATCCCTGCAAAAAACTGATTTAGATCAATTTGGTCTTTTCTTTGGTTCATGAAATTCTCTTATACACACATATTTATTTCTTGTTTTTCAATCTAAGTTTTATCTAATTGAAGTATTCGGGTGAACCACCGAATAATTTCGATTTAAAATTATTTCACGAATCTCAGATATCCATTGTTTCAATCATAGAAATCCCCATACAATACATCAATGCACACGTGTGCTTAGCGTCATTGTTCTCCTTTGAAATTTGATTATTTTTAATATGCTAGCTTCAAAATGCCCTTTTATTGTTACTTGACATCGTCATTACTAAGAAATCTATATCAGCATAGTGAACACTAAATGCAAATTTGCGTCTTTTATCTTCTGTTTTGGATTTATCTTCTATTTTACAACATGATATTCTTATAGGCAAACCCTAGTTACTTTCTGGCTTCTTGATTCTGCGTACACAGTAAATGGTGTTTCAGAGGGGGTGCATTTGGTTTATTTAATATTTTTAAAGGAATCGGAAATCTTTTGATTGGAATTTGAAGGAATTAAATTTTGTCAAAGGAATTTGAGTTTGTTAAAGGAACTCAAAATATTTAATTGCATTTGGTTGAAAAAAATAATCATGTCTAGTTCATAAATTTGTTAAAAAAAACTGGAATGTGGAGGTGATGGTGACAACATTGGTAATGGAGACCGTGGACCAGCAGTGGTGACAACAAGGCAGTGTAGTTTTGGTGGTGACCGGTAATGGTGGCAGTTGGGATGGTGGAGGTGGTGGCGGCAGTAGTTGAAACAGTGGTGGGGCTAGTTGGTGCGGTGGTGTTGGTGGTGAAGGCGGTTGTGGTGATGATGGTGATGACCGTGGTTGGGCCGATTGTGCTAGTGGCAGGGTGATGATGACGACAATAGTATAGTGATAGTAGAAACGACCATAGTGGTGGTGGTGGTGGTCGTGGTGGAGATAAATTTGTTGACAGAAGTAGTGGTGGCTTGTCGGTGGTAGGGTGGCGACGACAGCCGCGACCGTTTATGTGACACTATTGAGGTTGTGAGATATACTATTTAATTAATTTGGTTCCTTTACTATTTACTATTTAGAAGGAATGTTGATTCCTTTACTTATAGGAATTTAAAGAAAATAATTTCGGTTCTCTTCATTTTCCAACCAAGTATAGTATCCCTTGAATTTCAATTCAAACGAATTTTACAAACCAAGCACATAAAGAATATAATTCAGATTAAGTTATTCATCTACTTAATATTGTTTCTGTAGTGAACTTGTACCATACTACTTAAGTTTTGATGAGAAGAACTAAAAAAAAATTAAGTTTTGATGTTTGTTAATAAAAGTGAAACAAAGGAAACAACTAAACTCACGACTCATTCTGATCAGTGAAATCTTGGAGAGAGAAAGGTAGAAGTTGAATATGGGAAAATGCCCATGTAGACGAAGGAGAAAGGTAGAAAGAGTATGAAGGCGGTGAAATGAAACGCGTGTCTAATACACGCGTAGAAGGCACGTGAAAAGCATTGAGGACTTGTACATACAACTTTTCAACTGGTACGATTGATCCCATGACATTGACTGTTGATTTACTATATTGTTTTAGATCCAGTAACTTTTTTTATTTTTCTTTACAATGCTAACGCACTACTCAGTCTTAGTATCGACCGTAGTCTTCTATTTTACACTTGTACATGTTTTTATAACAGAGGCACTACATTTGATTCATGGTCGATACACCCATCGAATATAATGTATGGATATATAATCATTCTTTAGGTTTTTGTCCATCAAAAATAGGTAATTCGTAGCAGGATATGTACGCACCAATAGAAATAAGATAAATTCCTCACCATCGTTGACTTTAATGACTTTGACTTATACCTCCAGATGTAGCATAAATAACCACATGGTTCTGGGTGTTTCATTGTCAAATAAACTTTTACTAAACTCACTTGTTACAGAGTGCAAATGAGAAGAATTTACACAATAAATATTAAGTTTAAAAGTGTGGTGTTTGAATTCAGGTGATGAATTTCAGCTACTCATTCCTTGTTGGTAAGTAATTCTACTTCATTGTTATCTATGAATCGCTAATGTGAACTGATCACGTAGTGTTTGTATGGTGTTTAATTATATGTTTTATGTGTGTATTGGTGTGGAACGTGTTTACTTTGAGTGTACTTGTGATTTATAGGTTGATGGATGCTAAGTACGTGATATTGATGCATTTGGGAGGAAGTGGAATGACTGAATGTGAAATTATGCAAAAGATGGAGGCTGAGTAGCAAGTTCCAGAGTCCAAAACTTTAGAGAAACATATCTCGGGCTAGGAAATAAGTTACGGGAGTCATAATATATGAAACTTTAGTGCCTCGACGATCCGGATGTGACAAAAGGAGGTTAGTTTTGCCTTGGGCGTATCATACGCCGAGCTTGAGCGTACCATACGTCGGGCAAAGTTTTCATTTGGGTGTATTACCACCGTCGGCAGAAAGATTTGGGCGTATTTGCACTTTTTTGGGCGTATGATACGCCGAGGTCCATACGCCGACAACTATGATTTTCGGGATTTTTTTGGATTTTGCTATATTTAAGCCATGGATCTTTAGGGTTTCGACATCCAAATCTTTTTGGACAAATTCCAGAGGCTAGGGGGCGATTTTTAGAGTTCGTAATCATTCGTTTCATCATTCCATTCAATATTGCAATCTCCGAACCAACGTTTGAAGATACGATGATGATGATGCGTGGCTAGGCTCTTTGCTACTTTTGGGTGCATAGTTCTTGGTGAGTGAAACATTAGATATAGATATAGTGACTTTGAATTGGATTGAGTTTTTTATCGGCATATTAAGCCATATGGATTCAACTGTTTTTGTTTGATTGATTTAAAAGATTTGTTTTTGTTTATCCATTGGTGCATTGCCATCAGTTTTTGATTTTCTTGCATTATGAACTCATTGGTTGTGTGTCTTGTTTGGCAATTATAGATTGGTAACTGTGTGTTCGAGCGAGCCTTTAAAAGCTTGTCCACTTTTATCACTTTAATAAAATATTTTACAAGATCATTTCTATGTGATTTCCTTCAAAGTTAATTAAACCTTTTGTGAATCTTTTGAACGTGAACTCCGGAAGTGATTGTTTTTTCTCTAATAGTTTTTAATCGGTAATCAAAGTTTGTTGCTTTTGCAATCGTGTTTCAATTTAAATCCAATTTTCAATTTAATAGTTAATTAATTTAAATAATCTTAACATTTTCCACCAACTCCCTACGGAGACGACCTTACTTACCCTTACTCATTAAAGGTAGCTAAGTCTTTAGTTTTACTTTTTTTTGACTGACCTACGACAACTCGATCATGAACGTTCATACAGTTTGATTTGGTTTCAGTTTTGCAACAACTGGCTTTGATTTAAAGAGTATAAAATCTTCCGTTTGACCTAATAATCGTACAATTAACACCCATAATCTCGGCTAATATAAAATAGATTATTCAAAACCAATTATACAAAATTAATTATATTATTTCAAACTTGTATCCACTAACAAGTTATAGAAAAAAAACAGTTGTTATAACTCAAATGAGTATACAATTCTATATAATCAAACACTTATTTGGTGAAGTTATGAGCAATTAAATAATTGTACAACTAAATTATACAACTATTGATCTTGTGAAATAATCCAAGTCATGATTTTGTGCTCCAATAACTTAAGTGGTGAAAATATAAATTTAAAACAAACTTCGGGTACATAATGTGACATCTAGCAAACTTCTAGTGACCAACTGTAAAATCCTTTCGCGACGAACATATAATGAAATCGGTAATTTTGTTTACGCGACGAAGGAAGACGAGACTAGGTCAAGTCCGAAACCCTAATCCACCATTTCAGTTCAATTTCTCACTCAAACAATTCAGATCTGCTATCGCACGCTGCAATTCGTTATGTGAGGATGAATTATTCACCCTAGTTGATTTGATTGATTCAATTTCATCGAGCAAGCTAAGAGTTCAAGTAACATTTTGGCGTTTGTGAGTTTTGTTCGAGTCCAACGGTGGGCGGTGACGGAGGAGAATCGGAGATGGAGTTTAGCTCAGGCGGCGGTGGTGGAAGTGGAGGAAATGACGTGGAGCTGTTGTCTAAGACGTTACAGGTGGAGCATAAGCTGTTTTACTTTGATCTCAAGGAGAATCCACGCGGACGTTACTTGAAGATATCGGAGAAGACGTCGGCGACGAGGTCCACGATAATCGTACCGTTCAACGGAATCGCTTGGTTCTTCGATATCTTCAATTACTACGTCACTTCTGACGACCAGGATATTTCCAGCAAGGAGCTCCAGCTAGATAGCAAGGCAATTACATTAAACATACTATAGATAATTAGATACTCTTTTATATAGATTGCTCAAATTGTTTCTATATACAGGAGTTGACTTTCCTAATTTGTGCAAAATTTGTTATCAATTAGGTTTTCATTTGTGTAATTAGGTTTTTGATTGATGTGTTCTTTGTTCAGGTGTTTTACTTTGATATTGGGGAGAACAGGAGGGGTCGGTTTCTGAAGGTACGCGATTGTGCTCTAAAATGTTCCATTATATGTTTGTGTGTGCCATTGGGGTTCTGCCCTGGTGGTAAAGGAGTTTTCCACATAGTGGTTTCTTCTTGAGGAGGTCCTGGGTTTGAGTCCATGCGGTTACAACCCATAAGAAAAGACATGCATGACTAGCAGGAATCACCCTGGCTGCTCCCGAAGGGAGTAGAGGTTTAAGAAAGTCGCCTTTCAAAAAAAAATATGTTTGTGTGTGTGCATAATCAATTAATCATCATGTATCGAGAACGCGAATGTACTTCTATTGAAATATAGATGTACCATGACTGGAGCAACTTGAGGGATTAGTAGCACAGTAGTAGTGAAAACTTAGAGAGGAGAAAAAGGAATGTGATTATTTTGACAAGATGGCCAGTTTTGAAAGTTTTAGTTGAAGAAGGTTTCTAAGCGCAAACTACTTATAAAAAACAAATACTTTGATAATAAGGCACTACTTTGCATAATAAGATAGGATTCTTTAGCCCCAATAGTGTAAGAAAGGTTCTTGACTATTAGTCCGACACCTAGAATACTTCTAAAATTTAGCTAATTGGGTGAGGGGAATTGTGAATCACATCATTGACAACTAACCCGAGACATTGTAGAACATATGTTGTCATTATTATTTTATTATGGGATATACTATGGTGGGAATGGTTATTTTTAATTTATGTGGGTTAGAAGGAGGGGAGCCTTTTACTTGCTCCTTGTCTGTTTGTCACAAGTTCACAGATGCGAGCGTTTGTACTACGTTTGCCTGCTTATCTAGCAAAATATAAGTGCCTTTAAATTTAGGTGTCAATTGGGGTTCTTTTGGGGGGATGTGGGATGAAGAATTTATCTATGAAACAATCTTCCGGTTTCTTCATTGAGATCGAGATTAAGGATGCTTGTATCATAGTTGTCAAAGGCGCAAGGCGTACTCAAGGCGCAAAGGATGAGCCTAGGGCCTAGGCGCAAGGCGCTTAAAAAGCGAGGGCCCGAGATAAGCAAGGCGCATAGCACAAATATACCATTTTGGGGTTTTAGACATGTTTTAGGCTAGTTGCGGGCCATTTTTGGATTGTTAAGACCAGTTTGCCCGGAGTTTGTAGAATTTTGCTAGAATTTTCAGGATTTTGCCGGAATGTCACTGGAATCCGACCGGAATCTAGCCGGAATCTCGCTCGAAGGTCGCCCGAGGGCTTGGGTTGCAGCAAGGCGCTTTTCCTGCGCCTCGCCTGAGGGCCTAGGCGCACTCCCGAAGGGCTTTTGACAACACAGGCTCGTATATCAGAAGTCTGTATCTGTAGGAAACAAATCAAACCATGATGTATGGGAACAATTTAAGGCATGCGGCATTTCCACTGAATTATTATTTTCATCAGCAATTAAAGGACAAACATTTCTGCTGATTGTTTGATTGTAGATGAAGATAGTAACTGACTATCTTTACGTACTTGAAAGCATACGTATAATATGACCTTGAAGAACTTTCTGGTGAAATGTAGTTTAGGTGACACAGAACACAGTCTTAGTTGTTTTGTACCCACTTCCCATGCCCTTGAAGTTGTGGGATGTTCTCTTAAAAAGGTCATTGCGATCCCTTTTGCGCCTAACTTGAATTAACTTTGGAGATATGTAAGGTTGTATCATTGTATCTAGCATGTTTTAACAGTCAAATTAATGTATTAACCACGTGATAGAATCATAGAAATTGTTTCTAGCATCCAAGTTAATTCGAATCTGCTTGCAATAAAATTGTTCTGAATTGCAGAAATTTTGCTTGCACAGTTGTGTGTCATGTTATTGGTATTAGATTGTAAGTTAAGCTGTTATCAGAAGTACTATATACACATGCTGTTTCACAAAAAAAGGGACACCATTTTATCTGGGAAATCTAGCCAATTGTTTTTCATGTTCGTAATGGTTTGCGGGCTCTTGGTTTCAAAGAGTAAAAAATAAATATTGGTAGCTTTGTAAACTTTCTTAGTTACTGTTGATATCAAATTGCATATAATAACTAGTAGGTTTCACCTGTAAACTAGTTACGATTTTTTTGGTTTTTTCTTGGTGATTTGATGCATGTGATCTTTTTCTGCTGTTGCCCTAATCAAGTATATCTGCAGGTATCTGAAGCTTCAGTTAGTAGAAACCGCAGTACTATAATTGTACCTGCAGGAAGCAACCGAGATGAAGGGTGGAGTGCCTTTAGAAATATCTTGGAAGAGATAAATGAAACATCTAAGCTTTTTGCCCCCAATCAGGTTCCATTTTCGAACATTTCACGTTCCATACTGTTTAAGCACCCTTGTTCTCATTTTCTCATGTTTCTGTTTCTCATTATCTGATAAACAGCAAAATTCTGAAGGTATCACCCAAGAGCGACTAGTTGGTCTATCTGATGATGTTGGTGCTGGCTTTATTGCTGGAAACAGTTCTCAGTCTGCCCCTATAGCTACATCTGACTTGAACTTAGGAGATAGGACAACCACATTTGACTTGCCGCCTTCATCTTCTGATGAAAGTGGTGGTTTTGGGGTCTCCAAAGTGATCAGGGCTGATCAGAAGAGGTTCTTCTTTGATCTTGGAAGCAACAACCGGGGCCATTACTTGAGAATATCTGAGGTAAAGAGTTTTTCATTGACCGCTTTTAGTTTCTTTTGAGGGTAATAATGCAGTATAGCTTCCTGTTAATGATTAGTCTCCACCATCACGTCATATGAAAAGAAGATGACCAGTTTTTGACTCTTATGCAACTAAGAATTGATATCTAGTACGAGAGGGTCCTAACTTTGTGAACGAAGAAAATATTTTATACAAGAGAATCCTATGATTGGATAAAACTTCTGAAAAGAATTCGACCGTTCTATTTTGGGTTGTTCTGAGATGCAAATATGCAATATTCTTTTTACAAAGATTTCATTTGAAGTTTACCTATTTGCCCCTTAGTGTTATAAGATTTTTGTAAGATTGATTGCTGGATAAAAAGTGTTTTTCTTTTTAAGTTGTAATGTTTTTATCATCATTATTTTGTGTTGCTATTTGCCCATCAGTATCAGTTTGTATACATATCGCTATCTTTTAGTACCAAAAGTTAGGTAATCGTTTTTTTGGGTTGTGCACATCAGAACATGTGCATATAAAAAGTGATCGGTTGAAAACCCTAAATTCATAGGTAATTTTGTACCATACGCATAATACCCGCGAGTTGAAAAGTTTTCCCAACCTGTCCCATTGTCAGATCTGGTCCACAAATTTTCTAAGTTTGTCTTCTAGGATCACTCTTAGTGTTTGGTTATTAGCTAATAACTTCTGATAAACTTCCTCAAAATTGATGACATGTTTTTCATTAATTTGTCTTCCCGTTGGCCAAACAACCGAACCCTAAAGCTGAACTGTGTGGATCAAGAATCTTCTTTTGCTTTGATATGTAAATCACAATACGTCCGGTCAAAATATGTTCAGGTTGAAATGGATCATCTTCTAGTATAAGGTCGAATTGACCCGCAAATCCTTTTTGTCCCCATTTTTTTTTAAATTTTGATATATATAATTAATGCATTAGTAATAATTATAAAACAATACTAACACAACAATAACCTAGTCTTTTGAATAAGATTAATTTAAAGAAGTGGATGATCATGGATTGTGAACGGCAAATGCAGGTTGCAGGATCTGATAGGTCATCCATCATTCTCCCATTATCTGGACTGAAGCAGTTTCACGAGATGGTCGGGCACTTTGTGGAGGTAACCAAAGATCGCATCGAAGGGATGACTGGAGCAAACGTGCGAAACGTGGACCCCCCTCAAAGATAGTCGTGGCTTTGACTTTGACTATGACTATCCAAGCTGAAAAAAAAACGGTAACCTGCTTTCATTCTGTGTATAGACCAGCCGTGTGCGTGCGTGCCTGCCAAGGGTTTAAATTTCTTATCTTTTCTTTATCTTTCATTGAAATTTGAATAATCCTGGTGATGCTAAGCTTGATTCCTGATACCCCACAAGGAAATAACCAACAGAATAAGCAAGCAAAGCTAGCTAGCTATCTATTTTTTTTTTAACTTTATTATATTGTGAAAGATTTTATTAGTGTTTGTTGGCCTGAATGGGAATTTGGATCATATTGTGTTTTTTGGCCATTTATTTGCTTTTGTTCATATAATTAGGTCATATATCGCGTATAGTGTTTGTTGAAGTCCTATTCTCGTGGAGATGGTATACGATGGTCGGGTAATTTTTATGTTTTTATAAATAATTAATGTATTTATACGTGATAACATAAATTTGATATATATATTTAAGATGATTAATATTTTATTTACCAAATTATTCCTTTCTTCGTCCTCTCATCCTTGTACCTTTTTCATTAGTTATAATGATTAACATTAGACTTAAAAACGATATGATTAGCATAACTACAAGAGCCTAACATATATCACAAATCTTTTTAGTTGGTAAATCAAGATCAAATAAGAACTTAAACGTTTGTAAAATTGTAAATAACTAATTAAATTTGATATTCGACGTAGTATGTAAGTAGTCAATTCATAAAGTTCACACTTTTGTATAGCTTCAATCATGTGAATTAACTGACTTACGTTTACGTCGAATATCATACTTATTGATATGATAATATCGTATCGTCATCTATTTTGTGAACAAAAAGCAAAAAATATTTGATTTGTGATGGAGGGATGATTACAAATTTACAAGAAGAGGACATATATTCCTCATTTGTAGCGACTTGTCTAACAATATTACCTACAATAGTATTCCACAATGGCCACTATCTTTTGATCAAGGGATGATGACAGCAAGATCCTATTACAATTTTTTAATCTGGCCATACAAAAATTGAAAAATTAATTAATTACATACAAAAAAGTTAAATCTAAACGTAGCCCGGTGGTTTGGGCATATTTGCCACAATGCCGCAAAGTTGTGTGGTTTCCGGCAGACTGTACTCATCTCTAAGCGAACGCTCTGGCGAGAGTACGCTGACGTACAACTGCTGTCCCAAGTAAAACCGCTCCCACATCTCCGATCTCAAGCTCCACATTCCGGCGTTATCAAGGGTGAGCATGACCGCCGCCCAACACCCCGGGAACACCGCCACATTGTGACGGCTAATCGCGTCTTCGAGGTTGTAGTTCTTCCTCTTTTCCGGGCTCCACTTTCCGGGCTCTATTGCCACCGCGAAGAACGAGTATCCGTCCAAATGGTAAGTCTGAATGGTGTTCTCGCGGTTCTCAAATATGATCTCCACGAAGTTACGGTATGTCGCGTTCAAGACGTTTGGGGCGATCTTTACGTTCTTTTCGATATCGGCTGGTGGCTCGTCGGAGATGACGTCATATTTGAACTCTTTGTCGGCCACACCATAGTACTCGGAGAGTTTGAGAGGAGTCTTGGGGTCAATGTGGGAGACACCGTTGAGAGCGAACCTTAGCTTGCCATCGATGTAGTTCCGACTATTGACTAGCTTGATGGTGCGGGTGATGTTAATCTTACCATAGTGGTAAGACCCTTGTGGGTTGGGACGAGCTGCACTTGCGGTCAAGTTCCATCTGAATGATCTGAACTGGTTTATTGACCATGCGATTCCGGCGGTTTTCACTGGCGGAGGAGGTGGGAGCTCTTGTGATGGAGGGGCGTTGCTTCCTGCGTAGCGGATAGTGGCCACGGTGGAATGCGGCTGCTTGGTGAACCTGCTCGACACGACTAGGTAATAATCCTTTGGTGGTTGATCAGCGGTTACCAAAACCGACATACACTGACCGACGTGAAGGTCCATTGACATGTAGTCGTTTTGCATAAGGTGAGATCCTTCGACCTCAACCAGCTTCATGTCATGGCCCTGGAACCTGAAATTAACCGAAGTCCTCATCCCGGCGTTACAAAACCTAAACCTGTATGTCTTTCCAGCCTCGAAGGTCCATGATGGTTCAACCGGTGCACCAACCTGAGCCGACTTGCCGTTGATGTGAATCCCATCAGGACGACCGATAGAATTCCCGCCATCAAGGAGGTTCCTCATTGCCTTATGACCCTTGTTAAACCAGTCTCCAACAAAAACCGCAAACTCATCAGCCGGGTTATCGAATGGGACCGGGATCAAGGGTCGACTATGCACTTGGATGATTCCAACTCCACCGGCTGCCTTATGCAAGGCGGTGGTGGGGAAATAGTAATAACTACCAATTTGATCCTTCACTTGGAACTTATACGTAAAGTTGGTGCCAGGCTGGATGGGACACATAGTCCCAGGTGTCCCATCCACCCATGAATTTTTTCGGTGTTGAACACCATTCCACGTCAAAAGAAAGGGCTCGTCAAGTTGATTAAAAACATTGACGACAATATTATTATTACTTGTGCAATTAATCACGGGCCCAGGGAATTTACCGTCGATCAGAATAACCTGTTGTGGGACCCCCAACGGCGACATCGTTCCATATGTGACTTTCCACTCGAAAAAGTGATAAGGATCTTCCGCCTTCGCTAGTATTATCGAGACATATAATAACACAGCGAAAAAACCAAACTTTTGGGTGTCCATGTTACAATCCCGGAGACACCCAGAGTATATATGTGTGTGTATATATATATATATTCGTGTTCGAGTACATATATTTAAGAAACAAGAAAGATATACGAAAATACAAGTTTTATTTATTTATTTATTTTTGTTAAACTACCGGGAAGAAGAAGATTTACTTCTTCCAGGTGCTACCAGGGATTGTCATTAAGGTATGAAGGTTGGTTTCATTTTTATACTTCCAAAGACCGTTATTATCGTTTGGCTCTTCATGTTTTTCTCCACAAATTCCTTTTGTGTTCTTTCCTTATTTCACTCCTTGTAAAAATTCCTTGAATCATGTGGTGCTTAAACATTTGTTTCTAATTTTAGACCTTGTATTAAGGATTCATTATCTTTTGGGGTATCATAGAAGAAGATGAAGCAATTCCATTCAAATCATACGATCCTTATTCTCCTTCATTAAGATCGTTTAAGTAGGCTTGAGAGTTAACCGACTCACCAACTTAACTAACTGGTAAGTTGGCCGAGTGTCGCATAAAAACCGCGGACTAACATGATGAGATTTATGATCATTTTAAGCATATGGAAAGATTTGGATTAATGAGGTGAAACAGTATCAGTCCGATTCACTCTTTCAATATTCATTGTCTAGAAATACATGATATAATATGATATGATATGATATGATACGATAAAAAGCTAATCCAAAAGTTCGACAAACTCGTACACGGATCAACTAGATATAGATAAAAGGAGTACAAGTTTATCCAAGTGTAGACAACTTATTGAATTGTATAGTTGTACAATTTTCATATATTTTTTTAACAATCAAACTCTATAGTTATTTTATAGAAAATAAGATACAAACAAACAAACTTACCCAATAAAATCTCACTTTATAATAGGGTCTGGGGAGTGTCAGATGAGGGCAAACCTTACTCTATCCCAAGAGATAAAGAGGCTGCTACCAGAGAGACCGTCGGTTTAAAAGAAACCCGCGATATATATGAATGAGTTTTTTTTTAAACACTCAATCCTTATACATTTGTTGTTTAATATCACAACATAATGGTGCAATGAAGGATAAAGTTTCAAATATTGTTATTCCTTTGACCTTATTGATTTTGACCTTTTCCAATTATTTTATAACCTTATAAAATAATATCCCACTTATTCATAACTTAGAGTTAAACACCCAAATACGTGATATAAGAGTAGTCTTTCTCCATAGTAACATGCAGATACATTTTATTACATTAAAAAATACCTTTGACTTTGAAAAGGAAGACTATTTTTAAATAAAATTTCATGTCTTTAGTTATTTACAATAATAATATTTGGTAATACATAAAGGCTACTTAATTTTGGAGATTAGTGTCGATGTGAGACTAGCCCATTTGGTATAGGCTCTTGTTTTTTAGATGTGATGTGAGGTCCTATGTTCAAACCCATGCATGGGGTGAATTATTTGGTATAATTTAAAAGTAGGAGTATGGTAGATTTGCCATTCGATTTTTTTTTGAGATTAGTGGGATTTAGTTAAGAACTCATACTAACCTCTTTATTTTCTTATTGAATCTTGAAAACCCAACTTCAATTTCATGTCATAAATTGTTCATTCATGTAAAATCTCACTCTATAGCAGGTCTGGAAAGTGTCAGATGAGGGCAAGTCTTACTCCTATTACAAAAGATAAGAGTAGTCTTTCTCCATAGTAACATTAAAAAAAATACCTTTGACTTTGAAAAGTAAGACTCTTTTTAAATAAAATTTCATGTCTTTAGTTATTTACAATAATAATAATTGGTAATACAGAAAAGCTACTTAATTTTGGAGATTAGTGTTGATGTTAGACTAGCTTACTTGGTAGAGGCTCTTGTCTCTTAGATGAGAGGTCCTAGGTTCAAACTCAGGCATATGGTAAATTATTTGGTGTAATTTAAGAGTAGAAGTATGGTAGATTTGTCGTTCATTTTTTTTTTGAGATTAGTGGGATTTAGTTAAGAACTCATACTAACCTCTTGATTTTCTTATTGAAACTTGAAAACCCAACTTCAATTTCGTGTTATAAATTGTTCATTCATTTTTTATTTTATTATTATTTTTCTTGTATTTCAAGATTTTGATTGTAATTAGTGATGAAGAAACATTTGAATCCCACAAGGCACTAAAAAAGAATTTTCAATGTGAAGTGTGGGGGTTAGGTTTACCAATCTTAGTGGTTTGGTAGCATATAATATAAATATTTCATATTTTTAAGATAATATTGTATAACAATTGTTTTGTTATATCTAATTAAGTTTTTTTACATTATACTCATAATCAATTAGAGTGTATGTGAAAGAGGTATCCTACATTCTCACTTGATTGTATATTTATATTATTTACTAGGTCATAGATCCGTGTATTACACGGACTGTATAATGGAAAAATAAAAGTATAATAATGTATACAAAGATTTACAATAACATGTATAATAAAATTATATAATCTATACTATACAATAAATAAAGATTTTTGAAGGACACTTGACACTTTTCTATGCATTCTCATCCTTTTTTTCTCACTTCTCTCTCCGTTAATTATACAAAATTTTCTTTAATTGTTTTTTATAATTTTTTATTTCCCGCTTCTCTCTCCTATTAAATAATAATGATTTTCTATAATTCTTTTTATAAAACATTTTTAAAAAATAACTATATAAGGTTTTTAAAATTTGTATTAAAAATTTTATAATATGCCATAAATATGTAATATGTAAATTTTTATTACATTGTATTTATTCAACCCGTGTAATACACGGGATTTCTAACATAGTTCTATAATGTATAAAAAGTTTACATAATTGAAGTAGAGTAATCATTGAACAAAAAAATCTAAAAAAAAGAATCCTAATACATCCTCAAATGATCAAACAATATGCTTTATCCTCTGCGATTCAAAATATTTGTAAGATCAATTGTTCAAGTTTGTTGCGAGTTACTTGAGGGCATGGTGTTAATTACATTATATGGGGAAAATTATAACAAAGAAAGAAATAGACTCTGATTGTCAGGGCCTTTAAGTGCACTCGCCAAAAGTTGTTTCTCAGCATCAACCATTGAAATTTTTCCCCAATCTACCTGCACAAAAGATCAACCAATTTCATTTATTGAACCAATTTCATTTATTGACAACTGATATTAAAGAATTTTTCATACTTTATAATTAATCTTTTTGTTTATTGCACACAACTACAACATATACATAATATGTATGTATGTATATATAAACATACACAAAAGTCCTGCTATAATATAAGTATGGACCTTATCACTGCGAATTTCCTGATTTTGGAAGTAACGGCTAGAATGGATTGGTTTGACTTTGGATACATGAATATAGATTGAAAATCTACCTTTACGCTGAAAATGTTCTAAAATTATGGAACATGGAAAACCAGACCACATACCGCACACCAAAATTGGGAATATTGCACCTTTGGTTGTAGACATGACTGAAGTGGAACAGTCAATGTCAACTGAGGATTCTGTTGTTTCTGCTCAAACTTATGCTAAGCGGGTAGCTGCACCATTAACAAACACTTTTGGGTGAGCTTCACAAAATTAGGTAATAAAATGATCAGCAAATCAATATAAAGAAACATTAATACTGATCAGAACCGCTAGATTTAATTGGAAACTACTTCTCAATGATAAATTGCAAAGCCTCTTACCATCCTAAACTTGGCAAGTTTAACATCTTTGTCATCAAATTTGGAAACTTCAGCCCCACTAAATTTCCAGACCCATTTGCAACTTTTGGGGGAATCCGGAATCTTGAACTCTGTAGTAGAATTATGACCATCTTTCACTGCAATTTCACCCCTGTGCCCCTGGCTATACCCAACACCACAAGCTCTCTTATACTCTGTTGACTTAATTTTGGAATAGCAATCAAGGAAAGAAAAGCTGGCAGAAATTTACTCAAAATTGATTCAATGTTTTATTTTTGGTTTGATATTTATTTGCTTTATTTTAGGGGAATTATTTTTAGAAGTAATCTGTTTTGATTTAGCTTAGGGGTTAAGCTAGGTTTAGTCTATTTATATCGAGTCTTTGTTTAGTTTTAAAGTGTCGAATTTTGTGAGTCTTTTTTATAAAGTCGAAACACAAATTTTGGTTTCAATCTGTGTTTTTTCTTTTGTTCTTGCTGCTCCTGTGCCTTTATACTCCTTTCCAGATCCCACAACCTTCGCCAGATCAAAGAACTCTACAGGCAACAAAAAAAATATTTTCCTGTCCATCATCAACTATTTAAGAATTTAAATCATCACCACATTAAGAATATTAGCAATCCATCTTATTCTACATCTAGGCAAACCGAAATGGATCCGATATCAAAAGATAGAGGTCAAAAGCCACATCAGATAAAATCAATAAACATTGCTCGAATTTAAATAAACATCTAAACGTTTCTCTCAAATTGTCATCATCAATAGGCAAAATCCAAGCAAAAATCAGTGAAAAAAATATTAAATCTAAACTTGAACTCTTTCATATTCCAGAAACACCCACAAAGCCAAACATCAAATAAAGAGCACAAGAATTGATAAGGGGAACCTCTTACCAAAGAAACCCCATAAATAAAATCTATTTTTTAATCGCAATAATCAGTGTTCCAACTCCTTTGCATTTTATCTCAATTTCACTAAAATTAACTTCTTAGTGAGACCCAGATCGGCTTCTGGCGATTTAACCGTAAATCTCCGATCATCCATTCATTTTTCACAAAACGTCAAAACCCATATTGAAAATGATGAAATATTCCTAATTGGTTTGTATTTGGTGAAAACAAATTCTTTCGTTCATTTATTTCTTTTCCCATTCAATTTTAAACAAACACCACAAACACAAAACAGATTCCAAATTGTCAAAGAAAAGAAAATCAAAAGGAAAAACACTTACAACGGAAGACGAAAGCAGTCGATAAGATCGAGAAGGAGAGTACTGAAAGGAGGCGCTGGAAAATTTAGGGCTAGGAATAAAAAACTGATCGGATATTAAGTTTTTGAGTAAACTGTCATTTTCGTCCCTGTGGTTTGGTCAAAATTGTCACTTTCATCCAATAGTTTGTTTTTTTGTATCTGGGTCCTCGTGGTTTTAAAATATTGCCATTTTCATCCTCGTGGTTTTAAAATATTGCCACTTTCATCCAGTCAGCTAACACCGTCCGTTTTTCTCAATTAAATGAGGGGTATTTCAGTCCTTTTACATATTTTTTTTATTTCTTCATCTTTTTTACTCTCACTTTTTAATCATAGAAACAAGCGACGGAGGTGTTCCAGTGGTGCTCGTCGGAAACTGGTCAGGAAAAGAGGAAGAAGGCCAGCAGGTGGATGATTAAATTAGAGGTTAAATTAGGGATGATTAAAAAGTGAGAGTAAAAAAGATGAAAAAATAAAACAAATAAGTAAAAGGACTGAAATACCCCTCATTTAACTGAGAAAAACGGACGGTGTTAGCTGACTGGATGAAAGTGGCAATATTTTAAAACCACGAGGATGAAAATGGCAATATTTTAAAACCATGAGGACCCAGATACAAAAAAACAAACTATTGGATGAAAGTGGCAATTTTGACCAAACCACAGGGACGAAAATGGCAGTTTACTCTAAGTTTTTATTAAGATCCGACAAAACGATAATGGGGCGGGTTTGACCCGCGTGTCTTTGTTAAACACAAATGGGAGGGAAAAGTTTTGAGAGAGTGAAGGAGGTGATACCAAGTGACAATATTTGTAACCATTTATTATGTCAAGGATTTACTATTACTATTTTTTTCTCATTCATGTCAATCAAACAATTTTTATTAAACTATTAATATATTTACAAATCAAAATAGTAATTATCGTTATTTTGTTCTGATATAAAAAGTCCTGATTTCAAATATTTTTTGATTTCAGAACTACATTAGATGTGGTAAAATAGACAGGCAAATGTTAAAACTATACGTTTCATGAAGTTAAAACTTAAAACAAACTATCCGCCTTTTTTATATTTTTATTAATAAATACATACCCCTCACTCCTACTTGTCATACCTTCTTCCTGAAAAAATAACTTTTAAACTTGTCATTTTACCTCATTTGAAAAATCATTATTTCTAAAACCGTTCTTTTAAGTTTAAAAACACTTTCTATAAAATAAAATGTATACTCCTCCCCCCTCCTACTTGTCGTACCCCCCTCATTTTACCCAATTCGAATAATCATTATTTATAAAACCGTTTTTTTATGTTTAAAAACTTACTATAAAATAAAAACGGGTTAGTTCATACATATCCCTACTCCTACTTGTCGCACCCCCTTGAAAAAATAACTTTTAAACTTGTCATTTTACTTCATTCAAAAAATTATTATTTCTAAAACCGTTCTTTTAAGTTTAAAAATACGTTCTATAAAATAAAACCTATACCCCTTGAAAAAATAACTTTTAACCAACAATGACTAATTAACAAAAAGGACAAAAGTAAAAAAAAAACAAAAAATAAAAAAAGTTTAAATTGTATTTATTTAAAAACTTAGAGGGGGTGCAACAAGTAAAAAAAAAAAAATGAAAACGGGTATGTATAGCACGACCCTTAATAAATTAGTTTATGTGATTATTTTTTAATTTATTAAAAACTATGAGAAATATAAAAAATAATCATTTTATTTCAAATCAAATAAACTATTTATTTTAAATACAAAATAAATAAAATAAAGTCTCCGCATGTTAATTTAATGTATTTTAGACATTTTAATAAAAACATAATACACGGATGTGTTCAGTTCTTTTTTTCGATATTCCGGTATAAATTTTGTTAAAAATGAAATTGTATTTGAAATGTGGTCTTTTTTTTGTTATCGTACCGGTATCGTGATTAATGGAACCGTTACCGACCGAACAACATTGGTACCGGTATCAGTATTCGATGTAACATATTTTGTTTATTTTCAAATATAATATTTTATAAAATTCCGAATATACCGTTGCATCACGCTTATTTTTATCTACATTTCAATATAAATTAAATTTAAAACCGAACAGCCGCAACGCATACCTAACTAACTAAAACTAGATCGACCGAACAACATCGGTACCAATATTCGATAAATGTAAAACACGTGTTTGTTTCGCCGTTTAAGTCGTAAATTTCTTCCACGATTTAGAGCCACCGTCGCAGCTCACGAACTGGGTTTACGTAAAGGTTTTAGTTCTATTTTATAAAGTTCCAATGACGTTAAAACTAACCTAATTACGCTGTCAGATTAAACATGAAATTAAATTTAACCTATTTACGCCTTATATGGTCTTACAAAAAGGTTATCATCTAGTTAGGGGTCGTTTGGTTCAAAGAATTTTTATGATGGAATTGGAATGTTTCAGTGGAAATGGAATTAATTCCAATGAAATTTTCTAAAGCGTTTGGTTGGTAAATTTAAGAAATGAATTTGAATGTTAAAAAAGTTAAAATTACAAAATTACCTTTTTAAAAAACCCTATTATTATTCATCATGTCCATTTACATTTACATCGATCGCTCAAGCCATAGATTGAAGATGACGATGGAGAACTTCAAATAGTAGACCTATTAGAGATTTCTAATCGATCATTTGATTCAATAATAAGATGAACGATGGCGGGAGTGAAATTGACATGCACCACTTCAGATCACAAATCGATTGTGGTTTTTAATTGCAAGGAATGGAGATGAACATAGAAGATGATATGAACTTCACCTTCCAAATCACTATTTTCTGGTTAAAGCAGCTCGACCGGAACTTTGAAGAAATCACAGATTTTTCTATTTTGGTGCTATGAACTGTTTTCTGGTTCGATTTCTATTTCGGTTGATTTTTGTTTTTGATCGACTGGAACTGGAAGAAAATACATTTTTTTAATTTTGATTTTGATTCCGATTTACATTTATATATTGGTTTTGATATTTCAATGCCATCGATTTTAATTTCGTTATTCACCATCCATTCAGGTTTTAGAATCAAGAATTATGTTTATGGAGTTTGATAATTCAATAGCATCGATTTATGTTTCATACTTTCATAATCAAGAATGGTGTTTATGGGTTTTGGTATTTCAATAAGAAAATATCATGGAATTTGGCTTTGATTTCCGATTACAGTTTCACATTCAAGAATGGAGTTTATGGATTTTGATTTTGGTAAATTGATTATTGGTTCTTCAGTCGTTGGTTCGTTTTTTAGAAGGGTATCTCGGTAAAATTTATAAATTTCATGGAAATGTTTTAATTTCCATGAGCTATGTGAAGAATTTCAACTTTCCGAAGGATGAGTGAATTTATTGAAATTAATTTCAATTCCATTTCCTTAGTCAACTAAACACGTTTTTTAAAGGAATTAATTCCAATTCCAATTCAAATTCAAGGGACGTTAGTGTTTGTATTCACTCTATCATACATGCGTTCATTCGTTTCATTTATTCTTTTTCTTGTTTCATTATAATAGTTAGGTAAATAAATATTATCGCACGTTTATTTGAACTTAAAATATTAATTTTCAAACCATCTTATTTCACAATAACCTTCAAAACTTTACTATAACTAAGTCATATTATATTTACAATGCAATTACATGTTCTAGATTTCAGAACGAATGTTCATAATATTTTTCTTAGGATGACATGTTTGTTTGAAATGTTAATGTTTTTTAAAAATTTATAGTTATTTATTAAGGAACATATATCACTTATTTTAAAACCTAATCACATATATACCTAACCCAAAACTTAAATTAAATATATCATCTTATTTTAAAGGATGAATTACATATATCATCTTATTTTAAAACCTAATTACATATATATACTCAACCTTAAACTTAAATTATATATATCCTCTTCTGATTCTCGAACTAGTGATACGACATCTGATTCAAACATAACTGGTGATTCAATAGGAGATTATTACCTAACCGGCAAACGGCGATTTCGATTCCATCGATCCTAAGTACAACGGCCGATTCCAAGTTGACTGATTCCAGCGATACGACATTCTGATCCAAGTCGGCTGATTCCAACAGGTGCGTTTTTTTGCGATTTCAACATCCAAACAAGTTGGCTAATCCAGGTTATCAAGTTTATATTGTTTTGAATGTTTTACGATTCCAATATCCAACATCAAAACTTTAGCACTTGTTTTGTACATTTTGGTGATTGTCAAAAGAAAAAGAAAGTAAAAAAACGATAATGAAGGCAAAAAAACTAAGAAAGGATAGAAGTAAAAACGAAAAAAGGCAAAAAAAAAATGAAATAAGAAGTAAAAACCGAAAAACGGTAAAAAAAAGCTAGTTAAAATGGTAAATTTGAAAATTTTAAGTTTTAGTAAAAAACGGGTAAAATAGTCATTGTATAATGTACTTTTAATAAAATAAATTTAAATGAGTATATTTTATATTTTTAGTTTTAAGGAAGGGAATATATGTGATTTATATTTTGCCAAGGGCTGCTGCCATTCTCTCTCGAAGACGACTCTCAAACCGACCCTCTCTTCTTCGCATTCGCTCTGATACCAATTGTTGGTTCAGTCCCCACAAACACACAAAGAAAACTCACGTAAAGGGAGATTATGTTTACTGCTTCAAAGTCTATGTTGATTCATTGCCAAAATTACATTTAAATAAGAGAAAATAACCTAAGCACTACCTTCTACATGAAGAGAAACAAAGAAAAATGCCCTACAAATTAGAAAAACAACATGATTCAAGACCCACTACTTTAACTTAATAAACACATAATAAACATGTGATTAATTAACTAAAATTCTGCAACCCGTTTGACCCGTGAATCTCCAATTATCGTAGCCGATGACCCAGTTTAGAACCCGTCAAGATTAAACCCTACAATGATCTGAATAGAAACTAATTTGCTGTTAAATGCTTTATCGTTTCTTGGCTCCAACAAGAAGTGAGCAAAATTGCCTTAATCACCTAAATTTGAGCTTTAGGAAGTATGGCATCTCCAGCAAGTCTATTGTGATCCCTTTTGCACATACCTTAAATTAACTTGGGAGTTATATGAGGTATTATCATCATATTTAGCACGTAGTAACATTCACCTTAATGTCTTTAACCTGCTTGCAATAAAATTATCAATTTGTTATGAATTGTGGAAATTTTGCTTGCACATGTTTTTGGTATTAAATTGTAACCGATTATTTATTTATTTTTCATGTTCGTAATGGTTGTGGGTTATTGGTTTCAAAGGGTACAAAATAAATAAAGGTAGCATTTTTAAACTGATGATGTCAATTTGGATATAATAACTAGTAGGTTCCACATGTAAACAAGTTATGACTTTTTTAGTTGTCTTGCTGACATGATGCATTGTGACTGTATCTGAAACCGCAGTACGTACTATAATAGTACCTGCAGGATGAAACAAGAGACCAAGAAATTTGTAACAGATAACAACCAATTTGAAGAGAAATGGGAAGAAACTTTATTGAATGAAGTTTTGGAAAGATTACAAAAGTCAAACTCTTACTAACTACAAAGTTACAAAACAAACCTACACATCCAAGCGTCTCCAAGCAGATTTCCTAACCCAAGCAAAAACCTCATCTCACCAAATTTTACTCTTGCCAAGGCTTTGGTTAGAATATCAGCTCTATGTATATCACCACTAACGAAATCAACACGAATTTGATTTTGTTCAATACACTCACGTATGAAATGATAACGAGTGTTAATATGTTTACTTCTCCTATGAAAAGCAGGGTTCTTCGTCAATTGAATTGCAGACTTATTATCCACATACAAAACCACTATTTCTTGCTTCTTTTCCTGTGATTTCTTCAAGTAGTCCATGTAACCAAATAGCTTGACAGGCTGCCGAGGTTGCAACCATAAATTCTGCCTCATACGAAGATAGAGCCACTGTTAATTGCTTATGAGAATTCCAAGAAATTAACGAACCATTGTAGTAAAATACATTCCCAGATGTGCTTTTCTCATCACCACTATCAGTTAAGTGATTACTATCACTATAACCTACAAGTCCTCCACCTTCAGAACTTCTGTACTTGATACCATAATGCATTGTTCCTTTAACATACCTAATTAAGTGCTTGACTGCTTTCAAATGTGCTTCTTTTGGACTTTGCATGAACCTACTAACATATCCAACAACAAAAATCAAATCTGGCCGGGTCTGAGTTAGATACCTCAATGAATCAACTAATCTCCTATACTCAGTATGGTTCACCTTCATCTTTGTACAACTTTAGACCAGGTTCCATGGGAATATTGGTTTCATTACACTCTTCCAATCCTTCCATTTGAACCACTTTCTTTGCACACGCAGACTGTTTAACACAGATATACCATCCTTGTTTTGAGCAACCTCTATACCCAAATAATAGCATAGTAACCCCAGATCAGTCATTTCAAATGTTGACTTCATCTGCAGTTTAAACTCTTTCACTTCTTGTTCGATACTTCCAATCACCAGTAAGTCATCCGTATACACTCCCAAAATCAAAAGTGAAATGATTTTAGCTTTCACATACATTGCTTGTTCATGTTGGCATCTTTTAAAATGCAATTACTTTAACACCTCATCCAGACCAGTGTTCCAAGCTCTAGGGGCCTGTCTAAGACCATAAAGGGCCTTGAACAACTTGTACACTTTAAATTCTACACCCTTTTTCACATAGCCTTCAGTCTGTTGTACATGCACATTCTCTTTAAGCTCTCCATGAAGAAATGCTGCCTTCACATCCAAATGAAACACCCTCCAACCCATTTTGGCTGATAATGCAAGAATCAAACGGATTGTACTACCGGTGCAAATGCATCTTCAAAATCAATTCCTTGTTGCTGCACATATCCCTTAGCAACCAAACGAGCTTTATGCTTTGTGACAACCCCTGTAACATCCCTTTTCAACTTGTAAACCCATTTTAAACCAATTGGATTACACTTTAATGGTGCATCTGTGAGGATCCAAGTCTTATTCCTTTCTATTACTTGATTTCTTCATCCATGGCCTGCTCCCAGACCTTCTCCTTTATAGCTTCTTGAAAGCCAGAAGGTTCTCTTTCTTGTGCATGTAACAACTCTACATTCTCTATCTCTTGTTGTCTAGTTGACACATATTGAACTCTTCCTTCTAACACATAGTCATTCAACCTTGGTGGCAGAGTTGAATTCCTGCTTTATCTTCTCACAGATTGGTTAGCTTCTGTATTTTCAGGAACATTATCGATCACCTGGATTTGTACCGTCAGTAGACTCATCATTACGAGTCTGCACATTATCATCAATGTCTTCATGAGATACTTCTACCATGCTCTCCTTCTCACCTTGTACAAAGAAATCAACCCAACTTGAACTATTATCCTTTACTTCATTCAAATAGGCATACCAGTCATGACTTCTTTCTTCTTGAAACTTTACATCTCTACTTATAACAATCCTTTTAGTAGAAGGTTCACACATCCTATGTGCTTTAATTCCTTGTTCCACCCCATAATACACCATAGGTATATTTCTATCTTCCAGTTTCTTTAAGTTTGGATGGTTCACTTTTACATGCCCAAAAAACCTTCAAGTAGGGGTGAGCAAAAAACCAAATTAACTGAAAAAGCCGCCAAAAAAAAACCGACCCAAACTAAAAACCAACGGTTTGGTTTTGTATTTTTTTGAAAACCGAAAATTACGGTTCGCTTTCGGTTTTGTATTTTTTAAAAACCAAAAAAACCGAATCGAACCGAACGTATACATATATGTGTTACACATATTTGCGTTAATGTTTTTTTTAATATAATATTTATTTATTAATGTTAACTATTTTATAAGAAACTAATAAATTATGTTGCTAAAACATTTTAGGCCTAAATGTTTAATAATCAATTAATCATTAGTTAAAAAAAATTTATTCCAAAAAGTTAAAGTCAAATTGGTAAAACCAAAACGAACCGAACCCGTTCTAGAAACCGAAAATTGAAAAAAACCGAAGCCAAACGGTTTTCAAAAACCAAAAACCAAACTTTTGGTTTTGGGTCCGGTTTTACCCCAAAACCGAACCAAACCGACTCATGCACACCCCTAATTCAAGTGTTGAAGGTTTGGCTTTCTACCTTTCAAAGCCTCATATGGTGTACAATCCTTTAGAGCTCTTGTCTGAATTCTACTTAGGATACATACAAAATGTCTTACTCCTTCTGCCCAGAAATCTTGTGGCATTTTTATAGCCTTTAAGATACACCTGGTCATGTTTAGGATAGATCTATTCCTCCTTTCCACTGTACCATTCTGCCGAGGGGAATAATATTAATACCTTCCTTTTCACAAAAAAAAACCATTAAACTCATGTGATGTAAACTCCCCCACGATCAAACCTTAATGCCTTAAGCTCATACCCATATTCTTTCTCTACTTTTGATTTGAATAATTTGAAAGTTTTAAAATCTTGATCCTTCCTTTTGAGCATGTATAACCACATAAATCTCATCAACAAGTAGCATAAAGTACATGTTGCCTCTGGTGTTGATGGAAATATTTGACCACAAAAGTCTATTGAAACTAGTTCAAGAGGTATAAACTGACTGTGCAGGGAATGGTTGTCTAGAATGCTTACCAGCCAATCATGCTTCATAGACCTGAGTAGGATGATTAATCAGTGGCACCCCATTCACCATTCCTTTGCTTCCCATCACTCTAAGGGCTTCAAAGTTCACATGGCCTAGGCGCCAATGCCAAAGCCATGGTGTGTTATCTACTTTTGCATGAAAGCACATTGGTAACCCAATTTTCAAGTTCACCTTGTATAATCTGTTTGGTGATCTTGTAACCTTCATTAGCAGCTTACTGATGTGTCATAATACACATATATTTATTACGAGTATTTAGCCACATTTGGATTGGTTTTAGTTGTGAAACTGATTGAATATTATACTTATATATGTTGGAATTGTAGGTATTAAATGAGAAACGAGACGAATAAATGGAAAATAATGGATGGCAAAATAGTAATATATGGAAGGAAACATAATCAAAAGATGGAATTTTATTGTTGTACGGGGATTGCTAGCTTGAATGGAAGTTTAATTATTATGATGGTGGCTTAGTTCGGTGGTCTTGGAAACAGCCTACACGCATGGAGCCTAAATTCACCCATACATGGGCCGCAACACCTTTCGCCACCGACCCATTAAAAAAGATGTTGACGGCTGTTTGTTAAGGAGGGGAACTCACGTAAGGACGCAAGCAGAGGAGTTCACGGAACAGAGAATTGATTGGAAAATTGGACGCAAGCAGGAGAAAAGCACACAAGCACCTCAAAGTTTGATTTAATTGAAGCTAGTAACAGTTTGATTTTATTGTTTTCGTTATGAATCCAGAACCAATTTATTTTGTTTCATTCTTGAGTATTATGATTGGCTAAACCTGTTAGCTACTTAGGTTTGATGAATATTTGTGTTTGATCGACTTTCTTTTGGTTTTGGTTACTATTTGATGGATTAATATTTGAGTAAAGAATCTGTTTACAATTGGTTTGATGTGCATGCGTATTTAGATCTGACTTATGATTAATTATTGTTTCATATGTGTCTTTGTGAATGTCTTTCATGTATAGATGCATATTAGGTTGCTTACTGTGTGTTTGTGACTAGTTTATGGTTTTTTATCGATCGAATCCATAGGAACGATAGTTGAGAATTTAAAGGTGCGAAGTAGTCGGGTTATCTTTGGTATTAGGTTTTTAGGTGTAAAGGCTCTGAGAGGAGGTTTCCCTAGAATCCCTAGTGTTATTTGCTATCCCGTGTCTAATTGATAATTTAGAGGTTACTCCTTGCATTCTAGGGTGTATTGAGATAGGGAGACTGAGAGGTAAACTATCTTGTGAGTACTTAAGTATTATGGAAATAGCTGAGAGGTGATCCACTAACCAGTGTAATTTATACTCCCTTTAGGGTTTCCTTTTAGGTCACACCCGGAGAATGATCAGGGATCCACTAGGTTGTTTGAGGATGTAGTATTTTAAGATCTTGGTTCTATCAGAGTTTCCATTACCAAGAGAGAGTCGTGATTCACATTTAGGATTCTAAACCTGAGTAGTGTTTCCCAATCCTTGACTTCATCTAAGTGTCTTAAGCGTCGTGTTGAAGTTAGCAGTCTAAGTTCTTTTTAGTTCGTTAGATTAAGAATCACAACATAAATAAATTAGTCAGTTAGTGGAGTCAGAGTCTAGTTAAGTGTCGCTAGTGTCTCGTGGGTTCAATATCCGGACTTCCATTTGGCTTTACTGCACTCGATAGGTACACGTGTCTGTCATTGTGGTCTAGTATTTATGATAGTCTAGAGTTTAACTAGAGTGTCTAGGTTAGGTTAAATTAGTTATATTTTATAGACCATACTGAACACATCACTTACCATTTTCCCCAAACAACCAAAGAAACTCATCTTTCATTCTTATTTCACACCCACCTTCAGTAGCTTGCCCAAGACTCAAAATGCTACTCTTTAACTATGGGATGAAATAAACATCAGTCAGTAACCTCTGCTCTTTATTCTTGCAGTCTAAAACAACTGACTCTCTTCCTTTAATCACTACATAAGAGCCATCTCCAAACCTAACCTTCCCTCTTACATTTTTGTCAAAACCTGAGAAAACTGATTGATTCCCAGTCATATGGTTTGAAGCACCATTATCAAGATACCAAATACATTCTTCATCACTTTCAGAAGTGTACTTTGTAGGTATCACCTTGTGTTAATTCAAAAACACTCATTCCTTTTGGTCTTCTATCCTAACAATCATTAGTAGTGTAGGTTCTTCTTCAACTGTTTGAGTCAAATTTGCTTCTGATTCTCAATTCTTTGTTGGGCATTCAGAGGCATAATGTCCAAAAACACCACATTTGAAACATTTAATTTTGGACTTGTCTTTACGTGGGCGTTCACTTTGCGTTTGGTTCTTGCGTTGATCATATTCAGTATCTCTTCCTTTATTATTAGATCTTCCATGACCTCTTCCCTAATTGCCTTTGCCTTTATGTGATTTCCCCTTATACTTACCCTGATACTCAGAGTACTTTTGGCAATTCTGTCACTCTGAGCATGTAAGCAATAATTGATCATTACTGGTACTAACAGTTTTAAATTTCATACCTGTTCGTTCTTCATACGCCTTTTAACGTCCAATTGCCTCTTGTAAGAATAGTGTATCAAGATCTACAGATTGTTTTATAGAGGCAACAAATTATATAAATCTCTCACGTACTACACCAAGAAACTTGTGAACAATTATAGACTCTTCGTAGGGTTCACCAAGATCACTTGCTTTGGGGGTTATTGCGCTCATTCTGCCGACGAAATCATCTAGGGATTCTTCTTCCCTCATTTTTAGTCCTTCAAACTCATTCCTGAGAGTCTGAAGCCTAGCTTTCTTGACTCTATAAACCTCTATAAATCTGGTTTTAATTGAATCCCAAACATCTTTGGCGGAATCAAATTTCACAACTTGTAGAATCAGGTCTTCTGACAGATAAGCAATTGCAGAATTATTCTTCTTTTCGTTGAAATTTGCACCTGTCGGAGGTTCAATCGCCTCCCACAGTTCATGAACATTGAAAATTGCTTTCAGTTTTATCGCCCAAATTGTGTAATTTATTGTAGTGAGAACGGGACATTGAAGAGGAATCGTGTAGTTCTCCTTGATCGTAATCAACTGATTAGCAGGTGGTGTTCCCATATCACTCTTCTTCCTTCGCTGGTATGGAGTTCCAAACTTGGATCAGGTTTGGGATCAGGATAAAGTCCTTCGAATCTTGATTTCAAATCCTCTTCTTCTCACGATTCGATCCTTTGATCAGGTTTGTGATCCGGACCTTTCTTCCTTAGCTATGATACCAATTGAAACAAGGCACCAAGAAATTTGTAACAGATAACAACCAATTTGAAGAGAAACGGTAAGAAACTTTATTGAGTGAAATTTTGGAAAGATTACAAAAGTCAAACTCAATCAGTATTCTTATACTAACTACAAAGTTACAAAACAGACCCTACACATATTGGGATTACAAAATAAACCTCTAACACAGGAAGCAACCGAGATGAAGGGTGGAGCGCCTTTAGAAATATCTTGGAAACATTTCACCTTCCATTCTGTTTAAACATCCTTGTTCTCATTTTCTCATCATTTTTTCTGTTTTTCATTATCTGACAAACAGCAAAATTCTCAAGGTATCACCCAAGAGCAACTAGTTGGTCTATCTGATGATGTTGGTGCTCGAAAGAGTTCTCGGTCTGCCCCTATAGCAATATGAAAAGATTTGGATTAAAATGAAGTGAAACGGTATAGTATACGATAATAGGAATTGTGCAAAATAAAAATATGAAACAAATTTTATTGTATGTTGATAAAACTTTATGTAACTTTCATCTTAATTTTAATATAAATGAAAAAGCAACAAGTGAAGATTGTGGCTTATAAGCTTTGTGATGGAGGGGAATTGTGGGAATGAGTAAGACAATCAGAGAAAAGGGAGGAGACAAATTTCATATTGGTAACACATGAAGCAAATAATGAATAATAGATGCACTATCAATAATATCATAAGTGTGTTGAGGGATCATAAGATCACTGAGTTCTTGCAAATTAAAGCAAGATGCAATCTGAATGACACTATTCAGAGCGTATGGGTCTACAAATGTGGTATGTTCGTAGCCCATAGCGAATGTCGTTGCCGTTATGGTACCGTGACGAACCGAACCTATTACGAGCGATTATCATTGCCGATATTGGTATTATCGGAACTGGTGTCGGTATTTGCTTTTATGGTTTTCGACTGCCTGAACCGACAACGACCAAACTCTTGCGCTTGGCTTCGGCGATAAAGGCCCAGCCTCCCGCGACGAAGCGCCGGTTTTTTCTTCAAATATATCGTCGTGAATATCTTTTTTTATTTACATTTTGAAGTTTAAAAACGGACCGTCACAACAAACACCCCGCTGTAACACGCGAGTAAACGTAAACTAGTTATGATTAAAAATCAAACCTATAGTTATTTTAGTACGGAAAATGGGATACAAAACAAATTAATGATACCTTTCCATGTTTGATGGGATAGACCCATCATGTATACCTAACAAAAAAAAATCAAATGTTAACATGTTATATGTTATGGATAATTAATCTAGACTTAAAAGATCCTTTTATATTTGTTCTTTGATATCAAAATATAATGGTGCAATGAAGGATAATATTTCAAATATTGCTATTCCTTTGACCTTATTGATTTTGACTTTTTTCTCATTTTTTTATAAATTTATAAATAATATTCCACTTCTTCATAACTTAGATTTAAACACCCAGATGATTGATAGAAGAGTAGTCTTGCTCCAAAGTAACATGCATATTGATATTATTAGATACTTTTGTTATGATACGTTAAATTAATTTGTTTGTGTATTTTATTTATGACTTTTGTTATGATACGAGAAATTAATTTGTTTGTGTATTTTATAGCTATAAAGGTATAATTTTGTCAAACATATAAGTATACAAAAAAAAGTTTATTTTCATTATTTCTTTTATTTGATTATTGTAATTGTATATTTGAATTTTAATACATTAGTTATTAATAAAAATATATATAAAAGGTGTATAGTTTCATTAAAAATATAAATTCAAATACGTTACAAAAATTATTGGGGGGGGGGGGGGGTAAAAAAAATTGCAAAAAACTGTAACAAATGGATCCAACGGTCATATTAACGGCTCTTTTTTTTAACGTTAGAAACCAGTTTTACATACCATACCGGTTTCACCATGCAAATCGACTCGGGCCGGGTTCCAAACCAGCGTCCAAAAAATTTTACAAACCTATGCTAAACCTATGGCTTGGGCCGGGCTCCAGACCGGTTTAACTCAAACCAGTTTCGTCCTACACTCGGGTCGGGTTTGGAACTGGTTTGACAGGCCCAAACCGGTTTTTTTACACCTCTGCCAAGGATGATAATGTTAAAACCAAAGAGATTAGAGTTTATACATGCCTAGATTGGGCCTCTCTTATATTTGGGCCTGGTAACATTAAGCTCTAGACTTTTATATTTGGGCCCCAATGACAATTATTAATTATTTGAAATATAAAATAATCACCAGCACAAATGCATAATAATTTTCATACATTATTTTGAACAATCAAACTCTATAGTTATTTTAGTACGGAAAATGGGATATAAAACAAATTAATGAAACTTTTCTTTGTTTGCTGGGAGAGACCCATCATGTATACCCAACAGAAGAAAATCAAATGTGAACATGTTATATGTTATGGATAATTAATCTACACTTAAAAGATCCTTTTATATTTGTTCTTTGATATCAAAATATAATGGTGCAATGAAGGATAATAGTTCAAATATTGCTATTCCTTTGACCTTATTGATTTTGACTTTTTTTCTCAATTTTTTTATAAATTTATAAAATAATATTCCACATCTTCATAACTTTGATTTAAACACCCAAATGATTGATAGAAGAGTAGTGATTTGTGTGCAAGTGATAAGATCATAATAAGAGAATTACTATTTTGATTTGTAAATCTATTAATAATTTATTTAAAATTGTTTGATTGATATATGAATTAGAAAAACAATAAATATAGTAAATAAAAAATTTTAATATATAAAATCAACTGAAAATATAAGGTAAACATAGGATACCTCTTTCACAAACACTAATTGATTTTGTGTATAATATAAAAAAATTATAATTAAATAACAATTGTATATAATATTTATCTTAAAATTAAAAATTATTATATGACTACCAAACCACTAAGATTGGTTAAACCTAACCCCCATACTTCACATTGAAAATTCTTTTTAGTGCATTAAGGGATTCAAATTGTTCTTCATAAACTAACTACAATCAAAATCTTGAAATACAAAAAAAATAATAAAATAAAAAACAATTTATGACATGAAATTAAAGTTCTGTTTTCAAGTTTAAATAAGATAAATAAGAGGTTAATTTAAGTTCTTAATTAAATCCCACTAGTCTACAAAATTAAATAGCCTTTCTGTATTGCCAAAGATTATTAATGTAAATAATAAAATACATGAAATTTCATTTTTTTTAAAAGTACGTAGCTATTAAATAAAAAAAAAACTTGTTTTACCAATATTTTTAAAAGGGGGTGTTTTCTAAATATTTCTTTTTCAAGATTTATTTGAAAACTCAAAATTTTGAATATATTTGGTGAAAAGTTAAATGGTTTACTTTTTTTGTGGTTCTTACTGTGGTCTACACAGCATGTAAAAATAAAAGCCCATGTGTTATCTTAGCCACCAACCCCACTTTTTAGCCACATTTGGAACTCAATTATTTCGAATGGTTAATTTTTCATGCCTTAAATTCAAAAGGTGGTCCCTAATGGTGGCTCAGCCTCCCACCTTTTATTTTGTTACTTCTACCTTTTTAGGTTTTAACTCTTTTTTCTCCTTTCATTTTCTTTTAGTATTTTGGGTCTATTTTTAATACATAAAACAATTTACTCCATCCAATGAGTACACTTTCATGCCTTAGAGTTGTTTGAGGAAGGATCGGTTGTTGGAATGTTTTACATCACTTTATTTGTTAAATTATTTTTATTTAGTTAAAAGGGTAATTTTATCATCAAAAATACACCGACAGTAAATTTTTATTTATTTTTAAGTTTGCGTACTCTTATTTGCGGTGGCGGACCCATGGTGAGCCCAGGGGGCAGCTACCCTCCATGAAATTTTTTTGTTTTATATACGCGTTAAAATCACGAGCACCCCTTATAAAATTTTGCAATCGCCTCTGATCGCTCCCATGAAATTTTTTTAGTGTTGTATACGCGTTATATATCGCTAGTCAACCGACCCCTTATGAAAAAAATTTCTGAGTCCGGTTCATTATTTGCCTTTAAACTTAAGATGTTAGATCAAATTTGTCGTTAGTTGTTAGGTAGTCGACTAGGTGTGTGGGTCTTGCTGTGATGTGACATCCTTCGTGGGTCTAGATAGAAGGTGTCATGTATGATGGATTAATAATGTTATCATCCTTTATCATGCAAAAAACGATGAAGAGAAAAAAACTCATGTGTAACAATGACTTAACTAAAACGAAATAAAAAATGAGTAATTTTGGTATGTAGTAAAATGGGTTGAAATATGTTGATCCACAACAAATATTTTCTAAGGGTGAAGGGGACACCCAACTCGTCAAAAATTTTTACTCACCAATCATGCGATTCAGTGAACGTTTTGATGTCACGGTCTTTTTTGTTTTTCAATCATCAATTCAATCGTCGTTTGTTCTCTTTTTAATTTTGTTTCCGCCATCTTATCCCGGATACTTTCTTTTTTTTCTTTTTCCAGCGCTTTCATACTCTTGTATTATTCGACTATGTTTATCAAATTTCCCTTGGTAGATGAACTTTTGGGCGCTTTCTTCCCCGCATATTTTGGCCTTGTCGGTGTCGTGTCGTCTTGGGTTCGTTCCATTTTTTTGGCCTAAATTTTCTAGCCTTGGTTGATTTTTTTGATGACCCTTTCATTTTTTTTGTAGTATGAAGATTTTGAGAGTGTAAATATGTTTGTTGTGTAGATTTTGTGAGTATGAAAGATATATATATATATATAGATGAAAGTTTAGCAATTTTTTTAAAAAAAGCCCCCCCAACGGCTTCCAAACCCACCCCATTTACTTTTCTAGCCGTTGACAACGGCTCTATTGCCTCACCCACAAACGAGTAAAAATACTCGACCCATCTACTCGGGTTAGGTACTCAGATCAAAGGGGGCGGTGTACCCCTTTTACCTGGCCATTCTCTTTCTTACTCGGCCCAAGCCGAGTTGTGAGCCCCTCTCACCCTAATATGTAACCAGTCAGAAAACATGAAATTAGAATTAACTTGTTCATCTCTTATAATTCCAAGAAGGTTATCATCTTTAGAAAAGAGTTTATTTAGGCGACTACTTAAGGCGCAAATCTCTATCATTTAGATAAGGGCGTCATTACTTTTGGATTTAGTTTGGTGTTTTTTTTAACATCAGCTTTACACATAAATACCACATAACCTGTATTTACAGTTATAATTGGAAATTACTTTTGGATTTAGTTTGGTCTTTTTTAACAACAATTTTTTACTCCTAATTAGACGACTTAGACGACTGCTTAGTAATTCTTTGAAATTATAATTTCATGTTCCATATTAGATTTTTATGTAACTCACATGCTTAATGGTGATAAAGTTGCAACACGTTTATCATTATACGTCCATCGTATTTTTTTTTTTTGAAAAGCAAAGTTTTTATAAACCACCAACTCAGTTAGCAATTAACTAACCCGGGAAAAAACAAACAAATAATTACAAGTTCATAAGGGAGTTTTTAATCCACTCGGTCCAACTAACTTTACACTTATGATTACGACTAGAACACCACAAGAAAGGCATAGAAATAATTGAATCAAGTAAACCATCTTGCTTGCCATCTTGACGACCAAACACCACTTCGTTTTGATTTCTCCAAATGATCCACTAAGCCGTAAAAATAATAGCCTCAATCACAAACTCTTTGATTTAGATAGGGAAACTGAATCCAACCAAGAAATAACCGAATGTGGAACTGTAGAAACCGGAAATAGAGTATCTAACCAACGGCCAATGCCACTCCCAACTCTAGAAGCAACTATACATTCCCCAAAAATATGATCAGTAGACTCCACCCGTAACGAGCAAAGCAGACATAATTTAGACTGAATATCACAACCTTCTTTACTTAAGTTAAGTCCAAAAGGAAGACGATCCAATATCAATCTCCACACATGAATCTTAACCTTCCTTGGAATACATTTACTCCATCTAGTAGTATGAGACCCCTCCGGAAGAGAAAATCTATCAATACATCTTCTAATAGATTTTACCGAGAATACATCATCAAGATCCAACTCCCACACCCATTTATCCTCTGAATCCACAATTGTAACGTTAACCAACACCACTTCTAGCCCATGAAGATGCGAAGCTTCTAAAGCGTCCCTAAGAGGTCTTCTCCACGCTCAACCCAACCCCGTTTAACTTGTCTTATGTTTTGACTCGAATTCAAAACACGAGCTATAACCACCTATGCGGGTACCATACACAGATCATCACGAAACCAGTGGCATGACTCATACGTGGCAGTGTGATTAATCCACAACGTCTCCTCTATTTGTGCGCTCAAGCAAGCACTTCATCAATTTGATATTTAATTTGATAAGAGGCTGATATGTCCTAAAATAATTTGATACGGTTTGACTTGGTGGATGGTTAGTGTATGTGCCAACGCTCCATCATACATTCTATGGTATATTTGGGTCTATTGATCATATGTACATATATGAGTTCAATGTGTATCTCTTTAGTATTTGTTATATTCTGTTGTTCATTTGCTTCATTCTATTGTTCTCTAATTAGTATTTGTATTCACTCTCATTCATTCGTTTTGTTTGTTAATTCGCTTTTTTCATTATAATAGTTAGGTAAATAAATATCATCTATCTTACTTTATTTGAACTTAAAATATTAATTTTCAAACACAAGCTTATTTCACAATAACCTTCAAAGTTTACTACAATCAAGTCATATTAATTATATTTACAGTATACGTTCTAGATTTTAGAAAGAATGTTCATAATATTTTCTTAGGATGACATGTTTGTTTGAAATGTTAATGATTTCTAAAAATATTATTGTTATTGATTAAGTTCATTTTCGTTATTAGGTAGAACTAACATCTATTTACACTGTTAAAACCTAAATATAATCTTCCATTTTGTATCTACCCTTGAAATTTAGAATATTAAAAAGAAAAGAACATCTTAAACTACTAAAACCTCCAAGTTTATCGCTAAGGTCATGTGTAACGGTGGTGTGAAGAGGGAGGCGTGATACACAGCCCTTTCACGGGCGTGGAACACCGCCCCTTAAGGCGTGATTGTGGACGTGGGTGCATTCACGGGCGAAGGGGTAACATCCAATGTTCCAACGGAAAAAAAAAATAGTCGTTGGCTATTTAAAAAAAATCTTTTTAAATACCCAACCATTTTACCAATTCAAACATATAATCTTTCCTATTTCTTTTAAATTCTCAAATACTCAAACTCTCAAATTCACTCAAAAATGAATTCTTGAAACCCAAACCATCCACATTACGCGAACATTCGCAACAACCCAAATACTCGGTTCTTGCCTTAAAATCCCAACCCAAATAATGGCCTGAGCAACCTCTTCAATCATAATATTCAAGACATTTATGTTCCAACTACGTTACCGGAACCAAACATTTTGCACCAACTCAATCCCAATATTTATCCAGCAAACTTTACCTTTCACCAAACGCCTCCGACCCAAACCTTTCCCACACCGGATTTCATACCCGAAACACAACAATTCACCGAATCCATCCCCAAGTGTAACATCCCAAAAATAAAACGACGATTAAAAATAACGGGTTAAACGCGAGACGAACGGAATAAACGAACGAGGCGTGACGGGCCGGGCCAGATGGGCCTGCGAACTTGAGGAGAGGAGTCTCCTCCCTTTAAATAGACAACACACTCCATAATCTCTCATTTACAAGTTCTAGAGAGAGAAACCGTAGAGAGAGAAAGTTGGCGGATCGACCCGAGATTAAAGAAGTGTGTTACTCCATAGCTCGTGAGCAAAACCTTCGAATCAAAAACTTGATACATGTAACGGTTTCGCCTAGATCTGAGTTTTTGTTAACTTTGGGGTTTTCAGGTTTTGGGAGAAAATGTAACGTTTTTACGTATGAAACTTGAAAATAAACATAGATCTAGCATCTAGAAGGAAAAACGAACATTTTGAACGTAGAAAGTTGGGATCTTGATGTAATCAGATTCACATGCAAGAACTTAGGGTTCTTGGGGAAGAAGACTGCCCGCATGCCTTGCGTACTTGTTAAGTACGCAAGAGCAAGGCCTTGTGTACTTGTTAAGTACGCAAGAACAAGGCCCTGCGTACATGTTAAGTACGCAAGAGCAAGGCCATGCGTACTTGTTAGGTACGCAAGAGCAAGGCCCTGCGTACTTGTTAAGTACGCAAGAGCAAGGTACTAGTGCGCAGGCATCAGGACTATGGGGATAAATAGTTGGTTAGTAAATTCAGTATGTTCGCCTAATTCATTATGATTAAACCATTAGAGTCAGGATTAGGTCTGATATGTATGTAACTACTCAATCAAGATCATACGTGACGTTGTTGGGCCTTCGATTAGGACAACGAGACTAGCTTATCAGGTGAGTTCTAGAGCCCTTTTTAAATGTTTTATTAATGTTTTAGGCTGGTGTGCATACTTACGAAATGATGTTTAACGAAATGATGTTTTATGAAATGATGTTTATGAAAGGAAAGTGGAAATGTGTTTATGAAATGTTTTGCCAAAGAGGTTTATGAATGGTTTACGAACGGTTTATGAATGAAATGTTTTATAATAAAACGTAAGAATGCTTTAACGGAAATGGTGTAAAGGCGGCAACAGTTGTTTTATAAAAGTCACGAAATGAACGAATCTGCCACGAGTTCTTTCGGGAACTAAGGTATGTATGTATGTATGTATGTATGTTATGGGCCTTACCTTTTAGGGCCCTTTATGGCTAGCCAACTGTTGTACAACTAGGTGGATAAAGGGGTGACGACGGTCACCATGGGATTACCGGGATCCTTATTGAAGGTACTAGCCCTGTGAGGGGACAATGCTTAAGGTGAAGGTACGTGCTATCCTTTGGGACGTCATGCCTAAGGTGAATGTGTGTGTATCCTTGTGGTACCGTTCCTAAGGTTCTTGTGTCGAACGACTTTGGGGTATCGGGCCCTAGGTTTCTCCGCCTACAGGTAATTTACGGTGTCGAAGGGCCTAGTGGTGGCGTGCCTCGGGGTTTCTCCGCCAGTATGCGATGAATGGAATTGACGGTTACGAAAAGGCGCAGATTCGGTTCATGTTGACTTATGTTATGATGATATGATTACGATGTTTTGATGATGTTAAGTTATTGCATGTTTTTACGTACGCTTTTATTAAATGAATGAATGTTATGTTTTTGGCAAACGTAAATGTTAAAGTTTTATGTAATGCTAGAACTCACCAGCGTAGCTGACTTTTAGTATGCACATTCAGGTTAAGGACAGGTACGGAGGGACGGTGATGCTTGGCAAGCGATGAAGAGTTACCCGGCTGATATGATGACTGGCATCCCGTTACGTTATGTTTATGTTATGTGATGAATGTTTTCGACAATATTTACGCTTCCGCATGTCTGAAAATGTTACGCTTCCACATGTTTGAACAAGTTTTAATTATATTGAATGAATGATTCCGCTGCGTTATTTGATATTCAAGTTTAAGAACTGTTTGTGAATGAATAAATCCAACGCGTGAGGCCTCCCGGGTTTGGGGCCTTACACCGAGACACAAGCGTCGAAACAACCAAAGAAACGTTTTCATAAAAAGAAACAACCAACAACTGACGACACAACCCCACATGTACATGAAAAGTGGACACCGAAGAAAAAAATGTTTTGACATAAGCTTTGGTAGACTTATCAGAAGACCCGAAAACTGGTAAGGCGTTTATATTTTTATAAGTTATTAATTTTTTATAATGTGTTAATTATTTTTAAATATTTGTATAGGAAATAATAAAAAAATGTAAAGATTTTTGGTTACGTGTTCGTGAAAAATTCACACCGCAATGGGGAGGGGCGAATACCGTAACGCCGACAAGATATCGGCTAAATAGCGGGACCAAGGTCGGCCCCTAGGGGGCGGGGAGGGTGGCCTTCCGGGGCCAGTCTTCTCAGGGGCCTGAAGTTTTTAATTTTTTTTTTGTATTTTATATATATATATATATATATATATATATATATATATATATATATATATATATATATATATATATATATATATATATATATATAGGGGAGGGATCAAGAGAAACCACAAAGTTAGGCAAAAACCAAGAAAACTACTAAAACAATGTGTAATAATATGGGTTACGTATACGTAACCACATATTTTTTGAATTTTTTTGTTTTCTATTTATGTATACGTAACACTATGGGTTACGTATACGTAAGTCAATATTTAAATGATTTTTTGGTAAAAATTTGTAATATTACATTGATACTCTTATAAAAAATAAAAAAAAATAAAAAATAAATATTATTATATTATTGGTTAAAATTGATTTTTTTAGTGATTTTCTCGGTTTTCACCTAACTATTGGTTTTCTATAGAACCCACCCCTATGTGTATATATATATATACAAAAAATTCTATATATTTTTAGTTTAAAACTGTAATATCCAATATTTTTCCGACGTATCATTTCCTTATTTAGAACCTACTTCCCGTGTAATCTCCTTATTTCCTGGAATAAATAAACGTGTTATTTGATTTCTTTTATCATTAAATAAATATATATATATATATATATATACATATGTTTATTTTTTTTTAAAGGATATGCGCTATAATTATACAAATGATTTATAAACTTACATACTTAAATATATGAATTAAAGGATATTTAACCTATCATTTAAACTTGATAGAAAATAAGGCATACTCAACTCCTTTAAAGTACAGGGGCCAAAACTGTCAAAAACGAATTGTGTTTTCAAACTAAATTTCAAGTTTTAACAAAAACGTTAAAGACTAGATACTTCAGGGACCATTGTGTAATTCACCCAAACTTCCAAGACCAGTTTTAGTCGCAAGTTCGAGTCCCGCAACCCCCGGTTCTCGCCCCTTTTCACGTGAAACTCGCGATTTCGTCCAGGTTCACTGAACCTCGGGCTCGTCCCTCGCGTGCGACCCGTCCCCAAGACGCCATGATGATCAACCTCGATCGATGCTTGGCATGGAGTGTGAATTACCTCCGAACGGCCCAACCACCCGCCTCGACCCATTCGCGCAGTTAATGCCAAAATTGGCTATAAATAACGACTCCCTCCGCTCATAAACATCATCCCTAACCTCTCTCCACTACCCATTCCATCAATCCGAAGCCACATTGCCGGAATTGAAAACGCGACCGCCGACGAGGACCTCGAACCCGTTCTCCCTCAAAACGACACCAATCCAGGTAATACTTGTGTCTATTGTGATTGAATTCGTGAAAGGATCAAAAGCCCCCTGTTTAATCTCATAAACAGAGGGTAATCTGAGTCGAATTTGGGGATTGAAATGTTAGGGTTCATACGGATTGGGGGAAACGTTTGGGTTTGTGTTTAAGGATTTTGTTTTCCGGATTATAACGCAAACAAGTCCTTGGTCCAGCGGTTGGTGCGTGTGTGCAAATCCCGACCCGGAACAGGTCGGGTGTTCGAACCCGGCCGCCCGTTTTTCGTGATTTCGAATTCTTTTATACTCTTTTAACTAGTTTTAAAAATCCCTTTTATTTTTATAAAATATGTTGAACATTATGAAACTCAAAATCGATTTTTAATTTTGTTTTCCTTATTGGAAGACATTTTAACCAAATAAAACCAAATTTAAAACTATAAAAATATAATGTTTAACATTAGTTTTAAATTTCTAAAATCTATAAAGACACCCCTAAACTATTATAAAACTTAAATACTCGACATAAAGTTTTTGTAATGTTTATAAAACATATATCCTCATTTTAGATATTCGAAACTTATAAACTTGAACGTTTTATAAAAGTTATAGAATTAGAAACTTAAAACTTATTTATTTTGTAAACAGAAAATAAATATACATTATTTATTTAGACTTACAAATAATTTCTAAATATTAATTAGAATAAATTTTAGTCATTTAAAGAAAATACTCAATAGATAAATACTTTAATTAAAGGCACCATTTTAAATTTCGATAAAACAATTATTTACAAACTCCTTTAGATAATTATTTTTAAATAATTATCTACTCTATTTCGAACAAATCACTATTGGGAACTATTCAATTGGGTAATTATTATTAACCTATGATAATTATTCATTTAAATAACTATTATTTTAAATAATTATTAAATCATTATGAATAATTATTTATTAAATTTAATACTTATTTATTACTCAAATTATATTTTATAAAACTAGTTAAAGCATAGTTAACTAAAACTTACTACCACTTAAACTTTATAGCACAATCATTCCCGTCTTCCCATTTGGAACCCTAGTCAATCCTAACTCTTGAAATCCTTGTCTTAGAAATCCTATGATCAATCCTTAAACATTAGACTTGTCATTTAGGTTTGTTGTGAGGATAATTTTCCTCAACGCTCCACTACAATAAATCTTGTTAAGTACTCTTACACTCCACTCAAGGTGAGTATACTTAGCCCCTTTTTGTTTTCATTTTTGCTTTTAAACTTGGGGTGGAACATGTTTATACTTTTTACACTTATACAATTCGAACATAACTATGATTATATGCCTTCTTTGTGTTGAATGCTTTGAGACTTGTATGTTAAATTAAACTTAATTCTAGCATGTTCATTAACTTTGGCCGAGCCTATAGTAACAAAGATAGATCTATTGCATTTGACCAATCCACCTTGATTGATTGACCCTTCGGGGGGAGCCCTTAGTGTTTGTTACTGAATAAAACTTATACTTGAAACTTATAAGGGTAACCTTCGGGTTATGCCTAAACTTGGTTGGAGGTTTGACGTGCACAATGTTTAACTTACTTGTTTTTCTCACATTTATGCTTAGATACATTAATCATGGTGAATTGTAAAACTTTTAAAAGACTTTGTTAAAATGGTGTCAAAACCTTTGTATCTCACCAACTATTTTTAGTTGACAGTTACTTAACATGTTTCAGGTGCACAAGAGTGAGGCTTATCTATGAAAAAGTAGGATGCTTGGACTTAGAAAGATCATCAAGAATTAATCTTATGTTTACTTTTCTGTTGAACAATATGTTATTTTTGCTATGTTAAACTCTTTAAATCATTAATGAAATATTTCAATATTATTAGTCAACCTTGTGCTTTTGAACAACCGCGTCCGCCCCGACGTATAATCCGCCGTCGGTTGGGGTGTGACAGATTGGTATCAGAGCCATTTTATAGGGAATTAGGTTATTAGACACATGACCTAGACTATAACTTAGGATTCCCCATGACATGAGTCGTCTCATGTACTTATTAGGAATCACCCCTCTATTCTACTCTCTAAACCCTACACATACTTATACTTGGAAAACTTACTACTACATCAAGTCTATATACTTAGGTTTCCAAACTAACTCTCGTCAAAAGTAGTTAAGTTCCAAATAATGTATGAGAACTTGTGCGGACCGGAAGGGTGGATGCCTGTATTCTAGGAAATTCTGTCAAGGAAAGCATTTCGTACAAATCCAGATCAACCGTTGGACCCGTATGCTTTCCTGGGAATTCTTGGTATGAGTGTCCACTTATAGGAATGCGCGACTTCTCTAACGTTTGAGAATTTAAATTACCTTTGATATGTCAAGGTACCTGTTTAGTAACATGAACTAAGTAGGCACCATCTAAAATCCTTATACTTCATAACCTCATCCTATGATCCTTACCCTATTATTCTTATGTCCAAACTTTTTCATTTTATAGTATGCCTCCCCGTCGTAGCCGAAGCAGAGTCATGGCAACCCTCATCGCTCAACAAATGGCTGAGATCCTACCTACTCTAGTTACTCAACTAAACCAAGCAGCAGCCAGCAACAGTGCTAACTCTGGGTCTCTCCAGTCGGGTTCAAACCCTCCGTGCACTTTCAAGCATTTCAACTCCTGCAACCCCGCCAAATTCTTTGGGACTGAGGGAGCCACTAGCCTCCTCCAATGGTTTGAAAGCATGGAGAGCACATTTCTGAACAGTGACTGCCCGGATAACCTCAGAGTTCGTCATGCATCAAGTGTCCTACAGAAGAGGGCATTAACTTGGTGGAACGGAGAAAAACGAAATAGAGGTGCTGACGCTGCTATGTCACTGACCTGGGAAGAATTCAAAGAGCTAATGATCGAAGAATTTTGCCCGAGAAATGAAATGAAGAAACTCAAGGCTGAATTCTGGGATCTTGCCCAGGACAGTGGAGAGAATCTGGTGTATACAACCCGTTTCCATGAACTGAGTCTGCTAGTGCCACATATGGTTACCCCTCTATCTCGAGGTATCGAAAAGTATATCAGTGGACTACCGATGAAGATTCAGGACACGGTGTGGGGTCGAAACCCTGCCACGCTGGAAGACGCTATCCGCCTCTCTGCTACCTTGACGGATAATCACGTGAAGGCTGGAACCCTATTCAAAAAGGGCTCCAAGAAGCCCGTTGATACCTCTACTCCTGAGCCTCTCAAGACAGTTAAGACTGAACCCTCGTTCAATAAAAAGTGAAAGGTCAGGAACTATGCGGTAGTCACACCGGCAGCACCTTTGGCACAAGTTGCTCCTGTTAAGAAGCCCTACGGGGGAGCACATCCCCAATGTAACACCTGCAAGTTTCATCATCCAACCACCTTGCCATGCCGATTGTGCACCCTTTGTGGTCGCTATGGGCATTTGTCCACTACCTGCTTCGCCAACAAACCTCCAATGGCTCAGGGAAATCGTCCCAATGTCCCGGCACTACCAGCTTTGGCAAATGGTCGAGCATGTTTTGGATGTGGTGACCCAACCCACTTCCGTAACCAGTGCCCAAGGCTCGCAAATCCAAACCCAAACCCGGGAGCACGGGGACGTGCCTTTAACATCAACACTAATGAAGCCCAAGCCAATGCAGAAGTAGTCAACGGTACGTTTCTAGTAAATCAACAATATGCTTCCATTTTATTTGATACCGGTGCCGATAGAAGTTTCGTTTCTTTGGAATTTAAGTTATTGCTTGCCAAAGACCGTTCTAAATTAGAAAAATCCATTACGGTAGAAGTAGCCGATGGAAATCCTGTAACTATTGACTCATCCGTGACTGCGTTCTTAACCTTAACGATCACGACTTTCCAATTAATCTCATCCCGATGCGTCTTGGAAGCTTCGACGTAATAATAGGCATGGATTGGTTAGCCGAACATCATGCAGAAATCATATGCTTTGAAAAATGCATCCGTATTCCCTTACCATCCGGAAGCACGTTGCAAATCTATGATGAAAAATCATCCAGCGGTCTAAAACTCATGTCTTGTACCACAGCCCGTAAGTATCTACGGAAGAATTACATGGCATTTCTAGCTAACGTCGTGGAAAAGAAAGGGAAGGGAAAGAACATTCAAGACATCCCTGTCATCCGTGAGTTTCCCAAAGTATTTCCCGAAGACTTACCAGGCCTTCCTCCTGTACGACAAGTTGAATTCAGGATCGACCTCATCCTAGGAGCAAATCCTGTAGCAAAATCACCATATCGCCTTGCACCTTCGGAAATGCAAGAGCTAGCAAGCCAACTTCAAGAGCTTTCCGAAAAAGGGTTCATTCGTCCTAGCGTCTCCCCTTGGGGAGCACCTGTCCTGTTCGTCAAGAAGAAGGATGGATCATTTCGTATGTGCATCGATTATCGTGAGCTTAATAAGCTTACCGTCAAAAACCGTTACCCATTGCCCATAATTGACGACCTTTTTGATCAACTTCAAGGCTCTGCATGCTTTTCCAAAATCGACCTCCGTTCTGGCTACCATCAACTTCGTGTCCATGATGAGGATATTCCAAAAACAGCCTTTCGTACAAGATATGGCCACTATGAATTCATGGTTATGCCTTTCGGATTAACTAATGCGCCGCGGTATTCATGGACTTAATGAACCGTGTGTGTAGGCCGTACCTGGACAAATTCGTAATTGTTTTCATCAACGACATCTTAATCTACTCAAAAAATAAAAAGGATCACGAGGAACACCTACGGTTGGTGTTAGACCTCTTAAAGAAGGAGACCTTGTTCGCCAAATTTTCCAAGTGTGAGTTTTGGCTAAATGAAGTCCAATTCTTGGGTCATATAGTCAATGAGAAAGGAATTCATGTAGATCCTGCAAAGATAGAAGCAGTGAAAAACTGGAAAGCTCCAAAGACCCCTACTGAAGTCCGTTCATTCCTTGGCCTAGCTGGCTACTACCGTCGTTTCATTTCTAACTTCTCGAAAGTTGCGGTGCCCCTCACAGCCTTATCCCATAAAGGAAAGCCTTACGAGTGGGGACCAAAACAAGAAGAAGCCTTTTAGACTCTCAATCAAAAGCTCTGTGACGCTCCAATCTTGACCCTTCCTGAGGGTAATGATGATTTCGTGGTTTACTGTGATGCATCCAACCAAGGTCTCGGTTGTGTCCTTATGCAACGAGGGAAGGTTATTGCTTACGCGTCAAGGCAACTCAAAATTCATGAAAAGAATTACACAACGCACGACCTCGAGTTAGGTGCAGTTGTCTTCGCTCTCAAAATCTGGCGACACTACCTCTATGGTACAAAGTGTGTGGTTTTCACAGACCACAAAAGCCTTCAGCATATTTTTAATCAAAAAGAACTCAACATGAGGCAACGTCATTGGGTAGAACTACTTAATGATTACGACTGCGACATTCGTTATCATCCTGGAAAGGCAAATGTTGTAGCCGATGCTTTGAGCCGAAAGGAACACACCATGTTGCATTGTGTGAGAGTTCGAAACGATATTCAAATCCGCATCCTCGAAGCACAACACCTTTCGGTCACCGAAGGGAAGATGTACGAAGAAATGGCGTGCGGAGCTGAACTTCAATTAGAGACTAAGCCCAACGGCCTACTCTATTTCTTGAACCATATCTGGGTTCCTGATCGTGATGACCTTCGTACTATCATTATGAACGAAGCTTATAAGACCCGTTATTCGGTTCATCCTGGTGCAGACAAAATGCACAAAGATCTTCGTCACCAATACTGGTGGCCCGGCATGAAGAAAGACATTGCGTTATTCGTAGCAAAGTGCCTCACTTGCTCCAAGGTTAAAGCCGAGCACCAACATCCGTCTGGTCTTCTAGAACAACCCGAGATTCCCGTGTGGAAGTGGGAGTGTATAGCGATGGATTTCATTACCAAACTACCTCGTACCCCTCACGGTCATGACAGCATCTGGGTAATCGTCGACCGACTAACTAAATCCGCACACTTCTTACCTATCCGTGAGGATTATGGAGTCGAGAAGTTAGCTCGGATTTACATTAATGAAATAGTTAGTCGCCACGGTGTGCCTCTTAACATTATCTCTGATCGTGACGGTCGTTTCACTTCCTGTTTCTGGCAATCCTTACAACCCGCTCTTGGTACACAATTAAATCTCAGCACAACATACCATCCTCAAACCGATGGTTAATCCGAAAGAACCATACAGACTTTGGAAGACATGCTTCGGGCATGCGTCATTGACTTCGGTGGTAACTGGGATTCGCACCTACCGTTGATTGAATTCTCTTACAATAATAGTTACCACACAAGCATCAACATGGCACCCTTTAAAGCCCTTTATGGTCGTAAATGTCGTTCCCCTGTTTGTTGGAACGAGATTGGTGAATCACAAATCACCGGACCTGAACTTATTCAAGAAACATCTGACAAAGTTCATCGTATTCGTGATAATCTCCTAGCAGCTAGAAGTCGGCAAAAGAGTTATGCCGACAAGCGTCGAAAGCCGCTAGAATTCCAAGTCGGTGATCTTGTACTCCTCAAAGTATCACCTTGGAAAGGAATAGTTCATTTCGGAAAGAAAAGAAAGCTAGCTCCTCGTTTTGTGGGTCATTTTAAAATTCTCGAAATGATAGGAAAGGTGGCCTACAAACTTGAACTACCTGAAAGCCTTAGCAATGTTCATCCAACTTTCCACATCTCTAACCTCAAGAAATGTCTTGCCGATGAGAACCTTCACATACCTCTCGACGAAGTACGTATTGATGACACTATGCACTTTGCAGAGAAACCCGTGGAGATCATGGATCGTGAAGTCAAGCAGCTCAAGCGTAGTCGTATTCCTATAGTCAAAGTGCGTTGGGAGTCTAAACGCGGCCCCGAATTTACTTGGGAACGTGAAGACCAAATGAAAGTCAAGTACCCGCATCTTTTCTCAGGACCCTCCTCTTAAATTTCGGGACAAAATTTCATAAAGTAGGGGAGACTGTAATATCCAGTATTTTTCCGACGTATCATTTCCTTATTTAGAACCTACTTCCCGTGTAATCTCCTTATTTCTTGGAATAAATAAACGTGTCATTTGATTTCTTTTATCATTAAATAAATATATATATATATATATACATATGTTTATTTTTTTAAAGGATATGCGCTATAATTATACAAATGATTTATAAACTTACATACTTAAATATATGAATTAAAGGATATTTAACCTATCATTTAAACTTGATAGAAAATAAGGCATACTCAACTCCTTTAAAGTACAGGGGCCAAAACTGTCAAAAACGAATTGTGTTTTCAAACTAAATTTCAAGTTTTAACAAAAAACGTTAAAGACTAGATACTTCAGGGACCATTGTGTAATTCACCCAAACTTCCAAGACCGGTTTCAGTCGCAAGTTCGAGTCCCGCAACCCCCGGTTCTCGCCCTTTTTCACGTGAAACTCGCGATTTCGTCCAGGTTCACTGAACCTCGGGCTCGTCCCTCGCGTGCGACCCTTCCCCAAGACGCCATGATGATCAACCTCGATCGATGCTTGGCGTGGAGTGTGAATTACCTCCGAACGGCCCAACCACCCGCCTCAACCCATTCGCGCAGTTAATGCCAAAATTGGCTATAAATAACGACTCCCTCCGCTCATAAACATCATCCCTAACCTCTCTCCACTACCCATTCCATCAATCCGAAGCCACATTGCCAGAATTGAAAACGCGACCGCCGACGAGGACCTCGAACCCGTTCTCCCTCAAAACGACCCCAATCCAGGTAATACTTGTGTCTATTGTGATCGAATTCGTGAAAGGATCAAAAGCCCCCTGTTTAATCTCATAAACAGAGGGTAATCCGAGTCGAATTTGGGGATTGAAATGTTAGGGTTCATACGGATTGGGGGAAACGTTTAGGTTTGTGTTTAAGGATTTTGTTTTCCGGATTATAATGCAAACAAGTCCTTGGTCCAGCGGTTGGTGCGTGTGTGCAAATCCCGACCCGGAACAGGTCGGGTGTTCAAACCCGGCCGCCCGTTTTTCGTGATTTCGAATTCTTTTATACTCTTTTAACTAGTTTTAAAAATCCCTTTTATTTTTATAAAATATGTTGAACATTATGAAACTCAAAATCGATTTTTAATTTTGTTTTCCTTATTAGAAGACATTTTAACCAAATAAAACCAAATTTAAAACTATAAAAATATAATGTTTAACATTAGTTTTAAATTTCTAAAATCTATAGACACCCCTAAACTATTATAAAACTTAAATACTCGACATAAAGTTTTTGTAATGTTTATAAAACATATATCCTCATTTTAGATATTCGAAACTTATAAACTGGAACGTTTTATAAAAGTTATAGAATTAGAAACTTAAAACTTATTTATTTTGTAAACAGAAAATAAACATACATTATTTATTTAGACTTACAAATAATTTCTAAATATTACTTAGAATAAATTTTAGTCATTTAAAGAAAATACTCAATAGATAAATACTTTAATTAAAGGCACCATTTTAAATTTTAATAAAACAATTATTTACAAACTCCTTTAGATAATTATTTTTAAATAATTATCTACTCTATTTTGAACAAATCACTATTGGGAACTATTCAATTGGGTAATTATTATTAACCTATGATAATTATTCATTTAAATAACTATTATTTTAAATAATTATTAAATCCTTATGAATAATTATTTATTAAATTTAATACTTATTTATTACTCAAATTATATTTTATAAAACTAGTTAAAGCATAGTTAACTAAAACTTATTACCACTTAAACTTTATAGCACAATCATTCCCGTCTTCCCATTTGGAACCCTAGTCAATCCTAACTCTTGAAATCCTTGTCTTAGAAATCCTATGATCAATCCTTAAACATTAGACTTGTCATTTAGGTTTGTTGTGAGGATAATTTTCCTCAACGCTCCACTACAATAAATCTTGTTAAGTACTCTTACACTCCACTCAAGGTGAGTATACTTAGCCCCTTTTTGTTTTCATTTTTGCTTTTAAACTTGGGGTGGAACATGTTTATACTTTTTACACTTATACAATTAGAACTTAACTATGATTATATGCCTTCTTTGTGTTGAATGCTTTGAGACTTGTATGTTAAATTAAACTTATTTATAGCATGTTCATTAACTTTGGCCGAGCCTATAGTAACAAAGATAGATCTATTACATTTGACCAATCCACCTTGATTGATTGACCCTTCGGGGGGAGCCCTTGGTGTTTGTTACTGAATAAAACTTATACTTGAAACTTATAAGGGTAACCTTCGGGTTATGCCTAAACTTGGTTGGAGGTTTGACGTGCACAATGTTTAACTTACTTGTTTTTCTCACATTTATGCTTAGATACATTAATCATGGTGAATTGTAAAACTTTTAAAAGACTTTGTTAAAATGGTGTCAAAACCTTTGTATCTCACCAACTATTTTTAGTTGACAGTTACTTAACATGTTTCAGGTGCACAAGAGTGAGGCTTATCTATGAAAAAGTAGGATGCTTGGACTTAGAAAGATCATCAAGAATTAATCTGATGTTTACTTTTCTGTTGAACAATATGTTATTTTTTCTATGTTAAACTCTTTAAATCATTAATGAAATATTTCAATATTATTAGTCAACCTTGTGCTTTTGAACAACTGCGTCCGCCCCGACGTATAATCCGCCGTCGGTTGGGGTGTGACAAAAACTCAATCCCATTAGTATATTATTTACACATGTGGACCGAATTGTTTAAAAAAAGGCTCAAGTTGTAATTAAACCCACATAAAATTTAGAGTAAACTTCGTTTTTGGCCCATGTGGTTTGGTCAAAATAATGCTTTTGGTCCATTTGTTTCAATTTTATTTTTTGCTCCCCGTGGTTACCTAATTGTCTCAATCAGACCCCTGACTCTAACTTTGTTAGTTTTTTCTGTTAAAGATAAAGGTATTCTAGTCTTTTAATCTGATAAGGACTAATTGTGTCATTTGTGTAAACTACTAAAATAATTAAAACCCTTCATCATCATCCCTCACACACACATATCTGTGAGATTGAGAGAGAGAGCAGGAGAGAAGGGAGGGAGCCGCCACCACCTCCGGCGGGCTCCACCACTAGTGACCTGCTCCTCCCCCTGCCACCACCAGCCACCTCCTAGAACTTCAAATACCTTCCACCTCCGCCTCCCCCTACCACACACTGGTGACCTGATGAAGCCCTAGAAGCACACCGGCGCCGCCATCGCCCTGGAAGCCCACCACCGCCTTCCCGCTTTCCGACTACCCCCACGGCCCCACACTCATATCCTTCCCGTTTTCCGGTTAGTTGGTTGTAGCATCATAATACGGTCAACAAGTCGTGAAAAAAATTAGGGTGCGAGATTTATTTACTCGAAACCTTTATAGTGGCTGATTTATGACATTAAGGTGTTAAGTGGATTATAAGTCAAACATCATTCAAGATAAATATGTGTATGATTAGATTGTGAATATGTAGCATCGTTCAATTTAAGTTTTTTCTTCAATTTTGTAAGATACCCAGTTTCAAAATAGAGAGGGGAAATGGGGGTGGTCACCTTGAATTTGACGTTTACCAATTTTGAGTTCTTTTACATGAAACCTAATTTTGCAGAAACTCAGCTTCTTCTTTGCCAATTTTGTAAGATCTCAAATTTCTTTGCCATTGTGGTCACCTTGAATTTAAGTGTGGGGGTGGCAGTGGCGTTGTGGTGGTGGTGGGTGCCGGAATTGAAGTTGGTGGCCAGAAGGGAAGGATATGGTGGTGTTGTGGTGGTGAGGTATGAAGACGCGGTGGTGGTGGCCGATGAGGGATGAAAATGATGATGGTGAGGGGTTGGGTTGGGTTGGGTTGGGTTTTTTTAAGTAATTTACACATATGGTCCCTATATTAATTTAAGAAAATGACACAGTTAGTCCTTATTAGTAAAAAACCTACAATACACTTATTTTTAACAGAAAAAACTAACTGAGTTAGTGTCAGGGTTCTAATTTAAACAAATAGGTAACCACAAGGAACAAAAAAGTCAAATTAAAACTAATGGACCAAAACCTTATTTTGACCAAACCACAGGGGTCAAAAACGAAGTTTACTCTAAAAATTAAAAGGTCCAAACATATTTTTAAACTAAAGAAAAAATAGGGATTGTATTATTGTTTTTTTATATAAGATTATTGAGTTTATATTATAGAGCCCGTTTTTTTTACATGCCCCGAGCCCAAAACATTTCAAGGATTCTCGGGACCGGCCCTGGGCGGGACTATAATAACAAATTTGCTAAGTTTAACAACTTATACAACAAATACTACAACAATCGTAAAAGTGGTTAAAGCGACCAAGATATTTATTTAGAAGCTTGTGATGATAACAAAGCCGTTGTGGGGGCGGCTTTTAATTCATATAAATCATGGGAGATTATTAGAAAATCTCTCAAGTGGGGCCAAGTCCCGTTGATGAGTGTCTAAACGAACAAAAAACATAATTGTCCGGCGAAAAAATATGTTCACGCATTAATCTAAATGATACCGATGATGAAATTGAAACACCGGAAGAACCGGTTCGTCCGCCTGGAAGAAACAACAAAGGTAAATGACATACTTCTGCGTCCGCCTTGGACGACCGGTTCGATAAAATAGACGGGGAAACTTGATATGCTACTATATTTTAGAAAATCATAAACCACAACAACAAGATCTCAAGTTTCTTACTATGAACTTCGACCACTTTACCGGAAGTGATCGTAGACTCGCGGAGAAGCGAAAAAGAGAAATATACGAAAGAAACAACATAAACGAGGAGGACGATGAGTAGTTTGTATTTTTTTTATGAATGTAATTTTTTTATTTTTCTTAAATGTATTTTTTAAAAATTTTATAATTTAGTTTGTTTTATTAAAAATAAAAATTTAGTTAATTATCAAAAAATAAATACGGGACGTGAAACCACTACGTACCTTAGTGATTATGTCCAGTGATTGCCCCTGTACTGATGTGGCAATGACGTGACAGACAGGGGCGGATTTACTAGTGTGAGGGGGGGTGCACAGGAACCCCCGAGTTTCGAAATTGGAGTGTAACGCTAGGTAAAAAGAAATGGGGTGAACCCCTTAAAAAATTGTTGGGTGAACCTCTTTACAAAGTATAACAAGTGGTGCAGTGGTTTAGGCTTTGCATTATAACATGGAGGTTATGGGTTCGAATCCCTTTACTGACGTTTTTTATAACTTTTTTTTAAACTGATATGAAATACAAATTAGGAAAAAATAATTGGGCTACCAACCTACCAGAATAACAATTGGGCTACCAGCCTACAAATTATGGAGTTATTTGTTTTCATTTTTTTGTTGGACTTAATTAATTGGGCTACAAGCAATACAAATTAGGGAAACAAAACAAAACAATTCAGAAGCCTACGCACACACGCACACAGCGTCTGCGTCCCTTTCGCATGCTGCACCAGCGTCTGCGTCCCTTCCCCCTGCTGCCAGTGTCGTCGACTACTCAACCGCGTTTGAAAATTTTTCTTCGTTTTAGGCCTCCAAAATGGTTGAGCCGCCCCTGCCCGACCCGACCCGACCAATCGAACCGAACAGAACCGAAAATTTTTATGTCCGACCCTATGAAATTGGAGCATCTAAAAACAGTGAACCACCTGAAAAAAATTCTTGGATCCGCCACCGATGACAGAACGTGAACTATTTAAGCGTGAAACCACTATGGATGACCTAATAAGCATTAATACCCTTTACAACTAAAAGTTGTATAACAGTTTATTGAACTTCTAAGAGCCCTTGAAATGATAAGCCTGATGTTTGGAGATGGGCCCTCAAATTTCTCGGTCAAGGAGGTTCGAAAAGTCATTGAGGATGAAACGCTACCTAAAGGGACGATACCCACTTTATGGTTCACTTATATCCCTAGGAAAGTTAATTTATGTGCATAGAGAATCTGTTAAATCGCTCCCTACTCATATAAAGCTGGAAGAAAAAGGATTGAATATCCCGTCTATATTATGCCCGTTATGTAATAATGCCCCGGAGACGATTGACAATATCTTTGCTTCGTGTGTTATGACTGATAGGTTATGGTCTTTGGTAGCGGCTTGGGTCGGCATTCGATTTCCTGTCATTAGAGCCCCTTCTTTTTTGATTGATTGGTCGGAATCTACACAAATACATGCCGAGAAAAGAAAGCTTCTTGGAGTTATAATTTTTGTCACTTAGTGGATTATTTGGAGATTTCGGAACGAGAGACTTTTCAACAACAACCCCAATAGAAAGTATACGTTGTTTGAAGATGTGATGCATTTCTCCTTTACTTGGTACTCTTCGAGACATAAACAGTGTAAGAAAAATTGGATAGAGTGGATACAAAATCCTTTAACGTAATTTGTTTTTTTTTCTTTTTTTTGTCCTGTCTAGTGTTTTACTAGGTGTGGTCTTTTAATAAAATGCCGACGTTCAAAAAATAAAAATATCTTGAAGAAATGTTGATTTCCTTGGAAATGAAAATGTTTTAAAGGAGATATTAGTTTACAAATTTTGAGTTAAAATCTATATTCTCAGTTTATGTGTAATGGGCACCGTGAGAGAGGTCGTGGTTGAGGTGGCGGGCATGAGGAACGTGGCATACGGCGCCGCCCTTCGTGAGTGAGGGTGTGGCCCAGCCATCGTGAGGGTGGTAACGGGCGTTGGGAAAAGGAATTATTATTTTTTTTTCTATCCGGCCATCAATCACAACAATACACCTCATTAGCTTTTTTTGGATCACACTCACTAACCACTATACAGCCTTAGTAAGTGTGAGGGTGACCAAAGCCATCGCTTGCATGACGTCTACGTGCCACCATTTTTTGGCTCACACTCATTAACCACTGCATGTATAAGTTTTAAAATACCGGCCGATGCCGAGGAATGAAGAAAACTTTGCTAAAAGGTTACCATTTACAATGAGCAAACTCACATCAATAAATTATGAGCAGATGGTCATCGATAGATCAAAAGTCATTGGTAGATGATGACACCAACGTGAGTGATAGGGAAGTAAACAACTCATACATGTGTTGTGTAAACATAGAAAATGAGGGCTCACTTACTAACTCTCTAACTATATGTATTGCCTGTAAATAGCTTCATTTGAGTAATTAATATATGGATATGACCAATCAATCACACAAGCTTCGACTCACTTACACTTTGTGTTCCATCGTAGTCAGAGGTGGCTCAGTGGTATGTACGACATTTAAGTAATTGAAGAAAATAAATAAATATAAATACAATAGGTTGACCGAATAAGAAAATAGCAAAAAAAAGGATAATAGATTAATTAAAAATAAAAAAAATAAAGAAAAACACCCATTAAAGTAAATATTTTTCTAAGTACACCTAATTAGTAAATAAGTTTTTCAACTACACTCTTTTAGAAAAATAAATAAGCAAGCTATATCCGCGTAAAAGAGAAAAGTTGAAAATAGTAAATGAGATAAAATACGATTATTATTACTATTTTTTTTGGAACGGCAGAAGATTTCATAAACACAAAGAGAATTCTTGCCGGGAGCTAGATACAGGGAGGCCAGATGGGCATACAGATAAGAGACCAAGTGTTGCAAAAACTAAAATTACACCAATGTTCCCAATCTAGATCGATACATTTTGATCTATTTTTCACCCATAGGAACCGATTGTCTTTACCTCCTCTAGCAATCTTGAGACAGATAGCTTCTTATTAGATAAAATAAAATTATGCCAATGAGCTGGTGGTGGAGTGGTAAAGAAAAGACATGGTGTTTCTTGTGACCCAGGTTCAATTCCTGCCCTCCACATTAGTTTCTGCGACATGCAAATGAGGCATAGCTCTTAAGCTGATGCACCTGAGTTTTACCCACGTCGATCCAGGGTTCGAGCCTCGGCTCTCCCTCAAGCCCAGAAGGGCCCGTATCGGGTGAGATTTTTCCTTGGATGCTCACCAACTCTGACGCCAAGTGGGCCCGGTTAAAACAACATATTGACCGGAGTTGGACGAGGCTCTTCCATGTGACCGGGGGATGGGTGCGACGTCACAACATTAAATGTTCGCCGTTCAAAAAAAGATAAAATAAAATAAAATTATAATTATAATTAATTATTAATGATTTTCCATTTATATATTTTTCTTAAATTTTGGGTCAATGGCGTGTTGGGTTCTCCAAAGTACAAAATGATTGAAGGGTGGTAGCTGGGTGATGAGGAAAATTGGAGACCGAATATATCCGAAAACTAGAAAATCATTTTAGAGTAAATTACATAAATTGTCTTTTATGTTACATCATTTTTCAGATTATGTCATTTAGTTAAAAAATTGACAGAGATCATCCTTTACGTTTACAAATCTTGCACGTTACGTCCTTTGCCTCTAACCTAGTTAAATTTTTTCGTTAAGTATGGTCATGTGCAAGGCATATGATGATAGTTTGGTCTTTTTACCCATTTATATAAAAAACCAAAAAAATTAAAATATGAAACCATCAAAATTTGGGGGTTCTCCCCCTATTCCACCGCCTATTCCCCCGATATCTCCGGATCCAAGCTCCAATTCGACCATCCCTTCTAGTTGCGTGTCCGATTCCCAGGCTGGGGGAAAAAGTTTTTCACCTGAGCAAATACAAAAATGGTAGCGGGAAACACAGAAATGAAGTGGAGATGGAGGCTGCGGTCCCAACACACGAGCCGAATCATTCATCTGATCATATGGCGCCGGAATCCATGGCGAAAGAACATTTTGATGTGGTCGATGAACTAGCTCAGGTGGGTGCTAACCCGCCTTCTCCGATCTCGCTCAGGTGGGTGCTAACCCGCCGATGAACTTGCTAAGGTCCATGAACTTGCTCAGGTGGGTCCGATCTTGAACCTTTTATGTGGTCGATGAACTTGCTCAGGTGGGTGTTAACCCGCCGGAATCCATGGCGGAAGAACATTCTGATGTGACCGATGAACTTGCTCAGGCGGGAGAACATTCTGTCAGCCCATCTTGCTCCGATCTCCCCACCCCACACCCCGATTTCCTGTTCTGCCAGGGTCTACCACGGTGGTAGTCGTGGTAGCTGTCTTGAAGGAGAGAGAGAAGAGAGAGAGAGAGAGAGTGTGTGTGTGTGTTTTTTTAGAGAGAGATAGTTTTCTGAGTTTTTATATTTTTATTTTTTTATATAAATGGGTAAAAAGATCAAAGTACCCTCATGTGCCTTGCACATTACCATACTTAATGAAATATTTTAACTGGGTTAGGGGCAAAGGACGTAACGTGCAAGATTTGTAAACGTAAATGATGATCTCTGTCAATTTTTTTACTAAAGGACAGGATCAGAAAAATGGTATAAAAATAAATGACGATTTATGTAATTTACTCATTATTTTATGTGATTTTCAATTATAATATATTTCATTAAAAAAATTGTAAATTCAACATTCATAAACTGTTTGTTTATAAAATTTCATGGCACCCGTTCAAGTTATACTTTAGAATATGAGCTTGTGTTAATTATATATTATCCTTCTAAAAAGTCATATCATTTATATATTATATTTTGTTTTTGGTAATTATATTCCACATAAAATAATTATATCAAATCAAAATTAAATACAAACTATTACTAGTCAACAACTTCAACATGACATATATTTAAGCATAAGAGTGAAATTATCATTTTATATGAATTTAACAGATCTTTTATTTTCTGGTCGATAATAATCAAACATATTACTAAATAACAAATAATTCGGACCGCCTGGTCGATAATAATCAAACGTATTACTATACTAGTGTTATACCTGCGTGTGTTGCGGCGCGCTAAACCGTCAAAGTTAACGTTATAAAAATTTTATACAATCAAATAAAAAAAATTAACATCGACGTTCTCAATTTCAGGGTTTATACATGTTACTGTAGGTTCAATGTTGGCGGACCGTAAAGATCTTGTGAGGGTTAATATTATAAATCATATTTATATATAAATTGTTTAGAAAAAAATGAAGTAAAGTTTCTTTCTTAAAAACATTATTATGTGAAATTACATTTCTGTGTGTTAGAACATATATAATCAGGTTAGTGAATTATTCTATTTAATATCTTTACTTGTATTATAATCTAAACTCGTTTTCCGTTAGTTTATATGTTTAAGAGTCTATTGTTTTTTTATTATTTATTTCCGTTTTTAATAGGTTGCTATTAAATCTGGACTGAGTATAACATTTGGTAACTGTTCTGATCCTTTATTCAGTTTTTATTTTTTTTACATTTGAAGTGGTCAATATTAGGGTTAATGGAGGGCTTTTAAAATTTGATAAATTGACCAATTAATATGTTATTTCTTATTTATTTTTCATAGTGTTCAAATATGTGATATTAACGAAACTGTTTTAAAATGACAACCCATCATTATTTATTATTTTATGAGATGTGTTGTTTATTAAAAAAAATATAACTTTATGTACGGGCTTTTACAATTTTTTGTTAGTGGGTGGGTGCTGATTATACGAAGACCTAAAAATTTAGAGTACGGTTGCTTTGGTATGTGTGTATTTGAGAAACGGTCAAAGTAGTCGGATTTTATATCATTGAATTGAAGATTTTTATTTTAGGGGCGCTTGGTGGATTTTAGAATTTTTCGGGATTGTTGCGAAAATACCGTCGATTACTATAGAGAAAACAAAAACGGAGGTGTTGATATGTAATTACGTAACATGTTAATTTTTTTTAATAAAAAAACTATAGCAATACCATATTCAAATTAAAGAGAATAAAATACTCGTTTTTATTGTTTAACTTTTTATAAAAAATATTAAGGTATGAAAAAGTTAAGGCCGTTTAAAAATCGTGGAGGGTAGTTATTTCTAAAGTGTAATTATTGTTTAAATAACCAAAAGTTGAGTAAAGTTGAGGGGGCAAATGCATAAGTATTGTTTAAAAGACATATTTACCACCAAAAAGTTTTTAACACATGCATTAAGTGTTGTACCTTAAGCAATCATACTTGTATTACTTAAATTTTAAGATACCATTTGGAGATTCACAGTTTCAACTTCAGTTCATGGCTTAATTTAAGCCGTAAAACCTTCCGTTATTTCCAGTTTGGTCGGCCGGTCTTTTCGACCAACCTGACGGGTTTGGTGTGAAGATTTTTAAAACAGTAGTTAACGGTTTGTCTCTAAAATTTTATATTTTTAATTATTATACACTCTATTAAAAATTGATGACAATGAACAGTAAACCCAACCAATGGGGTGCTGCCACGTGAAAACATTTATCTATGTATGTGTGTGTGTATATATATGAAATTGACTGAGAGCAAGAGTGAGCGTTAGCGCAGTTGGTTCGCGTACCACACCCACACGTAGGTGGCGCTGGTTCGAGCCCAAACCCCAAATCCACCACCGCGCGCTCGGCCTGTTCTTCCCTTTTTCCAAGCTGCTTTATTTATTTATTTATTTGTTATATACATATACAAGCGGAAGCGTATGTAGAACAGAAATGGGCGCTGACCCAGGTGGTTCGCACGCCACACCCACATGCGCGTACACATAGCGCAGGTTCAGGGACCCCCTGTTGTTCTTCCCTTTTGCAATTATTATTCTTTTTCTATTATTTTTCGTTTTTTTCCATTTCCTTATTATTTAACTAAAAATACAATTATAGTTTTTGAAATGCTAAATTAACTTAATTAATCACCTATTATTTTTATTAAAAAAATTACAATTTTAGTCTTTAAATTATCTAAATCTTTATAGTTAATTTTGAGAATATTTTGTTTTCTCTTATAACTTATAAAATAAGAAATTTTATAATACTTAATACTTAATTTAAATAGTATTTAGTTATAAAAATATAAATAGTAAATGTAAATTTAAATCTTAATTTTAAGTATTATAAATAAAATAATACTTAATGTAGTGAATTAAATAATCTCACGTGCATTAAAATAATGATAATTATTGAGTGTTGGGCTTTAATTGTGGGGTTAAATGGTAATTGAATACATTTTATGCATCGGTAATGTGTACCTTATGCACAACAATTTGTGTTAGGTGTATTAATTTTTTTTGGTAAATTACAAACATGTCCTTCCAATATGTTTTATATAGTAGTATAGATAGTGGGTTGGCTCACGCAAAGCGGCGGATGTCACCGAGGCTATTTTCGAGAGCGTAATCTAACCCGATCTGCCTTAAACACTGATTATATTTGGGTATTCTTCTTCTTATTATTATTATAATCAAACCTGGTTTACAAGCTCACGAGTCGAGTCAAGCCTAGCTCGGGCTCAGCTTTGTTTACAAACAAAGCCGATCCAAGTCCGCAAGTTTACAGCCGGAACGATTTCAAGCCGAGCTTTTTTCAAGCAAGATTCGAACCTCAGTTAAATATCCAATTTTAACACTAAGAAAATACTTAGCAAAAAAAAGGCATAATATGAAGTTTATAAACATTTGTAATTAACTTTAAATTTATATGTTCTGGCTCAATATTGCCACCTTGATAAAACTACTTAGACATATATGTTAAAAGTATTTATTTAGGTTTACGTGATAAATATTGAATAAAATAATGCAATATGAATATTTTAACGCAATTAATAATTTATAATTCTTTTTATTTTGATATAGGGTTGAAATAGACGTGACAACGGTGTAATTAATTAATTAATTTCTTTTGTTCAAATTATGTATCTACAGTGAGATAACACTAAACCACTCTGATATTGATTGATCAACAAGATTTATTTTCTTTACGCGATTTACGGAGTTGGTAATTTTAATCACAGTTTTAATCATTATTTTGAAAACACATAAAAACTGTTTTTATTCTTGACATTATTAAAAATAAAATTCTAGGTATACAAATGAAAAATATATTTTTTCTGAATTATCTATTTTGATATTAATATTTTTTTTTCTTATTTTGATAATTGTAATTTTTATTTGATCGTTTATTTTGATAATTATAATCTTCTGAACATACAGAATTACCATGACATTTATAGTGTTACTAATTAGAAACATATATTACTTTTTGATCCATTTTAATATTTATGAATTTTATTCACTATGATAATTTTACATTTCTAATATTCTTACAATATTTTCCATAATTTTAAAATTTATTAAATTGGAAAATCAGATCAAAACATATACTATAAAAAATATCGAGAGATGAAGTACCTTTCTACTTACTGTCTTTAAAATGTCACGTAAAACTTTTTACCGGTTTACAAGGTTACAGTTACCAAAATAATTCATTAAACAAAACCATTATCATTAAAATAGGATAAATTTTTTTAATTATCTTACTTTTTTTTCCCTGACGTGGAGTTTTACAAATTTAAGGTCCTAAGAGCTTCTACAACTCTGGTATCCGGATGAATCCAGATGAATAGGTGGACAAAGTAATTCCGGATTGGAAGAACAAGTTTGCTTGGTGTTTGTTTAAACGTATTCGGAATTCCGGGTGAATAGGTGGGCCATCCTCTCTCACATATCAATATTTAATTATTTATTTATATAAAAAAGTGAGTGTATAAAATAGGATGTAGTATTGGAGTAAAAATAAATGTTTTTAAAGGATTGGTGAAAACTGATGTGACAGCTGATGTCCCGCGTTTGGTTTGGTTTGGTTTTTCTCATCGACCATTATGGATGCTCTAATATTTCATGATCTTTAATTCAATTTAAATGGAATAGTCTTTTTTACTTATATAAGGGTATCTTAACCCCTGATTTAGGTTGGAAGGGCACAACCTAAAACTACCACTCAACCAATCGACAATGTAATGCCACCTCATATTACCCGAATAAATCTTGAATTATCCGAATGGGCTTCGACGGTATTCCCGAATAAACCCCTTGAACCAACCAACCATGTAGTGTCATCTCATACTACCAATCTGTCACACCCTCAAAATCTGCAGGGTTTTACCGCGAGGCGCATTTATAAACTTTATGATCTCAATTAAAAATAATATATTTATATTATTTTCAACCTCACGATCTCAATTAAAAATAATATATATTTTTATATTATTTTTGTCACATTTATAAACTTTATGAAACGATTCAAAAATTATAAATAATATAATTTGTTATATTATTTACCCACGTTTATTATATCGATTAAAAATAATATATTTATTATTTTTGACACATAAAAGATTATTTGGTAAAAACTACGAACTTAAAAATAATATATATAGTTATATTATTTTCCTAACCATTTTAAATGGTAAACGTACGAATTTAATGACTTACTTAATATTATTCGTTATTAACGTTCGACACGTAACGCATTAATCTTAATTATTATATTAAGAAATATATATATTTCCGTAGACATGTTCATCTACTCTTAAATCCTTAGAATGTGTTAGACGTTCTAATCTTCCGTGTCGTCGTCACAAATCCCAATGTGTCCCTAATTGTTATGTTTATAATTCTAGGGCATACGTGAGCCGTTTCAGGCTAACACTTGTGGTTTCGATCTCATACTTGTGTGATACTACCTACTACGCAACGCATGTGAGTTTCACAGACCCTTTTTACTTATTTTCCTATTGGGGGAGAAACATGCATACACAAAAACATTATATTACTTGTTTTCCCGTTGGAGAGAAACATGCATACTCACAAACAGTATTTTTACTTGTTTTCCCGTTGGGGAGAAACATGCATACAAATGAATATCATTTTACTTGTTTTCCTGTAGGGGAGAAACATGCGTACAAACAAACATCATTTTACTTGTTTTCTCGTTGGGAAGAAACATGCATACGAACAGACATCCGTTACTTGTCTTCCAGCTAGGGAGAGACATACACATGGACATGGATCACATAGTATTTCATTACCACTTGTGTACTTAAGCGTAAACACTATCATGAAAGTCCTCACATCGAACCGTTAATATGGACTTAGCGATACAATTTGAGAAGTACTACTGGGTTTGGCAAACCCCACCCGGGCTAGTCGCGCTAGCACGATTGAAGGTCGAACGGGTGTAGATTGGCCTAAACATATTAGTCAGGGTTGATAGACCTGGCCGGAGGTAAACAAACAAACAAACAGTCAGCTTCGGTTGCGAGCGCTTAGAGTAACTGGTACATTGTCTAGCTAGCAATAGGTGTGACTTACGTATGTGGATCCAGCAACACTCAAAGAGTTTATTTACATACAAACCTGTGAACTCACCAACCTCGTGTTGACACTTTTTCTTACATGTTTCTCAGGTCGCTTTGGCACAGGTTGCACACTTAGGACATGCATGGAGTCCTACTGTCATATCATTCATTTCAAACATTTTAAACAGTTTTACTTATTTACATTAATTGACGCTTGTTGCGTGTAATTACTTTTGATTTCATTTTAACGTTTACGCTTCCGCATTTAACTCTGAACATATATGTTATGACTTTTTAAGTCTCATATAGTGTCGTTTGATGTTACTAATTACTGAGATCCTTGTGTGTCACCTTCCAAACGGTAAAACTCCGTTAGTGGAATTTGGGGGTGTGATAACTTGAGTATGAGTTATTAGTGTAGGTAGTTCAACCTATGTCGATTAGACTGCGGGATTATTATTATTATGGGATGAGTCTTGGGTAATGAGCTATTATGGGATATCGGGTGATAACATGGGTTATCTATTGTTAATGAATTGTGGACCTATTTTATAAGGACCGTGGGTCCTGAGTAAAGTTTAAATAACTTTTGAGACGTGCTGGCTTTTAATCAAACTAAACTATTAGAACTCACTCAGCGTAGCTGACTTTATATGTACGTTAGATTATTTTGCAGGTTAGTCTGTGAGACGAGGTATCTTGGCTTGGAAGCAGGGCTAATTAGGTTGGTGTGCATGCATTCGTCGGATAACGTTATGAAAGTTAATGAGTTTAAGGATAATTTTATTTTGAGAAAGACTTCGCTGTAGTTTAATATACCTAAAATGAGTATTTTTAAGGGAATAACCCGTTATGAGAACCAACTGTAGGGTGTCCGGTTTGAGGCCTTACAAGTTGGTATCAGAGCCGAGGTTTAAGAGAAAAGTGGTATTTTTAAAACAAATAAAATTCCTTAACTTAAACTGAAAATGGGACGAGGATGAAACGAATACTACCACGAGTAACCGCGAGCCAAGAGGTACGTCTTTCGAGTTGAGTAGTAATTATTATTTACCATTTGTGTAGTGTTACAATAGGTAAAGTAATCGATGTGAGTAAATGATTTATGGTTCCGTGTGGGATCATGTTGTGTGATATGTGTTGTAGTATTATGTAGAACAATTTGAAGTTGTGTGGTGTGATTGAATGAGACTATAGTGTGAGTTGAGTAATGTTGAATAGCATTAATTGTAACTTTGTGAGATAGTTTGGTGTGTCGATATGATTTAGTAAGTTTGTGTTTAAACTTTGATGGTGTGAGATTGTGATAAATATGATGACTTGCTAGATTATTGTGTGATATTATATGAGTTGTGTGGGATGCATGTGCATCCGGGGTGTATGAAAGATAGAAAACTAGTGTGAATATGATGGGGAAGGTTTAGAATCCGAGCAGTAATGTGAACCACCAAATTGCATTTGATCACCGTAATTTGGCAGTATATGATTACTCTCATATTCTGAATTTGATGCCTATAGTAATCACTCCAACGTTCTATCTTGTGCAGGTACTGATGGCCATGACGATTCAGACTAGATGGGTCAGGCGAGGAGCTCTTATCAGGAGGTTGATAGAGCGGCGGGCTAAACGTTTGGCTGCCGTTCGCACGATTATCTTTTAAGGGAGACGAGTCTTAGCACCTGTTCCATTGACGGTGATTCCACCGGCGTCTGAGTACGAGCAGGAGCTACCAGCACATGAGGTGATCTTGGCGCTTCCGGCGCCAAATGCCCCCAATACTACTAGGGAAACTATGAGAAGGGGGCTCAGTAGGTCCTTTTACAGGAGAGGAAGAAATGCATTTGCAGTCAGAAGTCAGCCCTCGAGACACTACGTAGAATCATGAAATAGATGGTTGGAGGAATCCGATGACGAGGAGCAAGTGGGGGATAACTTCGACTTGTTTAATGACTAGAGAAGTAGTGGGTACCACGAGAGGACTAGAGCATTTTGAGTAGTGGCTGTCGGGCACTTTCGTGACGAAATATTTGTTCTTGGTTTTTTTTCAATTGTTTGATATTAACCTTGACATTGAATCTTACCACAGGATAGTTTAAAACGTAGTTAATGATAGTCGCATGTGTGATAGCTTGCTATTGACGGTGCAGTGTTAATTATGTGTGATTATGTGATTACCTTTTGAACGACGTGAGTTCATACTAAATGTAATCTTTGATGTGATGCTAGAACTTGGTTGATTAGACGGTACGAGAAGACCTGTGTAGACCTGAGTTTTGATTACTTGTGTGCGTCTACGGTATTAAGATAGTGTCACCTATGTGTTATGCTTAGGTGATGTGTGAAGTGTAAGGGGTGTGTTTGGCCTTACTATGATATTAAATGTCTCTATATCTTAAGGCATAGATCTTCGCGAGGTAAATGTTTTGGTGCTTAAGGGCATGAGAGAGTTTGGTGAATAAACTTGTATGTCGTTAATTGAGTTGCTTATGAGTATGAGTTAATTGTGTCACGTACTTAATACTCATGGCGAGAGATCAAGCGTAAGCTTGATATTATGTCTGGCATTAGTCAGGCGGGAGATCAAGTGTAAGCTTGATATGGTGTTGACATTTGTCAACAGGTTATTGTGTCTGACGGAAGTCAGGCGGAAGATCGTGTTGCTTGTGCCTTTGGGCTAGACAACATGATATACTTGTGTGTCTATAGGTGACGAGGTCATATTGTATGTGCGTAGATTTAACTAGATCTAGCTAGTTGTGTATGTGCATTTGTGCGAGTTAGAAGGTTTAGTTACCGGTACAGGTGTAGAACAATGTGTGTTCTGTAGTTATGTGTGTCGGTGTGTGTCCTTGTAGTACACGCTTAGTCGTGCATAGGACGGATGGTTAGTGATGAAAGCACGAAGCCAAAGGGCGGAGCTATAGAGTTAGTGATGAAAGCAGTTACGTGGACGCTGGACCAGAGATATCCATGATGAGATTAAAGTGATGACGCTGAAGATTTCAGCATGAAGTAAACAAGGGGACGGAAAGGCCTTCATGGAACACGTTCCATATGAAGAATTCAGTCGAGGCTAGAAACCAGATGAATAGGGATGCTTTCCCTGAACGAGACGACGAATAGCTGAGGCTTGTGAGCAGACGGACTTCATGTTCGTAAATTATAAACGAGATGCGGTCGGTGATCGCATGGTAATGAAGTAAAGAGATAATATGGTAGAGGAATTTTGTGGAGACCAGTGTAGCTTTGTACAAGCTCCTGGAGATTATCAGAGAATGGCAGAAGTAATACTCTTATGGGTAAGCAGTGGGCTTGAGTTTGAGAAATCATCGCAGGATGGCGACCAAGGTGTGAGGCGATAACTATGATGACTTCACTTTGGAAGGGCGACTAATGAATTCATTCTTAAAAGGTAAGAAGCCTACTTAGAGAGGTGATCGTCGGATTGAAGAGATCGTCAGAATTATACAAGAGACAAAGGCAGTTGTGCCCATAACTTAGGATGGAAGGTGGCAAGTGAGCGGATAACTGGCTACGTTATACTATGCGGTAGACTTGTAACATCCCGAAAATCCAAAAACTTAAGGGTTCGGGTTAAGGAGTAACCCGAATCTCTATTAAATAAAATGAGGAGCAAGATTTGTCTTGTTATAACGGGAACTAAGTGACCAATTAGCCATTTAACGATTTGTTCGAGATCGAATGACGTGAATTAGAAATCAAGGGGCTTGGATGTAAATTGCAATGGTTTAAATATCACTTTAAGGGTAAACCCTAGGACCATATCGACCCTAGGTGTGTGTAACGGCAGGAGCAAGCCGCGAGAAGGAAACACGACGGAGAGGAGGACAGAGGTGGTCGTTCGCACGGCGAAAACCAAGAGAACGAGCAGGTAACTCTCGAACCTAGTCCTTTGATTCATGTATCTGTTTTTGCATAATAACCCGACTAGGGTTAGGGTCTGTGTCTGTGTGCGTTGTCGGAAGGAGGAGCAGCGGTGGAGACCGGTTGAAAGAGGGACGGAGAAGGGCTGTGGTGGTGGTGGCCGACTGTGTCGGTAGTGATGGCGCTTAGCGGGGTAACCTATGGCCGAGCGAAGGAAAAGAGAAAGGGAGAGAAAGAGGTAGTGACGGGTAAAGGTGGTAGCGGCTACAGGGACAGCCGGGGTCGACTAAGAGGGAGCAGTGGTGTGGTCCGGTGGCCACTACAGTCGGACGTGGTGGTGTAAAACGGCGGCGGACGGTGGTTCTGCTGTTCCATCGTGAAAAAAGGGAGCCGACTAGGGTTTCTTGTGGCTAGTAGGTGGCGAGAACTCGAGAGGGACACGAGGTGACGGATCATGACGGTAGAACACATCGAGAGGTACACGGTGGTGAAACCCGGTGGTGGGGGGTTCATGGGAATGACGAGGGAGAGAGTGGAGTCGGGTTTCCACCCGATTAGGGTTTTACATGCGCATGCATTCACAAGTACGTGCATGCATGGGAACCGGGAGTTGGGCATTCAGTTTCCAGTAGGTTAGGGATGACCCAGTTCGCGTACACTCGTAAGGAAGAAATTGAGAAGCTGGAGTGGCGAATAGACAAGACCGAGTTTTAAGGGCTTAGTTATTTACATGTTATGCAACGTATGTTTAGAACGCGTTCTGATCGTGTGATCACGCGCTTGACAGGTTTGGAATTCGAGCGTGGACGAGCGAGTTGCAGAGCAGAGACCGAGGCCTAGCATAACCGGTGAGTTTCTAGTCCCCCTCTTTTAAACGTTTTACTGTTTTGGGGGCTATCGTACATACTTACCAGGGATGTTAACGTATTAAACGTGTTACGAGTTTTGGGTGTTAACCCGAGGTGTTTATGAACTAAAACATTCAGTAATGAGTCAGAGGGTCTACGGGGGTGTTTATGAGATCATGTGATCTAGGTCTAAAGGTGGTTGTATGGTCACGGGTCATATAGTGACCTAACAGAGGTGAGTCGGGATTGTAGTTACGGGTCGTACGGGTACGACTAGGAAGTGTCACAGGGTGTGCATGTACGTGGTATGTGCTTAAATAATGAGATATAGTAATTATATGTGTGTTGCTATATTAGTAGCGTATTGTGTTATGAGTTAGTGGGGGTGAGTCGGGGTATGAGCTAAACGCTTATAAATACGTGTAGGACATCTTATCCTAGTGCTAAGTGTGAAGTGCAGGTGCAGTTAGTGAATCATGTATATAGAGTATATTGTTATGTGATTATACATGTGTTGTGTGCATTGTGTCGTTGTCCTTGTGACGCGACGGGTATTGTGTTTGCATTACTGTCATTATGACATGGCAAACGGGACTGTGGAGGACTAAGTCCTTCGGGAGGTCACTAAAGGTGACGATTTCCAACAGGACAGTGATGAGCTCGGGGTGTGTCGAACGCCCTGACGAGGGTAACCCTGACGAGGGTGCGACGAAGATGTATGTGTTTGTGTGCTTATATATTTGTGTTAAATTGCATACAAGCGTTGAGTTATATTTATTGTGCATGAGATAGTATTATTGTGATGAGTGGAGTTAGATTGACCGTTGTGTCAGGATTGTGACGTGGTGCTTACAACTATTATGTCAGTTGATTTGTAAGAGCCTTGGTCAAGACTGAGTAAGTTGATGTCTAGGGACTTGTTGTGTTAACCAAGTGTCGAGTTAATACATGTACTTGAGTATGCGTTATTAGTGTAGGTAAGTTCGACCTATGTCGATGAGACTTCGGGATTATTATTATGGGATGAGTCTTGGGTAATGAGCTATTATGGGATATCTGGTGATAACATGGGTTATCTATTGTTAATGAATTGTGGACCTATTTTATAAGGACCGTGGGTCCTGAGTAAAGTTTAAATAACTTTTGAGACGAGCTGACTTTTAATCAAACTAAACTATTAGAACTCACTCAGCGTAGCTGACTTTGTATGTACATTAGATTGTTTTGCAGGTTAGTCTGCGAGACGAGGTATCTTGGATTGGAAGCAGGGCTACTTGGGTTGGTGTGCATGCATTCGTCAGGTAACGTTATGAAAGTTAATGAGTTTAAGGATAATTTTATTTTGAGAAAGACTTCCGCTGTAGTTTAATATACCTAAAATGAGTATTTTTAAGGGAATAACCCGCTATGAGAACCAACTATAGGGTGCCCGGTTTGAGGCCTTACAAATACCCCTTAAGTGGGGAAGGTTTAACAGAAAATGTTAACGGTGTTAATTAGGGGTAGTCAAATGGCAATTTTTATGAAACATTTGGATTCAAATGGCAAGATTTAAACCTTTGCTTTGGATTCAAATGAAAATTTTTAGCAAACCATAAAGGGTGAAAAAAACACTTAACTCTTTAAAAAAATTACACCTTAAAATTAAGCATTTTATTATCTTTAATTTGATTATATAGTCTTGATATACATTTATTATAAAAAATCAACTATTTTTTTTAAAAGTGTCAGTTTACTGTACGTATAATGTGCGTAATTATAAAATAGGTTGTGTAATTATACATACGTTGCATAATTATTTATATAAGTTGTGTAATATTGTGTGCGTAATTAGTTAATATGTTGCGTAATAATTTAGACTGCGCATAACCTTTATGCGTAATTATGTAGTTTTTGTGTGTGATTATGACGCGGACGGCTTTATCCCTCGCCCCACGGACACGTGTCGCGCCCTGGTTACCCCGATTACCACACAAATGACCAATTGAGTTCTAAATGGACTCATATAAACAAAAAGGTCGTAATTTTCAACGGGATATATGAAGAATGTGACCGGGCTCGAAAGAACGGGGTTAATGATACCGATATTTTGTTACAAGCAACCGACCGTTTTCAAGATGATGGTGGAGGCGTGGCTCCAATTAGAATTTGGAAACTTTTGAGGAATTCGTCGAAATGGCAACAAATTTACCTCAAAAAGACCGGAGCCAGATTGTCAAAGAAACGATCATCGACCGACATGGCCGATAGTCCCGGCGCATCTAATGGAAGATCTAGGTATGATATCAACGATGAGGAAACGGATGAGGAGGACGTGATACGACGGTTGATCGGGAAGAAAAAAGCAAAAGCCCAAGCATCGGGCTCCAACTCCATTCCCACACACATCAACATCGGTCAACAAATGATCGAAGAACTGCGAGAATTTAACTTGACTCGAAAAGAGAGGAATAATTGGAGAAAAAAAAGAGAAGATGGATATTCTCGCCCTCGACCTTACTTGCTTCCACGGGGCCAGACGAACATTGTTCGAGAAAAAACAAATCGTGATCAAGGCAAAATATAGGCTTGAGAACTAGTTTTTTTTTTTAATTTATGTAATTTTATTTTATGTTATTTTTATTTATGTTTTTAATGAAATTTGAATTTATGTTTTTTTATGTGTTATTTTAAAAAAATAATATTAAAATAATTGTTACATTTAATGCTCACTTGGGTATCCTTATTTGGGTACTTCCCTTGCCAAGTGAGAATGTGAGACCCAAGTGAAGAAGCAACTAAGATTACGTAGTGTCCACGTGACAAAAAAAGTTACTCTCACTTTAGAGTGATAAGTGAGACTATACCCCATACTCTAATAAAATAATCACTTTATAAAAGAAATTCTATTACATCATAAGGGTAACTTTATTATTCTACATACACCATGAATATATTATTAATTATTAATAAGTTTAAAATATAAGTAATCTGAAGTGCTTATTGACATCAGGTTATTTCATTTTAATATAAATAGATTAACATAATCATTTTCTTTTAATAAAAACAGTAAAGAATAGCTATTTTTTTTAACAGCGAACATTGAATGCTGTGACGTCGCACTCCCCGTCACATGGGAGAGCCTCGTCCAACTCCGGCCAATATGCTGTCTTAACCGGGACCACTTGGCGTCAGAGGTGGAGAGTATCAAAGGAAAAATCCCACCCAATACGGCCCCTTCCGGGCTTGAGGGAGAGCCGAGGCTCGAACCCTGGATCGGCGTGGGTAAAACTCAGGCATCAGCCTAAGAGGTAGGACTCATTTGCATGCCGCATAAACTAATGAGAAGGGCAGAGATTGAACCTGGGTCACAAGGAACATCAGGTCTCTCCCTTACCACTCCACTACCAGCTCATTGGCATAAAAACGTAATAAGTAGGTAAATCATTTAAATTAAAATTCTCACTGTATTATACATTTATTTTTTGATAAATAATTATTTATTATAATAAACTATTTATTTTTTAATTTTATGTTATTTACTTTAACTTATAAATTTATTAAAATTTTAAATTTTAAAGTTCTTAAAAAAACTTAGTTTTAAAAAAATAAAAAAAAGTATAAATAAAAAAAACCCTACCCTATCGTCTCTATCTACATTTTTATAACTTTAACTCCATTTTCATCTCCCTTAAATCCCGATAATCGACTAACTCAAATAAGATTAAAATGCCAACCAAACCTTATCTTTCCCGTCCGTCACCATGGGTGCACCACTATGAACAAGAGACGCCTGCCCACCCAATGCCCACGGATGCCACACAAGCCTCGTAGACGGCTCACGTATACCCCCATTAAAGATGCTTTTTTTGACATGTACTTTTTTTTTGCGGCCAATATATTATAATCCCACTCCTATTCCTTAATTACACCAAATAATTCACCACATGACTGAGTTTGAACTCAGAACCTGTCATCTAAGAAGCAAAAGACTCTAACAAATGAGTTAGTACCACATTGACCATGTACTTATTTTATTTTAAAATAAACAAATACACAAACATTTTTCATCAAAACACTAAAAAATAGCCATCACAAACATTTTTCATCAAAACACTAAAAAAATAGCCATGTACTATTAGAATCACAATAATTATATAAAACATTAATTTTAATTAGAAATCTCATACCCGACGTTCTAAAAAAATCTCACACCCCACAATAATATACTAAAAATATGATTTTTTTTTACGAGCACTATAAATAGGATTACATAATGAATTTTATATCACAGTTTTCTATAATAAAAATAATATTATTATCTACATTTTTTAGCTAACAAACTAATATTAGTGTACCATTTAGGGCTTACAATCTTCACGAGAGATGATATAAATTATTGTTTAACTTAATTTCTCCAAGTCTATACTCTAGACACCTACTCTTTGTAGGTTCGACCCTGACTTACTCCTTACGACTTAATCAAAAGCTACTCAAGAAGACTCATGTAAGATCATCAGCTGTACCAAAAAAAAAACGGCGTGATCCAATTTGGCATTCATGTGACACCATCACTTGAGGGAACACCACCCCATTGATTTTTGCACGGCGTAATCCTCATTTTTTAGTCCACGGTGTGATATTTTTCACGTGGATTTCTCTTTTGTTTGTCAAACAACTTTTGAGGTGGCATGTGATGATTGGGTGGTGAGATTTATTACTTGAGGGAACACCACCCCTTGATTTTTTCACTTGAGTGATGAGGGAATCACTTGAGGAATCACAGTATGTATACCTGTTGATCTAATAAAAAAGTAGATTTTTTTTAAAGAATTTCTAAAAACCCAAGAACAACAAAACTTTGAAAGGATCTAAAATAATTTATTTTTCATTCATAGTTTTTGAAAATGTGTTTATTTATTAAGTTCTTTAGTGTTAATACTTTAGTTCTTTTGTGCTAGTTGTCTTAGCTCTAGGATCCTCTACTACATGCTAGATTTTTTTTAGAAAGGCGAATTTCTTTTAATCTTGTCACTAGTGATAGTTGAACCTGTGACCTCCAAACCCCTTAGGTGTTCCTAGAGGCTTTGCCTCTACCCCTGAAATTAAGCGATGTGTAAACGCAATTGAGTATTAGACCAAACGTTACTTATTTTTGTTATGATATCGAGAATGATCACTAGAAACAAGCGAGAATGATAAACGAGAGAAAGAAAATGAGAGAGAATGATTGGGGGTAAAATTGAATGATTTGATTGATAACTCAAATAATGATTACAAAGAGCTATTTTGTAACACCCCAATTTCCAAAGAACTACAAGTTGGAGGACTAAAATGATCATTTGATGAAGCCCTAAGGGGTTAAAATGACATTTCATTAAAGTATAAGGGTTATAATGCAATTGTCTTAAAGTTTAAATGATGGAAATGAAAAATCTGAAGTTGGAGTAGATATCAGACTGATATCATTCCTCCCATCGGTCCGAAGTGAGCCGAGGGTCAGATATCGGACTGATATCAGTTGGATAGCCGTCCGATAATCGCCATTGCGCCGCAATTCCTGGGACTAACACGTGTTAGATGACTCACCATTGAGATCTGACGCGTGTAAAACAGATATCGGACCGACATGAAAGCATAGCGGTCCGCTATGTCCATAACGGACCGATATCATATACATAACGGTCCGCTATGTGCTCGCCAAGCCAATACGACGCCTCACTTGGATGTCAGAACGACATCGCAAGGGATAACGATCTGACATGGACTCTAACTCAACCTATAAATAGATGGCTTTAGCCATTCATTTGAAACCACAAAACCATCACCACCACTTCACACACACACGCATACCAAGGAGATCGGAGTGACGGTTACAAGCGCGGTGGTTACGAGTGCGGTACGTTGAGAGTGCGGTTCAAGTCAAGAAAACGTCTAGAAGAGGAACGAACTTAGGAACTACCCGAGGAAAATGTAAGTACACTAGACCCGTACCATAGACACGATTATGTGAAATACGTGCTTAAATTATATGAGCTATGTGATATGTGATATGATGACGGTACGTGGTAATGACAAATTAGTCTAAACACTAAACAAAAATAATGGAGTAATCACGACGTATCAAAGGGGTGGTGGATACGCCGCTGGTACTTCCTATATATAAATCTCTTTGATACTTCGTGGTGAAACCATTATGAATGTTTAGGGGTATAGACTAAAAGATAGAAATAAAAATATAGTAAACGTACGGGAGAACTTCCGACCGGTATGTAGTTATCTGACAAACGAAATGTTCTGTCTAAGGAAAGGGGGATATATAAATCTCTCCTAGACCCGTCACTCTTTCCTGCGAACATCTCTGTTAGAGGTACTACTCTGGAAGGATAATCACCCTAGTTTACGATATATGAGGAGTATGAAAGTATACTATGCATGATGAATATGAATACACGATGAATACATGAAATGCATAGTGAATACGTGAATGCATGATGATATGTGCAAATATAAGTGAACATGATGGAACGAGTGTAAATCCTAAAATGGAATAACGGAATACTCACGAAGTGTTAAAAGGGTGGTGGATACGCCGCTGGTACTTCCTATATATAAACCCTTTTAATGCATCGTGGAGAAGCCGTTTTGAAGTTTTAAAGTGAGGACTGGTTTGGAAAGTAAATCAAGCATATACGTGAAATGAATCAAATACTTGATACATTTGGGAGGCTGTGAGTCGCAGATACTCAAGGTCCCAAATGAAATGAGATACCCGGGCTGTAAGGTGGATCTCAATAAATATTAAAGAAGAAAACTAAAAGGAACTCCAAACCTTCGGGGCTGAGGAGGAAAACATTTCAAGCCTACGGGGCCGAGGAATGAATGAGTATTCGTGAAAAATGCGAGGGGTCTATACTGACGAGTATAAGAACCTTGCCAATACTCGGACCAGAGGTATGACCTAAGATGGTTGCGAGGGGGTTAGCACACCCATAAAATATACAAATACCGTGATCAGAAGTACGTCCGAAGATGGTCACGGGGGCACCGAGAGAACGAGAACAATAATAAGAACCTAAAGGGTTCATAATGAAATGAAAAGATGCAGTGTACTTACTTAGCGAAAGCTAATTCAAAAACGTTTTTCAAACACTGCAGGAAAGAAGCACTTGGAATAGAGCTTCCTATGGACAAGGCTGGTCGGAGTTGAAGAATCCATATATAATATAATGTAAATGTATTATTTTATGTAAAACAATATTATAATGAAAAAGATACCTTAGCCATTAGGGCAAGGTTTTGTTAAACTGGGACCGTTTTCCACAATAAAATACTCTGATAAAATAAGAGATAAGTAGGATGTTTCATATTTATATACAATGAAAAGAAAAACTAACAAACAAATCTGGACCGGGCGAACTTAATAAGTTCGCCCTTAACAAGTTCGCTAACACCCCACTCAAGTTAGAGGCGTATACAACCCTAACTTGGAAATGATAGCAGAATGTGGTTGACCAGCCAGACTCTTAGTGAATAAATCTGCAAGTTGATCAGAAGCTCGCGTGTGAGAAAGAAAAATCAAACCGGCTTGAAGCTTCTCACGGAAAAAATGACAATCCAACTTGATATGCTTAGTTCGCTCATGAAAAACTAGATTCTTAGCAATATGAATAGCCGCCTGACTATCACATTTGAGAGGAACGGGAGTAAGATTGTCAAGCCGAAACTCCACAAATAACCGTGTCAACCAAGCAAGTTCTTGTGTGATATGGCGAAGAGATCTATATTCAGCCTCAGCAGAGCTAAGAGAAACAGTAGCTTGCTTCTTAGATTTCCAAGAAATAGGACTGCCCCCAAGAGAAATGAAATAGCCACTGACAAAACGCCTAGTATTAGGGCAAGCCGTCCAATCAGAATCACAATAAGCAGACAAAGACATATCAAGATCATCATTAAAGAACAATCCTTGAGAACAAGTGCCTTTGACATACCAAAGAGTATGCCACGCAGCATCCCAATGAGGAACACGCGGATCACTCAGACATCTCATGTTCATTATTACAAGTAAGAAGAATGTCATCAACATAGACAACCAAATGAACAACAGAATCACCCATCGTCTTAGAGAATAAAGAATAATCATTGGGAGAGCGCATATAGCCTTTGGTCTTAAGAGCATCATAAAGCTTTCCATACCACTGCCTTAAAGCTTGCTTCAAACCATAAAGAGATTTCTTGAGCTTAAGAACATGATCAGGAGAGGATAAAGGCATTCCAGGATGAGGAAACATATAAATGTCTTCATCAAGATCCTCATGTAAGAAAGCATTATTGACATCCATTTGATATAAACCACAATGTTGTTTAGTGGCAACAACAATGAGACTACGAATAGTAGTCATTTTAACGACAGGAAAAAAAGTCTCATTATAAACAATACCTATTTTCTGAGTATCACTGTCACACCCCCACCGATGGCAGAATTTACGCGAGGGGTGAAGAATTGAAATCATCACAATGATTAAAAGAAATACTATTAAATTAACCGAATAATTGCATTACATTGTTTAAAAACACACAACCAAACAAAATAGATAAACAAATAGTCTTTATTAAACTTTATAAATAACTAAATCTCCTAGAGCCAAGTCTCGAAGTCCTAGCGTGATTGTAACAGCAACCTAGTTATTAGTACCTGAAAAACATGCTAAAATATGTCAGCTATAAAGCCGGTGACAACATAGGTTTAAGTAATTACATAGTATAGATAATGAAGATTTTTGCAATTCATAAACAAGATTCAATAACAAGTAAACAAACTTTTATACATCGATTCAACCAAACCTAATGACAAGATTGGGTTTCCATACAATTGATATAACATGAATAACAAGTTTTGCAGTTTTTGTATATCTAGTCTCAAGTTGATATCGTATCTCGTCAACTCAAGAACTAGATCGGCATGTCAGGCCCATAGATCTATGACTTACTCCCGTTGGCTTATCCCAAGTTAATGGTTGTAGAGTGTGTATAAAACCGTTTAAGTTTACAAGTATAGAAAGTTGTTATTGAAATTGCAAAAGTAGTATTTGAGTTTGATATAGTTTGAACAACCTTTGATATACGAGCATGTTTTCCACCCCAAAGATAAAAAGTAAAAGGGGCTATGTATCTCACCTTGAAGTAGGTGGGTAGAATCTTGTCCTGGTAGTAACTAGGTTATGAGAATGCCTTAAGGATTAAACCCTAAGTAAGTTATAGTGCACGTTAGTTTTAGAATTTAAGTTTAGAATAGATAAAGGTTGATATTGCAAATAGAGGAAAGTGGTTGTCGTATACTAGAGTGGTTATCGTCCCAGAGTAGTACCTCCAACAGAAGCGTTCCTAGGAAAGAGCTGGTTGGATCAAGACCCCGTCTTTCCTAGCCAGGACTTTTTGCTTGTCAGATAACTACATACCGGTTGGATGGTTACTCTATCGATATACTATACCAAGTTTAGGGTTTATTTGGTAACTTTATAAAGTGTAGGGGCTAAAGTGTAAATATGATTTTAGTTGGGATTAAAATGAATAAGTTGAATATTAGAGGATTATAATTGAAAAAGTAGAGAGTTTGAATACAAACATGATTCAAGAATGGATAGAGAGTAAAAATGAATCAAAGCTTAAATTTTTATATAAAAAGTTTGAATGCGATTAAAAGACTTATGAGTATCATAAATTTCTGTATTTTTATAACTTTTAACATGTTAAAATCACTTATTTTATAATAAAATTCGTATCTTTTATAAAAATTATGAATATCATGAAAATTTGCAAAAAGGGGGTTTTTGACAGCTTTGCGCACCGATCTTACGCGGGCTGTTTGAGTGACTTAAACTATGAACCAAAAGACGTGCGAGTAGGCGTTTCGACCATGAGACCTTAAACTTGATTTAAAAAAAACGCTTGAAAAAGTTCTGTTTTGAGTGAGTTATGGCCCCGATAAGATAGGGTGACGAATCTGTCAAAAATTCAGCATTATAGTTTTTATGTTTTAGAGAAAAGTTTTTATTTTTATTGATTAAATCATACTTTGATAGTCTAGATCTATGATTATAACATGTAAGTGTTAGGGAATCGTAGATCTAAAGTTGTTTTTGTAAAAACATTGAATGAATTAAAGATAAAAATTTAAGAACACCAAGAACATGATGACTAGAACTTACTTGTGAATAAGGAACAACTTTGGATCTTCAAAGAGGGGGCAAGGGAACGACTTTGGGCAGCCTTGGGGCTCTAGATTTCACAAGAATGGTGTAAAGAAAAGGGAGAAACAAGACCTCTATTTATCGGTTAGGATTTAGAGAAAAAGGAGGAGTTCTAGTTAGATTAGGATTAGGATTGTATTAGGAGCTAAAAGATACTAGCAAATAGGATTAGTTAGTTACTAGGATTTTTATAAAAGAATAGGTTAATTTTATAAAATTTCGATGGATATGGGAAGATTAGGATAGAATCATGAGTTGTTAGTTAGGATATAATTGTAGTTGGTTAAGTTTTAGATAATTACTAGTTAGCTTTAATAAAAGGTTTAATAATATTCAAGGATAATTAAGAGGTTTAATTCCCATCAATTTATATATGTATAAAAGAATCGTAAGTTTTTAAAAAAAATATGGACATTTATTTTTAAGGATTTAATAACATTCATGACTAGATAATTACAAGTCCATAATGATTACAAGTGTTAGTTATATGTTGAATTATATAAAATGTTTAATAGGTTTAGGATAATTATTGTTTAAAATAAAAGAATATATATATTAATATAGAGTTTCCAACAAATATAAAATCTCGGTTTCATAAAAAGATTTAAATAAATAATCATTCAAGTATTGGATTTTATAAAATGTTACACAATGAACCTTGTAGTTACAAATATGAAATTTTTGACCTTTTAAGTTTGAATTTAGGTTTCTAAAGATAGATACTTTCCATAAAATTTATTTTTTTGATTAGGGTTTAAGGCATCCAAGTTACTACATTAGGCAAGATATAGGATAATATAGCATTGAATCACATAGAATCACCATAGTAAATGATAATATATAGAATCACAATGTATTGAAATTGAATTATGCTAACGTTTTCATAGATCGAAATAGTTTCAGGAATGCATAAGGAATCAATAGTATCACTAAAAGGTTACATAAATATCATGGAAAAATCAAGGATGTTACAGTCTCCCCTAGTTAAGAGAATTTCGTCCCTGAAATTCAACTTGTAGAGTTTGTGCTATCATGAAATAGATGAGGGTATTTGAGTTTCATCTGGTCTTCACGTTCCCAGGTGAACTCGGGACCACGCTTAGAATTCCAACAGACTTTAACAATTGGAATACGGCTTCGCTTCAGTTTCTTGATGTCACGATCCATAATCTTAGCAGGTTCTTCAACGAAGTGCAGTTGGTTATCGATGCGGATCTCATCCAAAGGAATGTGCAAAGTGCCGTCAGCTAGACACTTCTTCAGATTAGACACATGAAAAGTGTCATGGATAGAGTTAAGTTCTTGCGGTAGCTGAAGTTTGTAGGCTACTGGACCAATCCTTTCTAGGATCTCGAATGGTCCAACATACCTAGGAACTAGTTTACCCTTCTTCCCGAATCGGATAATTTCTTTCCAAGGTGAAACTTTAAGTAGAACACGATCACCAATCTGGAATTCAAGAAGTTTTCTTCTATTGTCCGCATAACTCTTCTGACGATCTCGTGCGGCTTTAAGTCTATCTTGAATTTGAAATACTTTTTCTGAAGTCTCTTGAATAAGTTCCGGACCAGTTATCTGATTGTCTCCGATTTCAGTCCAACAAATAGGGGTGCGACATTTTCTTCCGTATAAGGCCTCAAATGGTGCACACTGAATGCTGGTGTGATAACTGTTATTGTACGAGAATTCTATCAGAGGTAAGTGATTATCCCAACTTCCACCAAAGTCGGTGACACAGGCTCGAAGCATGTCCTCAAGATTTTGTATGGTTCGTTCACTTTGGCCATTAGTCTGAGGGTGATAAGCCGTGCTAAGATCCACACTTGTTCCCAAGGATTTCTGTAAAGATTTCCAGAACCTGGATGTAAACCGACTGTCTCGGTCAGAGATGATGGATAGTGGAACACCATGACGAGCTACGATTTCATTGATATAGATCTTGGATAACCTCTCCATTTTATAGTCTTCTTGGATTGGTAGGAAGTGGGCGGATTTAGTCAGGCGATCGACTATGACCCAAATTGAGTCATACCCACCGGAGGTTTTAGGAAGCTTAGTAATAAAATCCATGGAAATCTGATCCCATTTCCATTGAGGGATTTCGGGTTGCTGGAGTAGGTCTGATGGTTTTTGGTTCTCAACTTTGACTTTTTGATAGGTCAAACATCTTCCAACATATAGAGCTATGTCTTTCATCATTCCAGGCCACCAATAACATTTCCTCAGATCTAAGTACATCTTATCGGAACCTGGATGAATAGAATAGTGAGACTTGTGAGCTTCATTTAGGATAAGTTCTCGGAGATTATCAAAATTAGGAACCCACATTCGACCCATGAAGTAAAGAATTTCCTCGGTCTTGGACTCCAACTGATGTTCAGCAGTACTTGCCAATTCATCCTTTAGATTCGTCCTAACAAGTGCTTTCCTTTGGGCTAGAAGGATTTGGGCTTTGAGACTAGCATGTATAATCATTCCCATCGCACGAGTGCGTGAGGGTTTAGTTCTTTCCTTTCTGCTGAGAGCGTCGGCTAGTACGTTAGCTTTACATGGGTTATAGCGAATCTCGCAATCATAGTCATTTAGTAGTTCCACCCAACGCCTCTGTCTCATATTTAACTCCTTCTGATCGAATATGTGTTGTAAGCTTTTATGATCGGTGTAGATAACACATTTCGTACCGTATAAGTAATGTCTCCAGATCTTTAAAGCAAACACTACATCACCTAGCTCAAGATCATGAGTAGTGTAGTTCTTTTCATGGATCTTAAGATGTCTTGATGCGTACGCAATGACCTTTCCTCGTTGCATAAGGACACAACCTAAGCCTTGGTTGGATGCGTCACAGTACATAACAAAGTCATCGTTGCCATCTGGTAAAGTCAGAATGGGTGCATCACATAACTTCTGCTTAAGCAACTTGGACGCATCTTCCTATTTTGGTCCCCATTCAAAAGTATGGTTTTTCTGAGTCAGAGTAGTGAGTGGCAGAGCAATTCTCGAAAAGTTCGAGATGAACCTTCGATAGTACCCCGCTAGACCCAGAAATGAGCGAACCTCTGAGGGAGTCTTTGGTGCATTCTAGTTCTTGACTGCTTCAATCTTGGCAGGGTCAACATGGATACCCTTGTCATTGATCACATGACCTAAGAATTGAACTTCACTAAGCCAAAACTCACACTTAGAGAACTTAGCATAGAGTTGCTCTTTCTTTAGAAGCTCAAGGATAAGTTTAAGGTGTTTCTCATGATCGGTCTTGGTTCGGGAATAGATCAAGATGTCATCTATGAAAACAATGACGAATTTATCTAGGTAAGGTCGACAAACACGGTTCATGAGGTCCATGAATATCGCAGGTGCATTGGTTAGTCCAAATGGCATAACTACGAATTCATAGTGTCCATAGCGGGTTCGAAAGGCGGTTTTGGGTATGTCTTATTCATTCACTCCTTGTAATTGATCAAACAAATCATCAATCCTCGGTAGTGGATACCGATTCTTGACGGTTAGTTTGTTGAGCTCTCTATAGTCCATGCACATCCGAAAGGATCCATCTTTCTTCTTGACAAATAAAATCGGAGCTCCCCAAGGTGAGAAACTCGGTCAGACAAATCCCTTGTCTAATAATTCTTGAAGCTGACTGGATAGCTCCTTTATTTCTGACGGGGCTAAGCGGTAAGGGGATTTAGCAACATGTGTTGCACCAGGTACAAGGTCAATCCGGAACTCGACTTTTCGGATAGGAGGTAGTCCGGGCAAATCATCAGGAAAGACCTCTGGGTAGTCTTTAATGATAGGGACATCTTGCAATTTCTTTCCTTGAGTCTTCTTTTCCACAACGTGGGCCAAGAATGCCATAGTAGTGGGTTTTCTCAGCAAGCTACGGGATTTCATAGATGAAATGATCTTTAAGTTCTTCCCAGACCTCTCTCCATGGATAGTCAATCCATTCCTACCACTATGTCAAAGCTTCAAGTTGGATAGGGATAAGATCGATTGAGAACGGATGATCATCAAGTGTTAAAGTACAACCTCGGAAAATAGTATTGGTATGTATTAGATCTCCATTAGCTAATTCAACAGAATAAGTAGTATTTAGTTTAACAAAGTTGGAGCTAAGCAAAGATTCGAACTCGTTTGAGACAAAACTTTTGTCCGCTCCGGAATCGAATAGGATAGAAGCATAGTGTTGATTGATGAGAAACGTACCCGTAACAACGTTTGGATCCTAAAGAGCTTTGGTTGCTCCAATAGCAAAACTCGTCCATTAACAGTTGGGTTGTTGGCATTGTTCGGATGCAGCTTAAGACAACGATTCCGGAAATGACTTGGGTCACCACATTCATAGCAAGCTCGGACAGTGTTATTTCCAGTAGTAGCAGCAGTGGTGGCTGCCATAAGAGTATTGTTGTTAGCCGTGGCAGCTGGAGCTTTGCAAGTCTGGAATACGTGACCAAGTCGGCCACAGTTAGTACACTTGCGACACTCTCCGAAGTGATGAAAAGGGCATTTAGGACACTTAGGCATATTCCCTGTATATGGCTACTTCACATAGGCTTGAGGAGCATGAGCAACTTGGTTTACCAGTGTAGCAGGAGTTACCATAGCAAACCCTTTGGATGTCTTTTGTTTCTTGTTATAGTTACGGTCAGGCTTCTTGCTTTCAACATTCACCTTCTTAGAACCCTTCCTAACCAGAGCTCTCGACTTAACCAGATCGTCGGTGATAGTAGCAGACAATAGGATTGCTGCCTCCAAAGTAGTGGGTGAACTAGATAAGGTAGGGATTCGGACTAGAGGGCTCAAACCAGTAATGTACCAGTCAATCAGTCTGCTAACCGGTGTAACCATATGTGGCACTAGAATACTGAGCTCATGAAAACGCTCGGTGTAGGCTGCATGCTCACCACCATCCATCTCATGGTTCCAAAACTCAATCTCTATCTTCTTGAGTTCATTACTCGGGCAGAATTCCCTAATGAGCAACTCCTTAAACTCATTCCAAGGCAAGGCTAGAGCTACGTTTCTTCCCCTGGCCCTGATTTGGGCATTCCACCAAGTAAGAGCCCGTTTCTGAAATGTGCTTGCGGCAAACTTCACTTTCAGATTTTCTGGACTCTCAGCCATGTCCAGAGCAGATTCAACTTTTTCAATCCATTGGAGCAGCCCAATTGCTCCTTCAGTACCATTAAAATCAACGGGCTTGGAGTTAGTGAACTTCTTGTAGTGGTCAGTGTTGTTATTATCGGCTCTAGAACCGCCAGTGTTACGGAGCGAGTTACTGACTTGGGTAACCATTTCAGGAAGGACATCCCATAGTTGTCGAGTGATGATAGCAGTAATCTCATTGATCTCGGTAGTGTCAAGACGAGGAGGCATTCTACAAGATAGAGTATAGCTAGATAAGTTGATAAACGATAGATAGAGTTGCAAGATAATCAAAATAGGAATTTTATTCATAATCAAGTTGTTTAATTACAAAGAAGGAAAGATAAAGACATAAGCACATATAACCACTTAATGTCCCGAATTGAAAATAAAAAGAATTAATTGACTAATCAAAACTCTAGATCTGCCTGGTAGATGGTAGGAGAGTGTGTTTTAGCCTATAAGTGATACTCACACCAAGATTTCCCAGGAAAGAGTGACAGGTCCAAAGGGATTTATGTGCCACGCCTTTCCTAGATAGAGCCCTTCGTGTACAGGTATCCACTCTTCCAGATTACACACTGTCCTTCGATCCACCAATTAGACCCTTGGTCTTGAAGAGGGTGATTAGGAATCGTCTCAGCTCCGTCTTCTATGTCTCGGATGATCGAAGACTTGGTAGTTCCAGCTCAATCTCCTTAGGTTCCACCAGTCGTACGTTCTCCGGGTGATAACGACTAGTTGTGTCAGACCGCAACTCCAGATTGTTCATGTCTCGAGTTTCTTGTGTCCACTTGATTGAGCTTGGGGTTGCTATACTTTTCCTTGTTAGGTCGATGAAGTTATCCATGGCTAGAAGAAGTGAGGTTAGAGATAAGTTAAACACATAAGGTTAGACACAAAGAAAAAGTAGCTTCCTAATAGGGAAATCCTAGGGTTATAGACTAGGTTTATTCTAAAGCAACCTAATTCTCTATAACCATGGCTCTGATACCAATCTGTCACACCCCCACCGATGGCGGAATTTACGCGAGGGTGACGAATTAAAATCATCACAATGATTAAAAGAAATACTATTAAATTAACCGAATAATTGCATTACATTGTTTAAAAACACACAACCAAACAAAATAGATAAACAAATAGTCTTTATTAAACTTTATAAATAACTAAATCTCCTAGAGCCAGGTCTCGAAGTCCCAGCGTGATTGTAACAGCAACCTAGTTATTAGTACCTGAAAAACATGCTAAAATATGTCAGCTATAAAGCCGGTGACAACATAGGTTTAAGTAATTACATAGTATAGATAATGAAGATTTTTGCAATTCATAAACAAGATTCAATAACAAGTAAACAAACTTTTATACATCGATTCAACCAAACCTAATGACAAGATTGGGTTCCACAGAATTGATATAGCATGAATAACAAGTTTTGCAGATTCTGTATATCTAGTCTCAAGTTGATATCGTATCTCGTCAACTCAAGAACTAGATCGGCATGTCAGGCCCATAGATCTATGACTTACTCCCGTTGGCTTATCCCAAGTTAATGGTTGTAGAGTGTGTATAAAACCTTTGATATATGAGCATGTTTTCCACCCCCAAAGATAAAAAGTAAAAAGGGGCTATGTATCTCACCTTGAAGTAGGTGGGTAGAATCTTGTCCAGGTAGTAACTTGGTTACGAGAATGCCTTAAGGATTAAACCCTAAGTAAGTTATAGTGCAAGTTAGTTTTAGAATTTAAGTTTAGAATAGATAAAGGTTGATATTGTAAATAGAGGAAAGTGGTTGTTGTATACTAGAGTGGTTATCGTCTCAGAGTAGTACCTCCAACAGAAGCGTTCCCAGGAAAGAGCTGGTTGGATCAAGACCCCGTCTTTCCTAGCCAGAACTTTCTGCTTGTCAGATAACTACATACCGGTTGGATGGTTACTCTATCGATATACTATACCAAGTTTAGGGTTTATTTGGTAACTTTAGAAAGTGTAGGGGCTAAAGTGTAAATATGATTTTAGTTGGGATTAAAATGAATAAGTTGAATATTAGAGGATTATAATTGAAAAAGTAGAGAGTTTGAATACAAACATGATTCAAGAATGGATAGAGAGTAAAAATGAATCAAAGCTTAAATTTTTATATAAAAAGTTTGAATGCGATTAAAAGACTTATGAGTATCATAAATTTCTGTATTTTTTATAACTTATAACACTTATTTTATAATAAAATTCGTATCTTTTATAAAAATTATGAATATCATGAAAATTTGCAAAAGGGGGTTTTTGACAGCTTTTGACAGCTTTGCGCACCGATCTTACGCGGGCTGTTTGAGTGACTTAAACTATGAACCAGAAGACGTGCGAGTAGGCGTTTCGACCATGAGACCTTAAACTTGATTTAAAAAAAAGCTTGAAAAAGTTCTGTTTTGAGTGAGTTATGGCCCCGATAAGATAGGGTGACGAATCTGTCAAAAATTCAGCATTATAGTTTTTATGTTTTAGAGAAAAGTTTTTATTTTTATTGATTAAATCAAGCTTTGATAGCCTAGATCTATGATTATAACATGTAAGTGTTAGGGAATCGTAGATCTAAAGTTGTTTTTGTAAAAACATTGAATGAATTAAAGATAAAAATTTAAGAACACCAATGTAACATCTCTGATCTTTCCATGTATTTGTTTTAAGTGCAATAAACAGTGTTTCCATTTCCAACTTCTAGTACAATTCTCTATGTTATCTACACAAATATTATGGTTCAGATTTCCACAATATTATCCTGTTTATATACAAGTTAGAATTTAAGGATTTCATATCCTTATTCCATATACATACTTATCCACATAAAACAAATATACATATATACATGTAAGTCAAGTTACCTATCTATATGTAAACAATATATATATATATATATATATATATATATATATATATATATATACATGTATAATTACAATGTAACGGTACAACCCCCCCCCCTTTAAACATTGAACCTAATAATTAAATCCTCAATTGGACCTTTGGAATTGAACCTTGACTTTCAATTTTGACCTACAACACCAAATGTGACCCTGTTTGACTTTTAAAAGTCAAACAGGCCAAAATCAATGCAATCCGGCAGGAGGCTTGTTTAAGCCGGTTGGATTGGACCTGTTTTGAGTGTTAGACCAAGTACTAATCAGTCCCAGGCCCAAACAACAATCCAATTCGATCAAGTCGCGCGGTTAATTTCAAATCCAAACACGTTTGACTCGGCAGAGTCAAACCGAGCTAAATTAGGAATGAATTCGGGGAATTAAGGCGTGTTGATGACAGCAAATCATCCCTAAATGGTTCGCGCATGACCCCAGACCATAATCTCGACCCAATACATTCCCAATTGACTGAATTAACGCGTAATTCGTCTAAACGGCTGTCATCCTCCAACTCCTAATCGAATTCTGCTATCTAGATGAAATCAAGCCAATTAGACCATACCCACACCTTCGCATACTCACCCACAAACTCTCCCGACCCCAATTCAATCGGCATTACACCTCTGAGACGCTGTCGAGCATCAGGAACCGTCGGAGCCAAGTCCTAGTCGTTCTCACCCGATCCTCCACTAAATCGAATAAGGTTAGTCTCGTTTGATTCGTCCTAGGATGTAGTCCGATAGCCCCATAACAATTTGGGATTTCAAATCGAATCGGGACCAAAGGGGGATTAGGGTTCATATCGATCGATTGGATTTAGGGCCAGGGATCGGGTGTTCTATTTAGAATTTCGGAATACATATTCAACCAGCGAAACCACCCGGCTCAACTGGTTACGACACTGCACCATTGAACCGGGTGGCACGGGTTCGAAACCCGTACACCGAAGCCTTTTTGCACGTTTAAACCTGACCAGACCCGACCCCCTCTTCGCCCTCGATTAAGGTCCATTTGAACCGAGATGTTACACGGGATGGTGCCCTGGTTCGGCGGTAGAGCACGACCCACACACAGAACCCACCCGGGTTGGAACCGGGTGGAGTTCTTTTTATAAAAAAATCATTTTTAAACAGTTTTATAAACAAAAAAAATTCTATTATAAACCCCCACTTAAATTAAGTCAGTTTAAATCAGAAATTCGCAATTTTTAACTTAAAACAATAATTCTAATAAATTCAAATTGTTTAAAAAAATTCCATCTTATGATTATCAAAAGGAAATATACTATTTAATTAAATTCCTAAATTATAAAAATTATGACAAGATTTTTGTAAATCGCTTTATTGTAAAACGAACTTTTATAAACCATTCGTGTTATTAAATCAAATATAATAGTGTAGAAACCATATTCAAACGAATAAAACTTATTTCAAAACATATAAACTAATAAATAACTATTTTATATTTTGAGACATTTTCATAAATAAATAAATAAACAAAAAATTTTATTTATTTATATTATATTTAAATAAATATATATACCACACTATTTCTTTAAAAGCAATATTCTAAATAAATAAATTATTTAATTTATTTATTCATTATTCTTACAAACCCTAAACTTATTTTATATAACCACCAACGAATCCATTTTTGACAAAGAATGACACAAACCATCAGCACAAGTCCTTACACTTATAAACCCACTAAAACCTTAGACTTTAGATCTTTGTACATAACAATAATACATGTTTATACATTTATTCATTAGGTCGCACCTAGTGACCTACAACTCACCGCTACTATCTATTTGATTGTGCAATCTACGTTCTTTATACATGTGAGTTACATAGCCCCTCTTTTACTCTATTTTACAAACTTTTGGGGTGGAACATGAGTTCAATCTATATGTTTACAAACTACACAATACAATTCCACCCTACATCCATGTGTTACAATTTTATGCTTTGTGCTTGAGTACTAGGTGTGTAGACCATCTTTATGCTACTGTACAATCATTAACTATTTAGCCGACGGTAAACAGTGATAGATCTATTGAGTCTGAAAAACCCACCCAGGTAGGGTGACTGTTACTGCCAACACGCTTTTGTTTTGCATGCTAGTTACAAAGGTTTGATTGTATACTTAGGTCACACGATGGTATCTCTCCATAAATGCCTTAATTGCCATGTTTGTAAGAATTGTATGCACACAACACTATATTCTATTACATGACACGAAAACCTATGTATTCTCACAAACTTTCTAGTTGACTTTGTTTTAACCATGTTTCAGGTACTAATGTTTGAGGTGCTTCAAGTCTTGCTACACTTAGGATTTGGCCTAGTATTAATTTGAACAATTTATCTTTTGTAATCTACTTTGTTGAGTTATTGGATTGAATGTTGGTGTTACTTGAATTGAAATGAAATGTGATTGATAATTATTCAAACGTTAGTAAACCATGAGCTGTGAACAATCTACATGTCCCGCCCCGACGTATTCCGCCGTCGGTTGGGGTGTGACAGATTGGTATCAAAGCCTTGGTTATAGGGATTTAGGTTATTAGACACCATTGACCTAGACTATAACTTTAGGACACCCAACAATGCCATGCTACATGTTTTATGTGATACGTGCTATTTGCTATATGTCATATGTTTAATATTTTTTTATGTGTTAGTTTATTTGATACTTAACTTATTAAACTTCATGACTTATTAGGTAAACTCAAATAATAAATTAAATAACCAATATCCATACCCATACCCTAAACCACACATCCTTCTTGCCAGCTCCATATCATCATCATCATAGCTTGTGGAATCGTATTCCTAGACTTTAGTCTATTAAAATAAAATTTTTTTCTCTCCATTAAGGCTTTTAGGCTTTGTTAATTATTAAAGGACATGTGCAATCTGGAAGGGTGACACCTGTATTCCGGGTTTTCTGTCTAGGAAAGCATTTCATATAAATCCCAATCAACCGAGGGATCCGTATGCTTTCCTGGGAATTCCCGGGATGAGTGTTTACTTATAGGCTAAAGCACGTCTCCTTGGTAATTATATGAGTCTAATTAACCTTAATATGTCATAGTATTCGAGTGATTATGTCACTATTTGAGTACAATCCGAACTATGAAATACTTATGTTTTTATCACCCTTCTATGTAATTCAAGAATTCTTACAACTCTCATTGTGTTATTTAAATCTGTAGAATGCCTCCACGTCGTGTCAACAACAACAATAGCAACAACAATAGCAATGATCTTGCTGCTCTGCTCACCCAGCTTGTGACTCAACTTACCCAAGCCAATAACAACAACAATAATGGGCACACCAGTGGTAGTGCAAATGGTGGAGGTGGAGGTGGTGGTGGTGCCAACCCGCCACAATGTACCTTCAAACACTTCAACTCCTGCAATCCCCTCAAATTTTATGGCACCAAAGGAGCCACGGGACTCCTTCAATGGTTCGAGAGTATTGAGGGCACCTTCCTCAATAGTGACTGTCCGGACAATCTGCGTGTCCGCCATGCCACTAGTGTCTTCCAGAAACGGGCACTAACCTGGTGGAATGGGGAGAAGAGAACCAGGGGAGTGGATGTAGCAATGGCTCTGCCATGAGATGAGCTAAAGAGGATCATGACCGAGGAATTCTGTCCTCGGAACGAAATGAAAAAGTTGGAAGCAGAATTTTGGGATCTTACCCAAGATAGTGGTGAGAGCTTAGCATACACCAACCGTTTCCACGAACTGAGCATGCTGGTACCGCACATGGTCACACCCTTGTCTAGGTGTATTGAGAAGTACATTGGTGGATTGCCTAGACAAATCCAAGACACTGTTTTGGGGAGAAATCCCGCTAGTCTGGAGGATGCGATTCGCCTAGCTGCTACTTTGACCGACAACCATGTTAAAGCGGGTACTCTTACCCGAAAGGGTGCCAAGAAAGTCCAAGACACCACAACCCCTCCTGCTCATGTCAAAGAAGTCCAAACCGAACCTTACCGAAACACTAGAAAGAGAAAGGTGAAGAATTATGCGGTGGTCACTCCGGTTAATCAAGTTGCACCTATGGCTCAACACCCAGCCAAGAAACCTTATGGGGGCACCTACCCACTCTGCAACAACTGCAACTATCATCACCCCCAAACTATCCCATGTCGCCTTTGCAACCATTGTGGGAAACTTGGCCATACGGCCAATATTTACCGATCTAGGGCACTTGGTACCCATGCCAACCCAGCTAATCAACCAAGAGCTAATCAAGTGATTCCAGTCAACGCAAATGGACGGGCTTGCTTCGAATGTGGCGACCCGACTCACTTCCGGAACCAATGTCCGAAACTTGTGAATGTTAATCAAGCCGGAGCTCGTGGGCGTGCTTTCAACATCAACGCCAATGAAGCTCAAGCCAGCGATCATGTGGTTAACGGTACGTTCCTTGTAAATAAGCAATTTGCATCCATACTATTTGATACCGGAGCCGATAAAAGTTTTGTGTCACTTAACTTTGAACCCTTACTTGCAAAAACACGATCCAAACTAGAAAGAACCTTCACCGTGGAAGTAGCGGATGGAAATTCCATCACTATTGACTCCATTATTCTTGACTGCTCCCTAGAACTCAATGGTCACACATTCCCAGTCAACCTTATACCAATGCCACTAGGAAGTTTTGACGTCATCATCGGCATGGATTGGTTGTCTAAAAACCATGCCGAAGTCATGTGCTTTGAAAAATACATCCGAGTACCTCTTCCATCGGGAGACATATTGAAAGTCTTTGGCGAGAAACCTTGCAAGGGACTCAAACTGATGTCATGCATAACTGCCCAGAAATACATTCGAAAGAAGTGCATGGTTTTCCTAGCCCATGTGATTCAAAATGAAGACAAGAAGAAAAGTGTACAAGATATTCCCATCATTCGGGAGTTTCCCGAAGTCTTTCCCGATGACTTGCCCGGTCTTCCACCTGTTCGGCAACTAAAGTTTCGCATCGATCTTGTACCCGGAGCAAACCCAGTGGCTAAAACTCCATACCGACTTGCACCTTCCGAGATGCAAGAACTTGCAAGTCAACTTCAAGAACTCGCCGACAAAGGATTCATACGCCCAAGTCATTCACCGTGGGGTGCACCAGTTCTATTTGTTAAAAAGAAGGACGGTTCATTCCGCATGTGTATTGACTACCGAGAACTCAACAAGCTTACAATCAAAAACCGCTACCCTTTACCTAGGATTGATGATCTCTTCGATCAGCTCCAAGGTTCTACTTGTTTCTCGAAGATTGATCTTCGATCTGGCTATCACCAACTACGTGTACGAGAGGAAGATATTCCCAAGACCGCCTTCCGAACAAGATATGGTCACTACGAGTTCATGGTTATGCCTTTTGGGTTAACCAATGCACCTGCTGTTTTTATGGATCTTCTGAACAACGTATGCAAACCATACCTTGACAAGTTCGTGATTGTTTTCATCGACGACATCTTGATCTATTCCAAGAATGAGGAAGAGCATGAGCAACACCTTAGACTGATCTTGGACCTCCTGAAGACGGAACAATTATACGCCAAGTTCTTAAAATGTGAATTTTGGCTAAAGGAGGTTCAATTTTTGGGTCACGTTGTTAATAAAAAGGGAATTCATGTTGACCCCGCCAAAATCAAAGCTGTTAAGAATTGGAGTGCTCCTAAAACCCCTACCGAGGTTCGTTCGTTTCTTGGTTTAGCGGGTTATTACCGAAGATTCATTTCTAATTTCTCCAAGATTGCTGTTCCCCTCACCGCCTTGACGCATAAAGGTAAACCTTATGTATGGGGGTCAAAGCAAGAAGAAGCCTTCCAAACTCTTAAGCAGAAATTGTGCAATGCTCCCATCTTGACTCTTCCTGAAGGAAATGATGATCTAGTCGTCTACTGTGATGCCTCTAACCTAGGTCTTGGTTGTGTTCTCATGCAACGAGGCAAGGTAATCGCTTATGCATCGAGACAACTTAAGATCCACGAGAAGAACTATACGACGCACGATCTGGAGTTGGGTGCGGTCATATTTGCTTTGAAGATTTGGAGACATTACCTCTATGGCACAAAATGTGTGGTATTCACCGACCACAAAAGCCTCCAACACATCTTCAACCAAAAAGATCTCAACATGAGACAACGACGTTGGGTTGAACTCCTTAGTGATTATGATTGCGAGATTCGTTATCATCCCGGCAAGGCAAACGTTGTAGCCGATGCAATGAGCCGTAAAGAACATGTCATGCTTCAAAGTGTCAAGATTCACTCCGATATCCAAACCCGTATTCTAGCAGCTCAGCACATCTCGGTTACCGAGGGCAATATGTATGAGGAAATGTCTTGTGGTGCTGAATTGCAATTGGAGACTAAAAACAATGGCTTACTTTATTTCTTGGATCGTAATTGGGTTCCCAATCGCAATGATCTTCGGGCATTCCTCATGACTGAGGCACACAAGTCTCGGTATTCTGTTCATCCCGGTGCGGATAAAATGTATCACAATCTTCGACCACAATATTGGTGGCCTGGTATGAAGAAAGACATTGCACTCTATGTTGCAAAATGTCTAACATGCTCTAAAGTCAAAGCCGAACATCAACGTCCTTCCGGTTTACTTGAACAACCGGAAATCCCCGTGTGGAAATGGGAGAATCTAGCCATGGATTTCATTACTAAACTTCCCCGCACTTCAAGCGGCTATGATAGCATTTGGGTAATCATTGACCGTCTCACTAAATCCGCACACTTCTTGCCCATCCGTGAAGACTATCGAGTTGAGAAATTGGCCCGAATCTACATTGACGAGATTGTGAGCCGTCACGGTGTTCCTTTGAACATAATATCCGATAGAGATGCTCGTTTCACTTCCAGGTTTTGGCAATCTCTACAAAAGGCACTTGGCACACGATTGGATTTAAGCACGGCCTACCATCCACAAACTGATGGTCAGACCGAGCGAACAATTCAAACCCTTGAAGACATGCTGAGAGCCTGTGTCATAGACTTTGGTGGCAATTGGGATTCACATTTGACACTTATTGAATTCTCCTATAATAACAGCTACCACACCAGCATCAACATGGCCCCATTTGAAGCTCTTTATGGTCGCAAATGTCGTTCTCCTATCTGTTGGAACGAGATTGGTGAAGCACAAATAACCGGTCCCGAGTTAATTCAAGAAACAACCGACAAAATCCTTCAAATCCGTGACAATATCCGAGTAGCGAGAAGTCGACAAAAGAGCTATGCCGACAAGAGACGAAAACCCTTGGAATTCCAAGTGGGTGACCTTGTGCTTCTAAAGGTATCCCCTTGGAAGGGTGTGATTCGCTTTGGGAAGAAAGGAAAACTAGCACCTCGTTATGTAGGCCCGTTCGAAATCCTTGAAAGAATTGGGAAAGTGGCTTACAAACTCGACCTACCTTCGGAACTCAACAATGTCCATCCAACTTTCCATGTGTCCAACTTGAAGAAATGCCTTGCGGACGAGAATCTTCACATACCCCTCGAGATGTGCGCGTTGATGAAATGATGCACTTCGTTGAGAAACCGGTAGAGATCATGGACCGTGAGATCAAACAACTCAAGCGAAGCCGAATTCCTATAGTCAAAGTCCGTTGGGATTCTAAACGTGGTCCTGAGTTCACTTGGGAACGTGAGGACCAAATGAAGCTCAAGTATCCTCACCTTTTCACCAATCCAGCAGCCTCAACTAGTTGAATTTCGGGACGAAATCCCCTCAACATGGGGAGACTGTAACATCTCTGATCTTTCCATGTATTTGTTTTAAGTGCAATAAACAGTGTTTCCATTTCCAACTTCTAGTACAATTCTCTATGTTATCTACACAAATATTATGGTTCAGATTTCCGCAATATTATCCTGTTTATATACAAGTTAGAATTTAAGGATTTCATATCCTTATTCCATATACATACTTATCCACATAAAACAAATATACATATATACATGTAAGTCAAGTTACCTATCTATATGTAAACAAATATATATATATATATATATACATGTATAATTACAATGTAACGGTACACCCCCCCCCCCTTTAAACATTGAACCTAATAATTAAATCCTCAATTGGACCTTTGGAATTGAACCTTGACTTTCAATTTTGACATACAACACCAAATGTGACCCTGTTTGACTTTTAAAAGTCAAACAGGCCAAAATCAATGCAATCCGGCAGGAGGCTTGTTTAAGCCGGTTGGAATGGACCTGTTTTGAGTGTTAGACCAAGTACTAATCAGTCCCAGGCCCAAACAACAATCCAATTCGATCAAGTCGCACGGTTAATTTCAAATCCAAACACGTTTGACTCGGCAGAGTCAAACCGAGCTAAATTAGGAATGAATTCGGGGAATTAAGGCGTGTTGATGACAGCAAATCATCCCTAAACGGTTCGCGCATGACCCCAGACCACAATCACGACCCAATACATTCCCAATTGACTGAATTAACGCGTAATTCGTCTAAACGGCTGTCATCCTCCAACTCCTAATCGAATTCTGCTATCTAGATGAAATCAAGCCAATTAGACCATACCCACACCTTCGCATACTCACCCACAAACTCTCCCGACCCCAATTCAATCGGCATTACACCTCTGAGACGCTGTCGAGCATCAGGAACCGCCGGAGCCAAGTCCTAGTCGTTCTCACCCGATCCTCCACTAAATCGAATAAGGTTAGTCTCGTTTGATTCGTCCTAGGATGTAGTCCGATAGCCCCATAACAATTTGGGATTTCAAATCGAATCGGGACCAAAGGGGGATTAGGGTTCATATCGATCGATTGGATTTAGGGCCAGGGACCGGGTGTTCTATTTAGAATTTCGGAATACATATTCAACCAGCGAAACCACCCGGCTCAACTGGTTACGACACTGCACCGTTGAACCGGGTGGCACGGGTTCGAAACCCGTACACCGAAGCCTTTTTGCGTGTTTAAACCTGACCAGACCCGACCCCCTCTTCGCCCTCGATTAAGGTCCATTTGAACCGAGATGTTACACGGGATGGTGCCCTGGTCCGGCGGTAGAGCACGACCCACACACAGAACCCACCCGGGTTGGAACCGGGTGGAGTTCTTTTTATAAAAAAATCATTTTTAAACAGTTTTATAAACAAAAAAAATTCTATTATAAACCCCCACTTAAATTAAGTCAGTTTAAATCAGAAATTCGCAATTTTTAACTTAAAACAATAATTCTAATAAATTCAAATTGTTTAAAAAAATTCCATCTTATAATTATCAAAATGAAATATACTATTTAATTAAATTCCTAAATTATAAAAATTATGACAAGATTTTTGTAAATCGCTTTATTGTAAAACGAACTTTTATAAACCATTCGTGTTATTAAATCAAATATAATAGTGTAGAAACCATATTCAAACGAATAAAACTTATTTCAAAACATATAAACTAATAAATAACTATTTTATATTTTGAGACATTTTCATAAATAAATAAATAAACAAAAAATTTTATTTATTTATATTATATTTAAATAAATATATATACCACACTATTTTTTTAAAAAGCAATATTCTAAATAAATAAATTATTTAATTTATTTATTCATTATTCTTACAAACCCTAAACTTATTTTATATAACCACCAACGAATCCATTTTTGACAAAGAATGACACAAACCATCAGCACAAGTCCTTACACTTATAAACCCACTAAAACCTTAGACTTTAGATCTTTGTACATAACAATAATACATGTTTATACATTTATTCATTAGGTCGCACCTAGTGACCTACAACTCACCGCTACCATCTATTTGATTGTGCAATCTACGTTCTTTATACATGTGAGTTACATAGCCCCTCTTTTACTCTATTTTACAAACTTTTGGGGTGGAACATGAGTTCAATCTATATGTTTACAAACTACACAATACAATTCCACCCTACATCCATGTGTTACAATTTTGTGCTTTGTGCTTGAGTACTAGGTGTGTAGACCATCTTTATGCTACTGTACAATCATTAACTATTTAGCCGACGGTAAACAGTGATAGATCTATTGAGTCTGAAAAACCCACCCAGGTAGGGTGACTGTTACTACCAACACGCTTTTGTTTTGCATGCTAGTTACAAAGGTTTGATTGTATACTTAGGTCACACGATGGTATCTCTCCATAAATGCCTTAATTGCCATGTTTGTAAGAATTGTATGCACACAACACTATATTCTATTACATGACACGAAAACCTATGTATTCTCACCAACTTTCTAGTTGACTTTGTTTTAACCATGTTTCAGGTACTAATGTTTGAGGTGCTTCAAGTCTTGCTACACTTGGGATTTGGCCTAGTATTAATTTGAACAATTTATCTTTTGTAATCTACTTTGTTGAGTTATTGGATTGAATGTTGGTGTTACTTGAATTGAAATGAAATGTGATTGATAATTATTCAAACGTTAGTAAACCATGAGCTGTGAACAATCTACATGTTCCGCCCCGACGTATTCCGCCGTCGGTTGGGGTGTGACAACCAAGAACATGATGACTAGAACTTACTTGTGAATAAGGAACAACTTTGGATCTTCAAAGAGGGGGCAAGGGAACGACTTTGGGCAGCCTTGGGGCTCTAGATATCACAAGAATGGTGTAAAGAAAAGGGAGAAACAAGACCTCTATTTATCGATTAGGATTTAGAGAAAAAGGAGGAGTTCTAGTTAGATTAGGATTAGGATTGTATTAGGAGCTAAAAGATACTAGCAAATAGGATTAGTTAGTTACTAGGATTTTTATAAAAGAATAGGTTAATTTTTATAAAATTTCGATGGATATGGGGAGATTAGGATAGAATCATGAGTTGTTAGTTAGGATAAAATTGTAGTTGGTTAAGTTTTAGATAATTACTAGTTAGCTTTAATAAAAGGTTTAATAATATTCAAGGATAATTAAGAGGTTTAATTCCCATCAAATTATATATGTATAAAAGAATCGTAAGTTTTAAAAAAAAATATAGACATTTATTTTTAAGGATTTAATAACATTCATGACTAGATAATTACAAGTCCATAATGATTACAAGTGTTAGTTATATGTTGAATTATATAAAATGTTTAATAGGTTTAGGATAATTATTGTTTAAAATAAAAGAATATATATATTAATATAGAGTTTCCAACAAATATAAAATCTCGGTTTCATAAAAAGATTTAAATAAATAATCATTCAAGTATTGGATTTTATAAAATGTTGCGCAATGAACCTTGTAGTTACAAATATGAAATTTTTGACCTTCTAAGTTTGAATTTAGGTTTATAAAGATAGAGACTTTCCATAAAATTTATTTTTTTGATTAGGGTTTAAGGCATCCAAGTTACTACATTAGGCAAGATATAGGATAATATAGCATTGAATCACATAGAATCACCATAGTAAATGACAATATATAGAATCACAATGTATTGAAATTGAATTATGCTAACGTTTTCATAGATCGAAATAGTTTCAGGAATGCATAAGGAATAAATAGTATCACTAAAATGTTACATAAATATCATGGAAAAATCAAGGATGTTACAATCACCACGAACAACCAAACAGGCTTTGCAACGTTCAACAATGCCATCAGCATTATACTTGACTTTATACACCCATCTGCACTTAATGGCCTTTTTACCCTTAGGTAAATGCATAACCTCCCAAGTTTGATTACATTCCAAGGCATTAAACTCCTTAGTCATAGCCTCTTGCCAAGCAGGATGTTTAGCATCCTCCTGATAAGAAGAAGGTTCCTGAACAGAATCAATATTGAGAAGGAGCTGCTGAGAATCAGGAGAAAGATCAGCAAGATTAACAAAATGAGAAGCTTGGTAAGCACTCGACAAAGTATGAAAACAAGACGAATCAACAGAAGAAGCATAATTACCAACATAATCCTGCAGGTGAGAAGGAGGAATAGAAGAACGAGAAGATCTCCTGAGCTCCGGAGGTGGAGGAGGAGGGACAGGAGAAACCAGAGGAGGAGGAGAAGAATCAACTTCAGGAGCAACCGAAGAAGATGAAGGAATAGCAGATGGATCTGTCTCCTCAAACAGATCATTTAGAGAAGTGAACAAAGAAGAAGGATCCGAAGAGTGTAAGGAAGGGAAAATGTGCTCAAGAAAAGTCACATCCCGAGAAACAAGGACTTGTCGAGTGTCAAGATTATAAAGCTTGTAACCTTTCTTTCCAAAAGGATATCCAATAAAAATACAAGCTTGAGCTCTAGGCTAAAATTTTTCTCTTCCGGGTGTAGAAGTAGAAGCATAACATAAACACCCAAAAGTACGAAGATGGGTGTATGATGGAGCCTTACCAAAAAGCATTTCAGAAGGAGATTTTCCCTTGAGAACCCGTGTGGGGAAAATATTAATTAGATGAGTAGCAGTGAGAACACATTCACCCCAAAAAGTTATTGGTAACTTGGATTGAAACATAAGAGCACGGGCAGTTTCGAGAAGATGCTTATGTTTACGTTCCACCACCCTATTCTGTTGAGGAACCCCAGGACAAGTAGTCTGATGAATAATACCCTTTTGTTTAAAATACTCAGCGTGATGAACACCCGCACCAAGCTCAAAGCATTATCAGATCGAACTCGCTTCACTTTGGTACTAAACTGAGTCTCAACTGTCTCAATGAACCCTTGAAGAATAGTAAAGGCATTTCCTTTAGTTGTCAAAAGATGAGTCCAAGTAGTTCTAGTAAAATCATCAACAATGGTGAGAAAATATTTATATCCATCAAATGTAGTAGATCGATACGGCCCCACCGTATCAGTATGAATAAGTCAAACATTTGAGAACTGGATACACTACTAGATGCAAAAGGCAGTTTATGATGTCTAGCCTTAGGACAAACAAAACAATCATCAATAGAACAGTCATGTGCACCAGTAAAAATATTCAATTGCTTAAGTTTGTACAAAGGTAAATGACCAAGATAAGTATGCCAAAGTTTCGAAGAAACAACAGAATTACAGTGAGAAAAGGAATCAACTGTAACAGAGAAAAGTTTATTAGGATACAAAAGATAAAGTCCGTTGAGAAGATCTCCCAGAACTAACGGACTACTCAGTGAAGGGATCTGCAAGAAACAAGAAGTTTCAGAAAACTGAACAAGACCCTTTGTATCGCTACAAAATTTGGGAACAGATAAAAGATTGTGCTTGAACTGAGGCACAAAGAAGACATTAGAGATAGAAAACATTTTGGTGAGATTAACTGTTCCGACTTGCGTATCAGTTAAGACATGCCCGTTTGGAATAAGAACATAAACAGGCAAATTAAGCAATTGAACATCAGAAAGTAAATTGAAATCAAAGCACATGCGATTACTTGCACCGGTATCAATGATCCAAGTAGTATCGACCGTAGTCGAATTGCAAGCAATAATACCTGCAAAATTTGCAAAGCTAAGTGGTTGAACAGTTGGAACACCACCCTGAACCCCAGAATTCTGCCGAAGAAGTTGCAGCAAATTGTTGTACTATTCGGAAGAAAGACCAGTAGGTGCACTAGAAGCAGGAACAATAACACCAGCATCAGAAATAGCATTTGCAACAGCTTTAGGCCTAGTAAATTTGAAATCTTTGGGGAACCCAATTAAGCGATAACATTTGCTGTCATCATGACCCGGCTTCTTGCAATGAGAACAAACAGAACCTTTCTGAGCACCAGAACTCTTTGGTACCTGCACAGAAGCATTCCGAGGAATAAACTGTGCAGATGAATGTAGCTCCCTCTGTTTTTCATCTTGAATAAGAAAGGCATATACCTCATTAATTGAGAGAAGAGGCTTCATCATGATAATATTCCCGCGAATCATGTCATAACAAGAGTTAAGACCCATCAGAATTTGCATCAATCGTTGATCTGCTTCGCGTTTAGCCATTAATCTGGAATTACCATAGGTGCAAGGAGGAATAGGTTCGATTGCATTAATCTCATCCCAAACAGACTTGATCTTGGTAAAATAAGTAGCAATATCATCATTCCCTTGAGATAGATCAGAAAGAGACTTCTGCAATTGATAATACTTTTCCCCATTACTCTGTTCATACCGGTCAGTTAACTCGTTCCAAAGTTGACGAGCAGTCTCAACATACAAAACACTCTGACTGATATCACTAGACAGAGTGTTGAGGATCCAAGAAATAACCATATCATTGCATCGTTTCCATAGCTCCTGATTAGGAGAGGAAAGAGGTCTGACAATAGTTCCATCAACAAAACCAAGCTTGTTCTTACCAGATAAAGCAATGGACATGGCACGTTTCCAAGATCCAAAAGTAGAGCCATCAAAAGTTTTGGAAACAAGTAAGAGCCCCGGATGATCAGATGAGTGTAAGAACAAAGGATTAGAAGAATCCATGGGAACAGTGGTATTAGACATGACAAGATAAATGAAGAAACGAAACTGAGAAAAGAAGACTGAGGAAGGTGAACTGAACAAGTTTTTCGAAAAGAGAACTTAGTAAGTTCTCTAAAAAGAGAACTTAACAAGTTTGCTGAAAAGAGAACTTAACAAGTTCGCCAGCATGGACAGAAAAACGTGAAAACGATCCAGAAATCATCATAACTCAAAATCAGAAGCGTATATGAAGAAATCCAACCGTAGGAATGATTAGAAACATAAAAAGGAAAGTTTTGAACGGATCAAAACATCAAACGAACCCCAATCGACACGAATAATGAGAAAACGAAAGAAAAAAACGAAGAACGAGTGCGGAATAAGAGAAGAAAATCACAGAATCGAGCATATATGCTCTAACACCATGTTATGATATCGAGAATGATCACTAGAAACAAGCGAGAATGATAAATGAGAGAAAGAAAATGAGAGAGAATGATTGGGGGTAAAATTGAATGATTTGATTGATAACTCAAATAATGATTACAAAGAGCTATTTATATACAATGAAAAGAAAAACTAACAAACTAAGCCCTTAACAAGTTCGCTAACAGTTTTCGCAATAAAGACTAGAAACTCGATCAGAAGAGTTTTCGGGTGAACGAACTCATGCTGAGGAGCATTTCACTGAAGTTTAATAAGAAACGATGACACTTATCTAGATAGTTAAAGCGACATTCAACTTAGGATGTTTGAAGATTCATTACCAATTGTCATTCTCGAAGGAAACGATGTGCATTATGATGTTATCTCCAATCTCATAAATGTTCATTCGAAATCCTTTTGTAAAAACAAATGAACACCCATATGCACATATGTAATCTACTTGGTCTCACGTAATTCTCTACCTAACATGTACATCAAAACAATTCATTAGCTTATTCTCTACCTAACATGTACATCAAAACAATTCATTAGCATTAAGCTAAGTAAATACACAATAGTACAAACAATTACTAAGATAAAAGATAACAAACAACTTTTATCAAATCTTCAAGAGAAATAATCATATAAGGCTATAAGCCACTGTAAAGTTCCAATAGCATGTGTTCCCAAGCAACATAAAAGAGGCATTGAAAGAGCAAAATACAAGTTATCCATAAACTCACTATATGCTTACGGTAACTCATCATGTAGGCTCATTGTGTTCCTGCACACTTCTTTCACAACTCATGGATGGTTTGCATCAAAATCCTTAATTTTCCATCCAAATACCAAGTTTTCCCAACTTGAACAATTTACTCAATTGTATGAACATAAAAAGATTTTACAATAATGACATGACATAAAATACTATACAACGAGTACATTATTATACAACTATTATCTCTTCAATTTCACCATTTGGGAGAAATACATATTTGTGGTTGCTTCACCACTCACCATTTAAGGAAACACTAAATCCCAAATGTGTAAACAAAGTTCATAATTCAGATATATTTACTCATGCAAAATTTGACTAATTAGAATTCCAACTAGGATAAATCTTGTCAACAGAGGGGTGGATGTTCCTAGCACCCTTTGTCCGATGTGAGAGAATTGTATTGAATCATTAGCTCATGTTTTTGCTTCTTGTTCGTTTTCTTGGAAGATGTGGAGATGCATTGAGACTTGGCTGGACATTTCTTTTCCTTCGACTAGAGACCCTCATGATTTGCTTATCTGGTTGGATTCGAGCTCCATTCAGAAGAAAAAGAGATTGATTATTGAAACTATAGTGATGACGTCTTGGTGGGCTATCTATCAATTTCTGGAATGAGTGTGTTTTTGAGAAGGATAAACACAAAAGAGACACTTTGTTTGATAGTACTGTTAATTGTTGGTGATTTTAGGGTCATCTAGCTATTTTGTGTAATTAGGTTTACTTAGTGGCTAAATGAGATGTTATAGTGAAATATCAAACAAGTTGGTAAGTGTGGAGTGCACAACTGATTAATGATCTTATGACATATGATGCTAAAGGCCTTGTTGTATCAAGGGACAAAGCCCACTGAACAACGGGGTCTGGGGGCAACGCCCCTAGTTAGCAGTGTCCTAGGGGCGACAGCCCCTAGTGGGGTCCAAGGGGCAATACCCCTGGCTGGGGTCCTCCGGGTCGAGCTGACCAAGTTCACTGCTAAAGGATTGTCCTCCAGACTAGTATGGTCATGCTGACCAAGTTTACTCCTCCAGGTCTCTTCGGAGTAGATTGCATCTCTGGAGTAGATTGCTCCTCTTGAATAGATTGCCTCTCCAGAGTAGAATGACTTAGCGGTTATGAATTGACGGTTGTGACGGTTTTCAGCCAATAACCGTCATAACATTCCATTGTTTCTGTTTACCCTATATATGCATACGAATTTGGTCAGTACCATATACAGAAATAAATATTCGTTCTTGTGTTCTCTCTGAGTCTTATCTGATTGAAAATTCGAGAGTACCATCGAATTGTTTTAATATGAAAGTGAATCAAGATTTTCAAAGATATCGAGGTTAAAACGATCTCGAATTACTACATTAACTTCTCTTATTCGTGGTTTTTCAATAAGAATAGAAAAGTTAGTATCAAGTGGTAGAGTTGGATGCAAAATCCTTTATTGACATTGTAATGGTATGTTTTTCCTCCTCTCTACCTCATTGCTAGTCAGTGAGTCATATATTATATGTTAAAAAAAACGTACACTATTTCATGAATGTACCTGGATCATGAAAATCCACACGCGACATCAATATATCAACATGTTATAGACTATGAATGGTGTTACTTACCTTCATTATTCCTACTCTTTTATACCTTCAACTTCTTCAAGACTTCACTCTTTTCACCAATTCCACACAACTATTTGTTATTGACAAAATTACTATTCAAAATCCAGATAGTTCGATCCAATTTCCAAATGGATGGTTTGGTTTCACTATACTTGAGCACATCTCATGTCCAATACACTTATTTGACTCAGTTTACTAAAACTTTATGAAGTTTGACCTCATTCAATAAAGTCAAAGGTATGAACCTGACCCGTTACTAAATTTACCAAGTTGACCCAAATCATTTTATTTTCTGAACTTTGGATTTCCTCAATGTATTTAAAATATATTGTACATGCACGAGTACTCTCTGACTTATTTGGTGAGCATAGTTCAAGCATTTCATATTTGACCTATTTTTAACAAAAAGAAATACAAAAAAAAAAAAAAAACATTTCTATAAAATTTGCCATCTTACAATAAATTCTTTGGATTCTTCTTTCAAAACATATTACTAGTCAATAACAACCACCGTTGGCTATTTGGTGCAATGATAGCCCCAAGACTTCTCATAGTGGAGGTCTTGGGTTCGAATCCTGGTCACAGCAAAAAGGGGTCTGTGGCCAGGTCAGGGGGTTTACCAAGTTGGGGGGTTTCTCCTGGGGTGGGCTGCCCTGGATGTTCTAGGTGTTGCCCGGAGAAACCCAATTATTCTAGAATATTTAGGTGTTGCCGTTAAAAAAAAAGTTAATAACAACCTAACTTCACCAAAAAATTGAGATTTAACATTGGTTGTTTCAAAAATATATTTTCTAGGTTAATTTTTAACCCAAACTTGCTAAAATCTTGAATGAAATCTCACTTTAATGATAATCAAGGTAGGATATAACTTGTAAAAGATCAATTTCTAACCTATTAGAACATCCATTCCAACTTTTATCTACACGTACTTATTTTTTTTATTTGTTTGTTTCTTTTTTTTTTCTTCAAAGGCTTGCTCAAATCACTGCACTCATTTTTTTTCTCTAAGTTTTTTATGGTCTCCCCCTCCAAAATTATAATTTGTGGAGAATTTAACAAGAATAACGATTTGATAAATTTGGTCCTTCCATTAATACAACTATTTAGGTTTGATCTAAGATATTCACCCTTTCATCATTTAAGTATTTATTTATTCTATTTGTATTTCACCTTCATAATATAATTCTAAATTCTCATATAAATTATAAAAACGAAATATAATATAACATTCCGTTTCATCAATATTCAAACAATTAGATATATGGTGTTAACAAACACCTTCAAGAATTATGATCCATACGCAAAACAAACCACGTCGTTGGCATAACTAAAGATGGCCTTAAGCCATGTCTACTCTTGTTCACTCTTTAGGAATACAACAAAACAATAACCTTAAAAAAAGTAAGCCGGTGGTAAACGTTTGAGTCCACGGCCAGAGATCTCATGTTCAATTCTAGCTTGCAGTGATTTTCTACCTTTAGCCCTCTTGAAGACCACTTGGACAGCACAAGCTGCATTTTACCCATCTCGTTGGTTAGCACGGTAGTGAGTTTTCTAGTAACGGTTCCCAAGGAGGGTTTATAAGGTGAAAAATGAGATGGAACTTACTTCCTTATCAACAAGGAACCAATGATGGATCCCTAAGAGTGCAGAGCACCCTAAGCGCATGCGTGCTCTAACCCTAGACCGCGAGCCGATTGAGAGTCGTCTTTACCTTTTTTGTTCATATACGTGATATGGTTCCGACCAGGGGAACACTATGGTTTGATTGAGTTCGCAATAAACAATTTGGTTCACATGATGTGATGATGGGGCATGGCAAGTGGCTTAATCGCGAGCAGTCACGATTATTGGGCTTCACAAGTGGTTAAATCGCAAAGGGACGTGATGGTTTGGTGTGTGAGAAGGCCTAAGGGTCGCGATGGTTTATGTTGATAACATCATTCTTACTAGTAACAATCAACATACTTTTATCCGGGTTTTCTCTTCTTAGGGTGTTGCTTATGTGTTCACAGACATAGGCCCTTTAAATTATATATCGGAAAATAAATTGTGTTGTGGAGCTTTGGATTTTACTTTCTCAAAGAAAGTATATCTTAGAAGTTTTAGGATAAAAAACATGCCTCTCTAATTCTAAACTAGCTTCGTCTTTGATCAATACCATTGCTTCTTTTGCATAAAAATGATAGTGACGCATTCTCATATCTAATCAAGCATTGTCAAGTTGGTGCACTTTAGCTTGCTACATTGTCTTGTCTTGGTATTACTGCCATTAACAATCTAGATGACGGTCGATCTACTAATGTTTAGTTGTTTACGAATGGCAACTTTATTTCATGGATAACTCACAAACAGTGACAAGTCTCTAGATCCTCTATCGGCCATAGCACAAATCTCTTGTTGATACGTTTATAGAACGTGTATGGCTTCAGCCTCTTCTCTATGCATTTGAGTTTCATCAAAACAATCTTCGATTCTTTGGTGAAGAATCACATAGAAACATATCTCCCCGGTAATCTAGTCCTCCTTCATACTTTTATATAACATGTAGAAGTTGACTTTCACTTTGTAAAGGAAAATTTGAAAATGGACCCAATAATCAGATTACAAATGTTTTTACGAAGCAATAATCAACTCCTCGATATCTATTAGTACGGTCCAAGATCGAGGTAATGAAATCAAATTCTCCATCCCCTTTAAAAGTAAAGTTATCAAGGAATATAATCAAATATACTAAATTTGACAAGTAGGGAACAAACAAAAAGGTGTTATTGATCGATAGGAGTGGAAGTTGAATGTTTTTGACAAATTTAAAAATGTTTCATCAATTTAGTATCTTTATTCACCTATTTTTGGTGTTAATTCATCATAATTCTTTAACTTGCAAAATGTATCAAAAATTAACTAGCAATATTGGGTATATAAATTTTATCGGATGTTGGGTATGTTTGATAATAACAGGTGGAGTTAGAAGTTACGAGCACAACCACCAGGTTAGCCTAGTGGCTAAGGTGTATACCCAAGATTTCACTAAAATGAGAGGTCTTGGTTTCAAGTCCCATTTGTGACAAAAAAAAAGGTCTAAGTTGGGCTAGGGGGTTTTCTCACCTACGGTGGGTTTCCTCCTGAAGAAGGTGGAGATGATCGGGTGGGTCAGTGGCCCGTCAGTGATCCAAATTGCCGTTAAAAAAGAAGAAGTTACGAGCAGAAAAAACAACTCTTCGAACGAAGTTTTTTTCTGTAGTTATTTTTTGTAAAAAAAAGTTTAATTTTTACAAACTTTTCATTAAATATAAACTTAAAAACTCTGATTTCTTGAAATATACTTGAAACACCTCAGCATTTAATAATCATTTACTTTCTTTTAGTCTTTTTCTAAATCACTAAATACTAATAGAAAAAAGATGTTTTAGAAATATTATATTTTTTTTAAAAGTAGGGAGACAAAAATTAATCAAAGAAAATGACCCTCCACGATCCAACTGTTATCACTTTTCTTATTCCAATTTGGTATTGATTTTAAAATAAAATATTCTAAGAGTACAAAAAATAATTTATGATACAATTGTGTAGAATATACAGGATTGAGATCTTATAATAACTATTTGTTATTGTGTTAACTTCACCAAAATAAATCTAAATCACTATTTTTTAAGAACATTATCACACTAATACAGTATCATGTTCTTTTTTATATTTTTGTAAAATTGCAAATGTAAGTTGAGTTTACAATATGTAATTTTTTGCTGAAAAATATATATTTTATGTTTTCAGCAAATTTTTACACTGGTGTAACTCCCCTTACACTTGCTAATTTACAAAAATACAAAAAAGAACATGATATTGTATTGATATAATAATGTTATTAAAAAAATAATGGTTTGGATTGATTTTGGCGAAGTTAATTGGGTTAACGCAATAACAGTGGGTTAACAAATGATCCTTACCATATATATATATATATATATATACACACACACACATACACTAGGTTAGAATCACGTGTATTACACGGGTTGAATAAATGTAATATTATATACTTAGTAACAAAAATTTTACGTCTTTAAAAACCCGTGTATTACATAGGTTGAATAAAATATAATGTAATATGTTAACACATACACTCGTCAAAATATGTTTTTAAAAACACGGCAGTTATAAATTCTGTTAAGTTAATTTGTAAAACATTTTTTAACTGGATATTAATTTTTTTATGTAATTGATAAATGTTAATTCATACTAAATTCATTTGTTTAATGATATAATAATCATCCATAATTAAATAATAAGTATCCATAATTAGATTTATATTAAATATTCTTTTAATATCATTATTTAATAGGAGAGAGAGGCGAAAAAAACATGCTGAGGATGTACCAGAAGGTGACACGTGTTCTTTAAGATTTTTATTTATTAGTATAAAGATACACACACATTGAGTCTAGATCAAAATAAAAGTTGTTTTATGTGAGAAACGTATAAAGTGATCTTCACCATTGATCTCAATATTTCAGTAGTTAAGATTGAGTGTAACACCCTAGGCAAATCTCACATCGCCCGTGAACAAGATAGATGTTGGGTTTAAAATGAATTCTCTGCCTCAAATACCAACAACGTGTTTTATACGCATTGGCTGTAGATGAGAGGAGAACTCCACAGTTAAGCATGCTTTGGTGGGAGTAATCCACGGATGGGTGAACCCCTGAGAAGTTTTTACCCAAGCAACAAAAAAACAAAGTCGTGAGCTCCTAATGGGTAAAGCGGACAATATTGGTGGTATGAATCGCCATATGTTACAAAAGGTATTAGAGCCACTCCTGTGCCGTTTATGATGGGGTTAAACCTCATCGAGGATGAAGAGTCCCCGGAGATGTTCAGATGGACACCTTAGGCAAAATCCACATCCTTGTTGTGATGGTGAGGCAAACCTCATCAAGGACGATGAGTCCAAAAGGGAAAAATTTTATATTTATAGATGAATATGGGTATGAGACATGAAAACTAGGTGATGTGCAAGTTTTTAATGGGTTCTAGGTGATCCGCTGGTACCACCAGCAGAAGTCGGAGGATCCGCTGGTACCACCTGTGAACAAAACGTGGACAACCCTTGAAGCTTTTGTACTAGATGTTGCAAACTTTATCTGTCACACCCCGATTTTCAGGACCCTGGGGATGTGACCCATTGATATCCAGTCTCTTTCTTTTATATCATCAGAGTGTTATTACAACATTAAAATAAGTTTGAATCTTTTTTTGTAAATAATCAACTCATAAGTTGGATAAAATATTCTTTTATAAAAAAGGATTTAAATATCCTTTTGTTTTAACAACATTTTTCTCCTGTCTTCTGACATGTTTATAAAAATCTTTACAATATGTCCCGCTTCCACACAGGTTTTCAACATTTGTAGTCACAAGGTCGTTCATGTGCCTATAAGGAGTTAGAATCCTTTCAGCACTAATCTTGTTAAACACGTGTGTGTGTATATATATACATATATTCTTTCATTGTTTTACTTGAAAATATTTGAAAATAATACGTCAGCGAGAAACTGATGAATACATTTAATGGACACAAAGTATTTTCAGCATCACATCAAAATTCTTGCAGTCAGTCTGCATCTTTAGCAGGAATATTTCTCATGTAAATATAATTTTAGTGTATACACTTGGTGTCCTGTGTCTAGTAGGTCGACTACTGAGAGTTAAGTCTCAGGTTTACGTATGCTGCGGGTAACCCTCGTCTTACGTATTTCCTACAGAGTACATAAAGGATAACTAATGCATGCACTAGCCTCTTTTTTCTAGTAGGTCGACTACTGAGAGTTACGTCCCAGATTTACGTATGTTGTGGGTAACCCACGTCTTACGTCTTTCTTACAGACCCACCTGAGGCTTTTCTTTGTAACACATATGTTATTTTGGTCATTATGAGTATACTCAAGGCCTAAGTATTTGTCCATATAAAAATATTTACACATGCCTTTCCATTTTCGTAGAGAAAATCATTTATAGATCTTGAAGGTATCAAAACATTTCATAGCATTCGTGCTTACTAGCCCAAAAACAGTAAAACAATTTAAAAGTGGGCTATCGGTTATATTAAATATATTCACCTATGTAAAATCTTGTTTTTATGAAAGAGCTAGAGAGTTCCTAATGTCCGTCTCTTAGCTTGGACATCACCTTAATAATTGTTTCTAACCTCGACCTTTCTTGACGAAGATTCTACGTATTTTTTCCAGGTAGGAGATGCTTAATTAATAGTGCGGTATGTTAATTTAGAGGTGGAATCGAGTTTTTTGAAAGTGGGATACGATTGGTGAAATGTGGTAGAATAAATGCTCTTGATTTCCATTTATAGGCTGAAATGGCATCGGTAGCGGACCGCTAGGCAAGGGGCAGCAGTCCGCTACTTCCCAAACCCTAGCAAATCAGCATTGCCACGCATCAGCATCTCTGGGCACTGCCTCATTTTGCGTCGTAGCGGACCACTAAGCAATGGGTAGTGGTCCGCTACCCTTGCCACACGTTAGAAACCTTAATGACTCATCAGGCCACGTGTCACTCCCCGTTGAAGGCTTTGGGACCACGTAGTAGTCCGCTAAGAGCACGGTAGCAGTCCGCTACCATCTTCTTTTCACAATTTTTTATTTTAATCCCTGATCTTTAACTTAATTGTAGTTCTAGTCATTCTATTTTTTTTTGTTTAAATTAGGACGAAATTTTGATGGTTGTTACATCCTCCACACCTTTATTAAATCTCGTCCTCGAGATTTATTGTTGGTATTCTTGACTCTAGTTTTTACAAGTATTTAGGATCATGCCAGGAGTTTTATTGTGCCCATTTTTAGTCCTTTCAATTTGTCGACCCTTAGGGCTTTTTTTCTAAGAATTCCCTTTTCATTGACTAGAATTTTAAGAATATAGAACATAATAATATTCGTATAATGGTTAATAATATGAAAGTAGTTTGTTTAAAAAAATGCGTAATAACATGATCTAGAATATTATTAATAATTTATTAACGAACTGTATTCTTATTATTTTCCATTATGCTTCATACACGTTTGTTCATATCTAAAAATTCTTTTCATTGGCGGGTTAATTTTACAGATCCTAATCGATGTCCGATTGCTTAAACATGCTCTTTCTGAAAATCTATTGAATATATTTCTTTCGAGTTTGAGTGTTTCACTTCACTTGTGTGGAGGTATCTTTGGACACTCTTATTTGTAGTGCCCCTTTTTTCCATAGTTGAAACATACCACAACCTTCCTCTTTGTAACAATTCTCGGTTGAATGTCTCGAGATTTTACGAGTGCTGCATAATTGATCAAATCTACATTTCCCTGGATGTCTTTTCTTGCAAGTTTTGCATTATAGGTAAATTCTACATTGACCGTGGAAAGGAGAGATGCTGGGTTCATAAGAAATTTCCTGCCTCAAATATCAACAAAGCGTTTTATGTGCATTGGTTGTTGATGAGATGAGAACTCTACAGTTAAACATGTTAAAATGAGAGTGATATAGGGATGGGTGACCCTCTGAAAAGTTTTCACCATACAACAAAACACAAAGCCTTGAACTCTTAGTGTGTAAAACGGACAATATTAATGTTATGAAAGGGGACGGATGTTACACTGAGATTCTAAACCAAACCAAACCAAACCAAACCAAACGTACCCAGTATAATCCCACACATAGCTAACGCTATTAGTAGGGTCTGGGGAGGGTGTGATGAGGGCAAACCTTACCCCTATCCCAAGGGATAGAGAGGCTGCTCCCGTTTAGACCCCCGGCTCCATGGGAAAGAAAAAGATAAAAATATAAATAAAATTAATGAGTAATAAAGTAAAATAAATCTAACAGTAATCTAACAATTAGCAGTGTATGACTAGAGTATATTAGTCACAAGAAACACAACACACCTACAAGAAACAAGACATACGCAAAATCTTTGCTAAACAACTCTACTCTCCCACACAACGGGTCACTCATCCTAAAACCCTAATACGACGTCTCCATGAAATCCTATCATTGATCATGTCCTCTGAGAGGTGTAAATCTAGCAAATCAAGCCTAATTCTCTCATCCCATGTTAATTTCGGTCTCCCCCTGCTCCTTTTCCCCTCTACAACGAGAGTTTCCACCGTTCTCACTGGATCTGTGCTCTGTCTCCTCTTGACATGTCTAAACCATCTCAATCTTCCTTCTCTTATCTTATCTGAGATACATGTGACTCCCAATCTCTTCCGAACAACTTCATTTCTTATTCGGTCCTTTCTTGTGTGCCCACACATCCACCTCAACATCCTCATCTCAGCTACATCCATTTTTCGAGCTTGTGTCTTCTTGATGGCCCAACAATCGGTTCCATATAGCATCGCTGGGCGAACTGCTACCCTATAAAATTTACCATTTAACCCTATTGGGAACCTCTTGTCGCACAAAACACCTGAGGCCGCTCTCCATTTACACCAACCAGCCTGCACCCGATGGACTACATCATTGTCGATGTCCCCGTTACTCTGGATGACAGATCCTAGATACTTGAACTTCAGTGTCTTAGGGACTACCCCACCTTCAATAGAAATCTGGGTCTCCTCGTCGACGTTTGCACCACTAAAGTTGCAGTGAAAGTACTCGGTTTTAGATCGGCTTATCATCAAACCTTTGTGCTCTAAGACTGTTCTCCATTCCTCTAGTCTGTTGTTCAATGTCTCTTTACTTTCTGCAATCAACACGATATCATCAGCAAAAAGCATGCACCATGGAATTGCATCTTGAATCGACTTTGACAACTCATCCAAAACTACTGCAAAGAGAAAGGGGCTTAGTGCCGACCCCTGGTGAACTCCCACTTCCACCGGAAAAAAGTCTGTATCCCCCACGGGAGCTCGGACGCATGTCTTAGCCTCATGATACATATCCCTAATTGCCTCAATATATTTACTAGGGATCCCTCTTCCCTCCAGACTTCCCAGATCAATCTTCTAGGCACACTATCGTACGCCTTTTCAAGATCGATGAACACCATATGTAAATCATGTTTCTTCTCTCTGTACTTTTCCATTAATCTTCTTAAAATGTGTATCGCCTCCGTAGTGGACCGGCCTGGCATGAACCCAAATTGGTTTGCTGTAACCTGGGTTTGTCGTCTAATCCTTGTATCTATAACTCTTTCCCATAATTTCATTGTATGACATAGGAGCTTAATCCCCCTGTAGTTAGCACAACATTGAGCATCTCCTTTGTTTTTATATAGGGGTACTAAGACACTACGCCTCCACTGATCTGGCATCTTCCCGGTTTTGAAGATATTGTTGAACAGTCTTGTCAACCACTGAACGCCTTCCTCTCCCATACACTTCCACGCTTCAATGGGTATGTTGTCTGGCCCGACTGCCTTATCTCTTCCCATCTTCTTAAGAGCACTCCTCACTTCTTCCTGTGTGATATTTCGACAATAACAATTATTTCGTTGACTGGATTGAGTAGTGGGATTCTCCGTTATGGCTAGACTTGGTCTACAACTGTTGAAAAGGGTGTAGAAATAGTTTTGCCATCTCAGCTTGATGTCTCGTCCCTTTACCAAAACTCTTCCATCATCTTCCTTGATAAACTTCACGACCCCAAGATCTTGTCTCCTACGCTCCCTATTTTTGGCAATCTTAAACATATGATGCTCCCCTTCCTTGGTGTCTAGTTTTCTATACATCGTTTCATAGGAAAAATTCTTTGCCTCACTCACTGCCTTTTTAGCTTCCCTCTTTGCCTGTCTATAGTTCTCCCGTAGTGTCATTATCTCCTCTCCATTACTGCACTGCAACATCTCTTTAAATCGTTGTTGCTTGTCCTTTATCTTGCTCCGCACCTCCTCATTCCACCACCAAGACTCCTGATATCCTCTTGTTGCTCCCAATGTGACTCCGAGGGTTTCCTTTGCTGCCTGCGTAACAGTGGTTGCCATAGCTACCCACATCTGGTTTGTGTCGCCATCCTTAGTATTTGTGTTCATCGTCATGACTTTATCTTTAAACAAATTGATGTTTTCATCCTTCAAATTCCCCCATCTGATCCTTGGTTTATTTTTTCTTCTCCTCTCCGCCACCCTTTTTCTCAAGGTAAAATCGGCTACCAACAGACGATGTTGGGTCGCTACTGACTCTCCTGGAATTACCTTGCAATCCTTCCACCAATTGCGATCCCCTTGTCTCATCAGGAAATAGTCGATCTGCGTGTTGCGCCCCCCGCTACTAAAAAGTAATCAAATGTGATTCCCTCTTTATAAAGAACGTGTTTATAATACCAAGATCATGCGCAAGCGCAAAGTCAAGAAGCTCCCTACCATTATCGTTTCTAACACCATAACCAAAACCTCCATGAACCATCGGAAAACCATCACTCTCCTTACCAACGTGACCATTAAAATCACCTCCTAAGCATATTTTCTCCTGTCTAGGTAATGACCTCATTACTCCGTCTAAACTACCCCAAAAATCCCTCCTTTCTTGGTCTCCTAGACCTACATGTGGTGCATAAGAGCTAACAAGTGCCACAACTTCCTCACCAAGTACTACTCTCAACACCATGATCCTATCATTATATCTTTTCACTTCCATCACATTACCGTGCAGTTCTTTAGCAACTAGAAAACCCACCCCATTTTTTGTTCCATCGCAACCAGAATGCAACAGTTTGTAGCCATTACACTCACCCCCCCCCCCTTTGACCCTTCCACCTAGTCTCCTGAAGGCAAGCTACCTGAATCCTATGTTTTCTAAGCACGTCTACTAACTCTAACAACTTACTAGTTAGGCTTCCTACATTCCAAGATGCCAAACGTAACCTATACCCCTTATGGTTAGCACTAGATGCACCTCTCTCCCTTGAACATGATCTCAAGGAGACATTATTCCACCTACCGTCTATGTTTGAAATAATACACAAGATGTATTTATTTTTATTTTAACCACAGTTAAGCAAATAGAATATTTATTTTTATTTTAACCACAGTTAGGCAAATAGAATAGACAAATTGCTCATTAATCAAACAGATGCAACACGTATATGCAACAGTCAAAACAAAAAACAGGGTATGTCTCTCCCTGTGAATCAAGAACAATTGCTGGTCCTCCTAACCCAGACCAAGAATGCCTAAGCATGCAATTCGTGTAACAAGAAGGTAAAATGGACAGAAATAAAGGAGTTGGAACGAACTAACCCAATTACGCCCAAGTTAGGGTACTCCTTCCTATTCCACCTTGGTACCACCGTCAGTAGAACTAGGGTTTTAGACCGCAGGTCTCCTCCTAGTCTTGAATCGGACTCGCAGCGGTGGCGATAATCGCGGTGGCGATAATCGCGGTGCGGCGGGGCTGATTTCAGACGACGGTGCAGCGGTGAGGATGATTTAGTTGATCTTTACTCCTTAAAATGGTTAGGATATGCTTCTTCTTTACTTCAATGAACCCAAAAGTGAAAACCCCCAAAATGAGAATCTAAGGTTCGTCACTTACACCTCAGATTTCTCACAAATCTCTGCACTTCTTTGAAAATAAACACCAAGGATGTGTTTCTCTTGAAAAATTAAGTAATTTAGACTCCCAATTTGAAAGATTTGATGGATTAATAAAGAAGATGAAGATGGGAGACAAGGTTAGGGTTAGAGAGGGTGAGGAAGATGAGGTTTCAATAACAGAAACAAAAACGCTAAAATCTCAAATCAGAAACTAGATCTACCGTCTACGAGTGAAATCAGAAACAAAACCTAAAGTTTTAGCTTACGAACTTGTTAACGCATTCAGATTCGCGTATCAAGAATCAGTAAAGCAAAAACGATGAAATATGGACACAATAGCTGCTAACTGAAACGAAAAGTTAAATCGAACAAGGAATTAAGGATGAAGAAGTACCAAACCCTAGTTTTGCAGAAGATGGAAGCCGAACCGCTGATTTTGATGCTTTGGTATATAATGGGCAAAAGATGCAAATACTATTTTTTTTTACTTCAATCTAATCTTATCAATTTTTTTAAACTCAAACTTTTATATAATTTATTATTTAGCTAATGCATATACTATCGCCATAAATTACACGTGTTACTTTATACGCTTTACATGCAAATATCTCAATTGTTACGAACCGTCTGCTAAATATATTCTAAGATAAAAAAATTTTGGTTATACAATTTTGAAATTAAAAGTTAGGTATGACTATAAATTATAAATTGAGTACACAAAATTTGTATTATTTGAAGTTAAAACATCATTCTGAACGACTATATCGATTGCAATGCTTTTATATATATTAAAAAGTTACAAAGAGTTAATAATAAAATAACTATAAAAATGTATTTTTTTTAATCTAACATATGTCAAAATTTGATAACCAATTATGAGATTTTGAATTTTTTCTAATAGTCTTTTTAATATTAAATAAAATATTAGTATTATGTTAAAAACCATGTTAAGAACACATATAATTTAGTTATTTCAAAAAATAAGTAACTTTTTTTTTGTGTAAAATGAAATATGAGAAGCCGTCCATACCCCACCTATAACACACATGCAAGTGATGTAACAACCCGATATTATATTGTGAATTTGATTTAAAAAACAGAATTAAGAAGGTTGAAAATTTTGGAATATTGTATCATTAAATAAAACAAACTAAATAAAAACAAAATTAAATTATTAAAGTTTGAAAATAGTAGCATTGAACCAAAGGGAAGAAACTCATCTCTTTGTAGGTTCTGTCGCTTACTTAGCAATAGATAACCCAGAAAAATAATTATATATTTTTTATTTTCTTTTTAATTTATCAAATAGTTTCATTGACTTTATTTTCACTAAAAAAGTAAGGTTGCTCGTTATCAATGTTTTAAAAACTAGATCGAACAGCGAATCGGATATCTTACCGGTCCACTGGTCGGACCAGATTATGAACCGGACGACGTCTTAAAAAATATTAAAAATACACATAACAATCCAATTAACCAACAAATATAATTCAAACTTAAAAATTTCATCAAACTTAAAAAATAAACATAACAATTTTTTTATGAACATAGGTTCAAACATTTGTTCCAAGTATCCAACAAACATAATTCAAACTTAAAAATCTAACAAATATAATCCAAAGTGGGGACTTTGGAACGTGAAAATCTGAAAAAACAATTTTCTTATTACAAAAGACCGGTCCGACCGCCGAACCGGTTCATCGGTTCAACCGGAAATCACGCCGAACCGGCTAGTTATTATGCAACATGTTTTAACCTATGTGACCGAACTGTTAATATTACCGAATCCCGGTCGGACCGGCCGGTCCGGTCCGGAATTTATAACATTGCCCATTATATACCAAGGTTAATGTAATTTTTTAATTGTTAAAATGAATACTATATTATAATTTTTTTAATGTACTTTTATTATAAAATGGTTTTTGAATATATATACTAACAATTAATTGAGAATTCTTTAAACAAAATTAATATTATTAATTTTTATAATAATATTTTATAAATTAATTTTAAAAATGATAATCAATAGGAAATGACATTTTCTATTTCAAATAAAAGGAATTTAGTCCATTTTGTTTTACATCTTGGTTTACATAAACGGTCTAAAAAATAAAGGTTAGATAATCAGTTAAAATTTTAAAATAAATATTTTATATATTTTCAATAATGATATATATAAATTAGTATTGAGAGTAAATGAAAGGTAGTAGCTGAAAGGAGGCCATAAAAAGTAATGTGTGCCCAGCTGTATGGAAGCAATTAGAAACTTTTTTATTACAGAAATGCCATACTATAGTTTTGCCTGACAGCTTCCTTCTAACGAACTATTCCCTTTGTCTAATATCTATAAATATACACTACTTTACTCCCCAAACCATCACCTCCCACCACCACCACCCTCTCCTCCACCACCACCACCGGTGAATCATGAGAGTTCCCGCCGGCGGCGGCGGCCCCTTCAGGGTACGCTTATGGCCTATAGTCATTGCATTTACGGTATTAGGTATTGCTAACCTTGTAGCTGCTTCCGCTGATAAGCCTTATTTGTATGATTCACCACCACCTTATGAGTACAAGTCACCACCTCCACCGGTTCACTCACCACCACCACCTTATGAGTACAAGTCACCACCTCCACCGGTTCACTCACCACCACCACCTTATGAGTACAAGTCACCACCTCCACCGGTTCACTCACCACCACCACCTTATGAGTACAAGTCACCACCTCCACCGGTTCACTCACCACCACCACCTTATGAGTACAAGTCTCCACCTCCACCGGTTCACTCACCACCACCACCTTATGAGTACAAGTCTCCACCTCCACCGGTTCACTCACCACCACCATATGAGTACAAATCACCACCTCCACCGGTTCACTCACCACCACCACCTTATGAGTACAAGTCTCCACCACCACCTTATGAGTACAAGTCACCACCACCGCCGGTCCATTCACCACCACCACCTTATGAGTATAAATCTCCACCTCCACCGGTTCATTCACCACCGCCACCTTATGAGTACAAGTCTCCTCCACCACCCGTCCATTCACCACCGCCACCTTATGAGTACAAGTCTCCACCTCCACCGGTTCACTCACCACCACCACCTTATGAGTACAAGTCTCCACCTCCACCGGTTCACTCACCACCACCATATGAGTACAAATCACCACCTCCACCGGTTCACTCACCACCACCACCTTATGAGTACAAGTCACCACCACCGCCGGTCCATTCACCACCACCACCTTATGAGTATAAATCTCCACCTCCACCGGTTCATTCACCACCGCCACCTTATGAGTACAAGTCTCCTCCACCACCCGTCCATTCACCACCGCCACCTTATGAGTACAAGTCACCACCGCCACCGGTCCATTCACCGCCACCACCTTATGAGTACAAGTCTCCTCCGCCACCGGTACATTCACCGCCGCCACCTTATGAGTACAAATCTCCACCACCGCCGGTGCATTCACCACCACCGCCTTACGAGTACAAATCTCCACCACCACCCGTCCATTCTCCACCGCCACCTTATGAGTATAAATCTCCACCTCCACCGGTCCATTCACCACCGCCACCATACGTGTACAAGTCTCCACCACCACCGGTCCACTCACCACCACCGCCTTACATTTACAAGTCTCCACCACCACCGGTGCATTCGCCTCCACCACCTTATGAGTACAAGTCTCCACCACCACCTGTGAAGTCCCCTCCACCACCATACTACTACAAGTCCCCACCACCACCTGTTAAGTCCCCTCCACCACCATACTACTACAAGTCCCCACCACCACCTGTCAAATCACCACCACCTCCATACTACTACAAATCCCCACCACCACCTGTTAAATCACCACCTCCTCCATACTATTACAAATCTCCTCCACCACCAGTGCATTCACCACCCCCACCGTACTACTACAAGTCTCCTCCTCCACCGGTGCATTCACCACCACCACCATACTACTACAAGTCTCCACCACCACCGGTAAAATCACCACCACCACCATACTACTACAAATCTCCTCCTCCACCGGTGCATTCACCACCACCACCATACTACTACAAGTCTCCACCACCACCAGTAAAATCACCACCACCACCATACTACTACAAATCCCCTCCACCACCGGTGCATTCACCACCTCCACCATACTACTACAAGTCCCCACCACCACCGGTCAAGTCCCCTCCACCGCCGTACTACTACAAATCTCCACCTCCACCAGTTAAATCACCACCACCATCATACTACTACAAATCCCCACCACCACCAACTAAATCGCCTCCCCACTACTACTACACTTCTCCACCACCTCCAATTAAATCACCTCCCCACTACTACTACACTTCACCACCACCACCAACTCCCTACCACCCACACCCCTACCCCCACCCCCACCACCACGAACTGATCGTAAAGGTTGTTGGAAAAGTTTACTGCTACAGCTGCTATGACTGGAAATATCCAATCAAGTCCCATGCAAAACACCATCTCAAAGGTGCAAACTACAAACTTTAGTTTTGACATAATAACCTATATTTCTGGCACCACTTTGTTTAAAAATTAAAATAATTAGCGATGATGCATGTGCATTCATAATTGGGAGACATAAACACAGATACTGCATAAAGATAAAAATCATCACTTAAAACATTAATTATTAAACATTTTGGTAAAGTTGTTATAATTCATTTTTCTACGGTTTACATCTCAAATATACTTTTTATAATTTGTAAAAACTATTTTTATAATTTCTATAATTTTCATTTTCAATTTTTTGAGGTCCATTTACATATTTATGATTATAATTTTCAACGGTATGAAAAAAAAAGAATATTCCCTCGAACAAAAGAAAATTGCAATATTTTGTTAGTTCAAATTTTATATTTATTTATTATTATTATACAAAGTAAGTTGATGACAACGATTTATAGCCATAAATAATTTTTAATTATTTTCTATTTTTATTAAAGAATAATTGAATTAGTAAATCTTCTATACCAAGTTGTAATTTCATATGATATAAATTATTGATGCTAACATATTTTATATGATCATGTGATTAAAGGTGCTGTTGTGGAGGTCACATGCAAGGCTGATGGTGAGAAAGAAATTGTTGCATATGGAAAGACTAAGATCAATGGCAAATTTGCAATTACTGTTGATGGTTTGAAATATTCAAAATATGGAGGTGCTAAAGCTTGTGTTGCTAAGCTTCATATGGCACCAAATGGTACCAAATGTAACATCCCAACAAATCTCCATGGCGGTTTGAAGGGTGCTGAGCTTAAGGTCAAGTCTAAGAATGATTATGAGGTTGTACTTTATGCCAAACCATTTGCATATGCACCTAAGACACCTTCTAAGATATGCGAGAAGCCGAAGCCGAAGCCGACTCCTACTCCTACTCCTACTCCTTACTACTACAAGTCTCCCCCACCGCCAACACCGACTTACTTGTATAAGTCTCCACCTCCACCAAAACCGACTTATGTGTACAAGTCTCCACCACCCCCATACCATTACACCTCACCTCCACCACCTGTAAAGTCTCTCCCTCCCCCTTACCACTACACATCACCTCCACCACCTAAGAAGTCACCACATTATCCACCATACTACTACACATCACCCCCACCACCAAAGAAGTCACCACCCCCACCATACTACTATAAGTCACCACCACCACCCGTTAAATCACCACCCCCTCTGTACCACTACATATCTCCACCCCCACCCGTTAAGTCCCCTCCACTACCTTACCATTACACATCACCTCCCCCACCAGTGAAATCACCACCCCTACCATACCACTACACCTCACCTCCACCACCTAAGAAGTTACCACATCCACCATACCATTACACCTCACCCCCACCACCATTGAAATCACCACCTCCACCGTACTACTATAAGTCACCTCCACCACCGGTTAAATCACCACCCCCACCATACCACTATACGTCTCCACCCCCACCAGTTAAGTCCCCTCCACCACCTTACCATTACATATCACCTCCCCCACCAGTGAAATCACCACCCCCACCATACCACTACACATCACCTCCACCACCAGTAAAATCTCCACCACCACCGTACCACTACACTTCACCTCCTCCACCAGTGAAATCTCCACCACCACCATACCACTATACTTCACCTCCACCACCTGTGAAATCTCCACCACCACCACCATACCATTACACATCTCCACCCCCACCAGTTAAGTCCCCACCACCACCATATCATTACACATCACCTCCCCCACCAGTTAAATCCCCACCGCCACCATACCACTACACATCCCCACCCCCACCTGTCAAGTCCCCTCCACCACCTTACCATTACACATCACCTCCACCACCAGTGAAATCTCCACCACCGCCATATCACTACACATCTCCACCCCCACCAGTGAAATCCCCACCACCACCATACCACTACACATCTCCACCACCACCAGTAAAGTCCCCACCGCCACCTTACCACTACTCATCACCTCCCCCGCCGGTTAAGTCCCCACCACCACCCTACCACTACACATCACCTCCACCACCAGAAAAATCTCCTCCACCATACCATTACACCTCACCTCCACCACCTGTGAAATCTCCTCCCCCTCCATACCACTACTCATCACCTCCCCCACCTGTTGAATCTCCTCCTCCACCATACCACTACTCATCACCCCCTCCACCAGTAAAATCCCCTCCCCCACCCGTGTACATCTACGCTTCTCCACCACCCCCAGTTCATTATTAGTCTCCAATGAATTCATCTTTGACAAGCTATAATAATGTAAGTATCATCCTTGTGGGTATTATTAACTAGTTATGTGATTATATCCATAATCCACATCCTATAACACACTAACGGCAGGCTCATTATTACCTTTTTCAGGTTTTGTTTAAAGTATAAGTACAATAAAAAGGCTCCACAAGGAGAAGTTTGAGAACTAGTTCAATTACACCCGATCCTTTCTAATAAGGTCTTCAATTATGCACTTCAGAGCACGAATCTTTTTTGTTTTCGACCATTTCCTTCGTACTTCATCGTTATGGGCCATCCTCTCTCAACGAAGAAGAACTTGAAGGATTATTTATAAAAAAAATATAATTGGTTATTTGGAAGAGGGTGAGAGTGTTGTGACTTTGATTTATTGTTCCTTTCGTTACTTTGATGTAATTTATCCTTGTATAAACAGGTAGATAATGGTATTTTTATATTTATAAATGCTTGATTTCATATTTTCTTCTCCCTTGAGTGGTTTTATGCCTTTTTTTTCACTTAATAAATATTGAATGATAAAATTAATATCGATGTAGCTATTTTATCAAAATGCATTCTGACAAAATTACTTGATCGATCTACCTAATACAAATCTTAATTTAATTATATATTTCTTCTTAAAAGTTCGTACACTTCAATTTATTTTCAAATAATTTATTTATGACAATATAAACTGCTTCCATGTTTTAAAACATATAAACAACTGTATAATATGCTTTCAACTTGATGTAATTAACTAACTATGATTATCAGCTTTTGGAATATATATAAATATATGTAGTAATTAAGGAGTTAGGTACTATATATAAATCTAGAGTATGATAATAATTATTCCACGTGGAAGATGAACAGCTCCAGAAAGTGGTCGAATGAAATTTGAATTCAAGAAGCAGGTGATAACGAATCAATCGTCCAACTGCTCCATCATGCTTTCTTTTCACTTATTTTTTTATTTTTTGCAAATGGACTCTGAAATCTCATCACTTCTTTTATTTATTTTATATAAAAGCATATATATGGGGATAACAGATCCGAAATTATAATATTATAACAGGTTCGTTTTCTGTATATTTTTAAGTTTGTATTTATTTACATGTCAGATATTCAAGTGATACTGATTTATCGAATATTTTTATAAAGCGACGTTGATTTTGAGAAGAATTTAGCCTATCTTTGTGGATTGCCCTTGTGACAAGGGGTCACTGATCAACTTTACATATTCTTATAAAGTGTCACCACTAGTGAGATAAAAAGTCTCACAAAGGCAAGAATATTAAAATGATGCAGCTTAGCAATAGCAACACACCAGGCTGTCACAAAAGGACCACTTTTGATGTCGTGTAGAGAACATGATCATGGTTTATAATGTCCTAAAAGACGGCAAGAGCATGTTTGTTTATATGTTGGATTATGTTGAATGGTCGAACCTTTGATTGGGTCTAAGGTCTTTGTTTGGACCGGGTATGTATGGAGACATGCCTTTGTTAATACATACATTGACATTATTTTATTAGTTTGTTAGTTGGCTTAAGCATTCAGTTTATATTAAATTGTCTCGATAAAATGCGACTTATGAGTTATGATGTAAGCTTCAATATTTTAGCTTTACGGTTTAGTGTGAAGCTATAATTGAGGTTTCTTGAGCGTTAAGACATTTTCAAGAAAATTTTCATTTAGTGGTATACCAAAAAGTTTCGTTTAGCACCAGGTGTCTCTACAGTGCAAGCAACTAACTAAATGAATCACTTTAGACCCCTAAATTTTAAGAGCTCAAAAAGTTGAAACAGTACTTCAATTTATATTCTAAGCTTATGTGATAATCCGTCATTTTTTGTGTTTTTAGAGAGAAATGATAAGAGATAACAAAATGACTGAAGATATATTTTTATGAGTTATTGTAATAATATTTAACCTAAACATTAATATTATACGTTTTGACACTACATAAAATTACATTTTAAAAACTTTCATATATAACTTCAAAGTGTGTTTAATTAAGCCTTAAAATATGTTGAGTCGCTTCTGGTCAGCACCACGTACTTCCAAGTGTTTTACCACGTAAATGAGTGAGTATGTAAGTAATGTTTTGATAATGAACAACAATCAAACCGGTCTTGTAAACGGAATGATATATCATACCTAAGAGCATGTTTTAAAACTATAATATTTTTTTCTAAATTTATAATCTCCTTTTGTATTGAAGAGGGGAAAAGTATTATCCTTGTACCTTTTTTTTCCCTTCTTGATAAAGATACTTTTAGATAGTTGTTGGTTCATTTTCAAATAAACTCACATCAACTCTCTTTTAATGGGTTGATGCCTATAATGCACCTTGCATAATTGAAGACCGTGTATTATTCTTGACTTTTCTTTCTCTAGCAACTTCGAGTTTTCATTCCAGTGAGTGAAAAGTGAACCATGAGACTACACACAAATGATTCAAGATCAAAATGAACTTCCAACACTACAACAATATCACCCTATTCCGACGATTTTTTTTGACCCTATAGCGATGACATGTCGTCGGTATTGCCTCGTCCCAATAGGTCAAAGATGTCGTCGGTATAGGTGTCGTCGGCATAGGTCGACCTATGTCGACGACATGTCGTCGCCATAGGTTTAATTAAATAATTCAAAAAGAAATTCTATACCGACGACATGTCGTCGGTATAGGTTCTGGACTTATCCGGACGACAAGTCGTCGGGAAAGACCCAACCTATACCGACGACACACGACAAGTCGTCGGGAAAGACCCAACCTATACCGACGACATGTCGTCGGTATAGACTATTTCTAATTTTTTAATTAAATTTGGAAATATCCTATACCGACGACAATTTTAATTAAAAAAATTGAAAATAACCTATAACGACGACATGTCGTCGGCATAAGATTTTCTGTATTTTTTTTATTTTTATTAAATTTTCATAATTTTCCAGAAATATTTAATTTCTAATTACCAAAACCTGCAAATCAGATAATTCAAACCATTCAAAAATTGAATTCCGAAACATATTGTTCGATACAAAAACCTGTTCGACACACAAATCAAATATTCAAACATAAAGTTGTCCGACACACAAACATAAAAATTGTTCAAACATTCAACAAATAACACCGACAACCAAGGCAAAGGCGCAGCAACTTCAAGCTAATTATCGTCGCCGCTAGTTCGGCGTTCCCACATTCGACGCATTTCATCCATTTGTCGTTGCATTTCAAGCATTTGTTGATTATGCACACGACGTTCTTCATCTCGTTGGGCTTCGCGTTGTTGTTGATCTTGGATTTGTTGTTGAAGTTGAGTTACACGCTCATCCACTTCTTGTCAATGTGGTTGTGGAGGGGGGTACTGAACAAATCTGGTGTGGGATTACTCACCACACGACCGACACCCCGGATATGGCCACGCCGATGACCCAATGCACGCTCCATGCATGCAATCTTATCGACAGCAGACGAGTCACCACCAGACTCAGCAGAGGATCTTGTATACTCCTCTTGGATTCAGTCCTGCATTAAACAACGTAATAAACAATCACTTGACTATTTTACTAAAATTCGACAGCATAACTGTTGTAAAATGGATAACCAACCTGTTAAACTATAAGTTATAAACGACCCAAATTCACAAATTCCAATCAACCAACACTAATAACAACAAATACTAATAATACTAGCAAAAATATTCAACAATTGGGCTCGAGTTAGATGTTCTAAGTCTATTAAAATGTGTTTGAGTAATTTTGACTCGTTTAAAGTTACAGTTGGATGTTCTAAGTTTATTAAAGTGTGTTTGGGTCATTTTAACCCGTTTAAAGTTAAAGCTGGATATTTTAAGTCTCTAAAAGTGTGTTTGGGTCATTTTGACCCGTTTTAAGTTACAGTTGGATGTTCTAAGTCTAGTAAGTCTAACAACAAAATCATTTGACTTACATAATCTGATGATGCATTCGTGTTGGCCCAATCGGTCCCTTCTTTATAATGAGTCGATTTAAACACATCAATTTGGCCGGTACCCTGTGAAAAACAAAAAGAATATCACTAAGAATTAATAAGCATATTTATATAATACTAACAATTGTATTTTCATACCTCCATGTGTCGGCGCTGGGCATATGATTTGCTGCCATGGTAACTTGGGTAACGTTGTTTTAATCGGTTTTGTTTGTTCTTCGTCGAGCGGTTTTTATAGCTCGCATCTAAAAACAGCTCATTAATCAAAGTCTCCCAAGTTTCTTGATCAACATCTTCTGGTGGATTATTCATCGCCGCCTCCACATCATCGTATCCCCCATTCTCCTGGAAGTGAACTTTCAACACGTTCTTGTGATCTTTATACGCCCTCTAACACTCGGTGGTGATTCCGAGTTTCTCCAGGAGTCCAGATCAAAATAATCCTACAAATGAAAAGTAATTATAAATGTAATAGTTATGAAATTATAAGTAATTATAAAACATCTATACTTACTATAAGAGTGAGATATACGACCCGTTTCTTCTCAATTGAAACCTTAGCCCAATTAGGATAATATGGCGGAACAACCTTTTCAACCTTAGCAACATGACCTGGGTCACCACCCTCATTTAAAGTTGTACGCATAGGCAAGTAGCCTAAGTCGACAACCAAGTTACCAAAAAATGATTGAGTTTCCCGTGTAATAGATTGACTATCAACATGGGGAATTGGAGTTTGGTCACCACCTACGTGACTTGATTCACCACCTACGTGACTTGATGCACCACCTTCGCATCCGGTGTCGACAACCAAAGTATAATCATTTGATTGAGTGTCGTGCAATATATCTATCTCATTAACAACAGTAGGATAATCCCAAAGCTTTCGATTGTGAACGTCCTCAACAACCCTCCATTGGCTAGTGGTTCGAGAAGGATCTCGAAGATAGAACACTTGTTTAGCCTGTGTGGCTAATATATATTGGACATCATCATACCATTCTTTGCCAACATACCAATCACGGCCAATGTCAGTTATAGTAGTATTGTTTTGCTTAATTAATCTTTTACCTCTCGTGTCGAACCATTTACAACGAAATAGTACAACCGAGTAACCATCTATGTAGTTCAACTTTATGATCTCTTCTAGTTAACCATAAAATGGAGTATCGTCTTCTCCTATTGTAACCACACCACTGTTCTGAGTAGTGCATCGGGAATCACGATTTTGTACCACAAATCTAACACCATTGACTATGCAAGCATTGTAAGAAGATGCGTACAAGGGACCATGTGCCAATGCCCTTAATTCTTTGTTATCGGGTGTAGAAGATGAAGATGAAAATACATTTGCTTCATATTTTAACCATGAAGAAAAATCGGTTTGCATATTGCGTTCAGGAAATTTAGATTCAAATTCACTGGTAGATGGACAAAACAAAACTTAAATTAGTAGAATTAAATGAAAATATAATAATAGTTTATCACGGGTAGATGGACAAAAACACTTACGATTTGTAGGCTTTGATTTCATCGCAGTTGTTCAACACAAACCATTGTAATGATTTGTTGGCATGTTCAGAGAGCGCCTTGATTTTCTTTTTCGATATTGGTCGACATTGTGAAGAAAACACTTGAAACTGCCTTTTGGGAATGCCAGCATCTGCATTTCTATCTGGTTGGTTAAATTTGGTCTACATACCGTCCAGATACATAGAGCAGAATGTCAAGGCTTCATCTGCAACATAACCCTCCGCAATTGAGCCTTCGGGTTTGGCTTTGTTTCTAACATATGCTTTGAGCTTTTTCATGTATCTTTCAAAAGGATACATCCATCTCATATACACAGGGCCACCAAGAATAGCTTCTTCAGGTAAATGAAGAATGAGATGAACCATTATGTCAAAAAATGCTGGAGGATATATCATTTCCAAATTGCATAATATCTTAACCACTTCCTCATTTGCTTCATACATGTCTTTCACATCTACTGATCGTGCACAAATTTTTTGAAAGAATGTGCAAACATCATTGATTGTTGTTGAAACATTTTTGTGCAGACCCGATCGTACCCCTATTGGCATCAATCGTTGCATGAGGATGTGATAATCATGGGACTTTAACCCAATTATATTTGAATTATTGGGAAGTACCTTATTTTTGAAATTCGATCCAAATCCATCAGGCAGTCTCACTCCTCGAATAAACTGACAAAAGCGTTCTCGATCACTGGGTGTGAAAGAGTAAGGAGCTTGTGGTTGGTACAACTTGTTGTTTTTTTGTGTTAGCAATAGGTTATGTCGAATACCCATATTTTCCAAGTATTTGCGGGCTTTGTGTGTGTCTTTTGATTTATCGTTCATCAACAAAGTACCCAATAAACTCTCACACACATTTTTCTCCAAGTGCATAACATCAAGATTGTGTTTTAAAAGCAGAGAAGACCAATAATCGAGATCAAAGAAGATACTTCGTTTAATCCAATTCAACTCTGATGTTAGGCGCTTTCTTTTTACCCCTCCATACATTGGATGTTTCCCCGGAACATGATCTGGGAGATTTTTTAGTTGTTCTAATATTTGAGCATTAGTCAATCGTCGGGGAGGATGTTTTGTCTCTTTCTTGCCATCAAACGACAGATCGTTCCTCCATTTATGCTTTCTAGGCAAGAATATTTTGTGTCCAACAAAAGCTATCTTATTCGTTATAGCGCACGAAGGTGTGTCAACGTTACACGTAGGGCATGCTTTATAACTTTGACCACTCCATCCAGACAAGCTACTACGAGCAGGATAATCGTTGATAGTCCATAACAGTGCAACATGCATCCTAAATACAGTTTTGGTTGATGCATCTCTCACCTGGACTCCTTCAGCCCACAACATTTTCAACTCATCAACCAACGGCCTTAAGTATACATCAATGTCCTTACTACGTGATTTAGGCTCGGGAATTAGCAAGGTTAACATGAAAGAAGACTCTTTCATACATAACCACGGTGGTGTATTATATGTTGTTAACACTACTGGCCAATACTGTAAGTCTGACTCATGTTACCGAACGGATTAAAACCATCGGCAGCCAAACCTAAGCGGACATTCCTTGGTTCTTTAGCAAAATCCGGATATCTCTCATCAAAATCTTGCCATGCCTTCCCATCAACCGGATATCGCATCATACCATCTGTTGAGCGTCCAGTATTATGCCAGATCATTTCTTTTGCCGTTAATCTTGAACTATACCTTCGTCGAAGCCGTGAAGTTAAAGGAAAGTAGCGCAACACTTTGTGTGGTACTTTCTTCCTTTTTGTGTTTTTATCAACCCATTTACTCTCATCACAAACCGGACAGTTTTGCATTGATTCATTCTCCTTCCAAAACAGTGCACAATCATTAATGCAAGCATGGATAGACTGATATCTTAACCCAATCTTACGCAGTTTCTTCTTAGCTTCATAGTGTGACCCTAGAACGTGATTTTCCTTCGGCATTGCAATTTGTAGAAGCTCTAACAGTTGGTCAAACGAACTATTCGTCCATTTGTTGATAACTTTGATATGCATCAATTTGGCTATGAAGTTTAGAGAAGACATTTGACTACAACCGGGGTATAACTCCTTATTTAGCTCCTCAAACAACGCATCAAACTCTGGGTCTAAACCAGTTCCATCTTCATCTATATAATCCTCGTTTGTATTTTGCTCAGCCATCACATCATCTATAGCATCAAATATCTCATTATTTGTTGTTGTAGTTATTGGAGGAGTTGGTGTTGTTCTTGGGGCAAAAAGTGATGCTATCTCCGCCACACGAGGATGTTGTTCACCATGATAAATCCAATTCTGATATGATTGTAGAAACCCACGGTCATGTATGTGGCCAAATATCGTGTTCAAATCCTGTCGACACGCATTACAACAACGTATACACGGGCAAAGCGCTCTACCTCGACCGTCGACATGGTTCTTGGCCGTCTCTATAAAGTTGCGAAGACTGCTTAAGAAAGCCGGAGAATTCCGATTTCCCAGTGTAACCCAGCTTTTATCAATTGTCATATCTATTGTGTTATAAGTATACACATATACTTGCATGTAATAAATGATATAAACGAATGTATGTGATTTGATCGGTACTCTAAGGCGGTGGATCCTAACCCACTTTTTGAATATTCTATCTCATATGTATACATTTTAACGAGTTGACTATTTAAGAAAAAATCAGCAGCATTTCACCTTAACTCTCCAAGTATGCAGATAAACCGCAAACTCGAAGGAGTAAGGAGAAATATCTACCAATTTTTTCTTAAATGTCAACCCGTTAAAATATATACATATCCTAAATAAGATAGAATATTCAAAAAGCAGTCCCAAAGGGGACAATCCAAAATTTATCTCTATCAGATAAATTTCAAACGGGTATATTCTAAAGAGTTATCATAAATAAACATAGTAGTGTACACAGCATGAGACGTACATAAGGGTATAAAAGTCGGGATGCGTACCTTAAAAAAATTCAATGAAACACAAATAAGATGTTATTCACACCTCTCCAACCGCAATGAGTTCCGAACTTGCAAGAAAATTAAATAAAGTTACATATACATACAAAGATATATACATACATTCACAATTACATAAATACATACACAATTATATACATACAAATCATACAATTACATAATCATACATACGAACATACATACAAATATACATACATATTATATACAAACACACATAAATAAATGCCCAAATTCTAAAATTACATATACAAACACAATTACATACATACACGTATATACATATATAGCCTTTACAAACATATATAAACAAAATACCCAAATTCTCAAATTACATACATAAACACAATTTCATACATAAACATAATACAAATACATACAAACACACATACATGTATATACATGCATAGCCTTTACAAACATACATAAACAAATACCCAAATTCCCAAATTACATACATAAACACAATTCCATACATAAACATAATACAAATACATACAAACACACATACACATATATACATACATATTATATACAAACATACATATATAAATGCCTAAATTCTTCTATAAATGCCCAAATTCTCAAATTTCATCTAAACCTAATTTCACATCTAAACCTAATTTCATCAAAAAATTACATAAGTATTTATAAAATCATACATCTAAACCATATATACATACATACAAATAAACATAAACATATACATACAAACATACATCTAAACATAATTTGTAGAAAAACATACATCTAAACCAAATTTGTAGAAAAATTACTAACAAGTTTGCAAATTAGCTTCCTCTAAGCTTGAAATCCTTCAAAAATGGTTAAATCTTCAAACACCTAACAAAAACCAAAGAAATTAAGCAAAAAACACCAAAATGTTGATTTTCTTGTTAAGATTGAACAATATATGTTAACTCACCTCAAAACCGAAAAGATTGGTGAATATTGCTCCATAAAATACCAAAAAAAAACGTAAAATCGCCGGAGAAAGAGAGATGGAGGCGTTTGGAGGTTTTTTTGGTCGAAATGGGAAGCAGAAGGCTGTATTCTGTGTTAATTCACGCTGAGACCTATACCGACGACATGTCGTCGGTATAGGCTATTATGTCGGTGTTGTAGGTTGCCTGTATCGACGACATGTCGTCGGTATAGGCTTCGTAGGGTTTTGACCAGTCAATAAAGTAAAAAAGCCTATACCGAAGACATGTCGTCGGTATAAGCCATTTTATAATTTTTTTAAATAAAAAAAAAATTTGACCGACGAAAACATTATTATATTAAAAAAACAAAAATAAAATCCAAATAACCCTATACCGACGACATGTCGTCGGTATAGGTTTTCCCTAATAATTCATTGGGCGCCATTTTTTCCCCCCATCTGGCTCAACCCTGTAACGACGACATGTCGTCGGTATAGGGTGTCCCTGTCAAAATTTTGGTTTTGACCTATACCGACGACATGTCGTCGGTACAAGGTGACCTATGCCGACAACAATTGTCGTCGGTATAGGTGGCGTCGGCACAGGGTCTTTTTCTTATAGTGCAACACTGCAGATTGAACAATATGAAAGGAGGCCAACAATAGATTGTTGAGTATTACAAACCATCGAGGGAAGTAGAACTACATATCATAAAACTAATATCTCGTACGCTACAAAAAGCACCTTAATTGATCTGCGACAGCAGTTTTCGTCGAAAAGTCACCAGAGTAGGCCTTTAGTGACAAACTTCAAACAAAAACCTTTTGTCGGAAAAACCTTCGTGGGAAATGTTTTTTTTTTCCAACGAAGTCCTGACCAATTTTTCGACAAATTAGCGACAAAATAAAATCAAGTCAAATCGTTAAACTGGGTTCACTACTAGAAAACTGAGCAACTGCGACCGAATTTTGCGACGCACATGCCGGTCGCAATTTTGCGACTAATTTGCGATCGATACCATAACAGTTGCAAAATTTGCGACCGAGCAAGATTCGGTCGCAGATTCCGCGACCTCTTAGTTTCGGTCGCAATTCTATCGCAAAAGTTGCTACGGTTAAACATAGTCAGCATATGTCAAACTTGCTCAATCATAATGACTCATGGTCAAGCATATCAGGCAGCATACGAGGAATGTCTTCTACAGAAGTATCACTGGAATTTACTAGGTACGTTTGTTTCTTTACTTCAAAAATATATGTTAATTATTAAATGTTAAACTACTAAAAGTTTTTTTTTGTTTGTGTATATCAAGCAACATATGAGGAATGTCTTCTAGGGAAGTATGGTGAGGATGCTAGCAAACAACCAGAATTGAACCTAGACTTATGGTCATGAGATGCAGGGGCAAGAATAAAGGAAACCTGTACGGGTTAAGTAATGTAAGTGACTTGTTAGCCTTGATCATCAGTATACCTTCCACGCTGTGTAGCAGTACTACTTATGTGCCTAGGAGAGAAGGTCTTGAGGTATGTTTATTCTCTTTTAGTAAAAAAGTCTATTAATAATCATGTGTTATAACGGGTGTCAATGGCTTATATTTTGGTAGAGTAGTTAACATTGACTTACATTTGCTTGACATTGACTTACATTTGCTTGTAATGGGTAATGACGCGTATAAATGAGATATATGTGGATGCAATGCTTGTATTATGTATAATTGGTTGTAATTTAGCTTAACAAGTGTTAACGGGTCATATTTGGTTATAGTGGGTGTGAATGAGTCATATTTGAATGTAATGACTTATGTTTGCTTGTAGTTGTTCATGACGAGTACAAATGAGACATATCTTAGTTTAGTACCTTGTATTGTGTTGTATTTGGTTATAATGTGGCTTAGTAGTTGTTAATGGGTGATATTTGGTTAGAACGGGTCTTAATGGGTTATATTTGAGTTTGTGGCTTTTAGCATGTTATATTTGGTTGTAATATGGCTTAACGGGTGTAATGTAGTCATATTTAGTTATAATGGGTCATATTTAATAGGTCATATTTGAGTTAGTGGCTTGTAGCATGTTATATTTGGTTGTAATATGGCTTTAATCGTTAAACTATAACCGTCCCTCGATCAATTAAGAGAAATACATTTAATAACACAGTATAAACAATATAAATGTCGATTTGTATCTTGTTTTACAATCTCTTACAATATAATACTTATTTTTGGTGGGTCCCTTAGGTACTTGCTTGAATTGCCTTAATAATAAACTATTTATGTATTTAATTACTAATTTATTTTTAATTGAAAGTAAACGCATGTATTGGTAGTCGCCCAAACGAGGGCTTAAAAAGTAATGTCTCCTAGCTGTATACAAACAATTGGGAACCTTTTTTTATTACAGAAATGTCATACTAGAGGTTTGCATGACCTCCCTAACGACTGTTCACATTGTCATTTACCTATAAATATCCGCTACTTTACTCCCCAAACCATCACCTCCCATCACCACCACTCTCTCCTCCACCACCACCGGTGAATAATGAGAGCTCCCGCAGGAGGCGGCGGCCCTTTGAGGGTACGCTTATGGCGTATAGTCATTGCATTTACGGTATTAGGTATTGCTAACCTTGTAGCTGTTTCCGCTGATAAGCCTTACTTGTATTCTTCACCACCACCACCACCACCTTATGTATACAAGTCTCCACCACCACCGGTGCATTCACCACCGCCACCTTATGTGTATAAATCTCCACCTCCACTGGTTCATTCACCACCACCACCTTATGAGTACAAGTCTCCACCACCACCGGTGCATTCACCACCACCACCTTATGTGTACAAGTCTCCACCACCGGTGCATTCACCACCGCCACCTTATGTGTATAAATCTCCACCTCCACCTGTACATTCACCGCCGCCGCCTTACGAGTACAAGTCTCCACCACCACCGGTGCATTCACCACCGCCACCTTATGTGTATAAATCTCCACCTCCACCGGTGCATTCACCACCGCCACCTTATGTGTACAAGTCTGCACCACCACCGGTGCACTCACCACCGCCGCCTTATGTGTATAAATCTCCACCACCACCGGTGCATTCACCACCACCGCCTTACATGTACAAGTCTCCACCACCGCCTGTCCATTCACCACCACCGCCTTACGTGTACAAGTCTCCACCACCACCTGTGAAGTTCCCTCCACCACCATACTACTACAAGTCCCCACCACCACCGGTTAAATCACCACCACCACCATACTACTACAAATCCTCACCACCACCAACTAAATCGCCTCCCCACTACTACTACACTTCTCCACCACCACCAACTCCCTACCACAAGGAAGTGATCGTAAAGGTGGTCGGAAAAGTTTACTGCTACAGCTGCTATGACTGGAAATACCCTATCGAATCTCATGCAAAGCACCATCTCGAAGGTAAAAACATTATTTTTAACATATTACTTTAATAAAATAAAAATAAAAAATAAAAAAGTGGCATTCATGGTTGACCCATGTTCTTGATTCTTTTTCCCACGTCCATGAGAGACAGATACACAGGGATAATATCATCACATAAAATATAAATTATTAGACAGTTTGATAAAGTTGTCATAATTCAGTTTTTACGGGTTAAGTCTCAAGATATACAATAATTTTTTATATATAAGGTAAAACTAGTATTTTATGAGATTGTATAATTTATAATATATTATCTATGCACGAAGATAGGTTATCAATTATTGATGGGAATTCTAAAAAGATCACCATAGAGCTAGATTTAACTTATTTAATTTTTATGTCATGAAGGTGCTGTTGTGGAGGTCACATGCAAGGCTGCTGGTGAGAAAGAAATTGTTGCATATGGAAAGACTAAGATCAATGGCAAATTTGCAATTACTGTTGATGGTTTGAAATATTCAAAATATGGAGGAGCTAAAGCTTGTGTTGCTAAGCTTCATATGGCACCAAAGCGTACGAAATGTAACATCCCAACCAACCTCCATGGCGGTTTGAAGGGTGCTGAGCTTAAGGTCAAGTCTAAGAATGATTATGAGGTTGTACTTTATGCCGAACCATTTGCATATGCCCCCAAGAAACCTTCTAACATATGCCTGAAGCCGAAGTCCATTCCTGCTCCATACTACTACAAGTCTCCCCCACCGCCGACACCAACTTACTTGTATAAGTCTCCACCTCCACCAACACCAACACCAACTTACGTGTACAAGTCTCCACCACCCCCGTACCACTACACCTCACCTCCACCGCCAAAGAAGTCACCACATACACCATATCATTACACATCACCTCCACCACCAGTAAAATCATTACCCCCACCATACCACTACACTTCACCTCCTCCACCAGTGAAATCTCCACCACCACCATACCACTACACATCTCCACCCCCACCAGTTAAGTCCCTTCCACCGCCTTATCATTACTCATCACCTCCCCCGCCAGTTAAATCCCCATCACTACCATACCACTACACGTCTCCACCCCCACCGGTTAAGTCCCCTCCACCACCTTACCATTACACATCACCTCCCCCGCTAGTGAAATCGCCGCCCCCACCATACCACTACACTTCCCCTCCTCCTCCAGTGAAATCTCCACTACCGCCATACCATTACACTTCTCCACCCCCACCGATTAAGTCCCCTCCACCACCTTATCATTACACATCACCTCCCCCACCTGTTAAATCCCCTCCACCACGGTACCACTACTCATCCCCACCCCCACCTTTTAAGTCCCCTCCACCACCTTACCATTATACATCACCTCCGCCACCTGTGAAATCTCCACAACCACCATACCACTACACATCTCCACCCCCACCGGTTAAGTCCTCTCCACCACCCTATCATTACACATCTCCACCCCCACCAGTGAAATCAGCACCACCACCATACCACTACACATCCCCACCCCCACCAGTTAAGTCCCCTCCACCACCTTACCATTACACATCTCCTCCACCACCTGTTAAGTCTCCACCACCACCATACCACTATACATCTCCACCCCTGCCGGTCAAGTCCCCTCCACCACTCTACCATTACACATCTCCACCCCCACTGATGAAATCCCCACCACCACCATACCACTACACATCTCCACCCCCACCGGTTAAGTCCCCTCCACCACCTTATCATTACACATCACCTCCCCCACCTGTTAAATCTCCACCACCACCATACCATTACACATCGCCTCCACCACCATTAAAGTCTCCGCCACCACCTTATCACTATAGCTCACCTCCTCCACCGGTAAAATCTCCTCCTCCGCCGTACCATTACACATCACCTCCACCGCCTGTTAAATCTCCTCCTCCACCATACCATTACACCTCACCTCCACCACCAGTGAAATCTCCTCCCCCTCCATACCACTACACATCACCTCCCCCACCTATTAAATCTCCTCCTCCACCATACCACTACACATCACCCCCTCCACCGGTAAAATCACCTCCACCACCGGTGTACATCTACGCTTCTCCTCCACCCCCAATTCATTACTAGTCTCCCATAAATTCATTTTTCCAAAGCTACAATAATGTAAGTATCATACTTTATTATGTAGATATTAATAACTACACATGTGATTAAAACCATAATCGAAACATTATAACTCAATCACTAATGAAAAGTTCATATTTCTTTTTCCAGGTTTTGTTTAAGTATCATTACAATAAAAAAAGGCTCGGGAAGGAGTAGTCTGACAACTAGTTCCTCAACACCTTACCTTATCTAATAAGGTCTTCAATACTGCACTTCAGAGCACTAATCTTTTTGGTTTACGACCATTTCCTTTATACTTCATCATCATGGGTCATCATCTCTCAACAAATAACCAGAAGGTTTATTTATAAAAGCAAATATAGTTAACTGGTTATTGGGAAGAGGGCGTTAAGAGTGTTGTGACTTTTGATTGTTCTTTTTTTTTCCTTTATGTAATTTATTATTGTATAAATAGGTGGATAATGGTCTTTCTATATTATAAATGATTGAATTCGTATTTTCTTCCCATGGTTGTCTGTTGTGTCCTTTTTTCACTTGATAATAATGAAAAGTTAAATTTATTTATTGATGATTTATCTCTCCCAATAAGGTTAAAAACAATACGTATATATTTGTAGGTATATTATCAAAACAATATGCCTAAATTACTTGATCAAACGATTTGAATTAAATTACTAATATAATTATTAAAAGTACTAATTATTTTTACCCAATCACTACTAGAAAAACTACACTTTCACCGACTAATGTATACCGACAGATCACAGACGGAATTCACCAAATTTCAGATTTTTTATTATTTTTCAGATTTTGGTACACACATTTAGCCCTACATTGGTAATTACTAACGGATACCTAGCCCGTCGGGAATCCAGTGGTGGTCTCAGACCAATAATTTCTCAATCTGAGCCTTTTTCATAAAGATTCTCGCTCGTTTGTATAGTTGTGGTCTCCGACGCTATTTCGTTGGAATATTTTTTAGGTTGGATTTCCAATAAGATTCCTTGCAGGCTTTTCAAGTGTTTGTTGATAGGGCTTTTACCAATAGATATTTAATCGGAATTCCGTTAGTAGCATGTTCTATAAGTTAACCGGCCCTTCCTCAAAATAAAAAAAACTGTTAAATTTCCCTACAAATAGCTAATATGGTAACCATGGAGTCTCTCAAACCTATAAATGGAAACCTTTGTGTATTTCAGAAATGAAATATCATTGTTTGGACATAGTTTGTGAGAAGATTTATAAGTATACCAAATTGTTGTTAGCAAGTCTGTTGGAATTGTTGGTCTCAAAATTTAAATAGTTCGTCATGGGTGTGTATTATGCCATGTGCACAGCGGATTGGGTTGGAATTAGAGGTCTCTGAATTTAAAGGCAGACCCGTATTTATCATGTGCACACATGTAAAGATTTTTATTTAGATGTGTTGCCCAAGACGAGCAATAGGGACTTGTGCCCTCACTTGGTAAGTCACTTTGAATAAAGAAGATGAAATGTCGAGGTGGTCATGGAATCGTCATCTTTGTTTGTGGTTTACACGTTGATGCATGATAAGTCACCTAGGAAAGTGAAGTTGAATAGTCCACGAGCGATTAAAATCCTGTAGTTTGTCTAATGTCACACCATTGACACCTTGAAAGTCATTTTATTTGTAATATTTGAAAATAAATTGTAGTATTTAAAAATGTAATGTAACTTATAGCTTGTTTGTAAAATGTGAGAATTTAAAGAGTATTTAATCCGTTGGTAATCATTGACGCTATATGTAACATCCTAAAAACACCAACATATTATTTTACATTATGTTAGAATCACGTGTATTACACGGGTTGAATAAATATAATGTTATATACTTAATAATAAAAAAATATATCTTTAAGACTAAATAACAACTTTTATCCTTTATGTTTACTAAAATTATTAAATAGGTCTTTTAAAGTTTTGACTTTCACTCACTGTCCTTTATTTGTAAAAGTACTTACGAATTTTGTCCTTTCCACTAACAGCCGTTAAGTTTTTTAGTTAAATCACCCCATGTGTACATGAGGGCATTTTAGTCTTTTTCACCCCTAAAGGACAATTCCGGTGGGGGTGGTGGCGGTGCCGGTGCAGTTGTGAGGAGGGAGATGACGGGTGGGTGGGGATTTCTTTTAAAGATTTAGGTTTAGATATTTTTTTGGAAAGGCAATTTAAGTTTATATATATTAAAATTACAAGAATTATTCTTTAGGGGTGAAAAAGACTAAAATGCCCTCACGTGCAATGCACATGGAGTGATATAACTGAAAAACTTAACGACTGTTAGTGGAAAGGACAAAATTCGTAAGTACTTTTGCAAATAAAGTACAATAAGTGAAAGTCAAAACTTTAAAACACCCATTACATAATTTTAGTAAACATAAAGGACAAAAATTGTAATTTAGTCTATCTTTAAAAGCTCGTGTATTACACGGGTTGAATAAAATATAATGTAATCTGTTAACACATACACTCATCAAAATGGAACAATGTGAATATGTAAATACATGATTAAAGAGTTTTTATTTGGATCTTAGATGGCTATAAAATTGTTTTAAGTTTGTAGAATTCATAAAAATATGACAGAACAATTTAATTGTTGATAAACACAGTTTTAAATTTAAAAATCTGTAGATAAAAATTGAAACAAATAATTAATTTAGTTGACTAAAATAGTGGAGTTGATTATTAATAGGAGAGAAAGACGAAAAAATGAGAATGTGGAGGCCTAGAAATGTGACAAGTCTCCCTCCTAAAACTTTGATTTATTAGTATGTATAGATTTGAGCCAAAAGGAATAAAGGTAAGGGACTAAAAAGGTTTTAAAAAAATGGAATAATACACCCCCATGTAAACCACTCGGCATCCCCTCAACCCCCCCCCCCCCTCACTCCTCTTTCTTTTCTGCGTATACTTCTAGAGAAAGACACGGGTTAGAGAGAGTCGAAGAAACTCCACCATATAGCCTCCCGCCTCGCTCATTTCTGGTTCTAGATTGATTGAGCAAGAGATTCTACAAGTTTCACGTTACGAATCAATCGAAAACCCTTGTTTTTAGTTTGAAACGAGTTTTAGGGTAAAGTGGGGTTTTATACAAAAAGGTTGGACTTTTATGTGTAATATCGCATAAAAACTTTAGATCTGGCAACATAGATGTTAGATAAACGTTTTGAACGATAAAATATAGAAGCTTGATGAATAAATCGGATCAGAAATCTCATGCAGAAATTAGGGTTTTTAGCGTGAGTAAAGAACTGGTTATTCTCACATGTACTTGTGCAAATACTCAGGGTATTCGTATGAAGTACTCGCATGCAAGAACTTGGGTATTCGCATGAATACCCAAGAACGAATACAAGGAGTATTCGCCTGAATACTTCTTTGCGAGTACTAGGAGTAAACACCAGGTTGAATGTAGACAGGACATAGCCTTGCGTTCTCTCTTCGTTCCTCCGTTAATTCTAGGTTCAGCATCAGATTTTCATCGTTGTTTAGGCTCCAGAAACCTATTCTTCTTGGTGAATGGACTCCAATCTCTGCTGGAATCATAGCCTTTGTTCCAAACACCAGGCTGAAAGGTGTTCTAATGTGGCTCGTTTTCTCGGCTGTTTTGATTATCCGTAGGCCACTTGGCAATTCTTCCACCCAATTCCTTCTGTGCCTCCCTAGCCTTGTCTTCAATCCTTCCACTATGCTCATGTTCATTCTCTCCACTTGGCCATTAGCCTAGGGATAGGCCACTAATGTGAATGTTTGTTTGATGTGGAAACCTTAGCACCACCCTTTGAAGGGTTTTTCTGCAAACTGCTTACCATTGTCAGTCACAATCTCTCCTGGTAGACCAAACCTGCAAACAATGTTTTCCCAAAATAATATTATGACTTGTTTTCCGGTGATGGTTGTTACTGGTTTAACCTCAGGCCATTTGGTAAAATAGTCCACTGCCACGAGTAGGAACTTGACTTTACAGCTGCTTTCTGGGAAAGGGCCCACGATATCCATTCCCCATTTGTAAAAGGACCGGGCCGAGTTTACCGTCACCAAGTCGTGCTTTAGGACGTGTTTTACCGGTGCATGGAGCTGGCACGGTTCACATTTCCTTATTTCTTCTTTGGCGTCCTTGTGCATGGTCGGCCAGAAGTATCCTAGGTTCATTATCTTTGAAACTATCATTATTGGACCCGCATGTGTTCCACAGACCCCATGTGCATTTCTCTGATAATGTAAATGGCCTGTACTGGGCCTACACATCGAAGTAGGGGAGCCAAGTGCCCATTTTTTGAATAACTCCCCTTCCACAAGGGTGTATTGTAACGCTTTTAGCCTTAACCTCCAGGCTTCACCTTCATCTTCTGGTAACAACCCTGTCGATATGTATTCTTTTACTAGGGTTGTCCAGTTGTCTTCATCTTCTATGATTATGTCAGTCACAGCCTTGCTTTTTACCGAGCTTTTTTGAAGTACTCTACTAACACTCTTTTTGTTAAATGAGCGAAAGCCAGGGATGCGAGCTTGCTGAGGGCATCAACTCGCTTGTTTTGCGTTCTGGGACCTGGAATATAGTGCATCTTTCGAAACTTTTTACCATCTATTTCGGTAAGTTCTTGTACATTTTCATTACTTCCTCTTTTGCTTCATATTCCCCATTGACCTGGTTTGCAATCAAAAGTGAGTCGACACGAACCTGTAGCTTTTTCACTTCCATTTTTTGGGCCAATCTTAACTCGGCCAGGAGGGCTTCATACTCTGCTTCATTATTAGTGCTAGGCAAGTTTGGGCGGAGTGCATATGTAAGCTTGGTACCCTCGGGGTCGATGAGTATAAGGTCTGCCCCTAAGCCTTATGTACTTGATGCCCCATCAGTATATAACAGCCATTCCCCTGTCTTTCCCTTCCGGTTACTCTGTCACCTTGTCTTCTGCTATTCTTTCCTCAATGTTTCCCACTTCCTTTCCTTCTTCACCTTATATCGATGATTCTAACACGAAGTTGGCCAAAATTTGGCCTTTCACAGCAATCCTTGGGACATAAGTGACCTCGAGCTCGCCTATTTCTACTAGCCACTTTGCTAATCTCCCTGCTATTTTCGGCCTCGTAAGTATACCCTTGATTGGATAATTGGTCAGTACCTTAACTGGGTGTGCTTGGAAATACCATCTTAAATGGCTGGCTTTATGTACTACAGCCAGAGCAATCTTTTCTAATGTAGGGTAATTCACCTCAGCTTCCTTTGGAGCACTACTTACAAAGTAGACTGGCAACTGTGTCTCATCTCTGTCTATTACCAGTACCCCGCTTATAGCTTCTTTAGCTGCTGCTACATTCAAGGATAGTGTCTCCCCCTGCTTTGGGGCTACCATGGGAGGTATGTCGGCAATGTAACTTTTCAGCTCTTTGAACGCTTTTTCTGCTTCCTCTGTCCAGAGGAAATCCTTCTTAGTTGAGATTCCCTTTAGTGTCTTGAAGAAGGGTAAGGAGCGCTCCGCTAACTTGGATAAGAATCTATGCAATGCTGCCAACTTACCGTTCAAACTTTGGAATTCCCTCCTTGTCTTTGGTGACTTCATGACACGCACGGCTTTTACTTTATCCGAGTTTGCTCTTATCTCCTACTTACTCACCACATGCCCCAAGAACTTTCCTTCTTTCAAGCTAAAAAAGCATTTCCCTAGGTACGGCTTCATGTTTATCTTTCTTAGGTTCTTGAATGTTTGTTCAATGTCTTCAAACATCCCTTCCTCGCTTTGACTCTTTATTACCAGATCATCAACGTATGCCTCCATGTTTTTCTCTAACTGTCCTTGGAGCGCTTTATCAATCAAACGCTGGTATGTAGCTCCCGCGTTTTTCAGGCCAAAGGGCATCTTCTTATAGCAGAAAATACCCTTTGGCGTATAGAAGGCTGTCTTTTCTTCTTCATTGCGGTTCATCTTGATCTGGTGGTAGCCTTTGTAAGCATCTAAGAAGCATTTCCACTCATATCTAGCCAAGGAATCAACATTTAAGTCGATTTTCGGCAATAGGTAGCAGTCTTTAGGACAAGCCTTGTTTAGATCTTTGAAATCGATACACGTCCGCCAGCTTTCGTCTGCCTTTTTGACCATCACGGGGTTGACCACCCAAGTGTGATACTTTACTTCCCTGAGAATGCCTGTAGAAACTAGCTTGTTAATTTCAAGACGAATAGCCTGGCACCGGTCTGGTGTTAGGCTCCTTTTTCTTTTATGTTACCAGATTATGTTTTGAGGATATATTCAAAGAATGTTTGGCAAGCTCCCTAGGTACCCTGTCATGTCTCCCGGGATCCATGGGAAAACATATGTGTTCTTCCTTAAGATCTGCAAAAGTTTATGTCTTCCATCCTTTGTGAGGCCTTTCCCCACTTGGATTGTTTGGTCTGGGTATATCTTGTTTATACTAACCCTTTCTTCCCCGTTATCCTATACTTCATTATCTGTAATGTGCTTGGGGTTGACTTTATCTTGCATATTCCTCCTTTCGTCGAGAATTTCATCATGGCGTGGGCTGTGGAGACCACTACTTCGAAAGCACAAATACCTTGTCTTCCTATGTTGTTGTAGTAACTTGAGGCTGACCGGATTATAAGGAAAGGCATTTGTTCTGTTCTTTCCAAGGTCCCGTTACCCAAACACATCTTTAGCTTAATTTCCCCAAGAGGCCAAGCTTTCTCACCTGAGAATCCCACGAACGGGGCCTTAGAGGGTGTTAATATCTTGTGTGTCTCCCATCAAGCTGTAGGAAGCAGTGTTCGTACATGACTTCTGAGCCACTGCCCCCATCAAGGTATACCCGACTTATCTGTCTACCTCCTACGTTTGCTCTTATGACCATGGGGGAGTATGTGGATTCCCTCGGGCTTAGGGATGGGAAATATATTTCTCTCTTCGGCCACTTTCTTTCTCTGTCAAAATCTCCTTCACTTCTTACCTTTTGCTTTACGCCATATGACACCATCATGATTTCCCTTCTACAGCCTTTGCCTTTTTAAGACTTCGATCTCTCTTCTGTTTTTCCTTTGATATCTTTAATCAAGTGGGCCAATTCCCCGGACTGAACAACAGCTTCAATTCCTTTCTTGAGTTGCAAACAATCGTTTATGTGGTGTCCCGCATCACCATGGAATTCACAGTACCTGTGGACTGTCCGGGGGTTTCGTGCTGGGTTTTCATGGTCTAAACCCAAACTTTGCCTCTTTAGTTGCTAGTATCTCCTTAGGCGTTTTAGTCAGGGCTGTGAATTGTACCTGTCTTTGCCTATCTTCACTTCGGTCTTGGTGCTTTGGATAGGAATGAAGGTATGCTTGTCTCTCGTAAGGGTGAGGTTGTCTTTCATAGGACCTTATTGGAGCACTGCTATAACTTGGGGTTTTTCTTTTCTATAAATTGCTGAAACGGTCGGCTCGGTCCCCCCGGTGTGGGGTGTCCCCATCTGGGGTTCTTGCTTTCCTGGATGTCTTCAGAATCTGTGCAGCTTCTTTTCTCTGGAGAAATGCTTCAGCTCTATCCATGGCCTCCTCTATGGTCTTAGCAATGTTTCTGTTGAGTTCTTCTGTGAGTTGTCTCGGGCGAACTCCGTGAATAAAACCAGAGATACGCATTTGTTCGGTGGCCCCGTTGATGCTAAGGCCTTCTAGCTTATACCTTCCCATTAACACTCGAAGGTCCTCATCTTCCTTCTGTTTAATGTTATGCAGCACCATAGGTCCTTGGTGTATCTTTTTTGCTGCATGAAATGGGCTTGGAAGTTCCGACTTAAGTCTTCAAAGGAGTCAATGCTCCCATACGGCAAGCTGTTGAACCACAAGCGGGTTGGTTCGATAAGATTTTGTGCGAACATGTGGCACCATATGGGTATGGACCATTGTTCCACCTTAGTCGTTCCGGAGAAGAGCTCGAGGTGGTCCTCAAGGTCTCCCAGCATATCGTATACTTTAACATTGGTTGGCATTTTGGTCTTAGGTGGAAATCTAAAGTTGGTAATTCGTGGCGAGAACTTTGTTTGGGCATTGGGCACGTATGGCAGGGGCAGGTCGTTTCCAATACCATGGGTAGCCATAAGTGGTTGGGTGTAAGTTATCAACGGTGTGTTAGGCATGGGCATTGAAAGGAAAGGGTATGGGAAGTAACCATGTTGGAACCCCGGCAAAGTTAGGGGAGGAGGGGTTTGGAATCTTAGGAAGTTCTTGACCATCTCTTGTCCGTGCAAGGCCTGAGGAGGAGGTTGGGAAAACCCTACGTGTGGAAACGCTTGACTCGGAGAATGAAAGATGGGGTACCTTGTGTTATGACCATATTGAGCTAGATGGGCGCTGTTGTGAGGAGCTTGTCCTATTACAGCTGGGTTTGCCATGTCCATCTGCATGAGGGAGGCCGTAGGGACTTCCAGAGTAGCTTCCCTGGTTCTGGTTATTACCCTTAGGGCCTACAGCCCGGGCTGGGCGACATAATTCTCGGGTTCTTCCTTATAGGACAATCATACTTTCAAGCCTCTCGCCCGCTCCTCACGGACATACTCGTGCATCAGTTCCCGAAGGCGCTTCAGGAGTTAGCTCGATCATGTCGTTGACCTCCACCCTTTCTTTAGAAGAAGAGTCAGAATGCAAGTCTTGGCTTTCTGGTTCCTTTTCGTTGGACATTATGGCGCCTAGAAGCAACAAAAAGGATAAAAAATGATGTTGAGGAGCTCAACTCGTAGTTCGCACGAAGTTGGGCCCTACGGTGGGCGCCATTTGTTGATGGACCAGACAACAGCGCCAAGTCCTTAGGATCGTGCTAAGAAGAACAAACCGTTAGGCTCACCGCAGGGGAGGGTCCCCTGCGATCCACCTCCTGCATGAGAATCAGATAAGGATGTCTTAGGGGATAAGAATATTGAAACGAGAACAGGGTAGTCGATAGTAGTTGAGTGTGAGTGAATGCATACATGATAGTGGTCTTCATGTATTTATAGTGAGAGTTCTTGAAACAGTGGAGGGTTCCCTTTTAGGAATCCTAAGCTTCCTTGGCGAAGGGGATGTTCCTCGATTTCATGAGGGACACCCAAATTGGTGTAACTGATGGACTCCTCCGATTTCCTGTACCTGCATCGTCAAACCCTACTTTAGGGTTTGACCTGCTTTATTACCAGGAAGACAAAAAGGGAGGGTTATTGTACATTTATGCTTACTCTGTCTTTTCTTTATTTAGATAGCTTTGGGATGTGCTTCCGCTGACTATTGTCTTCTGAGATTCGCTCCACCTGGTTGCATTGTATACTTGTCTAGTCTTGTCAACTCAGGATTCTTTGTATTATCCAAGAGTATGTTAGTCCACCCTTGGTTTGTCTTATGACATTGCCTTCTTGGTTTCGTCTTCATGTCTTGCCTTCATGCATCTTAAGTTCTTTGCATGACGGGTCTCCTAATGCCACCCACGTCATCCTTATCCCAACATCAGGAACGTATCAAAAATAAAAGTTAAATCGAATATCAAACTTTAGTTTTGCACATACAACAACGCGGCAACGCCGATATTATAGAGTGAATTTGATTTGAGAAAGGAAAAAGAATATATTAAAAAGGTTGGAATTTTTGAAAAATTGTTCTGCAGTTTCTTCAGTTTTTATATTTATACAAATGACGAATAAAAACGTACAAAATCTAAATAACTTGTTGACTTTAAAATGTGACACCTAGCAATAGATAACACAGAAAACTAATAATATTCGTTTGAATTCATTTTTTTTAATTTATCAAATAGTTCCATTTGACTTTATTTTGCACTAAAAAGTAAGGTGCTGATTATATAACCAATTTTTCATTTTTTTATTTTTTATTTTTTATTTTTGAATTTTCCGAATAAGTACTATGTTATAATATTTTAATTTATTATAAGATGGTTGTGGGATACTAATAATCAATCTAATACTCGATTAACATTTAACTTGAATTGAGAATTTTCAAAGCAAAAGTTGTGTTTTACATAAAAAAGGTCTCCAAAATAAAGGTTACAAAATCTGTTATAATATAATATAATTTTTTGGTGGGTCCCTTATTTATTTGGTTGAATTATCCTAATAATAATATAAATTTTTAATTGAAAGTAAACGCATTGTATTGGTAGTCGCCTAAGAGAGGGCATAAAAAGTAATATCTCCTAGCTGTATAGGAACAACTGGAAACATTTTTTATTAAATATGTCATACTAGAGTTTACTATAAATATCCGGTACTCAACTCCCCAAACCATCACCTCCCACCATCACCACACTCTCCTCCACCACCACCGGTGAATAATGAGAGCTCCCACCCGCCGCGGCGGCCCTTTGAGGGCACGGTTATATATGCCTATAGTAATCGCATTTACGGTATTAGGTATTGCTAACCTTGTAGCTGTTTCCGCTGATAAGCCTTATTTGTATTCTTCACCACCACCACCTTATGAGTACAAGTCTCCACCTCCCCCGGTACATTCACCACCGCCGCCTTACGAGTACAAGTCTCCACCACCACCGGTGCATTCACCACCGCCGCCTTATGTGTATAAATCTCCACCACCACCGGTACATTCACCACCACCGCCTTACGAGTACAAATCTCCACCACCACCGGTGCATTCACCACCGCCACCTTATGTGTATAAATCTCCACCTCCACCGGTTCATTCACCACCACCACCACCACCACCTTATGAGTACAAGTCTCCACCTCCACCGGTTCATTCACCACCACCACCACCATATGAATACAAGTCTCCACCACCACCGGTGCATTCACCACCACCACCTTACTTGTACAAGTCTCCACCACCGCCAGTCCATTCACCACCACCACCTTACGTGTACAAGTCTCCACCACCACCAGTGCATTCACCACCACCACCTTACTTGTACAAATCTCCACCACCTTATGAGTATAAATCTCCTCCTCCACCGGTCAAGTCACCACCACCACCATACAACTACAAATCCCCACCACCACCAACTAAATCACCTCCCCACTACTACTACACTTCTCCACCACCACCAACTCCCTACCACCCACACCCTTACCCCCACCCTCACCACCACGAAGTGATCGTAAAGGTGGTCGGAAAAGTTTATTGCTACAGCTGCTATGACTGGAAATACCCTATCAAATCTCATGCAAAGCACCATCTCGAAGGTAAAAACTTTATTTTTTTACTTTTAACATAATAACTAATTTCTGGCATTCATGGTTGACCCATGTTCTTGATTCTGTTTCCCACGTCCATGAGATACACAGGGATAATATCATTACATAAAATATAAAGTTGTCATAATTCATATTTTGCGGGTAACATCTCAAGATATACAATATTTTTAAATGTAAAACTACTATTTTTTAAGATATATAGGAAATAGTTATATATATTTTACTGTATAATATAGAAAAAAAAATTCCCTCGAACAAAGAAGATTACAATATATTTTTTAATGAGTCAATCGTCTATACCATGTTATAATTTCATACAGTAGTTGGATCATGATAGGATATCAATTACTGATGAGAGTTCTAAAAACTTGACATAGAAACTAGACTTAACTTATTTGATTTATATGTGATGATGAAGGTGCTGTTGTGGAGGTCACATGCAAGGCTGCCGGAGAGAAAGAAATTGTTGCATATGGAAAGACTAAGATCAATGGCAAATTTGCAATTACTGTTGATGGTTTGAAATATTCAAAATATGGAGGAGCTAAAGCTTGTGTTGCTAAGCTTCATATGGCACCAAAGGGTACCAAATGTAACATTCCAACCAATCTCCATGGCGGTTTGAAAGGTGCTGCGCTTAAGGTCAAGTCTAAGAATGATTATGAGGTTGTACTTTATGCCGAACCATTTGCATACGCCCCTAAGACACTTTCTAAGACGTGCGAGAAGCCGAAGCCTACTCCTGCTCCTTACTACTACAAGTCTCCCCCACCACCGACACCTACTTACTTGTATAAGTCTCCACCTCCACCAACACCGACTTACGTGTACAAATCTCCACCACCTCCGTACCACTACACCTCACCTCCACCACCTAAGAAGTCACCACATACACCGTATCATTACACCTCACCCCCACCACCTGTGAAAACATTACCTCCACCATACTACTATAAGTCACCTCCACCACCGGTTAAATCGCCACCCCCACCATACCACTACACGTCTCCACCACCACCAGTTAAGTCCACTCCACCATCTTACCATTACACATCACCTCCCCCACCAGTGAAATCACCACCCCCACCATACCATTACACATCACCACCACCAGTGAAATCTCCACCACCACCATATCACTACACTTCACCTCCTCCACCAGTGAAATCTCCGCCACCACCATACCACTACACATCTCCACCCCCACCGGTCAAGTCCCTTCCATCACCCTACCATTACACATCTCCACCCCCACCAGTGAAATCACCACCACCGTACCACTACACATCTCCACCCCCACCGGTTAAGTCCCCTCCACCACCTTACCATTACACATCTCCACCCCCACCAGTTAAGTCCCCTCCACCACCCTACCATTACACATCTCCACCCCCACCAGTGAAATCCCCACCACCACCATACCATTACACATCTCCACCCCCACTGGTCAAGTCCCCTCCACCACCCTATCACTACACATCTCCACCCCCTCCGGTGAAATCCCCACCACCACCATACCACTACACATCTCCACCCCCACCGGTCAAGTCCCCTCCACCACCCTACCACTACACATCTCCACCCCCACCAGTGAAATCCCCACCACCACCATACCACTACACATCTCCGCCCCCACCGGTCAAGTCCCCTCCACCACCCTACCATTACACATCTCCACCCCCACCAGTGAAATCCCCACCACCACCATACCACTACTCATCTCCACCCCCACCAGTGAAATCCCCACCACCACCATACCACTACACATCTCCACCCCCACCGGTCAAGTCCCATCCACCACCCTACCATTACACATCTCCACCCCCACCAGTGAAATCCCCACCACCACCATACCACTACACGTCTCCACCCCCACCGGTCAAGTCCCATCCACCACCTTACCATTACACATCACCTCCCCCACCTGTTAAATCTCCACCACCACCATACCATTACGCATCTCCTCCACCACCTGTAAAGTCCCCACCACCACCTTATCACTATAACTCACCTCCTCCACCGGTGAAATCTCCTCCTCCACCATACCATTACACATCACCTCCACCACCTGTTAAATCTCCTCCTCCACCCTACCATTACACCTCACCTCCACCACCAGTGAAATCTCCTCCCCCTCCATACCACTACACATCACCTCCCCCACCTGTTAAATCTCCTCCTCCACCATACCACTATACATCACCCCCTCCACCTGTAAAATCACCTCCACCACCCGTGTACATCTATGCTTCTCCTCCCCCCATTCATTACTAATCTCCCATAAATTCATCGTTCATAAGCTACAATCATGTAAGCATACTTTATGCAAATATTATTAGCTACTTATGTTATTAAAACCATAATCCAAATATTATAACTCACTAATGACAAGTTCATATTTCTTTTTCCAGGTTTTATTTAAGTATCAATACAATAAAAAAGGCTCCAGAATGGAAGGAGAAGTTTGAGAACTAGTTCATCGACACCCTACCTTATTTTATAAGGTCTTCAATATTTCACTTCAGATCACTAATCTTTTTGTTTATGACCATTTCCTTTATTCATCGTTATGGGTCTCTCAACAAATAACTTGAAGAGGGTGTTAAAGAGTGTTGTGGCTTTTGATTGTTCTTTTTTCTTTTTCCTTTTATGCAATTTATCATTGTATAAATTGGTGGATAATGGTATTTTTAAATTTATAAATGATTGAATTCATCTTTTCTTTCAATTGTTGTCTCTTGTATCCTTTTTTTCACTTAATAATATTGAAAAGATAAAATTATTCATTGGTGATTTATCTCTCCCGCTAAGGTTATAAAAATTCTATTATACATATAGGGGTGAGTTCCAGAGAAAACCAATAGTTAGGTGAAAACCGAGAAAACCACTAAAAACCAATTTTAACCAATAATATAATAATATTTATTTTTTATTTTATTTTATTTTTATTTTTTTATAAGAGTATCAATGTAATATTACAATTTTTTGCCAAAAAAATCATTTAAATATTGACGTACGTATACGTAACCCATAGTGTTACGTATACATAAACAGAAAACAAAAAAATTCAAAAAAATTGCGGTTACGTATACGTAACCCATAGTATTACACATTGTTTTAGTAGTTTTCGCCTAATTTTGTGGTTTTCTTATGATTCTTCCCCTATACATATATACGTATATATATATCCTTGTAGGTATATTATTAAAATGAATTCTGCCTAAATTACTTGATTAAACAGTTTAAATTCAATTACTAGTATAATTATTTAAAATATATTAGTTATTTTTACCTAATCCAAATCATGTTTTTATTATATATTACTTCCTTAAAATTTGTACACTTTAATTTATTTATGACATAATAAACTGCTTCCATCTTTATGTAATTAATTAACTTGGAGTTTGGTACTGATAATAATAATTCCACGTACGTGACGATGAACAGCTCCTGAAAGGGATCGAAGGAAATTTGAATGGAAGAAGTAGGTGATAACGAATCAATCATCCAACTGCTCCACATGCGTTATTTTCACCTTTTTATTATTATTGTTACTATTACTATTATTAATAAATGGAAATCTCATCTCCAGTTTTTATTTTTTATTATTTGGAGACATGTCGGGAAACATATATGAAAAAATAATAAGTTTGTTTTCGGGGTATTCTTTTAGTTATTCAGGTATTCGATACTTTGAGTGATAATGATTAATCAAATATTTTTATGGATAACACCAGTGAACAAACTTTGGGCCCTCTTGTGTGATTGCTCTTGTGACAAGGGGTCACCAATCCACTTTTTGGTTATAACATCTAATAACTAAAGTGTCACTAGCGAGATAAAAGGTCGTACAAAGCCAAGAAAATTGAAATGATGCAGCTTAGCAACATACAAGGCTATCAAAAATGACCATTGATGTAGTGTAGAGGAAATGACGGTTTATGTAGATCACAATTGGCCTTGGATCTTCGCAAAACTAACACACACAAAACACCGGGTTTGTGAAACACCTTGTCTCAAGACACTTTTATTGATAACAAAGAAGAATCTAAAAAATTACAAGTAAACTTGACACCCTATCAGACTATATATGCTAGAGGAGACTTGCTATCCAAGTTCCTTAGTGGACTCAAATCCGTAAGCATTCCATAATTCAAAATTCAAACCACAATAAACCATACTTATCTAGACTCAAATAATAAATATTAAAACAAAGTAACTTGTGGGTGCTTCCTTTTCTTTAGGATCGGATTATCCAACAATCACCCTCAAATTCGATCCTTTATCCACTAGACTTTCAACTCCCAAAAGACTTTGCATTTTAACGAACTTGAGCCTAGGTAACGCCTTTGTTAGTATGTATGCCCGTTGCAATTCTCCACTCACGTGTTCAACCGATATTTGTTCCTTCTTGACGCATTCCCTGATGAAACGATAGCGTACATCAATATGTTTACTTCATCCATAGAAAACAGGGTTTTTCATAAGTGCGATAGCCGATCTGTTGTCAACTTCTATCACCACCTTTTCTTCCTTTTCACGCGTTATTTCACTTAATAACATTTGTAGCCAAATACCTTGCACGATGTTGCACTGGCCACCATGAACTCAGATTCACACGATGATAAAGCCGTTGTTCCTTTTTTTTGTGTACACCATGTGATAGGAGAGTTCCCATAATAAAACACCCAACTCATCATGCCTTTTCCTTCTTCGGTATCGACCCCGTAGATACTAACCTATCAATGTAGAAAATTATCTTTTAATCTCCAATTTTTCGATAAACAACTCCAAGGTACATTGTTACTTTTATGTATCGGAGTATATGCTTAACAGCTTTCATATGACTTTCTCTTGGTTCTTGCATGAATCGGCTTGTTAACCCCATTGCGAAGCTTATGTAATAAATAACGAAGACATCTAATTAGACTTCTATACTCAGTCGGACTTACCAGTTCACCTCCATCAGTCTTGACAAGTTTCAACCTTGGTTCCATCAGACTCTTGATTGGGTTACACTTTTAACATTCCAACTCCTTTTAGAATCTTTTTTGCATAACACAATTGTTTTATAGAAATCTCACCCGTGATTGCTTAACTTCGATTTCAAGGTAGTATGTGAGTAGACCAAGATCACTCATCTCGAATTTGTCTCCCATTTAATGTTTGAATATGTCAATCTCAGCCTTCAAACTTTCGGTTACTATTAAATCATCGGCATACACCCCAACAAGTCAAGTCGAGGTCTTGTTGCTTCTTTTTATAGACTGCATGTTCTTGCGAGCACTTCTTAAGCTGAGAATCTTCAAAGTCTCAGCAAGCTTCAGATTCCAAGCTCGAGGAGCTTGCCTTAAACCGTAAAAAGCTTTAGAAAGTTTATAAACTTTTCCTTCGTTTCCCGGTTTCACAAAACCTTACTGTTGTGAAGCATATACTTCATTACTAATTCTACTAGAAAACATGTATATTTTCTAAAAAAGTTTTCGACAAGTTACCAACAAAAGAAATTTCTTACAAGTTAGCGACAATTTTCCGACAAAACAAAAACAAAAAGTAACCATAAGATTTCCTACAATTTTCGACAAATTTATTAAATAAGTTAACTTATTTATTTAATATAATCGTCGGAATATTGTCGGAAATTACCGACGAGAGGCTTTTGTCTTTAATTCGTCGAAAAATTAGTCGGGACTTTGTCGGAAAAAACATTTCCTACGGGGTTTTTCCAACAAACACTTTTTGTCGGAACTTTGTCGCTAACGGCCAATTCCGACAAATTTTCCATGAAATCTTTTAAGTAGTGAACTTCTTGGCCTTCATGAGCTGCTAAAGCTAGTATGAGATGTATTGTTTCGATGTGAGCTACCGGTGCGAAGACTTCCTTGAAGTCTATGCCGTGTTGTTGCACGTTCCCTTTCGTCACAAGGCGAGCCTTGTGTTTTACAATTTTCTTGCTTACATCCCTCTTGGTTTTGAACACCCATTTCAAACCAATTGACTTGTTATTGTTTGGTAAGTTTACTAGCTTCCACGTTCTATTCTTTTCAATAGATTCGATCTTGTTTTCCATTGCCTTTATCCACTTTTTCTCTTTAGATGCTTCTGAGTAATTTGTTGGTTCTTCATCAATCATCTATATCGGAAGCTCTTTCGTAGATGTCTGCAAGGTCTCGAAAACCACGTGGATGGGTATGATCATAGTTGCTCGAATTAATTGAGTTTTTTGTTGCTGTTAAAAAAACTGAGTTTGTTGTTGACGGAGTTGTAGCATGCAATCCAGATTCATTTGACCCAAATGGTTGTAAGATGGGTGTTTGCGGGTCAGACAACTCTTCTGATGTAGTTGATCCATGCGAATAGGTGTACCTGGTGGCTGCTAATTCAAGTACTCTACTTCTGTTGCATTATTTCCATTTGTCGGATGAGAAGGACTAGGTATTATGTCATGGTTACTTGATACAGACTTTTTTTAGACAATAATGTTTATCCATTAGGGTTCTAGGTGGGTATCCTTTTTCACATAGTCCTTCCAATCACAAGTTTTTTCTTCTTCAAACTTAACGTCTCGGCTAATGTGGATTCGGTTTCATTTCGGATCGTATAGCCTATATGCCTTGCTTCCTTATTATGAACCCAGGTATACCATCTTCTTGCTTCTTTCATCGAGTTTCTTCAACTGAACCGAAGGCACTTTTGCATGTGATAAACAACTGAACACACGTAGATGGCTTAAAGTTGGCTTCGAGTTCTTAAATGCTTCATATGGGGTGGTGTTTTCGATACATTTTGTTGGTATACGATTTAGAATGTAGAGGGAATGACGTACAACCTCTCCTCCGAAGTTTTAAGGCATCGATGTTGCCTTCATGATGCTTCTCGTAGTGGATAGTACGGTTGTGTTTTGGCTTTCGACAACACCGTTTTGCGAAGTATGGCGTTGTGAGTTGCCTAGATATACCATTCTCCTTGCAAAACTTCATGAATTCACCAGATGTGAATTCTCCTCCTCAATTCGTTCTGAAGGTTTTTATTTTATTCTCGACTTCGGCTTCGACGACTTACTTAAAATCTTTGAAGGCTTCCTTTGCTTGGTCCTAATTTGACTTTAACACAAAGGCCCACATGTATCGTGTGCAATAATCAACAAGTAGGAAAGTATACCTATTCCTGGCATGTGTTGAGAGTTATAGGACCACATATATCGATATAAACTAGACTGAGTGGTTTTTTCGAACGATACCCATTTTCGTTTGGGAAGGGGGCACGAGTTTGATTTCCAAGCAGGCATGCATTTCATAATTGTACCGGGTGATTAATGTGTGGAACTCCATGAACCACCATACAAATGCAAGTATCCGTCTTCCATAACAACTTTACATCCATTTTCAGTTGCTTGTTCTAGGCTTAGAATATTTCTTTAAAGACTTCGATGAAGTAAACATCTTAAACGACATGTTGATCCCCGTTCTTGCATTCCAAGATAATTGAGCCTCTTCCTTTTATTTCAACACAGGAGCCATCCCCCGAAGTGCACGTTGCCCATGATTGTTCAATTATTTCGGTGAAGTGGGTTCTTGTTCTGCTCATATGGTTACTTGCACCATCATCAAGATACCACAAGCTTATGTTGTTTGGTTCTTGATTATACTTACCTGGCATAACTTTGTCTTTATCAGAGATTATACTTACCTAGCATAACTTTGTCGTCATCAGAAACACACTCTCTTCCACTCCTTCGGTCATGATAGCCATCAAGAGAGTTGGGGGGTCTCTTGTGCTTGGGCCAGGTTAGTTTCATTGTTTTTTCGTTTTGTCGAGCATTTCCATGCATAATGGTCGTACTTATGCTTGCTTTGTCTTTCATCGGTCTATTATATGTTGTCTCCTGCCTTCGATTTTGTGTACCACCTCAGCCTTGATTCCCTCACCTTCCTCAACTACATCCTCGTCCACGAGTCTCAGAGGTGTTTGAACCTCGGCCTAGACCACTGCCCTTTGATTCTTGTTTCTTTTTACCTTGCCTGTATTCATTTGAAAGTAATGTGTCTTGTTTGGTTCTAGATGAATTTTCCTCTGACTTGATTCTTTCATCGAAGGCCTTCACTCTACCGATCGATCACCTCTTGAAAAGTAATCGTATTGAGGTCAGTAAATTGTTCAATCGATGCAATGATTGCAATAAACCTTCTGGGTACATATCCAAGTAGTTTTCTCACCAATTTATATTCTTCAAACGTGGACCCTGTATTATTTGCTTTGGGTACAAGCCGATTAATCTTACCAGCAAAATCATCGAGGGAATAAGTATCCTTCATCTTCAAGGACTCAAACTCCAATTCTAGAGTTGCCAGTCGTGCTTCCTTGACCCGATCAGCACCCACCTACTGAATCTTTAAGGCATCCCATCTCTCTTTGGCTGGGGCGAGTTAGGTGACTTGCATTACAAGATCTTCTAACATGGCATGGAGTAAATAGGCTATTGCTATGTTATTCTTCTTAGGATCAATCATAGCTCTAGCAGTTAGCTCAATCGCTTCCCAAATCCCAAGGATGTTCAAGATCGCCAGAATCTTGACGATCCAAATTGAGTAATTTGTTGTTATAAGTGTCGGGCACTGTAACGGGATCGTGTTGCTCTCCCTCATAGTCACGACCTGATTGGTAGCGCCCACCATTGAACGGCTCATGTTTCTTCTTCTATATATTACCGGTGTTTGTTGATCTTGATCTAGTCCTTCGGATCAAAAAAAATGAATTTGATATCTCCCTCAAAACCTGGAAGTGGTATTCTGTGTGGTATGAAGCGATTTGCCTAATCAACGGTTCTTCTCTTAAACCGATCAGATGCTTGTTAGCAATTGAATGTTAATCAATCGTATGAAACTTCTTTCTTCCTTCCAAAGCTCTGATTCCAATTGTAGATCAAAAGTGGCTTTGGATCTTCGTAAAACTTACACACACAAAACAGAGGGTTTGTGAAACACCCTGTCTCATGACACTTTATTAATATCAAAGAAAAAAACAAAAGGTACAATTAAACTTGATACCATATCAACACTATAAGAGGAGACTTGTTATCCAAGTTCCTTACTTAACTCAATTACGTAAGCTTGATTACCAAGCATTCCATAATTCAAAATTCAAACCATACCTATCAAATATTAAAACAAAATAAACTTGCGGCTACTTCCTTTTCTTTAGGATCGGATTATCCAACAGTTTATAATGTCCTAAAAGACGGCATTGCATGTTTGTTTTAAGCGTTGAATGGTTAAGTGTCAAGTCATATAATTTGGGTTTTAAGACGCTTGAAAAAAAATTAATTAGTGGCAAACCAAATGTGTCACTAAAAGCAAAAAACCTATCACCACCACTGAAGTCTAGGTATTTGTAACACCCCAATTTTCAAAGAAATATAAATCCAGGGGCCAATGTGTAAATAACCCAAAGTTAAATGACTGAAAAATAAATAAAATAAGAAAATCGATCCGGTAGCGGACCGCTACCGGGTTCCATAGCGGTCCGCTACGTGTGGACAACGCAATCATGCAGAGAATGCCACGTGGCAGTGACGTGGGTGATGACTCAGCCCTATGGCGGATCGCCACCAGGCGGGTAACAGTCCGACAGCCGCAATTGGACCCGGACAACGAGCATGTGACATGTGTAAGATGACTCGCTGATAAGGATTGGGTAGCGGACCACTACCCAGAGCGTAACGGTCCGCCACGTGCTTTTAGCCTTAACCTCCAGGCTTCACCTTCATCTTCTGGTAACAACCCTGTCGATATGTATTCTTTTACTGGGGTTGTCCAGTTGTCTTCATCTTCTATGATTATGTCAGTCACAGCCTTGCTTTTTACCGAGCTTTTTTGAAGTACTCTACTAAAACTCTTTTTGTTAAATGAGCGAAAGCCAGGGATGCGAGCTTGCTGAGGGCATCAACTCGCTTGTTTTGCGTTCTGGGACCTGGAATATAGTGCATCTTTCGAAACTTTTTACCATCTATTTCGGTAAGTTCTTGTACATTTTCATTACTTCCTCTTTTGCTTCATATTCCCCATTGACCTGGTTTGCAATCAAAAGTGAGTCGACACGAACCTGTAGCTTTTTCACTTCCATTTTTTGGGCCAATCTTAACTCGGCCAGGAGGGCTTCATACTCTGCCTCATTATTAGTGCTAGGCAAGTTTGGGCGGAGTGCATATGTAAGCTTGGTACCCTCGGGGTCGATGAGTATAAGGTCTGCCCCTAAGCCTTATGTACTTGATGCCCCATCAGTATATAACAGCCATTCCCCTGTCTTTCCCTTCCGGTTACTCTGTCACCTTGTCTTCTGCTATTCTTTCCTCAATGTTTCCCACTTCCTTTCCTTCTTCACCTTATATCGATGATTCTAACACGAAGTTGGCCAAAATTTGGCCTTTCACAGCAATCCTTGGGACATAAGTGACCTCGAGCTCGCCCATTTCTACTAGCCACTTTGCTAATCTCCCTGCTATTTTCGGCCTCGTAAGTATACCCTTGATTGGATAATTGGTCAGTACCTTAACTGGGTGTGCTTGGAAATACCATCTTAAATGGCTGGCTTTATGTACTACAGCCAGAGCAATCTTTTCTAATGTAGGGTAATTCACCTCAGCTTCCTTTGGAGCACTACTTACAAAGTAGACTGGCAACTGTGTCTCATCTCTGTCTATTACCAGTACCCCGCTTATAGCTTCTTTAGCTGCTGCTACATTCAAGGATAGTGTCTCCCCCTGCTTTGGGGCTACCATGGGAGGTATGTCGGCAATGTAACTTTTCAGCTCTTTGAACGCTTTTTCTGCTTCCTCTGTCCAGAGGAAATCCTTCTTAGTTGAGCTTCCCTTTAGTGTCTTGAAGAAGGGTAAGGAGCGCTCCGCTAACTTGGATAAGAATCTATGCAATGCTGCCAACTTACCGTTCAAACTTTGGAATTCCCTCCTTGTCTTTGGTGACTTCATGACACGCACGGCTTTTACTTTATCCGAGTTTGCTCTTATCTCCTACTTACTCACCACATGCCCCAAGAACTTTCCTTCTTTCAAGCTAAAAAAGCATTTCCCTAGGTACGGCTTCATGTTTATCTTTCTTAGGTTCTTGAATGTTTGTTCAATGTCTTCAAACATCCCTTCCTCGCTTTGACTCTTTATTACCAGATCATCAACGTATGCCTCCATGTTTTTCTCTAACTGTCCTTGGAGCGCTTTATCAATCAAACGCTGGTATGTAGCTCCCGCGTTTTTCAGGCCAAAGGGCATCTTCTTATAGCAGAAAATACCCTTTGGCGTATAGAAGGCTGTCTTTTCTTCTTCATTGCGGTTCATCTTGATCTGGTGGTAGCCTTTGTAAGCATCTAAGAAGCATTTCCACTCATATCTAGCCAAGGAATCAACATTTAAGTCGATTTTCGGCAATAGGTAGCAGTCTTTAGGACAAGCCTTGTTTAGATCTTTGAAATCGATACACGTCCGCCAGCTTTCGTCTGCCTTTTTGACCATCACGGGGTTGACCACCCAAGTGTGATACTTTACTTCCCTGAGAATGCCTGTAGAAACTAGCTTGTTAATTTCAAGACGAATAGCCTGGCACCGGTCTGGTGTTAGGCTCCTTTTTCTTTTATGTTACCAGATTATGTTTTGAGGATATATTCAAAGAATGTTTGGCAAGCTCCCTAGGTACCCTGTCATGTCTCCCGGGATCCATGGGAAAACATATGTGTTCTTCCTTAAGATCTGCAAAAGTTTATGTCTTCCATCCTTTGTGAGGCCTTTCCCCACTTGGATTGTTTGGTCTGGGTATATCTTGTTTATACTAACCCTTTCTTCCCCGTTATCCTATACTTCATTATCTGTAATGTGCTTGGGGTTGACTTTATCTTGCATATTCCTCCTTTCGTCGAGAATTTCATCATGGCGTGGGCTGTGGAGACCACTACTTCGAAAGCACAAATACCTTGTCTTCCTATGTTGTTGTAGTAACTTGAGGCTGACCGGATTATAAGGAAAGGCATTTGTTCTGTTCTTTCCAAGGTCCCGTTACCCAAACACATCTTTAGCTTAATTTCCCCAAGAGGCCAAGCTTTCTCACCTGAGAATCCCACGAACGGGGCCTTAGAGGGTGTTAATATCTTGTGTGTCTCCCATCAAGCTGTAGGAAGCAGTGTTCGTACATGACTTCTGAGCCACTGCCCCCATCAAGGTATACCCGACTTATCTGTCTACCTCCTACGTTTGCTCTTATGACCATGGGGGAGTATGTGGATTCCCTCGGGCTTAGGGATGGGAAATATATTTCTCTCTTCGGCCACTTTCTTTCTCTGTCAAAATCTCCTTCACTTCTTACCTTTTGCTTTACGCCATATGACACCATCATGATTTCCCTTCTACAGCCTTTGCCTTTTTAAGACTTCGATCTCTCTTCTGTTTTTCCTTTGATATCTTTAATCAAGTGGGCCAATTCCCCGGACTGAACAACAGCTTCAATTCCTTTCTTGAGTTGCAAACAATCGTTTATGTGGTGTCCCGCATCACCATGGAATTCACAGTACCTGTGGACTGTCCGGGGGTTTCGTGCTGGGTTTTCATGGTCTAAACCCAAACTTTGCCTCTTTAGTTGCTAGTATCTCCTTAGGCGTTTTAGTCAGGGCTGTGAATTGTACCTGTCTTTGCCTATCTTCACTTCGGTCTTGGTGCTTTGGATAGGAATGAAGGTATGCTTGTCTCTCGTAAGGGTGAGGTTGTCTTTCATAGGACCTTATTGGAGCACTGCTATAACTTGGGGTTTTTCTTTTCTATAAATTGCTGAAACGGTCGGCTCGGTCCCCCCGGTGTGGGGTGTCCCCATCTGGGGTTCTTGCTTTCCTGGATGTCTTCAGAATCTGTGCAGCTTCTTTTCTCTGGAGAAATGCTTCAGCTCTATTCATGGCCTCCTCTATGGTCTTAGCAATGTTTCTGTTGAGTTCTTCTGTGAGTTGTCTCGGGCGAACTCCGTGAATAAAACCAGAGATACGCATTTGTTCGGTGGCCCCGTTGATGCTAAGGCCTTCTAGCTTATACCTTCCCATTAACACTCGAAGGTCCTCATCTTCCTTCTGTTTAATGTTATGCAGCACCATAGGTCCTTGGTGTATCTTTTTTGCTGCATGAAATGGGCTTGGAAGTTCCGACTTAAGTCTTCAAAGGAGTCAATGCTCCCATACGGCAAGCTGTTGAACCACAAGCGGGTTGGTTCGATAAGATTTTGTGCGAACATGTGGCACCATATGGGTATGGACCATTGTTCCACCTTAGTCGTTCCGGAGAAGAGCTCGAGGTGGTCCTCAAGGTCTCCCAGCATATCGTATACTTTAACATTGGTTGGCATTTTGGTCTTAGGTGGAAATCTAAAGTTGGTAATTCATGGCGAGAACTTTGTTTGGGCATTGGGCACGTATGGCAGGGGCAGGTCGTTTCCAATACCATGGGTAGCCATAAGTGGTTGGGTGTAAGTTATCAACGGTGTGTTAGGCATGGGCATTGAAAGGAAAGGGTATGGGAAGTAACCATGCTGGAACCCCGGCAAAGTTAGGGGAGGAGGGGTTTGGAATCTTAGGAAGTTCTTGACCATCTCTTGTCCGTGCAAGGCCTGAGGAGGAGGTTGGGAAAACCCTACGTGTGGAAACGCTTGACTCGGAGAATGAAAGATGGGGTACCTTGTGTTATGACCATATTGAGCTAGATGGGCGCTGTTGTGAGGAGCTTGTCCTATTACAGCTGGGTTTGCCATGTCCATCTGCATGAGGGAGGCCGTAGGGACTTCCAGAGTAGCTTCCCTGGTTCTGGTTATTACCCTTAGGGCCTACAGCCCGGGCTGGGTGACATAATTCTCGGGTTCTTCCTTATAGGACAATCATACTTTCAAGCCTCTCGCCCGCTCCTCACGGACATACTCGTGCATCAGTTCCCGAAGGCGCTTCAGGAGTTAGCTCGATCATGTCGTTGACCTCCACCCTTTCTTTAGAAGAAGAGTCAGAATGCAAGTCTTGGCTTTCTGGTTCCTTTTCGTTGGACATTATGGCGCCTAGAAGCAACAAAAAGGATAAAAAATGATGTTGAGGAGCTCAACTCGTAGTTCGCACGAAGTTGGGCCCCACGGTGGGCGCCATTTGTTGATGGACCAGACAACAGCGCCAAGTCCTTAGGATCTTGCTAAGAAGAACAAACCGTTAGGCTCACCGCAGGGGAGGGTCCCCTGCGATCCACCTCCTGCATGAGAATCAGATAAGGATGTCTTAGGGGATAAGAATATTGAAACGAGAACAGGGTAGTCGATAGTAGTTGAGTGTGAGTGAATGCATACATGATAGTGGTCTTCATGTATTTATAGTGAGAGTTCTTGAAACAGTGGAGGGTTCCCTTTTAGGAATCCTAAGCTTCCTTGGCGAAGGGGATGTTCCTCGATTTCATGAGGAACACCCAAATTGGTGTAACTGATGGACTCCTCCGATTTCCTGTACCTGCATCGTCAAACCCTACTTTAGGGTTTGACCTGCTTTATTACCAGGAAGACAAAAAGGGAGGGTTATTGTACATTTATGCTTACTCTGTCTTTTCTTAATTTAGATAGCTTTGGGATGTGCTTCCGCTGACTATTGTCTTCTGAGATTCGCTCCACCTGGTTGCATTGTATACTTGTCTAGTCTTGTCAACTCAGGATTCTTTATATTATCCAAGAGTATGTTAGTCCATCCTTGGTTTGTCTTATGACATTGCCTTCTTGGTTTCGTCTTCATGTCTTGCCTTCATGCATCTTAAGTTCTTTGCATGACGGGTCTCCTAATGCCACCCACGTCATCCTTATCCCAACATCAGGAACGTATCAAAAATAAAAGTTAAATCGAATATCAAACTTTAGTTTTGCACATACAACAACGCGGCAACGCCGATATTATAGAGTGAATTTGATTTGAGAAAGGAAAAAGAATATATTAAAAAGGTTGGAATTTTTGAAAAATTGTTCTGCAGTTTCTTCAGTTTTTATATTTATACAAATGACGAATAAAAACGTACAAAATCTAAATAACTTGTTGACTTTAAAATGTGACACCTAGCAATAGATAACACAGAAAACTAATAATATTCGTTTGAATTCATTTTTTTTAATTTATCAAATAGTTCCATTTGACTTTATTTTGCACTAAAAAGTAAGGTGCTGATTATATAACCAATTTTTCATTTTTTTATTTTTTATTTTTTATTTTTGAATTTTCCGAATAAGTACTATGTTATAATATTTTAATTTATTATAAGATGGTTGTGGGATACTAATAATCAATCTAATACTCGATTAACATTTAACTTGAATTGAGAATTTTCAAAGCAAAAGTTGTGTTTTACATAAAAAAGGTCTCCAAAATAAAGGTTACAAAATCTGTTATAATATAATATAATTTTTTGGTGGGTCCCTTATTTATTTGGTTGAATTATCCTAATAATAATATAAATTTTTAATTGAAAGTAAACGCATTGTATTGGTAGTCGCCTAAGAGAGGGCATAAAAAGTAATATCTCCTAGCTGTATAGGAACAACTGGAAACATTTTTTATTAAATATGTCATACTAGAGTTTACTATAAATATCCGGTACTCAACTCCCCAAACCATCACCTCCCACCATCACCACACTCTCCTCCACCACCACCGGTGAATAATGAGAGCTCCCACCCGCCGCGGCGGCCCTTTGAGGGCACGGTTATATATGCCTATAGTAATCGCATTTACGGTATTAGGTATTGCTAACCTTGTAGCTGTTTCCGCTGATAAGCCTTATTTGTATTCTTCACCACCACCACCTTATGAGTACAAGTCTCCACCTCCCCCGGTACATTCACCACCGCCGCCTTACGAGTACAAGTCTCCACCACCACCGGTGCATTCACCACCGCCGCCTTATGTGTATAAATCTCCACCACCACCGGTACATTCACCACCACCGCCTTACGAGTACAAATCTCCACCACCACCGGTGCATTCACCACCGCCACCTTATGTGTATAAATCTCCACCTCCACCGGTTCATTCACCACCACCACCACCACCACCTTATGAGTACAAGTCTCCACCTCCACCGGTTCATTCACCACCACCACCACCATATGAATACAAGTCTCCACCACCACCGGTGCATTCACCACCACCACCTTACTTGTACAAGTCTCCACCACCGCCAGTCCATTCACCACCACCACCTTACGTGTACAAGTCTCCACCACCACCAGTGCATTCACCACCACCACCTTACTTGTACAAATCTCCACCACCTTATGAGTATAAATCTCCTCCTCCACCGGTCAAGTCACCACCACCACCATACAACTACAAATCCCCACCACCACCAACTAAATCACCTCCCCACTACTACTACACTTCTCCACCACCACCAACTCCCTACCACCCACACCCTTACCCCCACCCTCACCACCACGAAGTGATCGTAAAGGTGGTCGGAAAAGTTTATTGCTACAGCTGCTATGACTGGAAATACCCTATCAAATCTCATGCAAAGCACCATCTCGAAGGTAAAAACTTTATTTTTTTACTTTTAACATAATAACTAATTTCTGGCATTCATGGTTGACCCATGTTCTTGATTCTGTTTCCCACGTCCATGAGATACACAGGGATAATATCATTACATAAAATATAAAATTGTCATAATTCATATTTTGCGGGTAACATCTCAAGATATACAATATTTTTAAATGTAAAACTACTATTTTTTAAGATATATAGGAAATAGTTATATATATTTTACTGTATAATATAGAAAAAAAAATTCCCTCGAACAAAGAAGATTACAATATATTTTTTAATGAGTCAATCGTCTATACCATGTTATAATTTCATACAGTAGTTGGATCATGATAGGATATCAATTACTGATGAGAGTTCTAAAAACTTGACATAGAAACTAGACTTAACTTATTTGATTTATATGTGATGATGAAGGTGCTGTTGTGGAGGTCACATGCAAGGCTGCCGGAGAGAAAGAAATTGTTGCATATGGAAAGACTAAGATCAATGGCAAATTTGCAATTACTGTTGATGGTTTGAAATATTCAAAATATGGAGGAGCTAAAGCTTGTGTTGCTAAGCTTCATATGGCACCAAAGGGTACCAAATGTAACATTCCAACCAATCTCCATGGCGGTTTGAAAGGTGCTGCGCTTAAGGTCAAGTCTAAGAATGATTATGAGGTTGTACTTTATGCCGAACCATTTGCATACGCCCCTAAGACACTTTCTAAGACGTGCGAGAAGCCGAAGCCTACTCCTGCTCCTTACTACTACAAGTCTCCCCCACCACCGACACCTACTTACTTGTATAAGTCTCCACCTCCACCAACACCGACTTACGTGTACAAATCTCCACCACCTCCGTACCACTACACCTCACCTCCACCACCTAAGAAGTCACCACATACACCGTATCATTACACCTCACCCCCACCACCTGTGAAAACATTACCTCCACCATACTACTATAAGTCACCTCCACCACCGGTTAAATCGCCACCCCCACCATACCACTACACGTCTCCACCACCACCAGTTAAGTCCACTCCACCATCTTACCATTACACATCACCTCCCCCACCAGTGAAATCACCACCCCCACCATACCATTACACATCACCACCACCAGTGAAATCTCCACCACCACCATATCACTACACTTCACCTCCTCCACCAGTGAAATCTCCGCCACCACCATACCACTACACATCTCCACCCCCACCGGTCAAGTCCCTTCCATCACCCTACCATTACACATCTCCACCCCCACCAGTGAAATCACCACCACCGTACCACTACACATCTCCACCCCCACCGGTTAAGTCCCCTCCACCACCTTACCATTACACATCTCCACCCCCACCAGTTAAGTCCCCTCCACCACCCTACCATTACACATCTCCACCCCCACCAGTGAAATCCCCACCACCACCATACCATTACACATCTCCACCCCCACTGGTCAAGTCCCCTCCACCACCCTATCACTACACATCTCCACCCCCTCCGGTGAAATCCCCACCACCACCATACCACTACACATCTCCACCCCCACCGGTCAAGTCCCCTCCACCACCCTACCACTACACATCTCCACCCCCACCAGTGAAATCCCCACCACCACCATACCACTACACATCTCCGCCCCCACCGGTCAAGTCCCCTCCACCACCCTACCATTACACATCTCCACCCCCACCAGTGAAATCCCCACCACCACCATACCACTACTCATCTCCACCCCCACCAGTGAAATCCCCACCACCACCATACCACTACACATCTCCACCCCCACCGGTCAAGTCCCATCCACCACCCTACCATTACACATCTCCACCCCCACCAGTGAAATCCCCACCACCACCATACCACTACACATCTCCACCCCCACCGGTCAAGTCCCATCCACCACCTTACCATTACACATCACCTCCCCCACCTGTTAAATCTCCACCACCACCATACCATTACGCATCTCCTCCACCACCTGTAAAGTCCCCACCACCACCTTATCACTATAACTCACCTCCTCCACCGGTGAAATCTCCTCCTCCACCATACCATTACACATCACCTCCACCACCTGTTAAATCTCCTCCTCCACCCTACCATTACACCTCACCTCCACCACCAGTGAAATCTCCTCCCCCTCCATACCACTACACATCACCTCCCCCACCTGTTAAATCTCCTCCTCCACCATACCACTATACATCACCCCCTCCACCTGTAAAATCACCTCCACCACCCGTGTACATCTATGCTTCTCCTCCCCCCATTCATTACTAATCTCCCATAAATTCATCGTTCATAAGCTACAATCATGTAAGCATACTTTATGCAAATATTATTAGCTACTTATGTTATTAAAACCATAATCCAAATATTATAACTCACTAATGACAAGTTCATATTTCTTTTTCCAGGTTTTATTTAAGTATCAATACAATAAAAAAGGCTCCAGAATGGAAGGAGAAGTTTGAGAACTAGTTCATCGACACCCTACCTTATTTTATAAGGTCTTCAATATTTCACTTCAGATCACTAATCTTTTTGTTTATGACCATTTCCTTTATTCATCGTTATGGGTCTCTCAACAAATAACTTGAAGAGGGTGTTAAAGAGTGTTGTGGCTTTTGATTGTTCTTTTTTCTTTTTCCTTTTATGCAATTTATCATTGTATAAATTGGTGGATAATGGTATTTTTAAATTTATAAATGATTGAATTCATCTTTTCTTTCAATTGTTGTCTCTTGTATCCTTTTTTTCACTTAATAATATTGAAAAGATAAAATTATTCATTGGTGATTTATCTCTCCCGCTAAGGTTATAAAAATTCTATTATACATATAGGGGTGAGTTCCAGAGAAAACCAATAGTTAGGTGAAAACCGAGAAAACCACTAAAAACCAATTTTAACCAATAATATAATAATATTTATTTTTTATTTTATTTTATTTTTATTTTTTTATAAGAGTATCAATGTAATATTACAATTTTTTGCCAAAAAAATCATTTAAATATTGACGTACGTATACGTAACCCATAGTGTTACGTATACATAAACAGAAAACAAAAAAATTCAAAAAAATTGCGGTTACGTATACGTAACCCATAGTATTACACATTGTTTTAGTAGTTTTCGCCTAATTTTGTGGTTTTCTTATGATTCTTCCCCTATACATATATACGTATATATATATCCTTGTAGGTATATTATTAAAATGAATTCTGCCTAAATTACTTGATTAAACAGTTTAAATTCAATTACTAGTATAATTATTTAAAATATATTAGTTATTTTTACCTAATCCAAATCATGTTTTTATTATATATTACTTCCTTAAAATTTGTACACTTTAATTTATTTATGACATAATAAACTGCTTCCATCTTTATGTAATTAATTAACTTGGAGTTTGGTACTGATAATAATAATTCCACGTACGTGACGATGAACAGCTCCTGAAAGGGATCGAAGGAAATTTGAATGGAAGAAGTAGGTGATAACGAATCAATCATCCAACTGCTCCACATGCGTTATTTTCACCTTTTTATTATTATTGTTACTATTACTATTATTAATAAATGGAAATCTCATCTCCAGTTTTTATTTTTTATTATTTGGAGACATGTCGGGAAACATATATGAAAAAATAATAAGTTTGTTTTCGGGGTATTCTTTTAGTTATTCAGGTATTCGATACTTTGAGTGATAATGATTAATCAAATATTTTTATGGATAACACCAGTGAACAAACTTTGGGCCCTCTTGTGTGATTGCTCTTGTGACAAGGGGTCACCAATCCACTTTTTGGTTATAACATCTAATAACTAAAGTGTCACTAGCGAGATAAAAGGTCGTACAAAGCCAAGAAAATTGAAATGATGCAGCTTAGCAACATACAAGGCTATCAAAAATGACCATTGATGTAGTGTAGAGGAAATGACGGTTTATGTAGATCACAATTGGCCTTGGATCTTCGCAAAACTAACACACACAAAACACCGGGTTTGTGAAACACCTTGTCTCAAGACACTTTTATTGATAACAAAGAAGAATCTAAAAAATTACAAGTAAACTTGACACCCTATCAGACTATATATGCTAGAGGAGACTTGCTATCCAAGTTCCTTAGTGGACTCAAATCCGTAAGCATTCCATAATTCAAAATTCAAACCACAATAAACCATACTTATCTAGACTCAAATAATAAATATTAAAACAAAGTAACTTGTGGGTGCTTCCTTTTCTTTAGGATCGGATTATCCAACAATCACCCTCAAATTCGATCCTTTATCCACTAGACTTTCAACTCCCAAAAGACTTTGCATTTTAACGAACTTGAGCCTAGGTAACGCCTTTGTTAGTATGTATGCCCGTTGCAATTCTCCACTCACGTGTTCAACCGATATTTGTTCCTTCTTGACGCATTCCCTGATGAAACGATAGCGTACATCAATATGTTTACTTCATCCATAGAAAACAGGGTTTTTCATAAGTGCGATAGCCGATCTGTTGTCAACTTCTATCACCACCTTTTCTTCCTTTTCACGCGTTATTTCACTTAATAACATTTGTAGCCAAATACCTTGCACGATGTTGCACTGGCCACCATGAACTCAGATTCACACGATGATAAAGCCGTTGTTCCTTTTTTTTGTGTACACCATGTGATAGGAGAGTTCCCATAATAAAACACCCAACTCATCATGCCTTTTCCTTCTTCGGTATCGACCCCGTAGATACTAACCTATCAATGTAGAAAATTATCTTTTAATCTCCAATTTTTCGATAAACAACTCCAAGGTACATTGTTACTTTTATGTATCGGAGTATATGCTTAACAGCTTTCATATGACTTTCTCTTGGTTCTTGCATGAATCGGCTTGTTAACCCCATTGCGAAGCTTATGTAATAAATAACGAAGACATCTAATTAGACTTCTATACTCAGTCGGACTTACCAGTTCACCTCCATCAGTCTTGACAAGTTTCAACCTTGGTTCCATCAGACTCTTGATTGGGTTACACTTTTAACATTCCAACTCCTTTTAGAATCTTTTTTGCATAACACAATTGTTTTATAGAAATCTCACCCGTGATTGCTTAACTTCGATTTCAAGGTAGTATGTGAGTAGACCAAGATCACTCATCTCGAATTTGTCTCCCATTTAATGTTTGAATATGTCAATCTCAGCCTTCAAACTTTCGGTTACTATTAAATCATCGGCATACACCCCAACAAGTCAAGTCGAGGTCTTGTTGCTTCTTTTTATAGACTGCATGTTCTTGCGAGCACTTCTTAAGCTGAGAATCTTCAAAGTCTCAGCAAGCTTCAGATTCCAAGCTCGAGGAGCTTGCCTTAAACCGTAAAAAGCTTTAGAAAGTTTATAAACTTTTCCTTCGTTTCCCGGTTTCACAAAACCTTACTGTTGTGAAGCATATACTTCATTACTAATTCTACTAGAAAACATGTATATTTTCTAAAAAAGTTTTCGACAAGTTACCAACAAAAGAAATTTCTTACAAGTTAGCGACAATTTTCCGACAAAACAAAAACAAAAAGTAACCATAAGATTTCCTACAATTTTCGACAAATTTATTAAATAAGTTAACTTATTTATTTAATATAATCGTCGGAATATTGTCGGAAATTACCGACGAGAGGCTTTTGTCTTTAATTCGTCGAAAAATTAGTCGGGACTTTGTCGGAAAAAACATTTCCTACGGGGTTTTTCCAACAAACACTTTTTGTCGGAACTTTGTCGCTAACGGCCAATTCCGACAAATTTTCCATGAAATCTTTTAAGTAGTGAACTTCTTGGCCTTCATGAGCTGCTAAAGCTAGTATGAGATGTATTGTTTCGATGTGAGCTACCGGTGCGAAGACTTCCTTGAAGTCTATGCCGTGTTGTTGCACGTTCCCTTTCGTCACAAGGCGAGCCTTGTGTTTTACAATTTTCTTGCTTACATCCCTCTTGGTTTTGAACACCCATTTCAAACCAATTGACTTGTTATTGTTTGGTAAGTTTACTAGCTTCCACGTTCTATTCTTTTCAATAGATTCGATCTTGTTTTCCATTGCCTTTATCCACTTTTTCTCTTTAGATGCTTCTGAGTAATTTGTTGGTTCTTCATCAATCATCTATATCGGAAGCTCTTTCGTAGATGTCTGCAAGGTCTCGAAAACCACGTGGATGGGTATGATCATAGTTGCTCGAATTAATTGAGTTTTTTGTTGCTGTTAAAAAAACTGAGTTTGTTGTTGACGGAGTTGTAGCATGCAATCCAGATTCATTTGACCCAAATGGTTGTAAGATGGGTGTTTGCGGGTCAGACAACTCTTCTGATGTAGTTGATCCATGCGAATAGGTGTACCTGGTGGCTGCTAATTCAAGTACTCTACTTCTGTTGCATTATTTCCATTTGTCGGATGAGAAGGACTAGGTATTATGTCATGGTTACTTGATACAGACTTTTTTTAGACAATAATGTTTATCCATTAGGGTTCTAGGTGGGTATCCTTTTTCACATAGTCCTTCCAATCACAAGTTTTTTCTTCTTCAAACTTAACGTCTCGGCTAATGTGGATTCGGTTTCATTTCGGATCGTATAGCCTATATGCCTTGCTTCCTTATTATGAACCCAGGTATACCATCTTCTTGCTTCTTTCATCGAGTTTCTTCAACTGAACCGAAGGCACTTTTGCATGTGATAAACAACTGAACACACGTAGATGGCTTAAAGTTGGCTTCGAGTTCTTAAATGCTTCATATGGGGTGGTGTTTTCGATACATTTTGTTGGTATACGATTTAGAATGTAGAGGGAATGACGTACAACCTCTCCTCCGAAGTTTTAAGGCATCGATGTTGCCTTCATGATGCTTCTCGTAGTGGATAGTACGGTTGTGTTTTGGCTTTCGACAACACCGTTTTGCGAAGTATGGCGTTGTGAGTTGCCTAGATATACCATTCTCCTTGCAAAACTTCATGAATTCACCAGATGTGAATTCTCCTCCTCAATTCGTTCTGAAGGTTTTTATTTTATTCTCGACTTCGGCTTCGACGACTTACTTAAAATCTTTGAAGGCTTCCTTTGCTTGGTCCTAATTTGACTTTAACACAAAGGCCCACATGTATCGTGTGCAATAATCAACAAGTAGGAAAGTATACCTATTCCTGGCATGTGTTGAGAGTTATAGGACCACATATATCGATATAAACTAGACTGAGTGGTTTTTTCGAACGATACCCATTTTCGTTTGGGAAGGGGGCACGAGTTTGATTTCCAAGCAGGCATGCATTTCATAATTGTACCGGGTGATTAATGTGTGGAACTCCATGAACCACCATACAAATGCAAGTATCCGTCTTCCATAACAACTTTACATCCATTTTCAGTTGCTTGTTCTAGGCTTAGAATATTTCTTTAAAGACTTCGATGAAGTAAACATCTTAAACGACATGTTGATCCCCGTTCTTGCATTCCAAGATAATTGAGCCTCTTCCTTTTATTTCAACACAGGAGCCATCCCCCGAAGTGCACGTTGCCCATGATTGTTCAATTATTTCGGTGAAGTGGGTTCTTGTTCTGCTCATATGGTTACTTGCACCATCATCAAGATACCACAAGCTTATGTTGTTTGGTTCTTGATTATACTTACCTGGCATAACTTTGTCTTTATCAGAGATTATACTTACCTAGCATAACTTTGTCGTCATCAGAAACACACTCTCTTCCACTCCTTCGGTCATGATAGCCATCAAGAGAGTTGGGGGGTCTCTTGTGCTTGGGCCAGGTTAGTTTCATTGTTTTTTCGTTTTGTCGAGCATTTCCATGCATAATGGTCGTACTTATGCTTGCTTTGTCTTTCATCGGTCTATTATATGTTGTCTCCTGCCTTCGATTTTGTGTACCACCTCAGCCTTGATTCCCTCACCTTCCTCAACTACATCCTCGTCCACGAGTCTCAGAGGTGTTTGAACCTCGGCCTAGACCACTGCCCTTTGATTCTTGTTTCTTTTTACCTTGCCTGTATTCATTTGAAAGTAATGTGTCTTGTTTGGTTCTAGATGAATTTTCCTCTGACTTGATTCTTTCATCGAAGGCCTTCACTCTACCGATCGATCACCTCTTGAAAAGTAATCGTATTGAGGTCAGTAAATTGTTCAATCGATGCAATGATTGCAATAAACCTTCTGGGTACATATCCAAGTAGTTTTCTCACCAATTTATATTCTTCAAACGTGGACCCTGTATTATTTGCTTTGGGTACAAGCCGATTAATCTTACCAGCAAAATCATCGAGGGAATAAGTATCCTTCATCTTCAAGGACTCAAACTCCAATTCTAGAGTTGCCAGTCGTGCTTCCTTGACCCGATCAGCACCCACCTACTGAATCTTTAAGGCATCCCATCTCTCTTTGGCTGGGGCGAGTTAGGTGACTTGCATTACAAGATCTTCTAACATGGCATGGAGTAAATAGGCTATTGCTATGTTATTCTTCTTAGGATCAATCATAGCTCTAGCAGTTAGCTCAATCGCTTCCCAAATCCCAAGGATGTTCAAGATCGCCAGAATCTTGACGATCCAAATTGAGTAATTTGTTGTTATAAGTGTCGGGCACTGTAACGGGATCGTGTTGCTCTCCCTCATAGTCACGACCTGATTGGTAGCGCCCACCATTGAACGGCTCATGTTTCTTCTTCTATATATTACCGGTGTTTGTTGATCTTGATCTAGTCCTTCGGATCAAAAAAAATGAATTTGATATCTCCCTCAAAACCTGGAAGTGGTATTCTGTGTGGTATGAAGCGATTTGCCTAATCAACGGTTCTTCTCTTAAACCGATCAGATGCTTGTTAGCAATTGAATGTTAATCAATCGTATGAAACTTCTTTCTTCCTTCCAAAGCTCTGATTCCAATTGTAGATCAAAAGTGGCTTTGGATCTTCGTAAAACTTACACACACAAAACAGAGGGTTTGTGAAACACCCTGTCTCATGACACTTTATTAATATCAAAGAAAAAAACAAAAGGTACAATTAAACTTGATACCATATCAACACTATAAGAGGAGACTTGTTATCCAAGTTCCTTACTTAACTCAATTACGTAAGCTTGATTACCAAGCATTCCATAATTCAAAATTCAAACCATACCTATCAAATATTAAAACAAAATAAACTTGCGGCTACTTCCTTTTCTTTAGGATCGGATTATCCAACAGTTTATAATGTCCTAAAAGACGGCATTGCATGTTTGTTTTAAGCGTTGAATGGTTAAGTGTCAAGTCATATAATTTGGGTTTTAAGACGCTTGAAAAAAAATTAATTAGTGGCAAACCAAATGTGTCACTAAAAGCAAAAAACCTATCACCACCACTGAAGTCTAGGTATTTGTAACACCCCAATTTTCAAAGAAATATAAATCCAGGGGCCAATGTGTAAATAACCCAAAGTTAAATGACTGAAAAATAAATAAAATAAGAAAATCGATCCGGTAGCGGACCGCTACCGGGTTCCATAGCGGTCCGCTACGTGTGGACAACGCAATCATGCAGAGAATGCCACGTGGCAGTGACGTGGGTGATGACTCAGCCCTATGGCGGATCGCCACCAGGCGGGTAACAGTCCGACAGCCGCAATTGGACCCGGACAACGAGCATGTGACATGTGTAAGATGACTCGCTGATAAGGATTGGGTAGCGGACCACTACCCAGAGCGTAACGGTCCGCCACGTGCGAAGTACGCCAAACACCTAGCAAAGGGGCGGTCGCGGACCGCTACCACCTACCTTAGCGGTCCGCCACCGGTGCATGGACAGCCTATAAATAGTTGAACTTTGCTGTTCAAATCGAGAAACAACAAACACCAAAACCACCACCACTTTCACACTCACACACACACACGCATACCGAGGAGATCGGGTGACGGTTACGAGTGCGGAGCGTTAAAGTTGCGAGCAAGGAACGGAGAGACGTTTAAAGCGAGGAACGAACTTAGGAACTACCCAAGGATAAAGTAAGTACACTAGACACGTACCCTAGACACGATTATGTAAATTACGTGCTTAAATGATATGTGTTATGTGATGTGTATATGATGAGGGTACGGGATAATGAAAGGTTAGTCTAGACACTAAACGGGAATAATGTAGTAGCCACGACATATATAAGGGGTGGTGGATACGCCATTTGTACTTCCTATATATAAATCTCTTTGATACTTCGTGGTGAAACCATTATGAATGTTTAGAGGTATAGACTAAAAGACTGTAATAAGAATATAGTAAACGTACGTGAGAACTTCCTACCGGTATGTAGTTATCTGATAAACAGAATGTTCTGTCTAAGAAAAGAGTGGTGTATAAATCTTTCCTAGACCCGTCACTCTTTCCTGGGAACATCTCTGTTGGAGGTACTACTCTAGAAGGATAATCACCTCAATTTACAATATATGACGAGTACGAATATGTGATAAAAATACATGAGTACGGGAATATATCATGCATAATAAATATGAATACAATATGAATATGAATATGTGAAATGCATGATGAATACGTGAATGCATGATGTAACGCTTTTAGCCTTAACCTCCAGGCTTCACCTTCATCTTCTGGTAACAACCCTGTCGATATGTATTCTTTTACTGGGGTTGTCCAGTTGTCTTCATCTTCTATGATTATGTCAGTCACAGCCTTGCTTTTTACCGAGCTTTTTTGAAGTACTCTACTAAAACTCTTTTTGTTAAATGAGCGAAAGCCAGGGATGCGAGCTTGCTGAGGGCATCAACTCGCTTGTTTTGCGTTCTGGGACCTGGAATATAGTGCATCTTTCGAAACTTTTTACCATCTATTTCGGTAAGTTCTTGTACATTTTCATTACTTCCTCTTTTGCTTCATATTCCCCATTGACCTGGTTTGCAATCAAAAGTGAGTCGACACGAACCTGTAGCTTTTTCACTTCCATTTTTTGGGCCAATCTTAACTCGGCCAGGAGGGCTTCATACTCTGCCTCATTATTAGTGCTAGGCAAGTTTGGGCGGAGTGCATATGTAAGCTTGGTACCCTCGGGGTCGATGAGTATAAGGTCTGCCCCTAAGCCTTATGTACTTGATGCCCCATCAGTATATAACAGCCATTCCCCTGTCTTTCCCTTCCGGTTACTCTGTCACCTTGTCTTCTGCTATTCTTTCCTCAATGTTTCCCACTTCCTTTCCTTCTTCACCTTATATCGATGATTCTAACACGAAGTTGGCCAAAATTTGGCCTTTCACAGCAATCCTTGGGACATAAGTGACCTCGAGCTCGCCCATTTCTACTAGCCACTTTGCTAATCTCCCTGCTATTTTCGGCCTCGTAAGTATACCCTTGATTGGATAATTGGTCAGTACCTTAACTGGGTGTGCTTGGAAATACCATCTTAAATGGCTGGCTTTATGTACTACAGCCAGAGCAATCTTTTCTAATGTAGGGTAATTCACCTCAGCTTCCTTTGGAGCACTACTTACAAAGTAGACTGGCAACTGTGTCTCATCTCTGTCTATTACCAGTACCCCGCTTATAGCTTCTTTAGCTGCTGCTACATTCAAGGATAGTGTCTCCCCCTGCTTTGGGGCTACCATGGGAGGTATGTCGGCAATGTAACTTTTCAGCTCTTTGAACGCTTTTTCTGCTTCCTCTGTCCAGAGGAAATCCTTCTTAGTTGAGCTTCCCTTTAGTGTCTTGAAGAAGGGTAAGGAGCGCTCCGCTAACTTGGATAAGAATCTATGCAATGCTGCCAACTTACCGTTCAAACTTTGGAATTCCCTCCTTGTCTTTGGTGACTTCATGACACGCACGGCTTTTACTTTATCCGAGTTTGCTCTTATCTCCTACTTACTCACCACATGCCCCAAGAACTTTCCTTCTTTCAAGCTAAAAAAGCATTTCCCTAGGTACGGCTTCATGTTTATCTTTCTTAGGTTCTTGAATGTTTGTTCAATGTCTTCAAACATCCCTTCCTCGCTTTGACTCTTTATTACCAGATCATCAACGTATGCCTCCATGTTTTTCTCTAACTGTCCTTGGAGCGCTTTATCAATCAAACGCTGGTATGTAGCTCCCGCGTTTTTCAGGCCAAAGGGCATCTTCTTATAGCAGAAAATACCCTTTGGCGTATAGAAGGCTGTCTTTTCTTCTTCATTGCGGTTCATCTTGATCTGGTGGTAGCCTTTGTAAGCATCTAAGAAGCATTTCCACTCATATCTAGCCAAGGAATCAACATTTAAGTCGATTTTCGGCAATAGGTAGCAGTCTTTAGGACAAGCCTTGTTTAGATCTTTGAAATCGATACACGTCCGCCAGCTTTCGTCTGCCTTTTTGACCATCACGGGGTTGACCACCCAAGTGTGATACTTTACTTCCCTGAGAATGCCTGTAGAAACTAGCTTGTTAATTTCAAGACGAATAGCCTGGCACCGGTCTGGTGTTAGGCTCCTTTTTCTTTTATGTTACCAGATTATGTTTTGAGGATATATTCAAAGAATGTTTGGCAAGCTCCCTAGGTACCCTGTCATGTCTCCCGGGATCCATGGGAAAACATATGTGTTCTTCCTTAAGATCTGCAAAAGTTTATGTCTTCCATCCTTTGTGAGGCCTTTCCCCACTTGGATTGTTTGGTCTGGGTATATCTTGTTTATACTAACCCTTTCTTCCCCGTTATCCTATACTTCATTATCTGTAATGTGCTTGGGGTTGACTTTATCTTGCATATTCCTCCTTTCGTCGAGAATTTCATCATGGCGTGGGCTGTGGAGACCACTACTTCGAAAGCACAAATACCTTGTCTTCCTATGTTGTTGTAGTAACTTGAGGCTGACCGGATTATAAGGAAAGGCATTTGTTCTGTTCTTTCCAAGGTCCCGTTACCCAAACACATCTTTAGCTTAATTTCCCCAAGAGGCCAAGCTTTCTCACCTGAGAATCCCACGAACGGGGCCTTAGAGGGTGTTAATATCTTGTGTGTCTCCCATCAAGCTGTAGGAAGCAGTGTTCGTACATGACTTCTGAGCCACTGCCCCCATCAAGGTATACCCGACTTATCTGTCTACCTCCTACGTTTGCTCTTATGACCATGGGGGAGTATGTGGATTCCCTCGGGCTTAGGGATGGGAAATATATTTCTCTCTTCGGCCACTTTCTTTCTCTGTCAAAATCTCCTTCACTTCTTACCTTTTGCTTTACGCCATATGACACCATCATGATTTCCCTTCTACAGCCTTTGCCTTTTTAAGACTTCGATCTCTCTTCTGTTTTTCCTTTGATATCTTTAATCAAGTGGGCCAATTCCCCGGACTGAACAACAGCTTCAATTCCTTTCTTGAGTTGCAAACAATCGTTTATGTGGTGTCCCGCATCACCATGGAATTCACAGTACCTGTGGACTGTCCGGGGGTTTCGTGCTGGGTTTTCATGGTCTAAACCCAAACTTTGCCTCTTTAGTTGCTAGTATCTCCTTAGGCGTTTTAGTCAGGGCTGTGAATTGTACCTGTCTTTGCCTATCTTCACTTCGGTCTTGGTGCTTTGGATAGGAATGAAGGTATGCTTGTCTCTCGTAAGGGTGAGGTTGTCTTTCATAGGACCTTATTGGAGCACTGCTATAACTTGGGGTTTTTCTTTTCTATAAATTGCTGAAACGGTCGGCTCGGTCCCCCCGGTGTGGGGTGTCCCCATCTGGGGTTCTTGCTTTCCTGGATGTCTTCAGAATCTGTGCAGCTTCTTTTCTCTGGAGAAATGCTTCAGCTCTATTCATGGCCTCCTCTATGGTCTTAGCAATGTTTCTGTTGAGTTCTTCTGTGAGTTGTCTCGGGCGAACTCCGTGAATAAAACCAGAGATACGCATTTGTTCGGTGGCCCCGTTGATGCTAAGGCCTTCTAGCTTATACCTTCCCATTAACACTCGAAGGTCCTCATCTTCCTTCTGTTTAATGTTATGCAGCACCATAGGTCCTTGGTGTATCTTTTTTGCTGCATGAAATGGGCTTGGAAGTTCCGACTTAAGTCTTCAAAGGAGTCAATGCTCCCATACGGCAAGCTGTTGAACCACAAGCGGGTTGGTTCGATAAGATTTTGTGCGAACATGTGGCACCATATGGGTATGGACCATTGTTCCACCTTAGTCGTTCCGGAGAAGAGCTCGAGGTGGTCCTCAAGGTCTCCCAGCATATCGTATACTTTAACATTGGTTGGCATTTTGGTCTTAGGTGGAAATCTAAAGTTGGTAATTCATGGCGAGAACTTTGTTTGGGCATTGGGCACGTATGGCAGGGGCAGGTCGTTTCCAATACCATGGGTAGCCATAAGTGGTTGGGTGTAAGTTATCAACGGTGTGTTAGGCATGGGCATTGAAAGGAAAGGGTATGGGAAGTAACCATGCTGGAACCCCGGCAAAGTTAGGGGAGGAGGGGTTTGGAATCTTAGGAAGTTCTTGACCATCTCTTGTCCGTGCAAGGCCTGAGGAGGAGGTTGGGAAAACCCTACGTGTGGAAACGCTTGACTCGGAGAATGAAAGATGGGGTACCTTGTGTTATGACCATATTGAGCTAGATGGGCGCTGTTGTGAGGAGCTTGTCCTATTACAGCTGGGTTTGCCATGTCCATCTGCATGAGGGAGGCCGTAGGGACTTCCAGAGTAGCTTCCCTGGTTCTGGTTATTACCCTTAGGGCCTACAGCCCGGGCTGGGTGACATAATTCTCGGGTTCTTCCTTATAGGACAATCATACTTTCAAGCCTCTCGCCCGCTCCTCACGGACATACTCGTGCATCAGTTCCCGAAGGCGCTTCAGGAGTTAGCTCGATCATGTCGTTGACCTCCACCCTTTCTTTAGAAGAAGAGTCAGAATGCAAGTCTTGGCTTTCTGGTTCCTTTTCGTTGGACATTATGGCGCCTAGAAGCAACAAAAAGGATAAAAAATGATGTTGAGGAGCTCAACTCGTAGTTCGCACGAAGTTGGGCCCCACGGTGGGCGCCATTTGTTGATGGACCAGACAACAGCGCCAAGTCCTTAGGATCTTGCTAAGAAGAACAAACCGTTAGGCTCACCGCAGGGGAGGGTCCCCTGCGATCCACCTCCTGCATGAGAATCAGATAAGGATGTCTTAGGGGATAAGAATATTGAAACGAGAACAGGGTAGTCGATAGTAGTTGAGTGTGAGTGAATGCATACATGATAGTGGTCTTCATGTATTTATAGTGAGAGTTCTTGAAACAGTGGAGGGTTCCCTTTTAGGAATCCTAAGCTTCCTTGGCGAAGGGGATGTTCCTCGATTTCATGAGGAACACCCAAATTGGTGTAACTGATGGACTCCTCCGATTTCCTGTACCTGCATCGTCAAACCCTACTTTAGGGTTTGACCTGCTTTATTACCAGGAAGACAAAAAGGGAGGGTTATTGTACATTTATGCTTACTCTGTCTTTTCTTAATTTAGATAGCTTTGGGATGTGCTTCCGCTGACTATTGTCTTCTAAGATTCGCTCCACCTGGTTGCATTGTATACTTGTCTAGTCTTGTCAACTCAGGATTCTTTATATTATCCAAGAGTATGTTAGTCCACCCTTGGTTTGTCTTATGACATTGCCTTCTTGGTTTCGTCTTCATGTCTTGCCTTCATGCATCTTAAGTTCTTTGCATGACGGGTCTCCTAATGCCACCCACGTCATCCTTATCCCAACATCAGGAACGTATCAAAAATAAAAGTTAAATCGAATATCAAACTTTAGTTTTGCACATACAACAACGCGGCAACGCCGATATTATAGAGTGAATTTGATTTGAGAAAGGAAAAAGAATATATTAAAAAGGTTGGAATTTTTGAAAAATTGTTCTGCAGTTTCTTCAGTTTTTATATTTATACAAATGACGAATAAAAACGTACAAAATCTAAATAACTTGTTGACTTTAAAATGTGACACCTAGCAATAGATAACACAGAAAACTAATAATATTCGTTTGAATTCATTTTTTTTAATTTATCAAATAGTTCCATTTGACTTTATTTTGCACTAAAAAGTAAGGTGCTGATTATATAACCAATTTTTCATTTTTTTATTTTTTATTTTTTATTTTTGAATTTTCCGAATAAGTACTATGTTATAATATTTTAATTTATTATAAGATGGTTGTGGGATACTAATAATCAATCTAATACTCGATTAACATTTAACTTGAATTGAGAATTTTCAAAGCAAAAGTTGTGTTTTACATAAAAAAGGTCTCCAAAATAAAGGTTACAAAATCTGTTATAATATAATATAATTTTTTGGTGGGTCCCTTATTTATTTGGTTGAATTATCCTAATAATAATATAAATTTTTAATTGAAAGTAAACGCATTGTATTGGTAGTCGCCTAAGAGAGGGCATAAAAAGTAATATCTCCTAGCTGTATAGGAACAACTGGAAACATTTTTTATTAAATATGTCATACTAGAGTTTACTATAAATATCCGGTACTCAACTCCCCAAACCATCACCTCCCACCATCACCACACTCTCCTCCACCACCACCGGTGAATAATGAGAGCTCCCACCCGCCGCGGCGGCCCTTTGAGGGCACGGTTATATATGCCTATAGTAATCGCATTTACGGTATTAGGTATTGCTAACCTTGTAGCTGTTTCCGCTGATAAGCCTTATTTGTATTCTTCACCACCACCACCTTATGAGTACAAGTCTCCACCTCCCCCGGTACATTCACCACCGCCGCCTTACGAGTACAAGTCTCCACCACCACCGGTGCATTCACCACCGCCGCCTTATGTGTATAAATCTCCACCACCACCGGTACATTCACCACCACCGCCTTACGAGTACAAATCTCCACCACCACCGGTGCATTCACCACCGCCACCTTATGTGTATAAATCTCCACCTCCACCGGTTCATTCACCACCACCACCACCACCACCTTATGAGTACAAGTCTCCACCTCCACCGGTTCATTCACCACCACCACCACCATATGAATACAAGTCTCCACCACCACCGGTGCATTCACCACCACCACCTTACTTGTACAAGTCTCCACCACCGCCAGTCCATTCACCACCACCACCTTACGTGTACAAGTCTCCACCACCACCAGTGCATTCACCACCACCACCTTACTTGTACAAATCTCCACCACCTTATGAGTATAAATCTCCTCCTCCACCGGTCAAGTCACCACCACCACCATACAACTACAAATCCCCACCACCACCAACTAAATCACCTCCCCACTACTACTACACTTCTCCACCACCACCAACTCCCTACCACCCACACCCTTACCCCCACCCTCACCACCACGAAGTGATCGTAAAGGTGGTCGGAAAAGTTTATTGCTACAGCTGCTATGACTGGAAATACCCTATCAAATCTCATGCAAAGCACCATCTCGAAGGTAAAAACTTTATTTTTTTACTTTTAACATAATAACTAATTTCTGGCATTCATGGTTGACCCATGTTCTTGATTCTGTTTCCCACGTCCATGAGATACACAGGGATAATATCATTACATAAAATATAAAATTGTCATAATTCATATTTTGCGGGTAACATCTCAAGATATACAATATTTTTAAATGTAAAACTACTATTTTTTAAGATATATAGGAAATAGTTATATATATTTTACTGTATAATATAGAAAAAAAAATTCCCTCGAACAAAGAAGATTACAATATATTTTTTAATGAGTCAATCGTCTATACCATGTTATAATTTCATACAGTAGTTGGATCATGATAGGATATCAATTACTGATGAGAGTTCTAAAAACTTGACATAGAAACTAGACTTAACTTATTTGATTTATATGTGATGATGAAGGTGCTGTTGTGGAGGTCACATGCAAGGCTGCCGGAGAGAAAGAAATTGTTGCATATGGAAAGACTAAGATCAATGGCAAATTTGCAATTACTGTTGATGGTTTGAAATATTCAAAATATGGAGGAGCTAAAGCTTGTGTTGCTAAGCTTCATATGGCACCAAAGGGTACCAAATGTAACATTCCAACCAATCTCCATGGCGGTTTGAAAGGTGCTGCGCTTAAGGTCAAGTCTAAGAATGATTATGAGGTTGTACTTTATGCCGAACCATTTGCATACGCCCCTAAGACACTTTCTAAGACGTGCGAGAAGCCGAAGCCTACTCCTGCTCCTTACTACTACAAGTCTCCCCCACCACCGACACCTACTTACTTGTATAAGTCTCCACCTCCACCAACACCGACTTACGTGTACAAATCTCCACCACCTCCGTACCACTACACCTCACCTCCACCACCTAAGAAGTCACCACATACACCGTATCATTACACCTCACCCCCACCACCTGTGAAAACATTACCTCCACCATACTACTATAAGTCACCTCCACCACCGGTTAAATCGCCACCCCCACCATACCACTACACGTCTCCACCACCACCAGTTAAGTCCACTCCACCATCTTACCATTACACATCACCTCCCCCACCAGTGAAATCACCACCCCCACCATACCATTACACATCACCACCACCAGTGAAATCTCCACCACCACCATATCACTACACTTCACCTCCTCCACCAGTGAAATCTCCGCCACCACCATACCACTACACATCTCCACCCCCACCGGTCAAGTCCCTTCCATCACCCTACCATTACACATCTCCACCCCCACCAGTGAAATCACCACCACCGTACCACTACACATCTCCACCCCCACCGGTTAAGTCCCCTCCACCACCTTACCATTACACATCTCCACCCCCACCAGTTAAGTCCCCTCCACCACCCTACCATTACACATCTCCACCCCCACCAGTGAAATCCCCACCACCACCATACCATTACACATCTCCACCCCCACTGGTCAAGTCCCCTCCACCACCCTATCACTACACATCTCCACCCCCACCGGTGAAATCCCCACCACCACCATACCACTACACATCTCCACCCCCACCGGTCAAGTCCCCTCCACCACCCTACCACTACACATCTCCACCCCCACCAGTGAAATCCCCACCACCACCATACCACTACACATCTCCGCCCCCACCGGTCAAGTCCCCTCCACCACCCTACCATTACACATCTCCACCCCCACCAGTGAAATCCCCACCACCACCATACCACTACTCATCTCCACCCCCACCAGTGAAATCCCCACCACCACCATACCACTACACATCTCCACCCCCACCGGTCAAGTCCCATCCACCACCCTACCATTACACATCTCCACCCCCACCAGTGAAATCCCCACCACCACCATACCACTACACGTCTCCACCCCCACCGGTCAAGTCCCATCCACCACCTTACCATTACACATCACCTCCCCCACCTGTTAAATCTCCACCACCACCATACCATTACGCATCTCCTCCACCACCTGTAAAGTCCCCACCACCACCTTATCACTATAACTCACCTCCTCCACCGGTGAAATCTCCTCCTCCACCATACCATTACACATCACCTCCACCACCTGTTAAATCTCCTCCTCCACCCTACCATTACACCTCACCTCCACCACCAGTGAAATCTCCTCCCCCTCCATACCACTACACATCACCTCCCCCACCTGTTAAATCTCCTCCTCCACCATACCACTATACATCACCCCCTCCACCTGTAAAATCACCTCCACCACCCGTGTACATCTATGCTTCTCCTCCCCCCATTCATTACTAATCTCCCATAAATTCATCGTTCATAAGCTACAATCATGTAAGCATACTTTATGCAAATATTATTAGCTACTTATGTTATTAAAACCATAATCCAAATATTATAACTCACTAATGACAAGTTCATATTTCTTTTTCCAGGTTTTATTTAAGTATCAATACAATAAAAAAGGCTCCAGAATGGAAGGAGAAGTTTGAGAACTAGTTCATCGACACCCTACCTTATTTTATAAGGTCTTCAATATTTCACTTCAGATCACTAATCTTTTTGTTTATGACCATTTCCTTTATTCATCGTTATGGGTCTCTCAACAAATAACTTGAAGAGGGTGTTAAAGAGTGTTGTGGCTTTTGATTGTTCTTTTTTCTTTTTCCTTTTATGCAATTTATCATTGTATAAATTGGTGGATAATGGTATTTTTAAATTTATAAATGATTGAATTCATCTTTTCTTTCAATTGTTGTCTCTTGTATCCTTTTTTTCACTTAATAATATTGAAAAGATAAAATTATTCATTGGTGATTTATCTCTCCCGCTAAGGTTATAAAAATTCTATTATACATATAGGGGTGGGTTCCAGAGAAAACCAATAGTTAGGTGAAAACCGAGAAAACCACTAAAAACCAATTTTAACCAATAATATAATAATATTTATTTTTTATTTTATTTTATTTTTATTTTTTTATAAGAGTATCAATGTAATATTACAATTTTTTGCCAAAAAAATCATTTAAATATTGGCGTACGTATACGTAACCCATAGTGTTACGTATACGTAAACAGAAAACAAAAAAATTCAAAAAAATTGCGGTTACGTATACGTAACCCATAGTATTACACATTGTTTTAGTAGTTTTCTCGGTTTTCGCCTAATTTTGTGGTTTTCTCTTGATTCTTCCCCTATACATATATACGTATATATATATCCTTGTAGGTATATTATTAAAATGAATTCTGCCTAAATTACTTGATTAAACAGTTTAAATTCAATTACTAGTATAATTATTTAAAATATATTAGTTATTTTTACCTAATCCAAATCATGTTTTTATTATATATTACTTCCTTAAAATTTGTACACTTTAATTTATTTATGACATAATAAACTGCTTCCATCTTTATGTAATTAATAAACTTGGAGTTTGGTACTGATAATAATAATTCCACGTACGTGACGATGAACAGCTCCTGAAAGGGATCGAAGGAAATTTGAATGGAAGAAGTAGGTGATAACGAATCAATCATCCAACTGCTCCACATGCGTTATTTTCACCTTTTTATTATTATTGTTACTATTACTATTATTAATAAATGGAAATCTCATCTCCAGTTTTTATTTTTTATTATTTGGAGACATGTCGGGAAACATATATGAAAAAATAATAAGTTTGTTTTCGGGGTATTCTTTTAGTTATTCAGGTATTCGATACTTTGAGTGATAATGATTAATCAAATATTTTTATGGATAACACCAGTGAACAAACTTTGGGCCCTCTTGTGTGATTGCTCTTGTGACAAGGGGTCACCAATCCACTTTTTGGTTATAACATCTAATAACTAAAGTGTCACTAGCGAGATAAAAGGTCGTACAAAGCCAAGAAAATTGAAATGATGCAGCTTAGCAACATACAAGGCTATCAAAAATGACCATTGATGTAGTGTAGAGGAAATGACGGTTTATGTAGATCACAATTGGCCTTGGATCTTCGCAAAACTAACACACACAAAACACCGGGTTTGTGAAACACCTTGTCTCAAGACACTTTTATTGATAACAAAGAAGAATCTAAAAAATTACAAGTAAACTTGACACCCTATCAGACTATATATGCTAGAGGAGACTTGCTATCCAAGTTCCTTAGTGGACTCAAATCCGTAAGCATTCCATAATTCAAAATTCAAACCACAATAAACCATACTTATCTAGACTCAAATAATAAATATTAAAACAAAGTAACTTGTGGGTGCTTCCTTTTCTTTAGGATCGGATTATCCAACAATCACCCTCAAATTCGATCCTTTATCCACTAGACTTTCAACTCCCAAAAGACTTTGCATTTTAACGAACTTGAGCCTAGGTAACGCCTTTGTTAGTATGTATGCCCGTTGCAATTCTCCACTCACGTGTTCAACCGATATTTGTTCCTTCTTGACGCATTCCCTGATGAAACGATAGCGTACATCAATATGTTTACTTCATCCATAGAAAACAGGGTTTTTCATAAGTGCGATAGCCGATCTGTTGTCAACTTCTATCACCACCTTTTCTTCCTTTTCACGCGTTATTTCACTTAATAACATTTGTAGCCAAATACCTTGCACGATGTTGCACTGGCCACCATGAACTCAGATTCACACGATGATAAAGCCGTTGTTCCTTTTTTTTGTGTACACCATGTGATAGGAGAGTTCCCATAATAAAACACCCAACTCATCATGCCTTTTCCTTCTTCGGTATCGACCCCGTAGATACTAACCTATCAATGTAGAAAATTATCTTTTAATCTCCAATTTTTCGATAAACAACTCCAAGGTACATTGTTACTTTTATGTATCGGAGTATATGCTTAACAGCTTTCATATGACTTTCTCTTGGTTCTTGCATGAATCGGCTTGTTAACCCCATTGCGAAGCTTATGTAATAAATAACGAAGACATCTAATTAGACTTCTATACTCAGTCGGACTTACCAGTTCACCTCCATCAGTCTTGACAAGTTTCAACCTTGGTTCCATCAGACTCTTGATTGGGTTACACTTTTAACATTCCAACTCCTTTTAGAATCTTTTTTGCATAACACAATTGTTTTATAGAAATCTCACCCGTGATTGCTTAACTTCGATTTCAAGGTAGTATGTGAGTAGACCAAGATCACTCATCTCGAATTTGTCTCCCATTTAATGTTTGAATATGTCAATCTCAGCCTTCAAACTTTCGGTTACTATTAAATCATCGGCATACACCCCAACAAGTCAAGTCGAGGTCTTGTTGCTTCTTTTTATAGACTGCATGTTCTTGCGAGCACTTCTTAAGCTGAGAATCTTCAAAGTCTCAGCAAGCTTCAGATTCCAAGCTCGAGGAGCTTGCCTTAAACCGTAAAAAGCTTTAGAAAGTTTATAAACTTTTCCTTCGTTTCCCGGTTTCACAAAACCTTACTGTTGTGAAGCATATACTTCATTACTAATTCTACTAGAAAACATGTATATTTTCTAAAAAAGTTTTCGACAAGTTACCAACAAAAGAAATTTCTTACAAGTTAGCGACAATTTTCCGACAAAACAAAAACAAAAAGTAACCATAAGATTTCCTACAATTTTCGACAAATTTATTAAATAAGTTAACTTATTTATTTAATATAATCGTCGGAATATTGTCGGAAATTACCGACGAGAGGCTTTTGTCTTTAATTCGTCGAAAAATTAGTCGGGACTTTGTCGGAAAAAACATTTCCTACGGGGTTTTTCCAACAAACACTTTTTGTCGGAACTTTGTCGCTAACGGCCAATTCCGACAAATTTTCCATGAAATCTTTTAAGTAGTGAACTTCTTGGCCTTCATGAGCTGCTAAAGCTAGTATGAGATGTATTGTTTCGATGTGAGCTACCGGTGCGAAGACTTCCTTGAAGTCTATGCCGTGTTGTTGCACGTTCCCTTTCGTCACAAGGCGAGCCTTGTGTTTTACAATTTTCTTGCTTACATCCCTCTTGGTTTTGAACACCCATTTCAAACCAATTGACTTGTTATTGTTTGGTAAGTTTACTAGCTTCCACGTTCTATTCTTTTCAATAGATTCGATCTTGTTTTCCATTGCCTTTATCCACTTTTTCTCTTTAGATGCTTCTGAGTAATTTGTTGGTTCTTCATCAATCATCTATATCGGAAGCTCTTTCGTAGATGTCTGCAAGGTCTCGAAAACCACGTGGATGGGTATGATCATAGTTGCTCGAATTAATTGAGTTTTTTGTTGCTGTTAAAAAAACTGAGTTTGTTGTTGACGGAGTTGTAGCATGCAATCCAGATTCATTTGACCCAAATGGTTGTAAGATGGGTGTTTGCGGGTCAGACAACTCTTCTGATGTAGTTGATCCATGCGAATAGGTGTACCTGGTGGCTGCTAATTCAAGTACTCTACTTCTGTTGCATTATTTCCATTTGTCGGATGAGAAGGACTAGGTATTATGTCATGGTTACTTGATACAGACTTTTTTTAGACAATAATGTTTATCCATTAGGGTTCTAGGTGGGTATCCTTTTTCACATAGTCCTTCCAATCACAAGTTTTTTCTTCTTCAAACTTAACGTCTCGGCTAATGTGGATTCGGTTTCATTTCGGATCGTATAGCCTATATGCCTTGCTTCCTTATTATGAACCCAGGTATACCATCTTCTTGCTTCTTTCATCGAGTTTCCTCAACTGAACCGAAGGCACTTTTGCATGTGATAAACAACTGAACACACGTAGATGGCTTAAAGTTGGCTTCGAGTTCTTAAATGCTTCATATGGGGTGGTGTTTTCGATACATTTTGTTGGTATACGATTTAGAATGTAGAGGGAATGACGTACAACCTCTCCTCCGAAGTTTTAAGGCATCGATGTTGCCTTCATGATGCTTCTCGTAGTGGATAGTACGGTTGTGTTTTGGCTTTCGACAACACCGTTTTGCGAAGTATGGCGTTGTGAGTTGCCTAGATATACCATTCTCCTTGCAAAACTTCATGAATTCACCAGATGTGAATTCTCCTCCTCAATTCGTTCTGAAGGTTTTTATTTTATTCTCGACTTCGGCTTCGACGACTTACTTAAAATCTTTGAAGGCTTCCTTTGCTTGGTCCTAATTTGACTTTAACACAAAGGCCCACATGTATCGTGTGCAATAATCAACAAGTAGGAAAGTATACCTATTCCTGGCATGTGTTGAGAGTTATAGGACCACATATATCGATATAAACTAGACTGAGTGGTTTTTTCGAACGATACCCATTTTCGTTTGGGAAGGGGGCACGAGTTTGATTTCCAAGCAGGCATGCATTTCATAATTGTACCGGGTGATTAATGTGTGGAACTCCATGAACCACCATACAAATGCAAGTATCCGTCTTCCATAACAACTTTACATCCATTTTCAGTTGCTTGTTCTAGGCTTAGAATATTTCTTTAAAGACTTCGATGAAGTAAACATCTTAAACGACATGTTGATCCCCGTTCTTGCATTCCAAGATAATTGAGCCTCTTCCTTTTATTTCAACACAGGAGCCATCCCCCGAAGTGCACGTTGCCCATGATTGTTCAATTATTTCGGTGAAGTGGGTTCTTGTTCTGCTCATATGGTTACTTGCACCATCATCAAGATACCACAAGCTTATGTTGTTTGGTTCTTGATTATACTTACCTGGCATAACTTTGTCTTTATCAGAGATTATACTTACCTAGCATAACTTTGTCGTCATCAGAAACACACTCTCTTCCACTCCTTCGGTCATGATAGCCATCAAGAGAGTTGGGGGGTCTCTTGTGCTTGGGCCAGGTTAGTTTCATTGTTTTTTCGTTTTGTCGAGCATTTCCATGCATAATGGTCGTACTTATGCTTGCTTTGTCTTTCATCGGTCTATTATATGTTGTCTCCTGCCTTCGATTTTGTGTACCACCTCAGCCTTGATTCCCTCACCTTCCTCAACTACATCCTCGTCCACGAGTCTCAGAGGTGTTTGAACCTCGGCCTAGACCACTGCCCTTTGATTCTTGTTTCTTTTTACCTTGCCTGTATTCATTTGAAAGTAATGTGTCTTGTTTGGTTCTAGATGAATTTTCCTCTGACTTGATTCTTTCATCGAAGGCCTTCACTCTACCGATCGATCACCTCTTGAAAAGTAATCGTATTGAGGTCAGTAAATTGTTCAATCGATGCAATGATTGCAATAAACCTTCTGGGTACATATCCAAGTAGTTTTCTCACCAATTTATATTCTTCAAACGTGGACCCTGTATTATTTGCTTTGGGTACAAGCCGATTAATCTTACCAGCAAAATCATCGAGGGAATAAGTATCCTTCATCTTCAAGGACTCAAACTCCAATTCTAGAGTTGCCAGTCGTGCTTCCTTGACCCGATCAGCACCCACCTACTGAATCTTTAAGGCATCCCATCTCTCTTTGGCTGGGGCGAGTTAGGTGACTTGCATTACAAGATCTTCTAACATGGCATGGAGTAAATAGGCTATTGCTATGTTATTCTTCTTAGGATCAATCATAGCTCTAGCAGTTAGCTCAATCGCTTCCCAAATCCCAAGGATGTTCAAGATCGCCAGAATCTTGACGATCCAAATTGAGTAATTTGTTGTTATAAGTGTCGGGCACTGTAACGGGATCGTGTTGCTCTCCCTCATAGTCACGACCTGATTGGTAGCGCCCACCATTGAACGGCTCATGTTTCTTCTTCTATATATTACCGGTGTTTGTTGATCTTGATCTAGTCCTTCGGATCAAGAAAAATGAATTTGATATCTCCCTCAAAACCTGGAAGTGGTATTCTGTGTGGTATGAAGCGATTTGCCTAATCAACGGTTCTTCTCTTAAACCGATCAGATGCTTGTTAGCAATTGAATGTTAATCAATCGTATGAAACTTCTTTCTTCCTTCCAAAGCTCTGATTCCAATTGTAGATCAAAAGTGGCTTTGGATCTTCGTAAAACTTACACACACAAAACAGAGGGTTTGTGAAACACCCTGTCTCATGACACTTTATTAATATCAAAGAAAAAAACAAAAGGTACAATTAAACTTGATACCATATCAACACTATAAGAGGAGACTTGTTATCCAAGTTCCTTACTTAACTCAATTACGTAAGCTTGATTACCAAGCATTCCATAATTCAAAATTCAAACCATACCTATCAAATATTAAAACAAAATAAACTTGCGGCTACTTCCTTTTCTTTAGGATCGGATTATCCAACAGTTTATAATGTCCTAAAAGACGGCATTGCATGTTTGTTTTAAGCGTTGAATGGTTAAGTGTCAAGTCATATAATTTGGGTTTTAAGACGCTTGAAAAAAAATTAATTAGTGGCAAACCAAATGTGTCACTAAAAGCAAAAAACCTATCACCACCACTGAAGTCTAGGTATTTGTAACACCCCAATTTTCAAAGAAATATAAATCCAGGGGCCAATGTGTAAATAACCCAAAGTTAAATGACTGAAAAATAAATAAAATAAGAAAATCGATCCGGTAGCGGACCGCTACCGGGTTCCATAGCGGTCCGCTACGTGTGGACAACGCAATCATGCAGAGAATGCCACGTGGCAGTGACGTGGGTGATGACTCAGCCCTATGGCGGATCGCCACCAGGCGGGTAACAGTCCGACAGCCGCAATTGGACCCGGACAACGAGCATGTGACATGTGTAAGATGACTCGCTGATAAGGATTGGGTAGCGGACCACTACCCAGAGCGTAACGGTCCGCCACGTGCGAAGTACGCCAAACACCTAGCAAAGGGGCGGTCGCGGACCGCTACCACCTACCTTAGCGGTCCGCCACCGGTGCATGGACAGCCTATAAATAGTTGAACTTTGCTGTTCAAATCGAGAAACAACAAACACCAAAACCACCACCACTTTCACACTCACACACACACACGCATACCGAGGAGATCGGGTGACGGTTACGAGTGCGGAGCGTTAAAGTTGCGAGCAAGGAACGGAGAGACGTTTAAAGCGAGGAACGAACTTAGGAACTACCCAAGGATAAAGTAAGTACACTAGACACGTACCCTAGACACGATTATGTAAATTACGTGCTTAAATGATATGTGTTATGTGATGTGTATATGATGAGGGTACGGGATAATGAAAGGTTAGTCTAGACACTAAACGGGAATAATGTAGTAGCCACGACATATATAAGGGGTGGTGGATACGCCATTTGTACTTCCTATATATAAATCTCTTTGATACTTCGTGGTGAAACCATTATAAATGTTTAGAGGTATAGACTAAAAGACTGTAATAAGAATATAGTAAACGTACGTGAGAACTTCCGACCGGTATGTAGTTATCTGATAAACAGAATGTTCTGTCTAAGAAAAGAGTGGTGTATAAATCTTTCCTAGACCCGTCACTCTTTCCTGGGAACATCTCTGTTGGAGGTACTACTCTAGAAGGATAATCACCTCAATTTACAATATATGACGAGTACGAATATGTGATAAAAATACATGAGTACGGGAATATATCATGCATAATAAATATGAATACATTATGAATATGAATATGTGAAATGCATGATGAATACGTGAATGCATGATGATACGTGCAAATATGAATGAGTACGATGGAACGAGTCTAAGCCCTAAAATGCAATAACGGAGTATTCACGAAATGTTAAAGGGGTGGTGGATACGCCGCTTGTACTTCCTACATACAAACCCTTTTAATACATCGTGGAGAAACCGTTATGAAGTTTTAAGGTAAGAACTGGTTGGGAAGTAAATCAAGCATATACATGAAATGAAAATGAATGCTTGATACATTTGGGAGACTGTGAGTCTAAGATACTCAAGGTCCCAAATGAAATGAGATATCCGGCCTGTAAGGTGGATCTCAATAAATAATAAAGAAGAGAACTAAAAAGATTTCAAGCCTACGGGGCTGAGGAAAAGAAAAGGGAACTCCAGGCCTACGGGGCTGAGGAAAAGAAAAGGGAACTCCAGGCCTACAGGGCTGAAGGAGGAAAAGATTTCAAGCCTATGAGGCTGAGGAATGAATGAGTCTTCGTGACAAATGTGAGGGGTCTATACTGACGAGTATAAGAACCTTGCCAATACTCGAACCGGAGGTACGGCCTAAGATGGTTGTGAATATACGAATAACGTGACCGGAGGTACGTCCGGAGATGGTCACGGGGGCGCCGAGAGCCTGAAAAACTTAAATAATAATAAGAACCTAAAGGGTTCATAATGAAATGAAAAGATGCAGGGTACTTACTTAGCAAAAGCTAATTCAAAAATGTTTTTCAAACACTGCAGGAAAGAAGCAAATGGAATAAAGCTTCGTGAGGACGGAACAGTCGGAGTTAGAGATCCTTATGTATAATGATGTAATTATATTATCTTTTGTAAAACAATAACATTATAATGAAAGATATACCTTAGCCATTCATGGCAAGGTTTTTGTCAAACTGGGACCGTTTTTTGCATTAAACTCTAATAAAATAATAGTAAAATAAGTAGGGTGTTTCAGGTTGGTATTAGAGCACGGTTTGACGGATTTAATTATCAAAAGGAGATGCTTGAACTCAAACCATAAAGTGCTCAGGAAGCATGCATGTTAAAATTCCAGTGCTAGAACAGAAATGAATGAGTATACGTGGGCTGAACTTTGTATGAGATAAGCTCCATGTGATAGTTGGGAGTATCATGATATGTAACATACATTGCCTTATACCTGGCCAGTATTGGAGCTAATGTATGGGAGCATCATGATATCGAAAAAAAATCATATGATAACTTATGTCAGCAGATAGTAAGCCGGGAATGTGAACATGCATGATTAAAATGCATGAATGAATGTGCATATGTGTAAGATGCATAAATGGGGCCTTATATGAAACCCTAGAATGCTTTATTAGGGTTAAATTAATACGAGGCCTATAGTATATAACCCTAGACTATGATTAGGGTAAACGAATGAGAGATTAAAGCGACAACATGTTTCAGAAAATGGCTAAACATCAAAACGACGAAGTACTTGAAGGGGAAAGCCACAGGAGAGCTGAATCACCACATCATGATGAGAACGAAGTCGATCAAGTCCCGGAAAATATCCGGAGACAAATTGCAATAGAAGTAGGAAAAGCATTCGATGCAAACTTCCCGATCTGACAAGCAGATCTGTAGAGCTCATTAGAAAGATGGTTTGTAAGCCACAAAGATATTACTCATAATGGAGAAGGAAGAAATCCAAAAGTTGATACGAAGTCAACTCGTTGTAAGTATAAGGATTTCATGACTTGTAAACCTTTAGAGTTTAAGGGAGTTGTTAATCCCTTAGAAAGACAGAACGGATCGCCTCAATAGAAAGGGCATTCGATACATGTCACTGTGAAAAGGAAGATGAGGTTACCTTCGCTACCAACCAATTAAAAGAGCGAGCTGACGATTGGTGGGGAGTAGTAAAGAGAGAGAAAGGTAGGAACATAATTAAAGAGATGAGTTAGGAAGAGTTCAAGGATCTTTTCTTGAAACACTATCGCCCGAGCGGCAATTGAAAGAATCACTAAGGAGTTTCTTCAACTCCGTCAAACAACGGAGACTGTGGATGAAATCACATGGATCTTCTTTGACAAGGCCCGATTCTGTCCGGCTTTGTTAACAACCCCGGAGATGTGGATGACGAGATACCATCTCGTTTTGAAAACAGAGATTAGAGAGTTTATCCATCCATCCAAGTACGCGAACTTGGAGGAAATGATTGATTGGGCTCGGGAACGAGAAACTGAGCTCAAGAGACAGACTGAGAGATACGGGAAAAGGAAAGGAGAAAGTTATCCTTCTCCTATACCCTTAAAAAGATTTAAGTTCAATAAGTCGGGGAGCGGTTCCTCCCCAAGGAAAGGTATTCAAAATTGTAAGACTTGTGGAAGAAGGCACCCGGGAGAGTGTCGATTCAAGTTTACAACTTGTCACAAGTGTGGAAAGACCGGACACACTGCATTGCAGTGTATGAATGAAACAAGGCTATGCTATAATTGTTATAAGCCAGGACATTTTAGCAGGGAATGTCCTGAGCTGAAATTTCAGACGAAGAAGACCGGAGAAGGGTCAAGAGTAACAGAAAGTGAAGTGAAGAGGATCGAGGCTCCGAAACCAAGGGGTAGGGCTTTTCATATTACCACTAAGGAAGCAAAAGACGTTCCTAACATTGTATCAGGTACATTCCTCTTGAATTCCCTACCTGCTTGTGTTTTATTCGATACAGGAACTAGTCGATCGTTTATTTCTTTAAAATATGCGAATTCTAGAAAGTTCAATAGAAGTAGGTTGGCTAAGGCATTAGAATTCGAAATCACGAGTGATCGAAACTGCGTAGTGACTGAAATATGTCGAGATTGCCGACTACTGATTGAAGGAGAAGAATATCATGTCGACTTGATCCTGATGCCGATGCAAGAATTCGACGTAATCATTGGAATGGACTGGTTAGCTTCACATGCTGCAATGATCATATGCAATCAGAAGATTGTACGATTCGTGACGCCTACAGGAAAAGAAGTTAGTGTCATTGGTGAACGACGGAACCAGATCAAACTATGTACGATGGCCAAGATAAGTAGCTACATGAGACAAGGTTACCAAGCCTTCTTAGCCTACGTAGCTGATGTAAAGATGAAAGGGAAGGAACTAAGTCAAGTTCCAGTAGTGAATGAATTCCCAGAAGTATTTCCAAATGATCTTCCAGGTGCTCCACCTGAGAGAGAGAGAGAGATCGAATTCAAAATCGATTTAATTCCTGAAGCTAAACCGGTGGCTAAGGCTTCGTATCGGTTAGCACCAACTGAAATGAAGAAATTGATGTCACAACTGCAAGAGTTGTTGGACAAGGGATTTATACGCCCTAGTGTATCCCCTTAGGGTGCACCAATTCTATTTGTAAAGAAGAAAGACGGTAGTATGAGAATGTGTATAGACTACCGCGAATTGAATAAATTGACTATCAAGAATAGGTATCCTTTACTTAGAATTGATGATATGTTTGATCAATTACAAAGATCAAGTTGGTTTTCCAAAATTAACTTAAGATACGGTTATCACCAAGTCAAGGTACGCGAAGAAGATGTACCTAAAACAGCATTCAGAACCTGTTATGGACACTATGAATTTGTAGTGATGCCGTTTGGAGTAACGAATGCTCCGGCAGTCTTCATGGACCTCATGAATAGAGTATGCCGGCCAATGTTAGACAAATTCATTATTGTCTTCATTGATGACATCTTGATTTATTCGAAGAATGAAGAAGAGCATGCACAACATCTTCATGAAGAACTTAGTACCTTACGAAGAGAGAAATTGTACGCAAAGTTCTCAAAATGTGCATTCTGGTTAAGAGAAGTTCAGTTTCTGGGTCATGTAGTAAACGCAGAAGGTATCTCAGTAGACCCAGCAAAGGTAGAGGCTGTAATGAAATGGTCTCCACCTAAGAATCCATCAGAAGTTAGAAGTTTCTTGGGATTAGCTGGCTATTATAGAAGATTCATCCAGTACTTCTCCAAGATAGCCACCCCATTAACTAAGCTAACTCGAAAGAATTCAAAGTATGAATGGAATGCAGATCAAGAGAAGGCATTCCAGACTTTGAAAGAAAAGTTGACACAAGCTCCAGTTCTGGCATTGCCATAAGGAGTAGAAGACTTTGTAGTGTATTATGATGCTTCAAAACTTGGGTTAGGATGTATTCTGATGCAAAGAGAAAAGGTGATAGCCTATTGCCTCTCGAAAACTAAAGACACATGAAGCAAACTATCCGACCCATGATCTGGAATTAGCTGCGGTAGTATTCGCACTAAATATCTGGAGGTATTATATGTACGGAGCGAAGTGTACGATTTACACAGACCACAAAAGTCTTAAACATTTCTTTGACCAGAAAGACTTAAACATGAGGCAACGACGATGGTTAGAACTGGTCAAGGATTATGATTGTGAGATCTTATATCATCCTGGAAAGGCTAATGTAGTAGCCGATGCTCTAAGCCGCAAGGAAGAACATCACCCTATGAGGATGAAAGCATATAAGTTAGTAATAACTCCTGATTTCATGAGCCAGCTTCGAGACGCTCAAATCGAAGCATTAAAAGGTAAGAATGTTAAGAAAGAAAGGATGGTTGGTCAAGAAAAGTTTCTAGAAGAGAATGAGTATAAAGTCAAAACTCGATTTGGTCGTATGTGGATACCACGATCAGGTGAGTTTAGACTTAAGATTCTCGATGAAGCTCATAAATCACGATATTCTATTCATCCGAGTACTATAAAAATGTAACAAGATCTGCGCAAAGATTATTGGTGGCCCGGAATGAAGTTTGATATCATGAAATATGTAGCAAAATGCTTGACTTGTTTACAAGTTAAAGCAGAACATTAGAAGTCATACGAAAGGTTACAACCATTAGAAATCCCAGAATGGAAATGGGAACATCTCACTATGGACTTCATAACCAAGCTACCAAAGACAGCTAGGGGTTATGATACCATTTGGGTGGTTGTAGATCAGTTAACTAAGAGTGCTCATTTCTTAGCAATACGTGAGACATACTCTTCAGAAAAGTTAGTTGATTTGTTCATCAAAGAGATTGTTTCTAGACATGGAGTGCCAGTCTCGATTGTCTTTAATCGAGATACTCGTTTCACTTCACGATTTTAGAAAAAGTTCAACGAGGAGATGAGAACTAGGTTATTGATCAGCATGGCATATCATCCTCAAACTGATGGACAAAGTGAGAGGACAATACAAACTATTGAAGATATGTTGCGTGCTTGTATAATTGATTTCAGTGGAAGTTGGGATAGCCATCTGCCATTAGTAGAATTCTCATACAATAATAGCTACCATTCCAGCATTAGTATGCCACCATATGAGATGCTATATGGAAGAAGATGTAGGACTCACGTATGTTGGGGAGAAGTTGGTCAGAAAGAGTTAGGCAGCAAAGAGATAGTTCAAGCCACATCAGAAAAGCTTGACTTAATCAAAGCACGTTTGAAAGCTGCACAAGATAGATAGAAATCATATGCAGATAAGAGACGTAGACCAATAGAATTCCAAGAAAGAGATTATGTCTTACTAAAAGTATCTCCTTGGAAAAGGTCTAATCCGATTCAAGAAACGTGGAAAGCTAAGTCCATGATTCATAGGTCCTTTTAGAATCATCAAAAGAATCGGAAAGGTAGCTTATCAAAAACTACCTGAATAATTGGATAAGATACACAATACATTCCATGTATCCTATTTAAGAAAGTGTCTTGCAGATGACACTACACATGTTCCTTTGGAAGAAATAGAAGTTGACGATAAGCTAACCTATGTCGAAGAAACTATAAAGATTCTGGACACAAAAGAAAAGCAGTTACGCCACAAAACAATCAAACAAGTAATGACTTGGGAAAATGAGGAAGAGATGAGAGAGAGTTATCCTCAATAGTTTAAGGATTAACTGGTTTCGATGACGAAACCTAATTTAAAGGGGGGGGAGTTGTAACACACTAATTTTCAAAGAAATATAAATCCATGGGCCAATGTGTAAATAACTCAAAGTTAAAGGACTGAAAAAAAAGAAAATAAGGAAATCGAGCCGGTAGCGGATCGCTACCGTGTTCCATAGCGGTCCGCTACGTGTGGACAACGCAATCATGCAGAGAATGCCATGTGGCAGTGACGTGGGTGAGGACTCAGCCCTATGGCGGACCGCCACCAGGCGGGTAACGGTCCGCCAGCCGCAATTGGACCTAGACAATGTGCATGTGACACGTGTAAGATGACTCGCTGATAAGGATTGGGTAGCGGACCGCTACCCAGAGCGTAACGGTCCGCCACATGCGGAGTACGCCAGACACCTGGCAAAGGGGCGGTAGCGGTTAGCGGTCCGCCACCGGTGCATGGACAGCCTGTAAATAGTTGAACTTTGCCGTTCAAATTGAGAAACAACAAACACCAAAACCACCACCAGTTTCACACTCACACACACGCATACCGAAGTGATCGGAGTGACGGTTACGAGCGTGGCGGTTACGAGTGCAGAGCGTTAAAGTTGCGAGCAAGGAACGGAGAGACGTTTAAAGCGAGGACCCAAGGATAAAGTAAGTACACTAGACCTGTACACTAGACACGATTATGTGAATTATGTGCTTAAATGATATGTGTTATGTGATGTATATATGATGAGGGTACGAGATAATGAAAGGTTAGTCTAGACACTAAACGGGAATAATGGAGTAGCCACGACATATCTAAGGGGTGGTGGATACGCCATTGGTACTTCCTATATATAAATCTCTTTGATACTTCATGGTGAAACCATTATGAATGTTTAGAGGTATAAACTAAAAGACATAAATAAGAATATAGTAAACGTATGGGAGAACTTCCGACCGGTATGTAGTTATCTGACAAACAGAATGTTATGTCTAAGGAAAGAGTGGTGTATAAATCTCTCCTAGACCCGTCACTCTTTCCTGGGAACATCTTTGTTGGAGGTACTACTCTAGAAGGATAATCACCCCAATTTACAATATATGACGAGTACGAATATGTGATAAAAATACATGAGTACGGGAATATATCATGCATAGTAAATATGAATACATGATGAATATGAATATGTGAAATGCATGATGAATACGTGAATTCATGATGATACGTGCAAATATGAATGAGTATGATGGAACGAGTCTAAGCCCTAAAATGGATTAACGGAGTACTCACGAAATATTAAAGCGGTGGTGGATACGCCGCCGATACTTCCTATAATAAACCCTTTTAATACATCATGGAGAAACCGTTACGAAGTTTTAAGGTGAGGACTGGTTGGGAAGTAAATCAAGCATATACATGAAATGAAAACAAATACTTGATACATTTGGGAGGCTGTGAGACTAAGATACTCAAGGTCCCAAATGAAATGAGATACTCGGCCTGTAAGATGGATCTCAATAAATAATAAAGAAGAGAACTAAAAATATTCCAAGCCTACGGGGCTGAGGAAAAGAAAAGGGAACTCCAGACCTACGGGGCTAAAGGATGAAAAGATTCCAAGCCTACGGGGCTGAAGAATGACAGAGTGTTCGTGACAAATGTGAGGGGTCTATACTAACGAGTATAAGAACCTTGCCAATACTCGGACCGGAGGTACGGCCTAAGATGGTTGCGAGGGGGTTAGCACTCCCATAAAATATACGAATAACGTGACCGGAGGTACGTCCGGAGATGGTCACGGGGGCGCCGAGAGCCTGGAAAACTTGAATAATAATAATAAGAACCTAAAGGGTTCATAATGGAATGAAAAGATGCAGTGTAATTACTTACCGAAAGTTATTTCAAAAATGTTTTTTAAACACTGCAAGAAAAAATCACATGGAATAAAGCTTCCTGAGGACAGAACAGTTGGAGTTAGAGATCCCTATGTATAATGATGTAATTATATCATCTTTTGTAAAACAATAATATTATAATGAAAGATATACCTTAGCCATTCATGGCAAGGTTTTTGTCAAACTTGGACCGTTTTCCACATTAAACTCTAATAAAATAATAGTAAAATAAGTAGGGTGTTTCAGTATTTTACCTACATACATGCGAGTATGTAACTATTTTTTGGATAACTGGACCAGTTATCAAACTAATATCTCTATGAGTTTACTAGTCAAACGAACTTAAAAAGCCAAATAACAGTGTGCCTAATGATGTAGGGTCAAATATCCCGTGTTTAAGAGTCGGTTTTGTATAGTTTTAGGAGTTTTAATTTGTACTTTGAGTCGGGTTTTATTTGGTATTTGTAGTTGTGAATATTACAGGTATTAGGTGCTAAATGAGCGGTTAACGAAGCATAATCGAGAAGGCACGAAAGTACAAGGGTTGAAAGAGTAAAATGTCAAATGTCATGGAAAATAGGTCTTTCGCAGTACGCGAAGACCAGAGAGTGATCTTTCGCGACACACGAGAAACTGGAAAAAGCTGGCCTGAGTAATTTGTCCTTCGCGGTACGCGAAGGACTTGCCAAGGTGGTTCGCGGTAGAGGTGAACAAAAACCCGGTTTGGAAATCCAAACCGGTTCAAAACCGCTAACCGACCTGGGATCAAACCGGTTTCTAACCTATCTAAACCAGCGGTTCAGGACCGGTTTCTATATTATTCGTCATCACCGGTTCAAGACCGGTTTTTCTGACCCGTTTTGGTGAACCGGTTTTTTTTAACCGGTTTGTTTTCAAATAAAATGCTTTCAAACCTGTGGGCAGGGAATGCAAAACCACGTTCACGTGCACTTCTGCACTTCACCTGCACTGCAGCCTGCACATACCTACACATCACCCAACAAAACATTTTCAAATAAAATGCTTTCAAACCTCACATCCTCACCGTCATTGATTCCATTCCAATCCGAACCTCACCAGACGACACTCATCTCCTCCCTCTCTACCGCTACCTCGTCGGCGCTCCGTTCTCCCTCCTCCGCCTCGATTTACGTACCTCATCTCCGGTTCCAAACGCCACGGCGCTATGCTCCGACGGACTCTCCTCGTGCTCTACCACCTGAATAATCGCTACGTTGTTCACTAAGATGTTGATTCATTGCCGGAGGACTTTGAAAAACTCGGTTCAAACCGATTTAGATAGCAAACCGGTCTTGAACCTACCCGGACCGGTTCAACAGGTTTAGTATTTCGTTGCTTGGTAACCGATTTAACCGAACCGGTTCACAGGCAAACCGGTTTTGACCTAATATTGACCAAACCGGTTCGGGCCGGTTTTGAACCGGTTCGGTTTAATAAACCATTTTATGCACCTCTAGTTCGCGGTACGCGAGGGCCTGGCGAATCAGGAAAAAAGCCCAAATTGCAATTATAAGCCAAATCAAACCCTAATTCGCAATTATCTTTCAATCAAACGAATTTGGAGCAGCTAGGGGCGATTTTCAGAGGCAGAAGTCATTCCGGATCAAGAATTGAAGCTATGCTCGTGTGTCTGACAAACATGCGCGGCTAAGCTGCGTGTGGCTTCCTCCTGACGGATGGTTCGTATAGGTTCTTTGTTTTGTTCAGTTGTTTACTTGTTTGGATCTTGTTAGTTTTTCACACAAACTTGATAGATTGATGTATTAGTTGATTTAAACAGTTTATGTGTATGCTTTGAGTTTGCTTGCTTTACGATCTTGTTCGGTTGACAACAAAACATAGTAGCAGGGTTGGGTGACTAAAGGGGGTAACTTGGCATTTATAAACTGGGTAGTTGGATTATATCGGTTTATTACGAAACTAGTGTATAGGTTACTGACAACAGCCTGTCTTCAATTACTGTTTTAACTAATTTTCCAACACTATGTCTATGTGGTGTCTAATTGAACGACTGAATTTTGCATAAACTGAGAACCTGAAGTTTGGAGGGAGTTACATCTTTATTTGATCTGTGTTTTAATTAGAATTTACTAAACTAGACAATTATATCTTTTCACTGATTCCCTATGGATTCGACAACCCTACTTTCCTGTCTACAGTCTAAGGTATCTAAGTAGTAGTCTTTATAAGTGTTTTTGATTGACATTGACACTGCGATCAAAAATGGCGTCGTTGCCGAAGAATCGGTACGCTTAGTTTTTTGTTTGAGTTTAGTTTTTTTTTTAACACAAAAACCCAAAAATATTTTTTATTTTTTTATTTTTTTTAGTTAGTTTTGTTTCTTCGTTCAGAACTACTCGTTTGTGTTACTTGTGCAAGTTATCATGGATTGAGATTATGATAATGATGCTTCGTGCATATTTTGTGGGTGCCACGGTCACTGGGTTCAAAATTGTCTAATGTTTGAGAGTAGATCTGAGTATGCTGAGTGGATGGGGAAGAAAGGATATGTGAGGGCAAATTATGAAGATGTGCACTACTACCCTCATCCGACATACGAGGATGTTAAAAGGTATACTCAAAGGGGTTATTATGGATACTCCCACCCATCAAATTTTGCCTAGGGTTATGAGCGGAATCAATGTCAGTTTCCTCGTCAAGAACAAGAAAACGTTGCTATCCAAAGTGATGAGCCATTTCAACATACTTATCAATTTGATGAGGAGGAAAATATAGCTCTAGTGGAGTTGGCGTTGTCCAAGATGGAGGAGAAATTATCACAACACCACCTTTCAAATTAACAACGAATCGAATACCTAAGTATGAAATGTGAGGTATTATCGATGAAAATACAGATTGAAGAGTCACTAGAGGGTGAGGTAGACAGGGAAGCAAGTGTGGAGAATAATACCACCCCAAATCCCCTAGTAGTTGAAGAAGTGGTTGTTGTGGCACCGGCTATGCTGAAGGATGAAGAGGTTGAAGAAGAGGTTATGGAGCTTCTAGAGCACAGGGTTGAATGTTTAGACCTAGCTGAAGACACATTACCTCCCGAAGAACCGGTGACTGAGGTACCCCAGGTGTGTCATAACTGTCCTCCTATAGTTACTACAGTGATAGATGAAGTCACGGGGGATGGTTTGAGCTCAAGGAAAAGGAAGGTGAGTCGGGAAGATATTGGATAGGCTATTCAGTACCAGGCCCGCATTGACTCACCAGATGTGCACATTATGAGAAACCGAGTAGGGATATGGCATGTCAACTACCGAGCATACATTGGAAACTCGGTGGGAAAATGTGGAGTTAGACTGTCGACCGGTGCACAAACAGATAGACTGGTCGTAAGGAAGCATGTGTGGACCCATCACACGAGATACTGAGCGTTTATTGGGAATGTGGTAGGTAAATGTGCATTGTAACCACCATGAAATCAGTAAGCTACACCGCGTCTGGCTGAAGACGTTAAACTTAGCGCTCTTGGGAGGCAGCCTAAGGTTAGTTGTTTTAATTTCCTGTCTAGTTAAATGAACATTGTGGGTGTGTTATCTAGAAACCCTCACGAGACTAAACTCGTCCACTCAGGCTACCGAGGGGTTTAAAAGGCTTGATGCATACGCTAAATGCATCCGTGATTCCTACAAAAGTGAGTTAGGATTTTAACTTTCGTTTGTGTATTTTTGTGTGTGAACTGGCCAAGTGTGGGAAAGTCACATGGGGTATCATGCACGTGGGATGCAAGTGAGGGCGTGTGCGAGTTTTTGGAGGAGTTGAACAAAATTTGGATTTTTATATGAAAATTTTTCTAAGTAAAATTTTGCTCAAAACTTTCTGTTCACAACTTCTTCGCGGTACGTGAAAAGGCACCCTCCATCGCTCGCGACACGCGAAGAAGAAAGTCAAACGGCCAGGTCAATTTTCAAGTCCTCTCAGTGCGCGAGGATTTCTCCCCAGTCTTTCGCAATACGCGAAGACCCCAAATTAGGGTTAATTTTTGTAATTTTTTATTTTGAATTTTTTGAGTCGTACGAGTCCGTAGTGTTTGTTAATTTCTTTTGAGTCTTGTTATTGGGTCAGTATGATGCGTGTGGGTTTGTTCGAGTTTAATTTTTGCAGGTTTTGATTGATCTACCCGTACTCAATCTCCATTCGGGTGGTGATCTCTGACTTTCACTTGATTCGTGTGTACAAGGCAGCCCATTAGTATCTGTGGAACACGATCGTGAATGAAATGTTATACGATCGTATATCCAGCTAAGTTTTCTTAATTTTTGTATTTTTCTTTCGTGTTCAAGTCTTTCTTCCTACATTGAGGGCATTGTAGAGTTCAAATGTGGGGAGGGGAAACCTTAGTCCAGGTCTCTATTTTGAGTTTGTATTTTGAGTCATAAAATTTGCAAAAAAAAATTCAAAAAAAATTCAAAAATGTCTCTGGATCAGAATTTTTGCAATATATGGAAAATGATAGGTAGAATCGGGAACTTTGCGTGTTGAATTGAATTGAATTGAAATAATAAAATAGAAAATGTGTCTAATTTGTAACGTTTTGGTAGGCTCAGTCGACTTAAAGAGCTTAAACATTTTGATAGTGTATCTAGGTTTAAATGAATAATAATTCAGGATATCTTGTGGGTTCTCATCTTAGGGGTGTCGGTAAGGTTGAAACTGTCAACATACGGTGATAGGTACCTCTATAAGCCAAAATTTTTAAGTTTTTAAAATCTTTGGCACACCGCTTTATTTTTATGAAAATAAATCCGAAAGTTAGTGGCGCCCACATTCCATAATCCACATCTACATGAGCTTAATTAATCAATTGAGAGCTTGAGTTTGCCTACGTGTTACCCTCCGGGTTACAAGCTTGGTTGAAACGCCCATGAGCAGACTCTTGTGATTGATTATAAATGACTGATTTGACTTATGTGTTACCCTTCGGGATGGAAACCTGGTTGAAACGCCTCTAAGTTGAGTTTATGTACTTCATTGCTAAAAACTGAAGCATGTGTGTTACCTTCCGGGATAGTGACTTGGTTGAAACACTAATGGTTAAGGTTATTCATAAGTTAATGAAAGCTCGCATCATTCATCCATCGATCCATAATTCATTGATTTTTAAAACTTCTAAGTTAGTGTTTATAGTGGTGGGAAAATCTATATGGTTTAACCCAGGCCTTGATATACTTTGAGATGGGATTAGGCTAAGTCGTAGCTTCTTGAGTGTGAGACCCATAGATAGCATGTTACTTGTTAATATGTAATATATTAGATCACAGAATCAGGGGTTCGTGAGTCGGTGGTTGGGTTTAATCGGATAGAAATACCGATTGTTACTATTAACGCGTTATTATATTTGTGATGTGTAAAATGAAAGTATAGATAGCAAGTTTTTCGATTATGATTCCATTGCATAATTCTTTTTCGGGATGCAAAAGGTTAAGTGTGGGGATGTGATGTAGGGTCAAATATCCCGTGTTTAGGAGTTTTAATTTGTACTTTGAGTCGGGTTTTATGTGGTATTTGTAGTTGTGAATATTACAGGTATTATGTGCTAAATGAGCGGTTAACGAAGCATAATCGAGAAGGCACAAAAGTACAGGGGGTGAAAGAGTAAAATGTCAAATGTCATGGAAAATAAGTCTTTCGCGGTACGCAAAGACCAGAGAGTGATCTTTCGCGACACGCGAGAAACTGGAAAAGTTGGCCCGACTAATTTGTCCTTCGCAGTACGCGACGGACTTGCCAAGGTGGTTCGCGGTACGCGAGGGCCTTGCGCATCTGGAAAAAAGCCCAAATTGCAATTATAAGCCAAATCAAACCCTAATTCGCAATCATCCTTCAATCAGACGAATTTGGAGCAGCTAGGGGCGATTTTCAGAGGCAGAAGTCATTCCGGATCAAGAATTGAAGCTATGCTCGTGTGTCTGACAAACATGTGCGGCTAAGCTGCGTGTGGCTTCCTCCCGACGGATTGTTCGTATAGGTTTTTTGTTTTGTTCAGTTGTTTACTTGTTTGGATCTTGTTAGTTTTTTACACAAACTTGATAGATTGATGTATTAGTTGATTTAAACAGTTTATGTGTATGCTTTGAGTTTGCTTGCATTACGATCTTGTTCGGTTGATAACAAAACATAGTAGCAGGGTTTGGTGATTAAAGGGGGTAACTTGGCATTTATAAACTGGGTAGTTGGATTATACCGGTTTATGACGAAACTAGTGTATAGGTTACTAACAACAGCTTGTCTTTAATTACTGTTTTAACTAATTTTCCAACACTATGTCTATGTGGTGTCTAATTAAACGGCTGAATTTTGCATAAACCTAGAACCTGAAGTTTGGAGGGAGTTACATCTTTATTTGATCTGTATTTTAATTAGAATTTACTAAACTAGACAATTATATCTTTCCACTGATTCTCTATGGATTCGACAACCCTATTTTCATGTCTACAGTCTAAGGTAGTTAAGTAGTAGTTTTTATAAATGTTTTTGATTGACCTTGGCACCGCAATCACCTAATTTAAAATTTCTATAAATATAATAAATTGTTTCAAATAGTTTCTAATCTTCATTTTTGGCTGAAAAGGACCTGTGAGCAAAAGGTGAACCCAAGGGATGGTTAAGAGTGTCCATTGACCCCCGGACACCCGAATTTATCCATTTTTTTATATATAAAAGTTGTGTTTTTTAAAGCAAAACATGAGTTGTACCCCTTACTTATATTCGGTAGAAAAGATAGCATTATGATGACCTCCGACTAAAAAGTTCCGGTTCCGTCATTGGGTGAACCTGAGCAAAAGGTCCAATTAAAGAGATTGTAGAATGTAACGAATAATTCAAGACAGGCGCTGAAGTCTGGAGCGAATGACTTTCGAACGTTGAAGAATGAACAAAGTGGAACGAGCGTAAAGTTGGACAATTGGGATCGAGCAAACACTAAAAACCATAAGTCGATTTTTGTGGTTAACACCCACGATTGTTTTCTGTTTATTAATATAGCACCAAAACCACCCCCACCAAATACGAAGACCCATAACCCTTATTTATACTAAACAAGACATGGAAAATAATAATTTATTTTGACTCAAATTCTAACCAATAACCAGGAGATAACTACTAGCAAAACAATCCTACTAAGACTCTAGTTAACTCTAAAACTCAAGCTAGATAAAGACTCAAATTCAAATATCAATATATATGGCAATATATAAACTACCTTGAACTCTTCTCATATCAGAATTAACGCCTTCATTCTCCCACTTAATTTTGATCTGGATTCGTTTCTCATCACAACAGTGCTGGCTCGCTTCTTGAGCTAATTTCGCCTCCTCCAATTTAGGACATTCGGCTGCATAATGATCATATTATTGGAAATTGTAACATCTAATTTAGATTTTATCTCGGTTTACACCTTGTTCACCTCGGTCGTCATTGGGTCGAAACCGGCCTCCTCGTCCACTATTATCTTGATTTTTGAACACCATGTCCACGGTGCTCATAACCTCATTCATCACTCTTTGAACTTTCTTTCCATTGGTTATTTAAAATAACAGTTTTCCTTGATCATCTTCATTCCCATCATAACCTCTAATCCGTTTTTCATAGGCCTTCAATCTCCCGACAGCTTCCTCAAATGGAATTGTTTCAATTTTTGAATATTGTTCAATAGATGCCACAATTTGAAAATATTTCCTTGGGACCAAATTAATAAGCTTCTTTACAATAACTTCACCCTCAAGACTCAAACCAAGATTCTTGAACTTCGTAGCAATTCCACTAAGTTTGCCCGAAAACTCATCAATTGGCTCACTTTCTTTCATCCTTAGCGTCTCCAACTCGGTTCTAAGGGTATGTAGCCTAGCCTTTTGAACTCTCTATGCCCCAAGTATCACACACGTATTGCCTCCTATACGTCTTTTGCAAATTATATTTTGCAACTTGAACCAAGAGATCCTCAGGTAGTGTTTGGAATATTACCGTTTTTGTTGTATAGTTTTTCTTTGTTTCCATTGTTGCTCCTGTCACCGGGTCTAAGGCATCCCAAAGACCTTAAGCTCATAAAATCGTCTTTACCATGATCTACCAACATGTGTAGTTTGTAATCATCAAGTTAGGACATTGCAAAGTAATATTACCTTGGTTACGTGCTGACACAGTCGCCCATGCACCTTCTGCCATAATACTTATTTTCTTTTAGTCTGTACCGATCAAAACACACCCACACATGTTCAATTTTTTCTGGCTAATATCACACAAACATTATCTCCACCCACACAGGTTCCGATCAAAACACACCCACATAGGTCACCGTTTTTTTCCTTCTCTTCGCTTCTATCACATGTCCTTTTCTTTTTCTTTCTCGCTTCTCATGCGGGTTTTCTCTTCCCACACATGTCTCCCACACAAGTCTTCAATCTATCCTCCTCGGTTGTGGCCTTTGGTTGGGTTAGTCATACCAAACAGGACTTGATCTTCGTTGTTTAACTCGACCACACGTCTTCAATCTTCTTTCCTATGTATAAGCTTCACCAAGCTCTTATACCAATTGTTGGACTATTTGGATCGAGCAAACACCAAAAACCACCAGACAATTTTTGTGGTTAACACCACGACTCTTTTCTGTTTATTAATATCGAACCAAAACCAGACCACCAAATACAATTACCCATAGCCCCTGTATATACTAAACAAGACCTGGAAAGCAATCTAACCTATTTAGACTCAAACTATAACTAATAGCAAGGAGATAACTACTAACAAAACAATCCTACTAAGACTCTAATTATCTCTAAAACTCAATATAGATAAAGTCTCAAATTCAAATATCAGTTATAAACTAACTCGAACTCTTCTCATATCATAATCAACGCCTTCAGGAAACAGTCAGTTAGAGTCGTCTCTATTGCCTTAGAAAAAAACCCTCGCTTTAGGCTCTCAAATTTATGGGCTTCCAAAAAATTTCTAGGGATTAAGGTTCTGGTCCTGAGTGACAATGATATTTGACTTCACTTCTTCAACATGTGTATTAGAAGTGTTATAGCTCATATTTGTGGAGGTTCAGCAACATTCTTTTGCATTTGATAACAATCACGGAATATTTGTTAAAACTAGAGTTTGTACAACTATATATCTATAAGCATCAACTTCAGGTACTAGATGTTTGACCAAGAACCTAATATTTTTCAAATAATCAGTTCATCTCTAACAACATATGTGTGATTTTTTCTTGATTTCATTTGTGTTAGTTGTTCTAAATAGTTTGCCAATACAATATTATCGTGCAACATAATATGGTAATTCCAATGCGACGAGTTTGTTTGCAGATTATGTTCATGTTAAATCTAGTAACAATGATAAGTCGTTACCAGGATTATAAGAAAAATTATTAGTTTTATTACGAATAGACCTAGGAAAAGGTTGAGTCAGTCTTGCAGTCGATTGCCAAAACACTGAAAACCGTCGACAGAAGTATAGTCGTCGAGGGAAGTTTGGAACTAACGGTTGTGTAACTACGAATCATAAGTCGTAATCTAATCTCCCATATATGAAGAAACTAAAAAACAGAATCCAATCCGACCTTTATACTCGGTTACCAACTCAACCGAAACACAATATATAAAACCTAACCGGTTCTACACAAGTCAGTTAATACTTCATGAACCGAACCAATGTGAAGGCTAGTTCTCGGTCCAATTACTGGCCTGATTTTTCACGGTTAGAGATGTTTTGGATCTTCATAAGACAATGGCAATTAAAGAGGACCTCAAGAATGTGATTCATAGGATCATTCTCACCTCTTGTTGGTGCATTGCTAGGAACGAGCTCCGGTTCTCAAACAAAGAAGTTAAAGTGGAAAAGATAATTGGCAACATCAAATCTCTAGGGTTTTTATGGTTTAAGCATAGATCAATATCAAACTCCCTTCCATGGAAGGATTAGGTTAGCTTTAATTTTGTTAATACTTAGTTATAATTGTTTATACCATCTTGTATTTATTTAATTCTTTTGTTCCTTTTATGTAACTTTGTTAAGTATTTATAGATGGCTTCTCTCCCTAATTACGGCATGAGAAATTAATCATTTCATGGTATCAATCGCCAGAAAGCTTTCCCTCCCTCAACCCTTCGCCTCTTCCCGATAAACACTTTTGTTCATATTCTCTTCATCGGACCTTCAATCTCCCCTGCCATGGCTTCTTCCTCAACATCCAATGAAGGATCCCTACCGATGAACACACTCATTCACATGATTACCATCAAGTTAACCTCATCCAATTATTTATTATGGAAAAATCATATGCTAGCCCTTCTCTCCTATCAAAATCTATTATCCCATGTTGATGGATCATCCACCATCCCGTCTCCCATGATCGAGCAGGATGGAAAGTCCATAGTTAACCCACTATACTCGCCCTGGTTTCTTTTGCACGCCACCTTATCTGAAGAGGCTGTTGTAGAAATCATAGGCCTTCCCATTGCTCGCCAGATTTGGGTGACTTTGGAATCGGCTTATAGCAATAACTCGGTTGAACGGGTACAGAACCTAAGAGACTAGTTACACCAAACACTCAAGGGTTCCACTTCTGTGACTGACTTTGGCCGGAAATTTAAAGGCTTGTGTGATCAACTGTCGGCTATCGATCGACCGGTTGATGACGCCGATAAAATTCATTGGTTCCTTTGTGGTCTTGGACCGTCATTTGAATCTTTCTCCACTGCGGTAAGAACTACCAAACCAGCCCCTCTTTTTCGTGATTTACTTTCTCAGGAGGAAAGCCATGAGCTTTTTCTATGGTCTTTACATGGCTCTAACAACCTTACGGTTGCCTTCTCGGCACAATCCTCGAAACAGCCTCCTTATTCACGGGGTCGTGGTGGCCGTTTTCATCGTTTTAACAGTGGCCGTAGTCGTGGATGGCGTCTGCCGCACTGTCAACTATGTTGGAGAGATGGTCATTATGCCAATTCTTGTCCATCTCTCCCATCATTTGCTAGACAAGTACCAACAACTGATACTCAATTGGACCAAGCTTTCACTGCTCTATGTCATGTTTCCACTTCTGCTTCTGACTGGTATGTTAACTCGGGTGCTACGGATCATATGACTGAATCGTTCGATTTTGTTCCTAATGCCATCCCGAATGTAGGTAATGTTGCTGTCACCTTTGGTAATGGTCATAGCCTTCTTGTTTCCCACACGGGGCATACCAAAATTCATGATCATATTAGGTTAAAAGATGTTTTGGTTGTTCCTAACATCACCAAGAATCTCTTATCTGTTAGTAAATTAACCAAAGATAACTTTATGGATGTGTTATTTTCTTACCCGTCTTTCTACATTCTGGACCGCAACACAAAATAGACCCTAGCCCAAGGAAGATGTGAGAATGGGCTTTATGTATTGCTCAATGAACATCAAGCCTTTGTTGGAACTTCTAGCTCAAGTCACAAACATTCCTATGAAATTTGGCATTCCAGATTGGGACATGTCTCTTTTGATACTCTTATTTCTATGAAAAATTTGGGACTTTTATCGGTTACGTCTATTTTACCTAATCCAGGTATCTGTCAATCTTATCAGTTATCCAAAGGGCAACGTTTATCTTTTGATCTAAATAATAAACGGGCGTTATTTCCTTTAGACTTGGTTCATTGTGACTTATGGGGACCCTCACCGGTTATGTCAGTTGACAATTACCGGTACTATGTTGTGTTTTTTGATGACTTCTCGCGCTTTACTTGGTTTTACCCCTTAAAAACCAAATCTGAATTCTGCAATGTTTTATTGGTATTTATGAAGTTTCGTTCAAACTCAATTTGCTCAAAAAATCAAAGTTTTTCAAAGTGGCGGTGGAATGGAATTTGTTAATAACAATGTGCGTAACGTATTTGAAGAAAATGGTACGTTACACCGTCTTTCATGCCCATACACACCTCAACAAAATGGTCGTGTAGAACGCAAACATCGACACATCGTCAAAACAGGCTTGGCAATGCTCTTTAATGGACATGTACCGTCATTATATTGGGTTGAAGCTTCCAGTTATGCAGTTTATATTATTAATCGACTACCGACCCAGGTGCTCCACGGCAAGTCTCCTTTTGAACTTTTGTTCTCAAATATTCCTAATTACAATACCTTTCGTACATTTGGATCCCGTGTTTACCCTTATTTAAGAGATTACTCGGAGTATAAACTTGCACCTAGAAGCCTTACGTGTATCTTCATCAGATATAGTGCTAAATATAAAGGGAATCGGTGCCTTGACCCTGTCACATCCCGAGTTTACATCTCGCGTCATGCTCGATTTGATGAAGAACATTTTTCATTTATAGGAGAAAAAAATACAAAACACTATATCCTCACTTGAAATTTCCACTTTCTTGGATGATATTACTACCAATTCTATTCCACCACAGTCTGCTCCTCCAACCGAAACAAATGTTCCAACCCAATCAGCCCCATCCACAAACTCCCCATGTGGCTTGTGTATGGATCCAAACAATTATGTGAATATACAAGTTGAGCCGCCTTCCCCACTACCCACTCACCCTTCCACATCGGTTACCAACTTACCTGATCAAGCCCAACCAGCTGCTGATGAGCCTAGTTCGGCCCAATCTGCTCTGCCCAATCAGCCACTTCAACCAACTGTCACTATACCTTTACCACCTATGTCAGGTCCGCCACTTATTTCGTCTCACCAGATGATCACTCGGGCGAAAGCAGGTGTTTTTAAACCTCGTCATCAGGTCAACATTGCTCTCACACCTCTTCATTCTGCATTGTTTTCTGCTACAGATCCAAAAGGCTTCAAATCTGCAGCTAAAAATCCGAGTTGGATGGATGCCATGCGTAAAGAAATGGATGCTCTTCGTAAAAATAATACTTGGTCCCTCGTTCCACGCCCGACTCATGGTAACGTCGTTGGTTGCAAATGGTTATACTGTACCAAATATCATGTTGATGGCACCATTGAACGACATAAGGCTCGACTCGTTTCTCAAGGGTTCAGTCAAATTTCGGGACTTGATTATTTTCACACTTTTAGTCCCGTGGTTAAAGCTTCTATAGTTCGAATCGTCTTATCCTTGGTTGTTATTCATAATTGGAAATTACATCAACTTGATGTAAACAATGCTTTCTTGCATGGTCATCTAATGAACGTGTCTTCATGGAGCAACCCTCGGGATTTGTTGACCCTACAGCACCAAATCATGTTTGTCGGTTAAATAAAGCCTTTTATGGGCTTAAACAGGCACCTCGTGCATGGTTTCAACGACTAAGCACGTTTCTCCTACAAAATGGTTTCTCATGTAGTCGAGCAGATACTTCACTTTTTGTCTTCAAAAGATACTCATGTATCATGTATCTATTGGTGTATGTTGATGATCTTATCTTAACAGGTAACCAAGAACAAGTCCTTTCATCCTTTATTACTCGGTTACATAATGAATTTGCTATCAAGGATCTGGGAAAACTTAACTACTTTCTTGGGCTTGAGGTTCATTACACTAATTAGGGATTGTTTCTAAACCAATCCAAATATACCTGGGACATCCTCGAACGTGCGAACATGTTAGATGCCAAACCTGTCCCAACTCCTTTACCTACCAATGTCTCTTTGACCATGACTGGTGATCTCTATGGTGATCCCTCACATTACCGATCACTTGTCGGTGCTCTGCAGTACTTAACCATCACCAGACCTACATATTTTATGTCGTTAGTCAGGTCAGTCAATTTCTTCGGGCACCAACTATCATTAATTTTCAACATGTTAAAAAGATCCTACGATACGTAAAAGGAACATTGCAATTTGGGCTCACTTTTAGCAAGCCCACTACCACCTCAATTATTGGCTACTCTGATGTTGATTGGGCTCGGTGCATCGAAACCAGACGGTCCACATATGGCTATTCTATATTTCTAGGGGGTAATCTTATTTCTTGGAGTGCCAAGAAACAACCCACTGTCTCTCGCTCCATTTGTAAGTCCGAATACCAGGCTATGGCAAACACTGCAGTAGAAATTATTTGGATCACTCATTTACTTAGGGAGCTCCATGCCTTACCCCCAGATCGTCCTACTCTCTTATGTGACAATCGCAGTGCCTTGTTTATGACACAAAACCCGATCTCACATAAACAAGCTAAACATATTGCTTTGGATTACCACTTCATCCGTGAGCTTGTTTTGTCTGGTCAACTATACACCTGATTTGTTCCTACCAAGCTTCAAGTGGCTGATATTTTCATTAAAAGTCTTCCTCGACCAAAGTTTGAACATTTTCGTGATCAACTTCGTCTTGGTCCACCACCGTTTCGCTTGAGGGGGGAAGTTAATACTTAGTTATAATTGTTTATACCATCTTGTATTTATTTAATTCTTTTGTTCCTTTTATGTAACTTTGTTAAGTATTTATAGATGGCTTCTCTCCTTAATTAGGGCATGAGAAATTAATCATTTCAAATTTGCTGTAATTATGGTCTAATTGTATTTGTTATTTTGGGTGTCTTCTCCCGGTTTCTCCGTGGAGTTTGGCTTGCTTCGGTTTAATAAAAATTGCTTTTCGAAAAAAATTACTGGTCTGATTTTCAAAAGCATATATCGAAAGTGTTGTGGGTCTTATAGTGCAAGAAGGGAGTGGAAATAGATTTTGACTTTTTGTCACATTTTTTTAAAAAATGCCAGTAAAATCAAAAAGTTTATTTTTTTACCCTCTGAGTTAAGTTAAAAAGTGAGCATTTTGGTTTTACATTTTGTGAAAAATTGGCGTAAAAAGTCCAATCTTATCACAAGCAAGACTCGAATCCATGACCTTTCATTTAGAAAGTTACAGGGCTACCATTCAACCAGAAGACTTCGTGGTAAAATCTTACCATACTATAATGACATTACAAGAAGAATATAAACAATGTAAAAAACTTAATACTTATATTATTTTACAATAATGTGGTAGACCAAATGTTTGTGTCACACCCCGCCGAAGGAGGAAACACGGAGGTGAAACGAGAGCGGTGCATCGAACACTTAGGCGCAAGACTGCTAATGGGTACACTGCAAATTTCAAAGAACCACTACGAACGTACCCAAGAAAGTACGGTGTCATACAAACCACGAAAAAAAAAATACAAATTCAGGTGGTCTACATAAACCAAACATTCCAAATGCAGAATACAAAACCAACAACCAAGTTATAATCCAAAAGAAAGTCCTCAAAATCAATTCACCAAACTAGTCATTTGCTTTAATTCTGTTTACCTGAAAAGCATGTTTCGAAAACGGTCAACTATAAAAATAGTTGGTGAGTACGCAGGTTTTACGACTCAATAAAATAAGTAAATGAATTTCAAAATGTAAAAGTAACCATCCGCAGATGATAAAGTACATGTGTTAAGATTTTAGTTACCCTGAGCCACAATCAAAACCGTCAGACTAGTTGTTGCCCCTGTATCCAGGTGTTAAACGCGAACACCTACTATGGCTAATTATGCGCCCAAATGACCCTACAAGTCTAGTTTGCGCGACCAACCCTGGGCGGGGGTGTCGACCCAAATAGTACTATTCATAATTCCCATCGGCTATTCAAGCTAATTGATTGCGTTAAAGTGGGGACTTAATGCATCTAAAAGTAAACCCAGGTAACACTAATCCCAAGTAAAAACATGTAGTGAAAGAGCTTTTCCCCCGTAAAACAGTAAACATTTAAAAGTGGGGCCGCGAAACTCACCTGAGAGTGAAATGCGAAAAAAGTGCGGTAAAACAGTGAAACAGCCAACGGTGGTATCCTAACCGAGTCCTGCTAATAAGTAGACACAAAATGTATTTAGGAAACCTAATATGTGTGGCTAAGTCAACAAAAGTCAAAAGTGGCTATGCAGTCAATTGTATAGCCAAAACCCGTGCACGTGCGTACGAACCGTTAAGAATTGTAAAACCGGCTTTTATATGAATTAATAACCTTAAAAATTTAAGTTTTTGATTTTAATAAATAACATCAGTAGTTAAAAAGTCACATTTGATAAAATCTCATGTCACAATTTCGTTTGATCAAAAACGCGATTACGCGCGTAAAGTCCGGTTTACGGTTTGAAAATCAGATTCGTCTGAAATTAGGGTTTTAGTGTGATATTAGCACCCAATTTAAAAGTCAAATTTTATGTTTTAAATGGGGTTATACTTCTGTCCAAAATCCCCTAGAATTTTTATAAAATCAATTTTATATAAAAATTTCCAAAATTAATAACTTTTTATAAAATTTAAATGGACCATAATTCCAAAGTCATACATAGACATAAATTTACTGCTTGAAATTTATATCAATTGATCATATGTATAAGTAAAAATTTCTGACCAATTTTCATACTTTTCCAATATCCAGATTATTTAATATGAATTTAATATTATTAAAACTTTAAAAATTCGGTAAAAATAGTTAAACACATCAAAACTTCACCAAATTTTTACCATATTAGTTTTAAGTCAATATAAGATCCCATACCAAGTTTCAAGTCCTGATTTTATCCAGAAGTTTACAAAACCTAAATCGTCCGTTTAAACTTTATAAATACTAAACGTATACTTAAACAACTCCAATTTTCATAAAATTTGGACAGGAGTCTTAGTTCATCATATAACAATAACTTTCCAATTTTCAGAATTTTTCAATACTCTGAAGTATTTTTCCCAAATTTCCATGTATTAAACTTGTGTGAATTTTAATAAATAATCTATAAAGAGTTAGATAACTAAATTTTCCAGATCCTCATTTTAAAACATATTCTACTGTATAGAAACAAATTTGGGTGCTAAATCAACCATTTTTAAAAATCCACCAAAAACATGTTTGTTTTTTATCATTTAAGCTAAACTACAAGTTTGATCAAGGATTATACCTTCCAAAATCAACAAATGATGATGAAATTTGATGCTAAGCTACTGAGTTTTCCTTGATTTATAACCTACAATCACAATGTGTTCAATTCCAAGATCAAAAACTCAAAAATCAACAAAATGTTCTTTTAATTCAAGAAAATGCAAGTAAGTGTTCATACACTTTGATCATCAAATCTTGCAAGATTTTCACTAGATAACTTATTGTGGATGATTAAAACTAGTTTTTATCCACAAATCCTTGTTAAAACCACAAGATTCAAGCTAAAAACTCTTAAAAACAACAAAACTTGAAAATCAAAGTGAGTGTGTGTGTTCTTGGTGTTCTTGAGAACACATGCAAGAATCAAAACAGAAATTTTAAAGATGAAATCATGTTAAAACACATGTTTATACCTTCAAATCACTAGAACAAAGCTCATCAACAACAATGATCAAAGGATTCAAGGTTGCAATGGATGATTTGAGCTTGTTCTTGAGCTTAGAATTCAAAATGGAAGAGTTTGGGAGTGGTGGTGGGTTCTCAAGGCTGGAATAAGAAGGGAGAAGGGAAAAAATGGGTGGGGGGTTGGGTATTTATAGTGGAAAAGTAAGTCTTGCTTTAAAAGACCATTTTTATAAAAAAAAAATACCCACTTTTTATAAAAATACACTCCTAAATACTTTAATAAATATTTTTATCTAAACATAAAATTCTAGTATCCAAAATAATGAATTTTAGAAATTTTTAAAACATAAAAACTCAAAATTTTTCAAAAAGTTATACCGGATAAACACCGGGTTTTTAACGAAAGAACCACATGTGATCATTAGTTAAATCAAGAATCACAAAAGTTAGCACATATAATGTTATAAAATATCATTCTTAACTAAAATATAAATATAAAAATTATTTTCGAGAATTTAATTTTTACCGTTTATTTAACGCGTTCGCATTATACGCGGTGTATGCACTTAACCGGGTTTTCTAGTTCGGACCTTAGTGTTTGTCTAAGGTAGTATTCCTAGAAACACTAAAAATATATAAAATCATAATATTTAAAAAAATATAACGTATAAAAAAATCGAGAAACGGTAAGGACCTGAAAACCGCGATTGTCACAGTTTGGGAAGTGGTTCTTTTTAGAGATGTGCTTAAACGTGTGGGTTCTTGGTCATTATTTCCTTAATGATTAAGAAAAGGTGTGTGTCAGAAGTGCTTACTTATCTTGGCACCAACTAGTCTGGAGGTGGGGCCACTACCTCTGACGAGTCTAAGGCAAGACAAACCAGTGAACCTCGATCATACACAGGTCCTTGGGGATTCAAGGACGTTGAATGATGTTCGTAACATGAGTTCTTGACAAGTGGTATCCGAGCACGTTCGACCCTTTACAATTTGGCATGGTAAAGTCACCTTTCCAAGTTCTTTAGTGATAGTTGTGTAATGGTGGTGGGAGAAAATCTACTAGGGAGGCCCATGTATGCAAGGCAGGGCCGTCCCCGAGAATCCCCACAAATTCGTGGGCACGGGCGAGTAAAAAAAATGGCTCCCTATATAGAATTTTTTTTTAATATAAATATTGGGCCAACTGAAAATGAGCTTGAACTTTAATAGGTATTGGGCCAATAAAATGTTAATGGGTTTAAGTGTTTAACAAAATATACATATTTTTTTTTAAAATACACACACATATATATATAATATATACAAAAAAAATTAAAATTTCGGGTCCCCTAGAAGTGTGGGCCCTAGGCGGTCGCCCACCTTGCCCCTCCTCATCACCGGCCCTGAAGCAAGGCAAGCTAGTGGGGCAATGACGTGGGATAACATGATGCTAGGGGGAGTTGTGTGCTCCACTCGGGAGTTGCAAGAGCACTGGAAAGGATCGTCATAAAGGTTAATGGATCAACCCAATGAGGAATCGTGTTCACCAGAGGGCTGGAACCAAGTCAAATGGATTTTTTTTATGGGAATGACCAAGGGGAAAATAGTCGTTCATTGCTCGGATCGAATGTATGTCAAGTGTAGGGGTGTGCACGGTTCGGTTCGGTTCGGTTCGGTTTTCAACTCTAACCGAAACCAAAACGAAACTGAAACTTTCGGTTAATGAAATTTAATAACCAATCGGTTTCGGTTAATCTGTTAATTAAGTGCATTCGGTTCGGTTCGGTTAACCACCTATTAGGCTAACCAACGCAAACCAAGCCTAAAATGGCAGTTATTAGTCAAAAACAAACTTAAAAAACATGAAATACTAATGCTAAAAGTCTCAAAAAAGACCTCCAAACTTTATTTATTAACGTTGGGGCCCTCCCTTCTTTATTTATAGCCAACTTCCCTTGGCTATATTTCTCTTCCATCCGACGTGGGATGCCGCAAACATTTTTTTTTTGATATTTTTCTCTTCAATCTCAAGTATATTAACATTTGCAATAGTAAAGATATATTGGAAATGCTACATAAATAAGACACCAAAAGATCGACTCTGTAAGTTTTTTGATATAATTTAAAATAACTACATACACCCATACATAAAATAAGATAGTTGCATTAAAAGTCAATCTGGCTCTAGAGTTCTTAAGTTTGTGTGAATTAAGAATGTTATAGGAGCATGGGTGCTATTATAAAAATATTTCAAATTGATGTCATTCGGTTCGGTTCGGTTAATTCGGTTATGGGTAAATGAATAACCGAAACCGAACCGAAAATGTCGGTTTCGGTTATTTTCAGTTCGGCTTTTTCCGGTTTTTTGTTTGGTTCGGTTTTGTCGGTTAATTCGGTTCCGGTTCGGTTAATTCGGTTTTCTGCTCACCCCTAGTCAAGTGTCCTTTTAGCCAATGTAAATCCAATCTTTTGGAGGTGTTATTGGGGAAGAGCAACCATGCACAATGCGGGCATGATTCGACGGTGGGAGAAGTGTTTCGGGATCGGGACTTCTTGGTGATGTGGGTAAACGCATGGGTTCATGGTTACTCATGTTTTTCCTTTGGATACGAAACTAGTAAACCTCAAACATACACGGGTTATCCCAATTAATCTTTGTGGATTCAAGGGTGCTACATGAGGCCCATAATACAAGACTTTGACAACAAGCTATTAAGCTCCATAAATAGCATAACCCAAAAACACTAGGAAGGATAACGTTGTTTGACGACAAAGAAACGGTGAGGCCCCACATCATCACCGTGCACCGCCCCTTTCATCTCCATTCCTCTCTTTTAGGCTGTTTTCCCTTTTCATCCGGAGAGAGAAACAAAATAATCCAACTGACCACCACAACAGAATAGGCCCCAGGGGGGAACTTTCAACCCCTCTCTCTCTCTCCATTTCTGTTGCTGCTGCTTATCAATGTAATGCCCTGTTAACACAAAACCCTAAATCAAGAAAGCCAACACCACAGTTCAAGGGGTGAGGTAATCTTGCAATTTTAGTTCATACCCATCTTCCAATTTGTGATCTTTTGAATTTTCCAGTATGACCGGATCTTAAAGATTGAATCTTTGATTGATCTCACTTTTGGGTTTTCTTGCTAGAATGTTTGTTTGTTTTCCCATTTGGGATCTTTTTGGTTCATGTATTCTAATCTGATTTGGTGGGGCCAATATCACATTGTAGAACAAACTTCAAAGTTAAAACCCAATTTTGTTTTCTTGATGGATTTGTATTAAATCTTTTATGTTAGATTTGTTGCATGGTAGATCACATTAGATGACAGCATTTTTCAGCATGGTTAAGTGGTCAAGAGATGTTATAGACATAGCCTGAGCTACATCGGTGTACCTTATTTGTTAGGACCTTTTAGGCAGGACCCATTTTCTTGATTTGGTTAGAGTGTTACTGGTTTTGATTATCTGATTATTTAGCGGTTAAATAATTCGTTATCTTAATATTTAGGGGTCATTTTATTCGCTTATTAAGTGATGATCACAACTTCAAAGTTCAAACAGCTCAAGCACATCTGAACACTATCTCCTGCCACGCGTTCGGTTTCAACTAATTAGCTGATTCTGATTATTCCATATCACTTGATAATCACTTTTGAAATTCAATGCCAAACACAACCTTAACAAGATTTTATAGACAAGGAACTTTCAGGATACTTTTTAAACAAATATAATATCTTGGGTTGTTAATTTGGCGTATGCAACATCATCACATCGATGTTTTTTCTTTACACGTTTTTTTGTGGTTTTGCAGGCACATGCGCTTAAAACCGTTTAATTTGTAGGAAGAATAATAAGATGATGAGGTGGTTTTGTTGTACTTGTCAAGTTGAAGAGTCTAACCCATCCAATGACAATGAACCTGTAAAGGATCCCCCAGATTACTTGGATGGTACGTCCTTATAACTACATTCTTTCATTATTTTTCTAACTAAAATGATAAATTCAGGGCTTATAATGAATATGATTTTTGTAATACTTTCTGTTTTCATGTGATATAGGGCACCAAAAGGGTCCGAAAGGACCTCCTGTCAAATCCGAAGTGCAAAAAGCAGTGCCATCAATGGAAGTGCCAGCACTTTCATTGGAAGAACTGAAAGAAAAAACCGATGATTTTGGATCTACGGCACTAATTGGTGAAGGTTCATATGGAAGAGTCTATTTTGCAACCTTAGATAATGGAAAAACTGTGGCTGTGAAAAAACTTGATGTTTCTACTGAGGTTGAATCAAATGATGATTTCTTGACTCAGGTATGCTAATATTACTACAAAAGCACATATTAGAAGACGGGCAAATTGCATAAAAGCTAACAATACTATAAAATTTTCTTGACAGTATTTTTTATTTTATCATTTCATTGTTAATAATCTTGATATTTTTGTTTTCAACCAAGGTCTCGATGTTCTCAAATCTGAAGCATGAAAATCTTATTGAGTTGCTTGGTTACTACGTTGAAGGGGACATTCGTGTTCTGGCTTATGAATTTGCAACCATGGGATCTCTACATGACATTTTGCATGGTACATAACAACTCTTATTTCTAAAAAAACATTTGGAGTCAACGGGATATGGAAAAGGTTTTGAAAGTGTATGTGCACGTATACAGGTAGGAAAGGTGTGCAAGGAGCACAACCGGGGCCCGTGCTCGATTGGACACAACGGGTAAGGATTGCTGTCGAAGCAGCAAGGGGATTGGAATACTTGCATGAGAAGGTTCAACCGTCTATAATACATAGAGATATAAGGTCTAGCAATGTGCTATTATTTGAGGACTTAAAAGCCAAGATTGCAGATTTTAACCTTTCAAATCAGTCACCAGACATGGCTGCTCGTTTGCATTCTACTCGTGTTCTTGGCACCTTTGGCTATCATGCACCAGAGTAACCTCTAAATCTTCTTTTTTTGTTATTTTTAATATATTATAATATATGATTGAAGAAACATATATTGGATTACTGATGATAGCATACAGTTTTGCATGTTTACATATGATTTTTAAAACTCTTTTGAATACGACCCATATGTAGATACGCAATGACGGGACAGTTAACACAGAAGAGTGATGTTTATAGCTTTGGTGTTGTTGTTCTTGAGCTGTTAACTGGCAGGAAGCCTGTTGATCACACAATGCCACGTGGACAACAGAGTCTTGTCACTTGGGTAAGGTTTGACTAGCTCTATTTCATGACAATCATTTTTTCCTGTAAATTATGCTACTAATTTTCATCATCTACCTTTTTGATAATCTTGTGGGACCCTTAAACATGAGAGATGTGAGGGGGGGGGGGTTGGTGTAGCGTTTTGAAATTAAATGATATGAAATAATCGGATAATCAGTTGTAACAAAACGGGCTGCAAGTGATTGTGTTTGACTATGCTTCTGCTGCTTGAGGTTGTAATAATCAGACAACCAATTTTTGAGTGTTTGGCAATTTCTTATTATTTAAGTATTTACATGTAAAACGACCCTATCAGTTTTACTAAACCCAAAACACCAGAAACTGGTTATCTGCGACTTGAAAGTGTAATAACTCTTTCAAACTGCAATGCCAAACTACCCCCCTCCCCAAAACCGTTAACACGAACGGAACCTCAAGATTCGTGATCAATGCTACTTTTCCTTGCGTAGGCTACTCCAAGACTAAGTGAAGACAAGGTGAAACAATGTGTAGATCCAAAGCTCAAGGGAGAGTATCCTCCAAAGGCAGTTGCAAAGGTCTCTCCCTCCCTCCCTCTCATTATTTACGTCTTTAATTGTATTCTTATTATTGTGTACGTACTAAATGTAACTATATTTACTCTTTCTAAATACTTATACTAATAGTTTTCCCAATTTACATGGTATTGAGCCTAAAATCCTAGTTTTTTGCAGTTCCCATTTATAGTTTTTCTAAATTGCCATCGGCACCGACAACTTCGTTTGCTTCCGTCACCGCCCCGTGCAGTATTTTCTTCATGAGAACACAAAACTTCCAAGCTCTAAAGTTTAACATGTGCTCTCATATCAGTCCCTACTTTAATTTTTGTAGCTGGAGTTATAAGTGTTCAATTAACACTTTGTTTCAAGCAACATTTTCTTATCGAATATATTGTGGCCAACTCTCCTGTCTATTGCTGTCACCCGTTAGATAACGACTCGCTGATCAGCCACCTCAACATCGCTGTGCCACTGGACTTCTGATTTTTGCTACATCTGCAATTTTTTGTCAAAGTTAGTCAACCTGCTAGGAACTTTCTGATTAAAATGGTTCCTAAACCCCTATATATGCATGTATATGTATATATATATATATATATATATATATATATATATATATATATATATATGTGTGTGTGTGTGTTGTGTGTGTGTGTATATATGTATAGATAGACATACACATGGGAAAGTGGTGGAAAGGTAACGACTTGATTTGTTTTGGTGATGCAGCTGGCGGCTGTAGCGGCATTATGTGTGCAGTACGAGTCTCAGTTTAGGCCTAACATGAGCATTGTGGTGAAGGCTCTTCAACCACTCCTGAAGGCTTCTGCACCACCACCTGAAGAGGAGTAACGAGTCTTGGTGATTGGTCATCAGCTGAAATTCTCTAGTTCCACCAGAAAACAAGTGCTCATATGTAGATTCTGCCTCCAGCCACCTCTATACACACACTCGCGCATGCACACACACACCACACACATATAGTGTTTTATCGGTTTGATTCTTGCATTTGAGAAAAATACTTTTGCAGCTGCCTGTTCTGTTTTGTTTTAAGAATGATGAGGATAGAGTAGAACTTGGTTTTGTGGTGATTTGTTATATTGCATGAGGTTTTCTGCTTTTTTTCAAGATCTTGATATTTGTAATGATTCTGTTTATTTTTTTGATATGATTTGTGTCTTCATTTAAAGAAATTGGATTGTGGTAGTGGTAGTGGTGAGGTGAGCCGGAGTTGGGGACGGCGATGGTGGTGGTAAAAGAGGGGAGATTCTAAACCTTCGATTGATTCTTATGAGCGCTAAAATTCATTGGAATTGGAATTGAAATTATATTCCTTAATTCATTGGTTCGTCTAATTCATTAGAATTCTTAACATAACATTGATGTTTTTAGTTCATAAAACACCAAAATTCACAAACTACAAACACACAAAACACTTCATTCGGCAAATCGATATTTTTAATCTATAAACATAGGATCGATAAATGATTCTGCGAACTTACGTAAGTAGTTTCATCCTATTATAGCTTCGAGTTATACATCTCAGATCAACACCTTTTATAACCACCAACATGGTGTTTTTTCACACTTACCTCGAAGATGCTTGGGTAGGAGCCGACGGGTTGAAGGGTTCTTGCTCTGCACACGTCAGCACCTCATGGGACCCGCCCTCTTCACGCCTGACACCCATCAAGTCAAGATAATACAAGTAATGGCTAACAATGGTGTTCATGTCATCCACATCACCTTTTCCACAAACGCGATCACCATAAAGGATATTCATGGTGGTGCCAAAACCCGGGAGTCGTTTAGCTAAAGTATCGTTCTTGGTGGGTTTCCAGGTACCCACAAACGCCTCGTGAGCCGAGGGCTGACCCTTTTTCTGTGGGGTTAACCATGTGTGGAATGCAGCCTGAAAGGCTAAGGTGGCGTTCTGTTCGATGTATTCAGGGTGGTTCAATAGGTCTACTTTCAAGGCATCACCAATTTTCCCATAGTTGTATTGCCTGAAACAACACAAACGCGTTAGACAACTTTTGACCCGTTTCACCCATCTGACCCGTCGACCCGTTACAAACATATTCAACCTTGAATGACCCGTTTTCATATCAACTGAATGATCAATAGACGAAAGTAACTAAAAGAAATGTGATTGATACCAATATATGGGCAAAGCACCACGACCATAGTATTCGGCTCCAGGGGCACATGGGTAAGTGTACTTGTAGTAATCGTCACAATAATCATGGCTCGGGCTCATTTCCTTGTTGTAGCATAATCCCCATGCTGTCGGGCCTCCGGTTGCCACTCCATAACCACCTTAACCATTTTCATAAACAATTGTATAAACATATGTTTTTTTCTAACGCAACACGAATTTAACATGAAATCCAAGGATTTGGATTCATTTTAAACATGTTGAGGCACATGTTTAGCTAAACGGGCCATGTTTGGGTCGACCCGTCGGATTTGCATTTTGACCCATTTAACCCTGTTTATTTTGAAAAATAAAAACCATAACTTAAATTGATTGGATATTTTTTTGTCAAAAATTACAGTTTAAGCATAGTTATTTTGTATCCATTTGTATTTTTGTATTTTTGGTTGTAAATTTATAAATTAAAGTATTAATATGCTAAAAGATAAAACAAAATAAAATTTCGGGTTTTCGGGTTAAACAGGTAGTAACTTGACGGGCTCACGGGTTGACCCATTTATTTTAAAAAAAATAAAAATCATAACTTAAACCGTTTGGATATTTCTCGTCAATATTATAGTTTAAGCATAATTATTTTGTATCCATTTATATCTTTGGTTGTAAATTTGTAAATTAAAGTATTAATATGCTAAAAAGTAAGATAAAATAAAATTTCACATATCATGTTCGGTTTACGGATCTGACACAGTTATCAAGTCGTATCGGTCCGACCCATCAACCCGCAAACACGACTCATTTAACCAAACTCATAAACAAACAATGTAATTAAAATATTAAATAATGGAATTAAAAACTTACAAGAAGTTTGACTTCCGACATGACCCAGAAACGCAGCGATCTCCTTCATCTGAGTAGTCTTATTGCCGGTAGTACCAAATCCAAGCGGCTGGTAAAGTGCAGAGGCGGTGATAAACGACTTGTAATCCCAGAAACCGACGGCATGCGCCACCGGAGCATTTCTCTTCGCAAACAGCTCCTCAAACTGATACGTATCAAAGTAATCGGAAATCGTAAGATTACAACAATACTCCGACCAACCTTTACATTCCCATCCCTTATCACACACTTTCTTCCCCTTCACCTTCTTCACCAACACTTGCGCCGACGAATAAGCATTCGCAATTGAAATTATTACAAGCAGTGTGACGATTAGCAAACAGGGTAATTTTGCCGCCATTTTCATCTTCTGCTTCAAAAGAAGAGAGGATTGTGTGATTTAAGGGAAATGAGGGTGTTGATTTTGGTGAGTGACGTGAATGGATGGACGGTGGAGATTGATGGATTGGATTTGAGTTGGGTTGGGTGTAGAAATCATGGAAGGTGATAGATGTTTGAAGTGGGGCCTACTGGATTAAAGATGAAGCAAATTTAGTAGTAGCTTTGAAGAAGATGATGATGACCCACCGTCATCAGACAGGACTGGTTGCCGACACCGCAACATTCTTTTTATTTTGTTTTCTTTTCTTTAATTCGGTGATTTGATCACTCGGTTTGATTTTGCAACTCGGTTTGAGGGGGCTTCGATTTCACAACTTATAAAAATGACTAGTGCGACTGTGCGAGGGGTTTCCAAAAAGCAAAAACCCAAATAAACAAAAGGTGTACTTTGTGTATAGGGTTGGTGGGTTTAGATTGACAGTTGAAACCAAAGGGGAATTGCACTAGCGGTACCCCGGTGACTTTCTATATGGGAGGTGGTCGGTTCGAGTCTTCGGGAGGTCACCACGTTCTGTTCTTGGGGGGGTGATATGTTTGTCAGTGTGATCCCGGGTGGCCGGATCTTTGCTGTTCAAAGCAAAAAAAAAAGATTGACAAGTTAAAATTAATTAATCTGAATAAAACTTATAAAATTTACTCGTATTAAGAATATCAATCCTAATTCTAATTGTGAACACATTTAAGTAGGGTTTAGATATTCTTTTTGAATCATGTCATTGTCAAATAGAATTATTTCAATGGTAATCATCAAAAGTTCAATCAGATAATGTACAGAAAAAACAAGAATTAATAAGTATTTCTGCTATAAAAACGTGTCAGAAATAGATCGGATATGTTACTTATATAAATGATGAACTATCATAACATTTCAATTGACAGTTAGTAGTTATAATTGTTAAGAATTAAACAGTTACATCAAATGAAAAATTCATCAATAAAAACCTCCTTCACCAATTTTGACCAACTGCTATTAACCACAAATTACGTTGTTGCTGATATCATAAAAAAATTTCATAAATCATGCAAGTCACACCAAAGGTTCTGTCCCTTAGGCGTTGCCCCCAAACTTCCGCCCGCTATCCCCTTGTAACTTATCACACACTTCCTAATCTGTATCAATATTTGTTGGAACTTTTTCTTTGATCTTAAGTAAATCGTGGTTAACTAAGATGGCTTGGTAACATTAAAATCACCAACCACCCAAACTCTAATCATATTATCTAAACAGGTTAGCAAGTCGAAACAAGTTGATGATTTGTAAATGTGTTCTGATTAAATTAGAGTCGTACACAGATTTGCTGATTATAATGAAGTTTTAAATCCACCGTTATATATAGCCAGAAAAAAGGAAAGAAAATGGAAATAAACAACACTTGAGATGGAGAACAAAATGGGGATAGATTCGCTAAGATCAAAAAAGAAAAGGTGAGGCCTTGTACAAACAATACATCATCAGTCTCAATGTTCTTGACCACAACATTTTGACCAATTCATCAGCATCAACTAAGAATGTAATGTTTGACTTTGGAAATCACTTGCACTTCAATACAACTTCTACAAATAATGATGATCTGGAGCTAATATGCCTTTATCGTAGAAATAAAATCATCGCTCTTGATGTTCGTCATGCTGACTCAGCATGTTTTCTTGCTGATCATCAAAACTTCCAGCTGACATTTCCTGCAATGGCCCAATGCTACAAGATTATGGCTTCTGTTCTTAGTTCTTACAAAGGGTATTCTAGATACTTAAACATATAGCCAAACAATTTTGTTGGATTATGTGTCAGGTTGTATTTATTCTAGAGGAGAAAGTGAATAAACATACCAAACCTAAAGCTTCAACAAGACTTCTGCGGTTCTCTTCACTCGACACCCCGATAAGCATTTTCAGCAAATATAACCTTTGTTCCAGTTTCAAATGTTTCTCCAGCCCGCGAGCTACCATTTCCATTTCAGGCTGCACAACAAAGAGAATGAATCCCCAAAACTTTGCTTTGTGGCTGGATGTAAATGAGCCAAGCTGCTCGTGAGCTACTTAAGATCAACTCATTAAAAGCTTGAATCAACTCGAGCTTAAACGAAACGAGCTCGAGCCTGAACCTATACTGAAGCTCATTTAATAAACGTGCTAAAGCCCGAGCTTCACATTTCATCAAGCTTGACTAGGATCGTGAGCCTAAACAAGCCTATTATTTATATAACTTTTATTTAATATATTAAATATATATTTATATAATAATAATTAATGTACATAATTATGACAAAAATAACTAAATGATATACTATGTTATGTATAAAAAATAATAATTATAAATATATATAAAATAAATTATAAATAGATATAAAATACTTATACACATATATATAAATAAAATAATTAAATAAATAATAAACATGTTGAGCTCAAGCTTGTAATATGAGTCACGAGCTGAGCTTAAACGAAACAAGCTCCAGCTCTGAGCCAAGCTCGAGCTTAGGTGAGTTCGGACTCGGCTCGTTCACGCCTTTGTGACCAAAGAACTTACTGAGCCTTCTTCTGGTGGAAATATCCGGTGAATCAGACATAATTTTGATAATTCATCCACTGCTTCAATATGCTTACCTTGCATCTCCAGAGCCTGAAAAATAAGACAGCATCTGGAACAATGTCAACATAAAGATGCCCGAAATTAAAGAAAGTATTCATACTTCCAAAGGCTAGTTGTATAAATAAAAAGAACTTTCTTTTATTTTGTATGTAAGAATAAAACAAAAGTTAAAGCATACTATAACTCACCCAAGCCAGTAAGAGCCATGAGCGGGTGCGTGCAGTAACAGCTGCAGCCACGATTCTAGCAGCACGAGAGCGGTCAAGACCAATGTTATCAACAAGCCCAGCAATGAATTCTCGTGCATCTTCACCATCAATCTGAACAAATGTAGAATGGCTTGCTACCCTGCAAACAATTAGTTCTTACAATAATGAATAAATAAACAATAAATGACAAATATATGTTGAAGTGATTACAAACTAAAAATTATATACCTGCCACAATTGTTCAATGTAAAGTCAACAGATGCACGATAAATTGAATCTCGTGAATTACTGGTGTCTATGAATACATTCACTCCAGACATCCTGCATATTCTACGCAACTGCAATTCATCATCATCATACAATCAGAACATAAAGATTTATGATAAAGATGTTTCAATGAAGGTATGTATGAAGACTGAAAGAACGTACTTACCAAGATTATATCATCCTCTTGTATATCTTTCCCGCTCGTTCTATAGTCCATGATCGCTGGAAATCAAGTTGAGGAAGATGTAATTTGAGCAACAACAATCACGGAAGCTGTTGTTACCTATGACAAATGCAATTCTATAATAAATTACAGTAACACAACCCATCCTACCAATTTACCAACAAGAAGTGAATAGTTCATCTTTTATATTTCTCTAAATATGATGTCATCATCTCAATTACCATGTACTTCATGTGATGAATGTTAAATATAGTTATTAGTGTTTTATTATTAGAGTTTATTAGTATATGACCCGTAGGCCCAAGTTAGGTTTCTCTAAGAGTCTAAGGTTTCTAGTTTCTTTCTATATATTGAGGATTCCCCTCTATTGTAATCACACAGCTTTCAGTTAATATTAATTCCAGTCTCTTTTACAGGAGAACATATAAACATGCAAACTACATCATTTCCCATCAATTTTGGAACAAATTAGAAAATTAAAGTGAGAATTCTTGAAAAAAGTTTTCAATTGGCAAGAAAGATACACAAAGAACACCAAATGAAAGCATAATATCATAATCAACAAGTGATGTATAAATATGATTGCGATCGAAACCCAAAAATGTTGCAGGGATCATTATAAGGTTATATCAATAACTTTCTCATGTTTTTCACGTTTCAGAAACCAACCTCTAATCAACCAGTTAGCCTTCCGCTGATTCTCCTCCTTGTCGATCCCCTCTAACGGAGCCAGCCTAGAATCCGGCCACCAATCAGGCAGTTTCTTCTTCGATTTCTCCCAATTCTTCATCATTGAACTTGAATAGTTCATTTATAGAATCATCAACAGAAGACAATGGATTCACAGAGTCACTAAACTCTTTCTTTTTAGTGCTAACTACCACCTCTCTTCCACCAAGACTCCTATCCCTCCTTGTAACCACCACTTCACCGTCATTACTCCCGCGCCTAAACAAATTCCGAAACCCTAACCCTAATTTCACCAAAACCCTAAAAGTGAAAACCATTACCAAACCCAAAGCAATCAATTGAACGAAGAAATAGATCGTTGATTTACGGCAGGATACGACGACTCTCCGGTCACCGTCGACGGTAACCATAGTCCGCAGGTCCTCCACGGCGTCGCTTCCGGAGTCCACGAACTGATTAAACCTCACCTCGGCAGTCCGTAATAACTTTTTCACATATAGAGATGCTCTGTCCGGTATGTAGTGATCGAGGTCGAGTACTAAGTGAAGCTTAGAATCAGTGTAAGGCGACGAAGAGTCAGTATCGCTGGTAGGGAAGTTGAAGTAGTTGTTACCGTCGGAGTGGCGGCGGCGGCGGAGATGTCGGCGACGGCGGAGAGAACAGAAGGTCGTGAAGGTTGTACGGCGGTGGAGATAGGGTTCGGGAGATGGTAAATAGCGGTGGTGGAACCATTTAGGGGAGATGTTGACGATATGGTTAATTGGTGGATGGATTGTGGAAGACGGAGTATGGTGGAGCGAGTTCAGTGATGAGTTCATCGCCTTGACCGCCAATGAGTATGCCGCAGTGCCGGCCTTCGTTGACCGCTGAAGATTGTTGAAACTTGAAACGAGTTGGTGGTGGTTGAAACGGCGACGGAATAGAGACACGGAGTGTGTCCCTTTTGGATATTACGGTTACGTTACTTCAAAAACTGAAAGCGTGATAAAAACACGCACGTATATACGTCACTATTTCTAAGCGTTGGTTTTAAATAAGTTGTAGAGTAAATTACTACTAGTTAACTCTCGGAACTAGGGGTGTTCAAAGTCAGATATCCGAAAATTTCAAATTTCGGATATCGGAACTAGGGGTGTTCAAAATCAGATATCTGAAAATTTCGGATATTGGATATCCGAATTTCGGATATCCGAAATTTTCGGATATTGGATTTCACTATCCGAATCCGAAATTTCAGATATCCGAATTTCGGATATCCGAAAATTCGGATACGGATTCGGATAGTGAAACGGATATCCGAAAATATAAAAAAATATATAAAAATAATATTTTTAAATTATAAAAACAATTAAAAACCTTAAAAAAAACATTAGAAAATATACATATAAAAATATATAAATATAATATATCAGGTTTTGATTCAAATTTTCTTATTTTTAAATAATAAAAACAATTAAAAAAATATATAAATATAATATTCAGATATCCGAACTATCCGAAAATCACTATCCGAATCCGAATCCGAAAATTCGGATATCCGAATTTTCGGATAATTCGGATTCGGATTTTTTTGAAAACCCCTACTCGGAACGTTTATATATTTTAACTTGTGGAGTCATTTATGTTTTAAAATTAAATACTAAGAGGGTGTTTGGGATTGCTTATTTAATTCCAAAAGTGTTTTTTGTCAAAAGTTTTGACACCCAGTAATCCAGGTCAATACCCATAGTCCTATTTGCATATTCCTATTTTATATTTCTTGGAATATTATCTTTGACATGGTATTGTTAGGAGTCTAGCAAAGGGACAAGTGTCATATTTAGTAATTTTTAAGAATTACTACGATATAAACGATAATAAACTGCATTGAACGTTCGTTGGTGATTAACGAGATTTTATTCCGGTAAAAGTCTAGGGAGACGCTTTAACATAAAAGCATGAATATTGGTAACTAAACTTTTATAAAAAATTGACATATAAATAGTTGTTACATGGCTCTATGTTATTTTATGTATATATGTATTATATTAGTTAAAACATTAACTATGACGAGTTAAATTAGTGGACTATTAAAATAGTCAAGATACAAAATATATATAGTTTTTAATCATAAAAGTTCGTACACCGGGTATTAGATCACGGGAACACCTACCGAGTATACCCTACCTAAAAATCTATCTAACTAAACACTTAGAAATCAACTAGAAGTGGAACAAGACCCAACCCCCACCCACTCCCCTATTTCGGCCTAGAATGGCCAAATGGGGCCACCCACCTTGTTTTCTTCACTTGTTTGCTCCATACTTGTGTCACACTAACCCATTCCCAATCAACCAAGAAGTCAAACAAGTGTCTAGTCCATCACATCTCAACTTGCCTTGTCATGATTAAGGAAGATATGGCACTCCATCTCCATCCTTTTCCTTCCATATATATCGATACACACAAGCACAATTGCACCCTTTACACTTACAAAATCCAAGAGAAAATTTGAGAAAGTTCTAGCTAAGGAGTGGAGATTCAAGAAGTCTTGGAGATTAGGAGTCGGTTTTGCTTACAACTCGAGTCCTCACCATCTCCCAAGCGTTAATCTTCTCCTAGCTTTGTCTAGTGGTATGAAACCGACATAATCTCTAGAGTCATCTTTTATTTCTTGTTAAAGCATGTTGTTCACAAAAAAAAAAGAGTTTTATAAGTTTAACTTCATTAAGTTTAAAAACTATAGTTTTGTGTATATATATATATGTATATATGGGTGGCCGAAAATTGTATGTTTATATGTATATTTTGTTGTTTGGATTATATGGTGATAAGTTATAGATGTTGAATTAAAAGTATGGCTAATAATCTAAAAGTGTGGTTAATGCTTGATGAAAAGTGAAGAATATATATATTTATAAAATCGTGAATGATATTGTCACACCCCAACCGACGGCGGATTATACGTCGGGGCGGACGGGGTTGTTCAATAGCACAATGTTGACTTTTAAAGTTTCAATATTTCATTAATAAATAGATTCAAAGGTTCAATACAAAGGAAATAACAAGTATACAACGTTTATTTAATAAGTAGTCTAGGTCCAAAGCGTCCTATGTGATCACAAACAAATCTCATGATGTAGAACCTGAAACATGTGAAATAATCTGTCAACTACTAAATAGTTGGTGAGATACAAAGGTTTTGACACAGTTTAACAAGTATTTGGAAAGAGTTACAATTCACTATGATATATGCATTCTATAATATAAGTATGAGAACAAGTATCTTAAACATTGTGCATATCAACCCTCCAACCAAGTTTAGGTATAACCTGCAGGTTACCCTTATAAGTCTCAAGTTTAAAAGTTTAATTCAGTAACAATCACCAAGGGCTCCCCCCGAAGGGTCAATCAATCAAGGTGGATTGATCAAATGCAATAGATCTATCATTGTTACCATAGGCTTGATCAAAGTTAATGAATATGCTAGTTTTAAGTTTAATCTAAGCATACAAGTCTCAAGTTTAACATAAGAATAAGTATCTAGTCATAGTTGTACAATAATTGTATAAGTTTAAAGTTTTGAACATGTTTCACCCCAAAAGTATAGAAAGGAAAAAGGGGCTAAGTATACTCACTTGGATGATGAAGGGTATCCGACAAGAGTAAGTGTTTGCAAGACTTGGAGAGGGAGAATATCCTCACGATAAGCCTAAGAATATAAGTCTAGAATTTCAAGTTTATTTCTATAAATCTAAGACAAAGATCTAGGATTCAAGATTTGACTAGGATTGTCTAGTGGGAGATGGGAATGGTTGTGTTTTATAAAGTTTAAATCGAGTTTCAAATAAAGGTTTTGAATATCAAAGTTTACTAGGTTTATAGTTTAGAATAATTATTAATTAAAATAATTATTTAAAGTTTTACAATTATTAATTACGCAAGTAGGTAAAAATAATCGAAAAGTTTTCTAAGCATTTAGAAAATAGAGTGATAATGATGACCAAGTGAAATACTAAATAATTATCGAGGTTTAACAAATATTCATCCGAAGAATAAATAATTATTAACGATTTATAACCATTATTTAAAGAATATATGTAATGATAATTATGAAGGATAAATGATAGTTTAGGTTCTATAATAATCACTTTGATAATACATAACTATGAAGAATAGATATTTATTTATAATATGTATCTAATTGGACGTAATTAGTATAATCCCTTTATGATTTATTAAAACATTTAAATCCTTAAGTATTTATTAAGTGTACAAGTGTAAGTATTTAATTTGATGTTCATGTTTTTAAAAGTATAAGTTTATAAACATTTTAAAGTCTTTATAAGTTTTATAGATTTACGAAAGTTTAGAAAAGTAATTAAAGCATTTTCTCATGTTTTATATACATAAATAAGTCTTGAAGTTATTTATTTATTTTTAAGATTTTAAAAGAAAAACAGAGATAATTAGAAGTTTATGATAAACTCAAAGAATTTATTTCCTGAAAAATATTTTTATAATTTTTAAATGTTTAAAACTATTTTTAAAGAATTGTTTATTTCAAGTCTAAATCATTTAAAATAGTTCCAGAACCTAAAAGTATACATAAAATCTATTTTTAAGTTTATAAGAGTTTAACAGAATTTATAGAAATTATTAAAACTTGAAAACTGTTTTTTAAAAGGCTTAAAAAAAATAAAAGGGACGAAAACCGGTTTGGCCGGATCGAACCCAAGACCTGCCCCAGGTCGGCAAACAGACACAAACACTTAACCATCCCGACTACGGGTCTTGCTGGTTTAAACACGAAAAGTTTATTTAATGAATACCACTTCCAAACGCCCCCAAATTCTCAAGAACCCTAGCTTCGATTCCCGTTAAACACATGTCGATTCGCCCTCTGTTAATGCGATTAAACAGAGGGCTTTCGATCTTAGGGTATAACGACTCTGTCAGACGCAAGAATTACCTGAAATGGTGGAGAATCGAGCGAGAACGAGATGGGTCTTGACGTCGGCGGTCGCGGCTTCAAACCGGGAAATGCGAGTACGATTTCGTGAAATTGGCACTTGAGAGAGGTTTGGAGTGATGTTGTTGAGGTGTAGGAGCCGGTATTTTTAGCCAATTTGGGCATTAAATGTGTGAACGGTTGGGGAGGTGGCGGTTGAACGGCCGAGTTCAAATTCGATGAATGCGCGGGTCTCGGGCCGTGTCCGTGCATTGAATTTTGTTGGGGTTTGGTCGCACGCGGGAGGCGAGTTCGAGGTTCAGTGCATTTGGACGGAAATCGCGATTTCGCGTGAAAAGGGTGGGAACCGGTGTGATGCGGGACTCGAACCGGAGACCTGTTTGGTTTCTGGGAGTTTGGGTGAAATACACTACTGGTCCCTGGAGTTTGAAGGTTTATCATTTTATGTTAAAATGCTAATTTAGTTTAAAGCAGGTTTCAGGACTTGGCAGATCTAGTCCCTAGACTTTTATAACAATAAATATGTCTTATTTTTTTATAATAGCCACCTAAGTCTTATAAGTTTTGTTATATTTTATTGCCTTATAATTTTATAAAATGATTTATAGGATTTATAGTTTTCATGTTTAAAAAAAGTAAGTTTATTTGTTTATAATGTTTTAAGAATTTAATACCCTTTTATCTATGAGATATTAAAACAAATCTCAATTATATAAGCATAATTATATAAATTAGATAAATAAAGTTCTAAATATTTGTGTTTATAACGGATTTGGAAAAGAAATTCCGTCGGAAAAATCTCGGATATTACAGTCTCCCCTACTTTAGGAAATTTCGTCCCGAAATTAAAGTAGAAGGGTTTAGTTTAGGTTTTGAGTCTATGATACGCACAAGGAAAATGAGAAAGATGCTTTACGTTCCCAAGTAAACTTGGGTTACGTTTAGAATTCTTAAAGGGAAAGTATCTATAAGATTTTGCTTGGGTTTATAAGTTTCACGACCCATGATTGTCAGAAGTTTCCTTAAGAGTGTATAGTCTCACCGAAGCATATGAAGATTTGTTTTCATAAATGAATTTGAGAGGATAACTGCTGAATTTCCATTCAAGGTTTAAAGTGAGATGTTCTCTCAGAATGGATTCGGTGATAGTTCAAGGATTTGAGTTTGTAGACTAATACGTCTAAGGATGGCTACGGTACCTAAGTTCCGTGGCTACCCTTTTACGATAAGTCTTAGATCATAGCACACGACAGAGTTTACTATGTCTTTCCATACGCTGATTTTCATACTTACGTGTGCACCCGCAGGCATTTGAATCGTCGTATAGTCCGCATAGATCCTTCCGTTTGTGTGTGGATCAAGAAAGAGTACAAGAATTTGTTTAACTCACGACTAAAGTTTCCACATAAGAGTGATCATTGATTAACGAGTCCCTTAGAGAGAAACGTCATTCAATAATTAAAGAGAAAAGAATGTGACAAGATTTGGAGTTCCAAAGTTTCCTCGTGTTTGAACAAGAATACCTCAATCATCGAGTAGTTTAAAGTCTTTACACTTTCCTCGTGTTTGATCAAGAATACATCAAACCTTGAGTAGTTTAAAAGTCTCATACGTTCATCATGTTTGAACAAACATACGTCAAACATGGAGTAGTTTAAAGTCTTATACGTTCATCATGTTTGAATAAGAATGCGTCAAACATGGGGTAGTTTAAAGTCTTTGCACTTTCCTCGTGTTTGATCAAGAATACATCAAACCTTGAGTAGTTTAAGAGTCTCATACGTTCATCTTGTTTGAACAAGCACACGTCAAACATGGAGTAGTTTAAAGTCTTATACGCTCATCATGTTTGAACAAGAATACATCAAACATAAAATAGTTTAAATTGTGTTTGAACAAGAATACGCCAAACATATAATAGTTTAAATTGTGTTTGAACAAGAATACGTCAAACATATAATAGTTTAAATTGTGTTTGAACAAGAATACGTCAAACATATAATAGTTTAGAGTCTTTTAGTTTAGCTTCAGTATATAGAAGTATACGATTACGTTTGGAGTATAAAGCGGTTATCTAAATACTCTAGTATTTAAGAGAGGTGTGGGACAGCGTTTGGAACAGGATTAACCGTTATACGCTCTTCCACAGAAGATTCGAGTTGTCCAGAAGGTTAGGTGGATCCCGATGTTTGGTTTAGATAGGAGTCAGGGGATGTACTCTGCTAAAGAGAGTAATGTCCTCCTTCCTGCTAGTGTCTAGTATCAAGAGTGAAGTTTTCTCGCGTATATGAAAATGAACGTTTTATCAAGTCTTACAAGGCTTAGTTAGGACGATCACAAAAAGTTTTCAAGACTAAGAATCCAAGTATGAATTTGAAAGTAGGATAAGTCAGTTGATCACAAGTTTCAATATTAAGCTTTACATGATCCTTTATTGATCATGTTTAGTTTTAAGAATACGGGTTTGAGTATTTGTATAAGTTTTTGCATGACTCCAAAATTTTATGACCTCATAGTTGTGTATACGAAGTTTAATGTTTTTAATAACGTGCATTTAAGCTTTTAGTTTCCGTTGTGATTCATAGCAAATCTTTTATGTGATAAGGGTTGAATGAGGAAAGTTTCCTAGCATAGGGTAACGGGAAGAGTTTCGATAAGGTTTATGATAGTGTGTTTACAAATGATTTATCTGGATTCATAACAGAAAGTATAGTTTTCTTTTATATAATGTGTAATTAAGATGTTTCAAAATGACGAGTTAGACAATGGTAAGTAGTATAAGTAGGACTTATAAAAAGGTGTGTATGATTGTCATACAAAAAGTTGGGCAAGTTTAGAAGTGTGAAGTCTATATAAGGGGAACGGATCATAGTTGATTACGGCAGTGGTTCGTAAGTCGTGTTGTTTTCAAAAGAGTGCTTACGAATTAGAAGGTTTGTTCAAGATTTATTTTTCAGTTTACGTGTCACTTAGGATTTTTATAGTTTAATGCCACGTTGTTAATTATCTCGAGTGCTAACGTGAGTTGCTTTTGACAAAAGTGTTTTGGGTAGAAGTGTTAAGTTTGTAATGGTGAAAGAAAAGTCAGGCTAACAAATGATAACAAGATGAAATTTCAAAATGATTTTCATTAGATGCTTTCAAAATTTGGGCTTCTAGCCCTTACATAAGGCAAAATTTAAAATTTTAGTGGGAATAGAGGCTTCATGCATGCCTTAGGTAGCTCTCCACTAGGAAACAGATCAGTACTATCACAAGTACTGCTAGGGTTACTCGGATAGCAAACCTAGCCTCTGCCCTAGTGGTCTCGGTGCGGTCTTCGAGGATTTCTCTGTCCTCCTCCAAAGTCGTGATCTTTTCTTCTTGGATCCAAATTTGATTGGCCAGGCCGTCGATCCTTTGGTTTAACAGGTCTTGCCGAGCCCTATGCTCCATCTCCCACCTCATGAACTCCGCGGTTTCCACGAACCTAGGAATGTTAGGCATCGGGATTCCCATTGCCACGGCATGTGCCCCGGCATGCCTAGCCCTTAGGGTAGGGGTAGATGCTAGGTACGGGTCCCTTTGTGGTAATGAAAACCGGTGATGAAGATGAGGTGCTTGATAAGGATTCCTCGGCGGTGATGTCCTAGGGTTTCTGATCCAATTGGTGTTGAGCTCAGCTCTTGCCCTAGCATTAGGGTAGGGACTTGGCTGGTACACCGGCGACTCGCTACTCTCTTCTCGGTCGGACTCTCCTCCCGGACGATACACTGGTGAAGAGTGTGAGTGTGAGTCCATTACCTAGCAAGAGAGAGGGTGGAAAGAAAGGTTGAGTTGATTAAATATATTCAAAAGTTTTTTTATACATAATACTGAGTTATCACAGTAATATTGTCAAAAATAGTTTTTAATTGGAAGTTTATGGGCTAACAAGGAGAATTCCCGGAAGAAGGGGTGGTCAAGGACTCACTTAAGTACCCTATTTCCCTAGCCAGAACTTCCTCATGGGCCTACAACTTCTCTCTGTTGTTGTCACCGATGTTTGGGTTTACGGTACTATGTCGAGGTTTATTATGGGTTTAGAGTCTTAAACGTGGAGCTTGTTTATTCTATAGTAGGCTTCTTCTCTTGCGGGAAAACGATCAGGTTACTAATCCCTTGTTAATGTACTTTAGGTTTAAAAGGCGTTAAGTTTTGTTTACAAGAATCGGTGATGTGTAAGTTTTAAGGACGTATGAAAGTTTCGGGATGTAATAAAGTGTAGCAAAGTTTGAGTAAATCATCAAATGAAGTTGTGAGTGATAAAATGAAAACACAATAGTTTCCCCTTTAGTGTCAAGTTTATAAAATAATGCAGTTTGTAAAGGAACTTGTAGGGTAATACATGGTTTTAAATGTGTTAGTATTACAAGGATCATGAAGTTTAAGGACGTATGAAAGTTTTGAGATGTATAAAAGTGTAACAAAAGTTTTGAGTTAGTTATCAAATGAAACTTGGTTAAGTGCTAAGGAGGTAAGGTAAGAATACCATGGTTACCTCTTAGGTGTCATATTTATAAAATAATGAAGCTTTATAGAAGAATTTGTAGGGTAATACATAGTTTTAAGGGTTATATTACAATGATCACGAAGTTTATTGGGTAGTATCTATAAATATAAGTTTATGTATATAGTTTTTAAGTATAATCTCGTAAGAATTTCTCCTTGAAGGTAACTCCTTCAGGTCAAGACGAGTAAACATGTTTGTCATGTGACCATTCTTGAAAAGACGGAACAAAAGAATCATAGAGTAAAGGTTACAGAGGAAAGTTTTTGAATCATGAATTTATGAAGTGTATAGTATTTGAGATAGTACTCATTTAGTGCATCTCACTAAGTAAGTATTTTGACATATCAAGAGAGGTCTAAGCTCACTAATGTTTTAGAGAAGTCATGCATTCCTATAAGTGGATACTCATCCCAAGAATTCCCAGGAAAGCATACGGGTCCAACGGTTGATTTGGATTTGTACGAAATGCTTTCCTTGACAGAATTTCCCAGAATACAGGTATCCACCCTTTCGGTCTGCACAAGTTCTCATACATTGTTTAGAACTTAAATACTCTTGACGAGAATTTATTGGAGGATTATACTTAAAGCCTAAGAACGTATCCTTGATGTAGTAGACTCTTGTAACACGTAGGTAAGTAGAAACGTAGAATCTTCAAGCGTTCACGTATAAGATTTAAGAATAGAATGAGGAGAAAGTTCCTAGTAAAGGACATGAGATAACTCATGTTTGGGTCTCCTAAGTCATAGTCTAGGTCATGTGTCTAATAACCTAATTCCCTATAACCTGGCTCTAATACCAATCTGTAACATTTCTGATTTTCATCATGTAATCGTTTGATTTCAATAAACAAACACATTTCAGTTTTGATTCGTGTACAAACAAACTACGATGCAGTTACATATACAAACTATTCTATTACAATAACAAATTAAACAAAAACACCGTTATCTCACAAGCCCCGAGGACCAAAAACTGACAAAACTCAAAAACTACAAAACTAGGCAAGCACGGTCACGCCTAGGACTAGGCACGGTCGCGCCTGCAGACCTAAGCACGGTCGCGCCTAAAGTAGGCACGGTCGCGCTGATGAACCCACTTGACTCTGCAGAAGTCAAATCATACCATACCCGCTGAATTCGTGAAATTTAAAATGGAGAAAAGCCGGTCTTCGCGCGTCAGACCATGCTCCACTGAATTCCGTCTGAAACACGCATCAAATGTCGTCCAATTTGCACAATTTTTTTTAATCCCATTCACACCACAACTGAGTCTCTCGAATTCGTGGATATAAAGCAACTTGCACGATTTCTACACCTTCATATAAGCCCACTCAGTCTCCCAAAACTCTCGTTCGACGCTCAAACAGTCTCTGGAGTCCAATCGATCGCCAAGAAGCTCGACTCTTTGACCCGTAGCCGACTGCATTAAATTGCCCATTGTTAACGAGTAAGTAACACTTCCTTAGCTTCGTATCTACCCCTAGGATGAAAGCCCTATACTAAATCGTAGTTATATCACACAAGTAATTCGATTTTGAACCAAAGAGCCGAAAACTAAACTTTTACTCAAACTACCACTTAAACACGATATAAATACAATCAAACTATGTAGATACATTCGCAAGCACCTAATCTATGAAAGCCCTAAGAATACAGAAGCATTTATTATAAGAATCGATCGAATTGTGTCTGAAAAAGACCCGACACGGTCGCGCTCATCACTGAGCGCGGTCGTGCCTGACCAAGCACAATCGTGCCCCAGGTGTGGCCCGGTCGTGCTTACCGAGCAATCAAGTCTTGATAAAAAACAAACACTAGACGCGGTCGTGCCAGATACGAGCACGGTCGTGCTCTATGTCCAGAACCTATGAAGTACCTTCTGACTCGACCACGGGCGCGTTTCAGACCACCACGGTCACGCCCGGCAACGAGCGCGGTCGTGCCCTACTTGAGCACGGTCGTGCTCCTTGACCAGAATCAATTATTTTTCTGTTTTAAAGTCTATTTAACATATTCTAGATAAAAATTTCAAAATGTAATTATAAAAGTTAAGTTATAAAATCCCAAGACCCGGGAATCATTTATAAACCAAATCCTTGATTTAGAAATTTAAAACGATTAATTCCCGATAGTTTCAAAACCGATGAAATCGTGAGTTTATATAATCATTTTTATAAAACTATTTATACAAATATATATATATTTTGATTTAAACAAATATCGTTTATTTAAATTTTATTTAAATAAATATATATATATATATATATATATCGCTACTAATTTATTATTCCAAAACCAACCCTAAACACACAAACCACCAACGAACCCACTTTGGACACAAAATAACACAAACAGTGACACGTGTTATACACTCATTCGATAGGTCAAACGTAGCGACCTACAACACGCTTGGTATTTTTTGTTGATCTGTGCAAACTACACGCTCCAACACAAGTGAGTTACATAGCCCCTCTTTTACTCTATTTACAAACTTTTGAGGTGGAACATGCGTTCTATTTACTATGTTTACAAACTACACAATATACAATTCCACCCTACAATCATGTGTTACAATTTTGAGCTTTGTGCTTGAGTACTAGGTGTGTAGACCAACACGCAGTTTGCTATTCACGTGCAATCATTAACTATTTTATAGCCTACAGTAAACAGTGATAGATCTATTGAGTCTGACAAACCCACCCAGGTAGGGTGACTGTTACTGCCAACACGCGTTTGTTTTGCATGCTAGTTACAAAGGTTTGATTGTACTACCAGGTCACACGATGGTATCTCTCCATAAATGCCTTAATTGCCATGTTTGTATGAATTGTATGCACACGACACTATATTCTATTACATGACACGAAAACCTATGTATTCTCACCAACTTTTTAGTTGACTTTGTTTTTAACCATGTTTCAGGTGACAATGTTTGAAGTATTACAAGCTGCTACATATATGATTTGGACCTAGCAATTAATCTAAACTATTTATATTTTGTAATCGCTACATTTGGTTCTTGTATGGTATGAACTTGCTACGTGTAATGAAAATGAATGTTTAAATTATTCAAACTTTAGCAACCATGAGCTATGAACAGTCTGCACAGCTTCACGCCCCGACGTTTTCCGCCGTCGGTTGGGGTGTGACAGATTGGTATCAGAGCCTTGGTTATAGGGAATTAGGTTATTAGACACCATTGACCTAGACTATAACTTTAGGACACCCAACAATGTCATGCTACATGTTTTATGTGATACGTGCTATTTGCTATATGTCACATGCTTTATGTGTTAGTTATTTGATACTTAAATTGTTTAGACTACATGACTTAATAAGCATACGTAAATAATAAATTAAATAAATCGTATCCATACCCGTATCCTAAGCCGCATATCCTCCTTAACTGCTTCTATGTCATCATCGCCATAACTTGTGGAAAAACTCATACTCGTAGACATTAGTCTATCAAAAATATTTTTATATACCCGTTAAGGTTTTAGACTCTGTTAATTATTAAAGGACATGTGCAATCTGGAAGGGTGACACTTGTATTCTGGGTTTTCTGTCTAGGAAAGCATTTCATATAAATCCCAATCAACCGAGGGATCCGTATGCTTTCCAGGGAATTCCCGGGATGAGTGTTTACCTATAGGCTAAAGCACGTCTCCTTGAAAATTATATGAGTCTAATTAACCTTAATATGTCATTGTGTTCAAGTAGAAATGTGATTACTTGAAAACAATCCGAACTATGAAATAAATATGTTATTTTTCCTCCTATCCTAAATTTCAACGGATTTTTATAAATTCTCACAACATTTTTGTATCATTCTCTTTTTATAGAATGCCTCCTCGTCGTAACATCAACCGCAACAACACCGACAACGCCAACAATAGCACCAACACCAATACCAGCAATGCCAACAACAATAATACCGACCTTGCTGCTCTCCTCACTCAGCTAGTAACTCAACTAACTCAAGCCAATAACAACAACAATGGGAACGCCAGTGGTAGTGCTAATACTGGTAGTGGCGGTGGTGCCAACCCGCCACAATGTACCTTCAAGCATTTCAACTCTTGCAATCCCCTGAAATTTTATGGTACCGAAGGAGCCACGGGACTCCTTCAATGGTTCGAAAATATTGAGGGCACCTTCCTCAATAGTGACTGTCCGGACAATCTGCGTGTTCGCCATGCCACTAGTGTCTTTCAAAAACGGGCACTAACCTGGTGGAATGGGGAAAAGAGAACAAGGGGAGTAGAAGTAGCAATGGCTCTGCCATGGGATGAGCTGAAAAGGATCATGACCGAGGAATTCTGTCCTCGAAATGAGATGAAGAAACTGGAAGCGGAATTTTGGGATCTTACCCAAGATAGCGGTGAAAGCTTGGCATACACCAACCGTTTTCACGAACTGAGCATGCTGGTACCTCACATGGTTACACCTTTGTCTAGGTGTATTGAAAAATATATCGGTGGCCTACCAAGACAAATCCAGGACACTGTTCTGGGAAGAAATCCTGCAAACGTAGAAGATGCTATTCGTCTAGCTGCCACACTGATCGATAATCACGTTAAAGCAGGTACTCTTACCAAAAAGGGGGCCAAGAAAGTTTCTGACACCACAACTCCTCCTACTCATGTCAAAGAAGTTCAAAACGAACAGTATCGAAACACCAGGAAGAGAAAGGCGAAAAATTTTGCAGTAGTCACTCCGGCCGCCCCAATTAATCAAGTTGCACCCTTGGCTCAAAATCCAGCCAAGAAAGCTTATGGAGGTACCTACCCACTCTGCAATAACTGCAACTATCATCACCCACAAACTATCCCATGTCGCATTTGCAATCATTGTGGGAAACTTGGCCATACGACCAATATCTGCCGACAAAAGGCACTTACTACTCAAGCCAACCCGGTTAATCAACCCGGAGCTAATCAAGTGGTTCCAATCAATGCAAATGGACGGGCTTGCTTTGAATGTGGCAACCCGAACCACTTCTGAAACCAATGTCCAAAACTTGTGAACAATAATCAGGGCGGAGCTCGTGGACGTGCTTTCAACATCAACGCCAATGAAGCTCAAGCCAACGATCATGTGGTCAACGGTACGTTTCTTGTAAATAAACAATTTGCATCTATACTATTTGATACCGGGGCCGATAAGAGTTTTGTGTCACTTAACTTTGAACCTTTACTTGCAAAAACACGATCCAAACTCGAGAAAACCTTCACCGTTGAAGTAGCGGATGGAAACTCCATCACTATTGACTCCATCATTCATGACTGCTCACTAGAACTCAATGGTCACACGTTTCCAGTCAACCTTATACCAATGCCGTTGGGAAGCTTTGACGTCATCATCGGCATGGATTGGTTATCTAAAAACCATGCCGAGGTCATGTGCTTTGAAAAGTACATCCGAGTACCTCTTCCACCGGGAGACATATTAAAAGTCTTTGGCGAGAAACCTTGCAAAGGACTCAAACTGATGTCATGCATAACTGCCCAGAAATACATTCGAAAGAAGTGCATGGTTTTCCTAGCTCATGTGATTCAAAAAGAAGACAAGGAGAGAAGAATAGAAGATATTCCCGTCATTCGGGAGTTTCCCGAAGTCTTTCCCGACGACTTACCCGGTCTTCCACCTGTTCGGGAAGTAAAGTTTCGAATCGATCTTATACCCGGAGCAAACCCTGTGGCTAAAGCTCTATACCGGCTTGCACCTTCCGAATTGCAAGAACTTGCAAGTCAACTTCAAGAACTCGCTGACAAAGGTTTCATACGGCCAAGTCATTCACCGTGGGGTGCACCGGTCTTGTTTGTTAAAAAGAAGGATGGTTCATTCCGCATGTGTATTGACTATCGAGAGCTCAACAAGCTTACAATCAAAAACCGCTACCCGTTACCTAGGATTGACGACCTCTTCGATCAACTCCAAGGTTCTACTTGTTTCTCGAAGATTGATCTTCGATCTGGTTATCACCAACTGCGTGTCCGAGAAGAAGATATTCCAAAGACCGCCTTCCGAACAAGATATGGTCATTACCAGTTCACGGTTATGCCTTTTGGGTTGACCAATGCACCTGCTGTCTTTATGGATCTCATGAACCGCATGTGCAAACCATACCTTGACAAATTCGTGATCGTTTTCATCGATGACATCTTGATCTATTCCAAGACTGAGGAAGAACATGAACAGCACCTTAGACTGATTTTGGATCTCCTGAGAACCGAACAATTATACGCCAAGTTATCCAAATGTGAATTTTGGCTAAAGGAGGTTCAATTTTTGGGTCATGTTGTCAATAAAAAGGGAATACATGTCGACCCTGCCAAGATCGAAGCTGTCAAGAATTGGAGTGCTCCTCAAACCCCTACCGAGGTTCGTTCGTTCCTTGGTTTAGCGGGTTATTACCGAAGATTCATTTCCAATTTCTCCAAGATTGCTGTTCCCCTCACCGCCTTGACACATAAAGGTAAACCTTATGAATGGGGGCCGAAACAAGAAGAAGCTTTCCAAACTCTTAAACAGAAGTTATGTGATGCTCCTATTCTGACTCTTCCCGAAGGAAACGATGACCTAGTCGTCTACTGTGATGCCTCTAACCTAGGCCTTGGTTGTGTTCTCATGCAACGAGGCAAGGTAATCGCTTATGCATCGAGGCAACTCAAGATCCATGAAAAGAACTATACGACGCACGATCTGGAGCTAGGTGCAGTCATATTTGCCTTGAAGATTTGGAGACATTATCTATATGGCACGAAATGTGTGGTATTTACCGACCACAAAAGCCTCCAACACATCTTCAATCAAAAAGAACTCAACATGAGGCAACGACGTTGGGTTGAACTCCTCAATGATTACGATTGCGAGATTCGTTATCATCCCGGCAAGGCTAATGTTGTAGCCGATGCGCTGAGCCGTAAAGAACGCGTCATGCTCCAAAGTGTCAAGATTCATTCCGACATTCAAACCCGTATTCTAGCAGCTCAACACGTCTCGATTACCGGGGGCAATATGTATGAGGAAATGTCGTGCGGTGCTGAATTCCAACTAGAGACTAAAAACAATGGTTTGCTTTATTTCTTGGATCGTATTTGGGTTCCCAATCGCAATGATCTCCGGGAATTCCTCATGACTGAAGCACACAAGTCTCGGTATTCTATTCATCCCGGTGCGGATAAAATGTATCACAATCTTTGACCATAATATTGGTGGCCTGGTATGAAGAAAGACATTGCACTCTATGTTGCAAAATGTCTAACCTGCTCTAAAGTTAAAGCCGAACATCAACGTCCTTCCGGTTTACTTGAACAACCGGAAATCCCCGTGTGGAAATGGGAAAATCTAGCCATGGACTTCATTACTAAACTCCCCCGTACTTCAAGCGGCTATGATAGCATTTGGGTAATCATTGACCGTCTCATAAAGTCCGCACACTTCCTGCCCATCCGTGAAGACTATCGGGTTGAGAAATTGGCCCGAATCTATATTAACGAAATTGTGAGTCGACACGGTATACCTTTGAACATAATCTCCGACAGAGATGCTCGTTTCACTTCCAGATTTTGGCAATCTCTGCAAAAGGCACTTGGCACACGATTGGATTTAAGCACAGCCTACCATCCCCAAACTGATGGCCAGACTGAACGAACAATCCAAACCCTCGAAGACATGCTGAGAGCCTGTGTCATAGACTTTGGTGGCAATTGGGATTCACACTTGACACTTATTGAATTCTCCTACAATAACAGCTACCACACCAGCATCAACATGGCTCCATTCGAAGCTCTTTATGGTCGCAAATGCCGTTCTCCCATCTGTTGGAACGAGATTGGTGAAGCACAAATCACCGGTCCCGAGTTAATTCAGGAAACATCCGACAAAATCCTTCAAATCCGTGACAACATCCGAGTAGCGAGAAGTCGACAAAAGAGCTATGCCGACAAGCGACGAAAACCCTTGGAATTCCAAGTGGGTGACCTTGTGCTTCTCAAAGTATCCCCTTGGAAGGGTGTGATCCGCTTTGGAAAGAAAGGCAAGCTAGCACCTCGTTACGTAGGCCCGTTCAAGATCCTTGAAAGAATCGGGAAAGTGGCTTACAAACTTGAGCTACCTCCAGCACTCAACAATGTTCATCCAACCTTCCACGTGTCCAACCTGAAGAAATGTCTTGCTGATGAGAACCTCCACATACCTCTTGACGACGTGCGCATTGATGAAACGATGCATTTCGTCGAGAAACCAGTGGAAATCATGGATCGTGAAATCAAGCAACTCAAGCGCAGCCGCATCCCTATAGTCAAAGTCCGTTGGGATTCAAAACGCGGTCCTGAGTTTACTTGGGAACGTGAAGACCAAATGAAACTCAAGTATCCTCACCTATTCACCAATTCTGCAGCCTCAACTAGTTGAATTTCGGGACGAAATCCCCTCAACAAGGGGAGACTGTAACATTTCTGATTTTCATCATGTAATCGTTTGATTTCAATAAACAAACACATTTCAGTTTCGATTCGTGTACAAACAAACTACGATGCAGTTACATATACAAACTATTCTATTACAATAACAAATTAAACAAAAACACCGTTATCTCACAAGCCCCGAGGACCAAAAACTGACAAAACTCAAAAACTACAAAACTAGGCAAGCACGGTCGCGCCTAGGACTAGGCACGGTCGCGCCTGCAGACCTAAGCACGGTCGCGCCTAAAGTAGGCACGGTCGCGCTGATGAACCCACTTGACTCTGCAGAAGTCAAATCATACCATACCCGCTGAATTCGCGAAATTTAAAATGGAGAAAAGCCGGTCTTCGCGCGTCAGACCATGCTCCACTGAATTCCGTCTGAAACACGCATCAAATGTCGTCCAATTTGCACAATTTTTTTTAATCCCATTCACACCACAACCGAGTCTCTCGAATTCGTGGATATAAAGCAACTTGCACGATTTCTACGCCTTCATATAAGCCCACTCAGTCTCCTAAAACTCTCGTTCGACGCTCAAACAGTCTCTGGAGTCCAATCGATCGCCAAGAAGCTCGACTCTTTGACCCGTAGCCGACTGCATTAAATTGCCCATTGTTAACGAGTAAGTAACACTTCCTTAGCTTCGTATCTACCCCTAGGATGAAAGCCCTATACTAAATCGTAGTTATATCACACAAGTAATTCGATTTTGAACCAAAGAGCCGAAAACTAAACTTTTACTCAAACTACCACTTAAACACGATATAAATACAATCAAACTATGTAGATACATTCGCAAGCACCTAATCTATGAAAGCCCTAAGAATACAGAAGCATTTATTATAAGAATCGATCGAATTGTGTCTGAAAAAGACCCGACACGGTCGCGCTCATCACTGAGCGCGGTCGTGCCTGACCAAGCACAATCGTGCCCCAGGTGTGGCCCGGTCGTGCTTACCGAGCAATCAAGTCTTGATAAAAAACAAACACTAGACGCGGTCGTGCCAGATACGAGCACGGTCGTGCTCTATGTCCAGAACCTATGAAGTACCTTCTGACTCGACCACGGGCGCGTTTCAGACCACCACGGTCACGCCCGGCAACGAGCGCGGTCGTGCCCTACTTGAGCACGGTCGTGCTCCTTGACCAGAATCAATTATTTTTCTGTTTTAAAGTCTATTTAACATATTCTAGATAAAAATTTCAAAATGTAATTATAAAAGTTAAGTTATAAAATCCCAAGACCCGGGAATCATTTATAAACCAAATCCTTGATTTAGAAATTTAAAACGATTAATTCCCGATAGTTTCAAAACCGATGAAATCGTGAGTTTATATAATCATTTTTATAAAACTATTTATACAAATATATATATATTTTGATTTAAACAAATATCGTTTATTTAAATTTTATTTAAATAAATATATATATATATATATATATATATATCGCTACTAATTTATTATTCCAAAACCAACCCTAAACACACAAACCACCAACGAACCCACTTTGGACACAAAATAACACAAACAGTGACACGTGTTATACACTCATTCGATAGGTCAAACGTAGCGACCTACAACACGCTTGGTATTTTTTGTTGATCTGTGCAAACTACACGCTCCAACACAAGTGAGTTACATAGCCCCTCTTTTACTCTATTTACAAACTTTTGAGGTGGAACATGCGTTCTATTTACTATGTTTACAAACTACATAATATACAATTCCACCCTACAATCATGTGTTACAATTTTGAGCTTTGTGCTTGAGTACTAGGTGTGTAGACCAACACGCAGTTTGCTATTCACGTGCAATCATTAACTATTTTATAGCCTACAGTAAACAGTGATAGATCTATTGAGTCTGACAAACCCACCCAGGTAGGGTGACTGTTACTGCCAACACGCGTTTGTTTTGCATGCTAGTTACAAAGGTTTGATTGTACTACCAGGTCACACGATGGTATCTCTCCATAAATGCCTTAATTGCCATGTTTGTATGAATTGTATGCACACGACACTATATTCTATTACATGACACGAAAACCTATGTATTCTCACCAACTTTTTAGTTGACTTTGTTTTTAACCATGTTTCAGGTGACAATGTTTGAAGTATTACAAGCTGCTACATATAGGATTTGGACCTAGCAATTAATCTAAACTATTTATATTTTGTAATCGCTACATTTGGTTCTTGTATGGTATGAACTTGCTACGTGTAATGAAAATGAATGTTTAAATTATTCAAACTTTAGCAACCATGAGCTATGAACAGTCTGCACAGCTTCACGCCCTGACGTTTTCCGCCGTCGGTTGGGGTGTGACACAATCTGTCACACCCCAACCGACGGCGGATTATACGTCGGGGCGGATTATACGTCGGGGCGGACGCGGTTGTTCAATAGCACAAGGTTGACTATTAAAGTTTCAATATTTCATTAATAAATAGATTCAAAGGTTCAATACAAAGGAAATAACAAGTATACAACGTTTATTTAATAAGTAGTCTACGTCCAAAGCGTCCTATGTGATCGCAAACAAATCTCATGATGTAGAACCTGAAACATGTGAAATAATCTGTCAACTACTAAATAGTTGGTGAGATACAAAGGTTTTGACACAGTTTAACAAGTATTTGGAAAGAGTTACAATTCACTATGATATATGCATTCTATAATGTAAGTATGAGAACAAGTATCTTAAACATTGTGCATTTCAACCCTCCAACCAAGTTTAGGTATAACCTGCAGGTTACCCTTATAAGTCTCAAGTTTAAAAGTTTAATTCAGTAACAATCACCAAGGGCTCCCCCCGAAGGGTCAATCAATCAAGGTGGATTGGTCAAATGCAATAGATCTATCATTGTTACCATAGGCTTGATCAAAGTTAATGAATATGCTAGTTTTAAGTTTAATCTAAGCATACAAGTCTCAAGTTTAACATAAGAATAAGCATCTAGTCATAGTTGTACAAGAATTGTATAAGTTTAAAGTTTTGAACATGTTTCACCCCAAAAGTATAGAAAGGAAAAAGGGGCTAAGTATACTCACTTGGATGATGAAGGGTATCCGACAAGAGTAAGTGTTTGCAAGACTTGGAGAGGGAGAATATCCTCACGATAAGCCTAAGAATATAAGTCTAGAGTTTCAAGTTTATTTCTATAAGTCTAAGACAAAGATCTAGGATTCAAGATTTGACTAGGATTGTCTAGTGGGAGATGGGAATGGTTGTGTTTTATAAAGTTTAAATCGAGTTTCAAATAAAGGTTTTGAATATCAAAGTTTACTAGGTTTATAGTTTAGAATAATTATTAATTAAAATAATTATTTAAAGTTTTACAATTATTAATTACGCAAGTAGGTAAAAATAATCGAAAAGTTTTCTAAGCATTTAGAAAATAGAGTGATAATGATGACCAAGTGAAATACTAAATAATTATCGAGGTTTAACAAATATTCATCCGAAGAATAAATAATTATTAACGATTTATAACCATTATTTAAAGAATATATGTAATGATAATTATGAAGGATAAATGATAGTTTAGGTTCTATAATAATCACTTTGATAATACATAACTATGAAGAATAGATATTTATTTATAATATGTATCTAATTGGACGTAATTAGTATAATCCCTTTATGATTTATTAAAACATTTAAATCCTTAAGTATTTATTAAGTGTACAAGTGTAAGTATTTAATTTGATGTTCATGTTTTTAAAAGTATAAGTTTATAAACATTTTAAAGTCTTTATAAGTTTTATAGATTTACGAAAGTTTAGAAAAGTAATTAAAGCATTTTCTCATGTTTTATATACATAAATAAGTCTTGAAGTTATTTATTTATTTTTAAGATTTTAAAAGAAAAACAGAGATAATTAGAAGTTTATGATAAACTCAAAGAATTTATTTCTTGAAAAATATTTTTATAATTTTTAAATGTTTAAAACTATTTTTAAAGAATTGTTTATTTCAAGTCTAAATCATTTAAAATAGTTCCAGAACCTAAAAGTATACATAAAATCTATTTTTAAGTTTATAAGAGTTTAACAGAATTTATAGAAATTATTAAAACTTGAAAACTGTTTTTTAAAAGGCTTAAAAAAAATAAAAGGGACGAAAACCGGTTTGGCCGGATCGAACCCAAGACCTGCCCCAGGTCGGCAAACAGACACAAACACTTAACCATCCCGACTACGGGTCTTGCTGGTTTAAACACGGAAAGTTTATTTAATGAATACCACTTCCAAACGCCCCCAAATTCTCAAAAACCCTAGCTTCGATTCCCGTTAAACACATGTCGATTCGCCCTCTGTTAATGCGATTAAACAGAGGGCTTTCGATCTTAGGGTATAACGACTCTGTCAGACGCAAGAATTACCTGAAATGGTGGAGAATCGAGCGAGAACGAGATGGGTCTTGACGTCGGCGGTCGCGGCTTCAAACCGGGAAATGCGAGTACGATTTCATGAAATTGGCACTTGAGAGAGGTTTGGAGTGATGTTGTTGAGGTGTAGGAGCCGGTATTTTTAGCCAATTTGGGCATTAAATGTGTGAACGGTTGGGGAGGTGGCGGTTGAACGGCCGAGTTCAAATTCGATGAATGCGCGGGTCTCGGGCCGTGTCCGTGCATTGAATTTTGTTGGGGTTTGGTCGCACGCGGGAGGCGAGTTCGAGGTTCAGTGCATTTGGACGGAAATCGCGATTTCGCGTGAAAAGGGTGGGAACCGGTGTGATGCGGGACTCGAACCGGAGACCTGTTTGGTTTCTGGGAGTTTGGGTGAAATACACTACTGGTCCCTGGAGTTTGAAGGTTTATCATTTTATGTTAAAATGCTAATTTAGTTTAAAGCAGGTTTCAGGACTTGGCAGATCTAGTCCCTAGACTTTTATAACAATAAATATGTCTTATTTTTTTTATAAAAGCCACCTAAGTCTTATAAGTTTTGTTATCTTTTATTGCCTTATAATTTTATAAAATGATTTATAGGATTTATAGTTTTCATGTTTAAAAAAAAGTAAGTTTATTTGTTTATAATGTTTTAAGAATTTAATACCCTTTTATCTATGAGATATTAAAACAAATCTCAATTATATAAGCATAATTATATAAATTAGATAAATAGAGTTCTAAATATTTGTGTTTATAACGGATTTGGAAAAGAAATTTCGTCGAAAAAATCTCGGATATTACAGATATGAAGATATATGTGTATGTATAAAGTTTATTAACTTGGAAAAGACTGTTAAGTATAAAAAGATGTATATATATAAAGAAACCAAAATAAATATACATACGTGATTATAGGTGATAATTTGGAAATGATCAAGTAAGTTATGCATGTAAAAATCATGTTATATGCATGTGCTCATGTGTGTTCATAACTTGTTAACTTGAAATGGCTAAATAAATACATATACATGGAAGCCAAAAATATGTATATATAAACAAGATTATAATCTTTAACTTGGACAAGTTATGAAAAGATTAAATGTTGGTAATCCATACGTATGCTTATAAATTGTTAAAAGTTAAGAACAAGGTTGATGCATGTGGTCAAAATATGAAAGGCGGTTATATGCATGTTTCTTGTTGAAGTATATGATTGGGTGATAAATAAATCCTAGAGGACAAATAGGTAAATGATCATGTTAAAAATGCTAAAATATTGTATGTATTTATATGTAAAGATACATGAATTTTAGAAACATGATGCTTAATTGATTAAAATTATATAATTACATATGCGTGCAAAATAATAAGAATACCCTTTAAGCATGTGTAGGAATATAGAAATGTTTGTGTGCATATATTGGTAGAAATAAATGCATGTTGGAATTAAACAAATTAATAAATGTCGTTCGGAATATAAGGATTTGCATATGGTCGTGTAGACGTCCCTTATACGTACGTAGGATAATAAACATGCATGAATATACTTGAACGATATTTAGGATCTTATATAATTATTTTTGAGAAATAATTATATGATTATACGTGGACTATAATATGAATATATTATAAATAGATGCAAAAATAATATTTATTTTTGATACACTTAATAAGTCACAAATATGGAAACAAACATTTTCTTGGAAAATAAGTAAGCGTCTAGACTGGAATAATAATCACCAATGAGTTATCACATGAAAACACTCTTTTACTAAACAAAGGCGTACTTAACGAGATTGTTAAGTCGGGTGAACAACTTGCAATTAAGACGGGTAGTCTTAACACCTTAGTACCCTTGTGTGATTAGGGTACGGATAGACAGGAACTCTTAGCGCACTGTTATTTGCTAGGATTTCATCGGACACAAGGTGAGTTCACGGCCCCCTTTTCGCTTTTTAATGTTTTGTAAACTGCGGGGGAGAAACATACTTACTTGTTATGTTTTGAGAACATGAAATACAATTGCTTACACGTTTGACAATATGAACATTCTGGTTAAACTCTTTGTGAGTTTCACTAACCCCTTTTTATTTTCTAAGTTTTTGAAATGTTTTGGGGTGGAAACATACTTGTAAAGAATTTTTGTATGTAAATGAATGAACTAATGATCAGACCGTATGTGTGTATTGAGGGAAAAATAAAGCGCTTAAAGTCCTCGGAATAAAAATTAGTAACCATTAACTATGGACTTAGCCCGAGATTTTATGGATAGTACTATTGGGGGTGACGCTCCCGGTCATGGTTAGTCGCGCTAACCAGGGGTCCAAATGGCCGAATGACCGCATATTATCTTACTCGCAGAAAGGCGAGGGGAGGCATTAAATTGTTGGGGTTTGGTTACGGTCTCGTGCATTACATATTGTTTTGTATTCCTTGCAAGTTTACAAATGGGGTCAATTGATCGGATTAGTATTCAGATTCATTGGTAATACATACAAAGAGTTTTGATCGGAAAATGATCATGTTTAAACATTGGATTTATGACGGTAAAGTCATGGGAATGTTTTCGAAGGAAAACTACTTATTTTATGACGGTTAAGTCATGTATATGTTTTCAAAGGAAAACTACTTATTTTATGACGGTAAAGTCATTGTCATGTTTTCAAAGGAAAACTACTTATTTTATGACGATAAAATCATGGGCATGTTTTCAAAGGAAAACTACTTATTTTATGATGGTAAAATCATGAGCATGTTTTCAAAGGAAAACTACTTATTTTATGACGGTAAAGTCATGAGCATGTTTTCAAGGAAAACTACTTATTTTATGACGATTAAGTCATGTATACGTTTTCGGGGAAAACTAATTGTAAAAACTAATTGTACTAAATGAACAAACTCTGTGAACTCACCAACCTTTGTGTTGACACTTTCAGGTATGTTTCTCATGTAACCTTTAGCCATGGCGCGGTTGGAATAGGCTAGCTATATTGGAACAAGTCCTAGTAACCGGACGGGCATAGATTATCAAGTCTCAAGTCGACCATTGAACTAGCAGGACTTAGATCATTGTATTTATTTAGTTTTAATAATCGTATATGTAATCAAGTCTTAGAAATCACCATTACAGCTTCCGCTATCGTGTAATGAACCAATCGTTGCAACCTGTATTTATTTATTAAGTAAATAAATTTGGGGGTGTGACAAAAGTGTTTATTGACTTTTGACTTTTTCAAAAGGAGTTTTTAAAAAAGTGTTTGGATTAGATTTTGTGGTAGGAAAAGCCAATAAGTTGTTTTTTAAAAAGTGTTTGGCTTAGCTTATATTTATTGTAGGGTAAAGAGTGGGTAGATTGGTAATTTTATGTTCAAAGAGTCATAAGGAGTTTTAAAAAGCCAGGATTTATGACTTTTGAAAAACAACTTTTTAATACTTATCAAAAAGCCAAAATAAAAAGGAATTTTATACATGTCAAACACTTTTTTGACTTACTGGCTTTTTGAAAAAGTTAAAAAGTCAATAAGTCATTTTCAAACTCAATCCCAAACACCCCTAACACCACTGTCGCAAATAAGAAGAGCGACGGTAAGAAATCAACGGAGAACCCTGTGAAGAAATTGAAGTAGCCTTCTATTATCATACTTAATCGGTGAAGAGAGGCAATTAGATTGTGATTTGGAGCAATGCAGGTCTGTGGTCGATTTGTTTGGAGTATCGGAGCATACCTATTCGTGAGTGTTCTAGTTCCTTCTGTTTCGATGTTTGGAAAACATGCACTATTGTGTGTAAATGTATACATATAGATGTATGTATGTATATTTTGTCGGCTCGATGTATATCATCCATAAAGGGGTTGGGATGCAAGTCAAGTAATGGCGCCAAGAACAGTAGTCGTTTCGACGAGATAGCATGATCAAACTAATAGTAAATATGCAAATTGTATGGACCGATTTAAATGCAGATCTTGATTTTTGAAAACAATGATGCATGAAATTATGAACAACTGAATTAGATTAGATGGAAAAGAACCATCGTTATGGTGGTGTGGTGGTTTCAGACTATCACCGGAAAAACGAGATCCCTTGTGTGTGGTGGAGGGGATTAACACATTGTGGAGGAGATGGTTGTGTAGGGAAAAGAAGCGAATGAAGAGACCGATGGTTGCCGAAAAAAAATGAAGGTGATCGAAACCTTTGTTGTTGTGAAGAAGAAGAAGAAATGGTGGGTGAGAGGGTTTGTGAAGAGGAGGAGGAGGAGAAATGGTAGGGGAGAAGGTTAGTGGTCATGTGGAGTGAGGGGATTGGGTATAATTTCTTTTTTCTTTTTAATTGAAGTAAATTGTGGATGGACTAAAATACCCTCGGATGAGATAGAGGTTGAAGAGTTTTTAACAAACCTGGTAGATAGCGTCATCTATCTGGACTCAAATAGAAACAAAAATGAAAAATCAGGGTGCAAATCAAGGTTTTGAAACATAAGAGAGTCAACTAGTTAAAATGGGTAAACGTCAGGGACTCAAATAGTAATTTACTCTAAGTTATATATAATAAAACCAGGTTAGAAAACCCGTGTATTACACGAGTTGAATAAAAAATAATAAAAATTAATAATAATTATTTAGAAATTATAAAAGATTGAACAATTCTGGTTCGATTTATCTTCCACTCTCTGGATTCCTTCGATTTTGAGTTTCCACAGGAGTTTCAAAGAGAGTTAGCAGTCCGGTCGCTGGTTCCCGGTTCGACCGCAAAACCGATTATACCGCCCGATTATATTGAAAATGACTCTAGAATACACAACTGGACCACCGGAGGCACCGGTTGTCAGACTGGCCGGTCCGGTCCGGTTTCGAAATCATTGGTGGTTCGATCTAAACTGAATTACATCCACAGACGCACCATACGATTCTATTTTATTTCTTTGGAGATAATGATTATGATTATTAAAGAGAGACCTATTTATAATAGGAGGATTTAGGTCAAATAAAACAACTGATTTTCCTGCTTAAATTAACGAGATACTAAGGTCGGCTGCCTTGAGGCTAAAAAAAGTCTTAGGGCTGGCCGCCATAAACACTCCTAGGGCCGGCTGCCACTTAACAATCTCCACACTTAACAAAAGGAACAATGGAGGGCTAGGGTTTATAGTTTTTTTTAAGGTAAAAGGGTAAACGGTCTTTTCACATGTATTCATTTTATTTTAACATTTGTCAGTGATAAAGATCACAGTTTCTCAAATAAGGGTGACCAAATTCATAATTTCCATTAAAAAAGGAATAAATTCGTAGACGTACATACCACAAGAATCATTCATGTAATTATGACCCATGTCTTAGACCCACTATCTTAACTCTAATAAACCATAAAATAAACGTGACAATATTAACCCAACTGTTGTAACCCGTTTGTTCCGTTCATCTAAATACGAAGCTCCAACTTTATGACCCGCCAAGAGTAACCGTTACAATAACTAAAAGAAAGTCACACTTTAACCGTATATACAACACTAGGTTAAAATCCCGTGTATTATACGGGTAAAATAAATATAATATTATATACTAAGTAATAAAAAATTTATTTTTTAAAAACTCGTGTTTTACACAGGTTGAAGAAACCCGTGGAATACAACATAATCTGTTAACACATATACTCATCAAAATATGTCAGATGATTTATTAATATAAAGATTAATATTTTTTTTTAAATATATTATTATTAAAGATAGATATGTATTTAATAAAAGAGATACAGGAAAAAAAATAATAAAAATTAATATAAAGGTGACATCTAATATGAAAAACCTTTATTTATTATATATTACAAATATATTAATGATTCAAGCACGAGCCCAGTCACGTCAGCTAAAAAAATATATCAGTCAGACTACCGGGGTGGCCCAATGGGGTAGGCCCTAAAGCTATCCTTATTTTCTTAGGGCCCATCTTAAACGAAGGAAGGGGAAAAGAAAAAATTAGGTAATGAAGTCGTCTGGAATTCTTAATTCATGAATAATGAAACAGCAATCCAAGCAATGGAGAAGGTTAAATCATCGATATTTATGACCTGCAGTCTATTTCGCTTCTGTGTTTCATGAATCCACGCTTTCGCTTCTGTGTTCCATGAATCCACGCTTTGAATCGGTTCGAGTTTTGCTGTTCTGAACTTGGAATCGGTTTGAGTTATGTTGTTCTGTTCACTGTTCTAATCTCATTTGGAGGCCGGAGCAGATTCATCACGCCAAGTTGCTGTTCTGTAATCACTAATCGACTAACCCAGGTCGGCTTCACCTTTAAAGTTGATATCTACTTTATTACTTTTCATTTATGTTACAATGTTTGTATCCTTTTGGATTGATACACCTAACTTCTTTAGATGAGGTCCCTAAGAAATAGCTAGAGTACTTGAATTAAGGATTTGAGACAACTGGGATTGTATATGAACTAGATGGTTATACCCGTTCTCCGCGGCGGGTGTCGGGCCGATCGCTAATAAAATTTAAATGAAAACGCAGGCGCAGCGGTAAACAAAATAAAAAAATTACCAATATGGATCGTCGAAAACCAAAAAAACGAATAACGATAAGGGTTAAAAATGAAAATGCAAAACAAAAAAACTTGGACCAATTGCATTCGATTACTGTACATCGCAATCGTTTTTAGTAAAGAGTAATGCAATCGTTTTTAGTAAAGAGTAATGTAAAAACATTGTTTTCATTGTAAAAATAAAACAAAATTTTGTATTGTGCTTTTCAGGTATTGTAATTTGCTATAGGTTAATTGCTTCAATTAGTTAGATGTATGTGTGTGGCTTAACTGTAAGATCAGATCATGGTGTTTATTGCCATAGGGGAAGGACATAAAACAGGCAGTTGGTTTCAAGTTTTTAAAAATTGTGAGTTACTCTTGGTTGGATTAATCAGACATTTAGGGAGCATGGGGTTTAAAGTTTAATTATCTGCTTAAAAACAAGTTAAAGAACTTGGGTTTCAGAGTTTATGGACACAATTTAGAATCTACAGCAAAAATTTTTTTTACGAAAAGGGCCTCAATTTTACAGTCCGGTTTAGGTCACTAAAAAGCTTGAGCCGCCCCTAGTCGACTGGGCTTGGCTTAAAATCTTCTTCCAAGTTGTAAATTTAAAGTTAAAAAAGGTCTTTTTTTTAATATAAAAATTAGAAAACAACCTGGCACGTCATCAATTGCAATCCGATAACTTATAAAACACACCAAATTTTATAATATCATAATACATTTTGAAAGTTGAGCACAATATTGTGTTTTGATTGAACTCAATTTGTTACCAATTGATGTAGATGGCATCTTCTCTGATTCACAAAGCTACCTATGAAGCTGATAACTCACTTGATTCATCTTTAAGAGAAGCTTTCCAACTTCTAGAACCCCAATTAAGGCCCCCGTTTCCATTAACAATCCCAGCAGAAGCTGAATACTTGAATCTCAACCGTGCTATTCTATATGGTATCTTATCTGAAACCCATTTGACAAAAGTTCATATTAAGCACTTACATGGCATCATAATTGATGGATACCGTTTCTTCACAAATTTACTATGTAGGCTAGTTGATGAACTGTATTCAAAGCTTGTTGAGAATGTGAAACTTCAATTACTTTATGTTACTTCAGAAATGATCCATGTATCAGCTATTGGAATTGATAGTTTGTTGGTGGCTTTATTGAGGCAAATTCGTGGTGGTGATTTCACTGAAGCGAATTTGTGGTTGTGTTCAGAGATGGTTAATCTTTTTATGGGAAAATGGGAATTTTTGCTGGAAGAACAACCGTTGGTTTTATCGAGTGCTCTGTATGTCTTTCTTAGGGTTTTGTCTGATCATTGCAGAGTATGTTCAAAGTCAAAAGTTTGAAGCAAAAAGAAACCGAATTTTGTATTCGGGTTTTCAGGGATCAGTTTCATTTGTGCTTTAAAATTGGTAGGGATGTAATTAGGCTTCTACAGGATTTAGTTCATGTTCCTGAATTTCAAGATATATGGAAAGATCTCTTATTGCTTACAGATGTTTCTCAGTTCTATCAATCCAGGACTTGTAGCAGGTACTTTCTGCTTCGAATTACACCCGAGATGGAGTCTCATTTGCGGTTTTTGTTTACACAAGTCAAACTTGGAAGTCAAACCCGATACCAAATTTGGTTTGGAAGGAAATTTCTTAATGTTCCTGAGAAGGAAACTGTTGTGATCAATGTCATTCGGTTTATCAGTTGTGCACATCACCCGTCTAATGATATAATCCATTCAAATGTGATCCCAAGATGGGCTGTCATTGGTTGGTTACTAAATTGCTGTACCAAGAATCATGTAGAAGCTAATGTGAAGCTGGCTTTGTTCTACGACTGGCTTTTCTTTAAAGAAGACGTTGATAATATTATGAACATCGAGCCTGCTATCTTATTGATGGTGAACTCCATGCCCAAATATTTACACATGACACAAAATCTTTTGGAATTTCTGTTTCTTGTTGTGGATCATTATGATATTGAAAGGAAAGATTTGATTTTGAAGGGCGTATTGTCAGCTCTTGATATTCTTGATAGAAAAGGTGTCGTTCAGTCGTTTGATGTTTTGACTACTTGTGACATGCTGTCTCCTTTCCTTAGAAACTTGTGAAGATGTTGTCTTGCAAGAATTTTAGCGGGTTCAATCACTTGCAGCCAGTTTTTCTGCCGTGATCGGTGCTGTAATCTGATGGTGTTATGTGGGTTTATACTGTTACGGGTCCTCTACTCAGGTTTGCATCCTTTACATATATTGATATTTTGATTCATGTTTTAATAGTGATCTTCAAGATTCTTGACGTTTTGAACTACTACTAGCTAGGGGTGAACTTCGTAGGTTTGGGTTTAGTCTAAACGGGTTTGGGTCAATCTTGGGTCGAACCGTGAACACATTTAGTTAAATGAGTCGTGTTCTTGTCAACCTGACGGGTTGGCTGGTTGACCCATTTAATCCATTTATTTTTTTATATATATTTTATGTAGTAAATTAAACTAATTAGGTACTTTTTATGCCAGAATTTAAAGGTTCAAATACAAATTGGCATAGTTTAGACTTAATTGCTTAAAAAACAAAAAATATATGTAGGTTTGTAATTTTAAAGTATTAATATGCAAAAAAAAATTAAACATGTTTTGTATTTTGGTTCATTTGTCTAACGCGATTTTCGGGTTCGTGTAAAATTTTCCGGTTCGTGTCGGGTTTGACCAGCGAACACGACCCATTAGCAGCCCTATTACTAGCATTGCTTCTCAAGTATACCATAGGGTAAAAAGACACTAATATAGTGATAGAGTTAGATACCATAGGGGTGCACAAAAAAACCGGTTAAACCGGTACACCTCTAACCGGTTTAAGACAAACCGGATCGGGTTGCGTATAAACCGCCGTTTTATAACCAGTTTAAGGCATTCAGGGAACCATCGGGTTGAAGAACGGTTTAATCAAACCGGGTACGCAAACCGGTTTTTTTGCTGAAACAAAAGTAGCCATTACAAAGCGGCTTTATAGCCGTTGGGGCTAAATCTAACCGTTTTTTTGGTCAAATTTTCACCCATAAATCAATATAAATAGGTGGGGGTGTTTAGGGTTGATCTCACCTCTCTCTAAACTCTTTAATCTCTAAAACCGCTCTTTAAACGCTCTCTAAACTCGCTCTAAACTCTAAAAAAACCATGTCAAGTAGTGTTGGTGGTTCCTCAAACGAAGTTAGCGTGGCGGAAATTCTAACAACGAGAAATCCGGCAATTTGGTGCAATTACGATCTATGTTTGTTGTCAAACGGGAAGGAACGTGCTCGGTAATGCTTAAAGATATTTTTAGTAGCAAAAAAAGATACCATTATTAAAGAAATGCCTCCCGTTATAACTTGTGCCTCCGCGTTAAACCCTACCATAAATGTTTTCGGGGTTGAAACGTTGATTGATAAAATTACTTACGCTTTAGATTTTGATGGTGAAGACATCCATTTTGCACAAAACACAAAAACATATTTTAACAAATGTTTACAAGATTTATTTGATATTTATTTACACAAATATGGTACAACTCTGACTCCACATGATACAATGGGTACATCATCAAGTAGTAACTCGAGAGATATTAACTTGAATTTATACCAGTGTCGTAAAAATCGCGCCTAGGCGGCGCCTAGGCGCCGATTAATCGCTAGGCGCTCGGCTAAGGAGGAATTTTGACCTATTCGGTCCAAAAATCCCTAGACGGTCCAAATCGCGCCTAGGCGGCCAGATTCCGGCGAACATTCCGGTGAAAACCTGAAATTTTCGGGGAAAACCTGAAATTTCCGGCCAAATTTCGGCGAAAACCTTTGGTGTGGTTTAAAAATGAACATTTTTTATAAAAATTACATATAAAAATGTGTATATATATAAGAAACTGAAAATTACATATAAAAATTCCAATCCGATTAATCCCGCCTAGGCCCCGATTAATCCAGCCTAGGCCCCGATTAATCCCGCCTAGGCCTAGGCTCTACCCCACCGCCCGACTAGCGCCTAGCGATTTTTACAACACTGATTTATATAACGAAATGTTAAATGAATTAAGTAAACGGGCTCGAGGTAGCACCCCGAGTAGCGAACTCGGAAGATATATTGGCACAAACTTTTTATCGTTTATGTCTCCTTCCGTTTTTGAGGATTTTGATATTTTGGCTTGGTGGAAAAAAAACGAAGCTTTATTTCCGATTCTATCCGCCATGACCCGTGATGTACTAACCGTCCAAGCTTCCACGGTAGCTTCTGAATCTGCGTTTTCTTTTAGTGGCAGACTCTTATCGATACGAAGGACTAGACTCACCCCCGTGGCGATGGAAATGTGCATTTGCTTGAAGGACCATTTGGATGCGATGGATATGATACAAGACCAAACTTCTTTCGAAGACGAAATTCAAGCCGAAAAAACCATACACAACAACGAGGTTGATCTTGGAATATCCGAACCAGTCACCGATGAAGAACTAGCCGAAGATGCAAGGCTACGAAGCTCCGGTTCCGAAGATAACGTACAAGAATAATCCAAAAATAAAAATATATATTGTCATTTGTAATGTTTTCCAATTTTATAATTTTATCTTGTAATATTTTTTAATTTTTCGAACTTTCCAAATATTAATAAACGTTGAACTTCATGTTTTATATTTGTTATATATATATATATACATATATATTTTATTAAAAATATTGAATTTTATTGAATTTATTAGATTTTTTTAATAAAAACCGGTTTCTAACCGACCCTAACCTGTTTAATAGGTTAGGGATTTTCATGCTTCTAAACCGGGTTAACCCGAACCGGTTTATGGCCAAACCAGTTTTGACCAAACGTTGACCAAACCGGTTCGGGTCGGTTTAAACCGGTTCGGTTTAAAAAAACCATTTTGTGCACCTCTAGATACCACCATGTTGTTTTTGACAGCAGAGGAAATATATGATTCTTAAGTCTATCTTTACGTTGATTTCCACGTAGGGTTGTAAATGAGTCGAGTTGTGGTCAATCTCGACAGGGCTTGAGCTTGGCTTGATTGGTCAGCGAGCCTTCATGATACAGTCCCAAGCTCGGGATGAAAAAACTCGTATAGTTATATAACAATTATTCTCGATAACAAAATGCGTTAAGGTATATGTAAAAAAATATAATCAACAAGAAAATTCATTTCAAATACATATGTGAAATACAGCAAAACTTTACTATGTTTAAAACCTTTCTAAAAATAATACTCTTTACTGTAATATTATTCTAGAATTAAGATTTGTTTCATTTTCTTTAAAATTAACTTCTTTTTAGATGTATTTATTTTTAAACATATTTGGTTTTCTCAGGCTGTTATGAACCGAAAAGCGGATGGGGCTTAAACAAACTGTGTCTGGTCTAGACCGAGACCTACAAATTAACATATCATGGCTGAGGAAATTTGATAATCCAACCAACTTTCACCGGTCATGGGTGACGGGCGAATGAGCAAGTAATTTAGCCTCTATACCGGAGACAATTGTTATGTGCCACAACCTCATTGTCCGGTCAATGCCTAGTGGACACATTCACACGTATATGCATGCAAGCACTTTGTTATTTTCTGTTTTAGTCTCATATTTTAATGTTATTGTCACATGTTTTTATTTACTTTAATTAAATAAAAATTAAAATTGGATTATCAAGATTGTTACTTGATTGTAGTGTAGTTGTTTATTAGCTTTGTAGAACTTTAGAATTTGATGGATAGTCAACTGCTGTTCGCGGCAAGTCGGTGATTTGGGTTGGGGCGTCACCTGGATTTCTAGTCAAGTAAGATTAGGAAGCCAATTACTATTATCTTTTATTTAATTGATCGAATATGTAACGTAGTCTAACGAGTATATCTTAGATTATAAATATCGTGTTAGGATATTAATTGTATTAATATCCTCGGACCCGTAGGTCAAACTAAAGGGTGTTTCCCCATGGCTTGTTTTGGGCATAGTTCGATGCACCCATAGGTAGAGGTGCACAAAAAAATCGGAACCGGAACCGAACCTGCCCAAATACCTGGAATCGGGTACATTGGGTATGGTTTTTCAACCAAGAACCGGACTCGGAACCGGAACCGGTTCCTTCTAATACCCGGTTTTCTGGAACCGATCATACCCGAAACCGGTTCTTGAGAATACCCGAAATGTGCACCTTTAACCCTAAACCCTAAAACCATACCCGGTTCCGGAAACAATCTAGTTTTTATATAATTTATCTATGTTTTATGACTTTATGTTTTAAACATTAATCTATTTTGTACTATTTTAAGTTTTAATGTTATTGGACTTTTTAAGTTAGTTATTTATATGTTTAATTAATGTATTTATATGTTTAACTAAGTTTTTCGAATACCTGGAAATAGGTTCTTGAAATACCCGCCTTGAATACCCGGAACCGGTAAGAACCGGAACCGGTTCTTGAATACCCGGAATCGAGTACATAGGGTATGGTTTTTCAACCAAGAACCGGACCAGGAACCGGAACTGGTTCCTTCTAATACCCGGTTTTCGAAACCGATCATACCCGGAACCAGAACCGGTTCTTGAGAATACCCGAAATGTGCACCTTTAACCCTAAACCCTAAAACCATACCCGGTTCCGGAAACAATCTAGTTTTTTTATATAATTTATCTATGTTTTATGACTTTATATTTTAAACATTAATCTATTTTGTACTATTTTAAGTTTTAATGTTATTGGACTTTTTAAGTTAGTTTTTTATATGTTTAATTAATGTATTTATATGTTTAACTAAGTTTTTCGAATACCTGGAAATAGGTTCTTGAAATACCCGCCTTGAATAGCCGAAACCGGTAAGACCCGGAACCGGTAAGAACCGGAACCGGTTCTTGAATACCCGGAATCGGGTACATAGGTTATGGTTTTTCAACCAAGAACCGGACCAGGAACCGGAACTGGTTCCTTCTAATACCCGGTTTTTCGAAACCGATCATACCCGAAACCGGAACCGGTTCTTGAGAATACCCGAAATGTGCATCTCTACCCATAGGGCAACTCATCGACCCAGGAAGCTCCCTCTTCATCGAGGCACATTTTATCCCTTCCACCATGCTTCTGTTGATACGTTCACACTGTATGTTGCCTTAGGGATGCGCCACATATGTAAAGACTTGTTGGATTTGTAGTTCACGGCACCAATTTTTAAGCACCTTGTCCATGAATTGTTTGACGTTATCACTGACTATGTAAAGTGGTAAAAACTTCTAATGTGGTGTAGTGGTAGGAAGCCTAGATTCTCTAAAAAAGACCCAGGTTCTATCCCCACATGCATCACTTTGGGAGGGGCATGGTGGCTCAATGAAGGAAGACCAGGGATCTTTGTGATCTCCGGTTCAATCCCGAGGGCGTCCGGGTTTTACCACCAGTGGGCTTTCGGGTGGGTGGGTTTTCCCCCGAACTGGAGATAACTTGGGGCGCTTAAGGGTTCCGTACGGCTGGGTTGGGCCAGCTGGCGGTGATCTTTTTCCAATGGGTCACCCCGTACGAAGTACCTAGGCAATTCTTTGTTTGTTGGCCGTTCAAAAAAAATGTAAAGTGGTAAACCAAAACGACACATAATATGGTCCTACAAGAACTACACATAATATGGTCCTACAAGAACTTTTTGATTTGGATGGCCGAAATGGTAGCCAATGGCTTCGACTATACCCATTTTTTAAAGTAATCAACGATTACTACCAGGAATTTCGCACGCTGGGAAATGGGCCAACAATATCCACCCCACTTTTGAAAAGGCCAAGGGGCGGAGATCGTGATCAGGTTGTTTTTAGGCACGAGTATCATAGGTGCATGACGTTGGCAACTGTCGCATTTCCTTAATTCTTTAATTGCATCAATGTGCATCCTTGGCCAATAGTAACCCGCATTTGTAATTTTAGCCACTCCCGTCCTCGGGCCCGCATGGTTCCCGAATGAGATAGTTTGCTTCTGCCTGATATACACATCGAAGGAGTGGGCTCAAGAAAGACTTCGTGTACAACACTCCATCAAGGAGTTGATATTGGAGGGCTTTTGCTTGCATTTTGTTGGCCACCGTTTTTTTTTTCCTTCTGGTGTCTCTCCGCTTGCCATATATTTGATTATTGGGGTCATCCAACTTACATCCCCATGTTGGATTACATTCACTTCTCTTGTCATGATTGCCGGATCTTTTACATCCTCCATGTATAACCCGGGTGGGATCGCCAAATTAAGTAGGTGTCAATGTACGGAGGGGCAATGCTTGAAGTTTGGTACTCACTACTCTTGGGAGCAGTAGTGCTTGAAGTTTGGTACGTGTTACCAGGACCGTTCCTTATATTTCGGGTGCCTTGTGCAACTTGAAAAAATAGGCCCCTAAATATAAAGTTATATATAAAAAAAAATCATTAATACGACGATCGGTTTTTTTGGTTCAAACGATTGAAGCCCCAATAGATCGTGTGATTGCCAATTGAAGCTTCTGACGGCGCCTCCTTAAATTCTATTTTCTGGCTGCTAGTTTTTTTTATGTAGGTTTAAAAAAAATTTAATTTTTTAATTGGGTTACATTTTACTTTATAATAATAATAATAATAAAAATGTTTAATTTTTTAATTGGGTTACATTTTACTTTATAATTATAATAATAAAAAAATGTTAAATTTTTTAATTGGGTTACATTTTATAGTAGGGGTGTTCATTATTCGAATCATATTCGAATAACCCGAAATTCGATTCGAACCAAATTCAAATAAAAATTTTGATTTCGAATTTTGACTTATTCGAATCGAATAAATAAGTCAAATTCGAATCGAATTCGAATTCTAAAATCCCCGATTCGATTCGATTCGATTCGAATAACCCGAATTTATATATTATATAACTAGTTTATAATCCCGTGTATTACACGGGTTGAATAAATATGATGTTATATATTCTTAGTAATATAAAAAATTATGTTTTTAAAAACCCATGTATTAAATAAAATATAACGTAATTTGTTAACAAATACATTAATCAAAATGAAATAATTTGAATATGTAAATATATGATTAAAGATTTTTTATTTAGATCCTAACTCACTATAAAATTGATTTCATTTTGTAGAGTTCATAAAAATATGATTGAACAATTTAATTAATGATAAGCACGGTTTTAATTCAAAAATATTTTGATAAAAATTAAAACAAATAGTTAATTTAGTTCACTAAAATAGTGGAATTGATTATTAATAGAAGATAGAGGCGGGAAACTGAAAATGAGATGGGCTAAAAATGTGACAAGTGTCCTTAAAATTTACTTGTTTATTAAGTAGTATAGATTAATAATTTGTTTAAAAATATATTATTATTGAAAATATAGAAGTGTATTTATAAGAGAGAGGCGGGGAAAAATTGTATAAAAATGCATATGGAGACGACACGTGGCATTGAGAAACTTTTATTTATTATATAGTATAGATTTATAATTTTTCAAATATATAATATCCTCTTATAAAAATAGGTTTGGTTTAGGCTTTTAACTTCAAATTACTTGTGGGCTTTTATTAAAGGTTTTTTATGGGCTGCAAAGTTCAAATCCACAAAACCTTTACCTAGTAATCGATTTCTCAAAGGCGACATTTCTTTCGTTTGGACATTTGGGACTATTTTTATTTTGTTTAAGGCTGCGTTTTATAGTTGTGTAATGTTGTTGGGGTTGATTTAAACCCTCTTGAATTATGGTATGGTTGACACGACTGAATATTTGTAATTTTTTTTCAAAAAAAAATAAATAATAATCATTGGGTTTATTCGAATGAATTCGAATTCGATTCGAATAAGCTTATTCGAATCGGTTTAAGTGATTCTTATTTGAATTCGAATCCAGATTTTTTTTTCAAATTCGAATAATTCGATTCGAATAAACCAAATAACCCGATTCGATTCGTTTGAACACAACTATTTTATAGTCAATAAAGTTGATCTAGTAAGGATAAGTACATTTTATTTTTATTTTCTCTCTATACGGTCAAAATAAAATTTTGTATTTCATGGTTTACTTATAGAAAAAGAAAATCAAGCTAAATTATAGTTGTCATCCAACATTGGAACATGGGTTTTTTAATAAACAAGCTTAATTACTAAAATACCTTCAATGTCAAAAAGACATCATCTTCTTCACAGCAACATGCTCTTCACTTGCCACACCGTACCTGTCGGAAAAAAAACTCCAGTGAACACATTTATCGATTTCCATCATTTCACTTCAAGTATTCTTTGCTCCAACTACTCATGTAACAATCTTGGGGGTCAAGGTAAAAAGGTCCACTCGATGAAAATATTTTTTGACACTCCCCCCTCCCCCTCTCGAAACTTTCGGCCCTGAGTGGTCGCCCATCCGGCACCTGCTCAGGGCCGGCCCAGCGTGTTACTCCTTTGAGTAGCCGTGCTTGAAGTTGGAATTGACTGTTACGATAAGGCACAAATTCGATATAAATGTTTGACTTATGTTTAATTATGTTTTAGCATGTTTACGTACAATTTTATTATAGAAGTTTAAATGTTTATGTTTTGGCAAAATATTTGAAGTTAATGTTTTATGTAAAACTAGAACTCACTCAGCGAAACTGACTTTTAGTATGCACATGAGGTTGAGTGTGGATTGCATGCTTGCTGATGGATGCTAGGCTTTTGCTGAGGAGTTACCCAACCGAAGAGATATGGCATCCCGTTATTTTATGATTCCAACTATGTCATGACAATGTTTCTTTTGATTAAGGACAAGTTATGCTTTTTGAATGATTTTTCTGCTGCTTGGTTGAAATCTTATGTTTAAGAGCTATGTGTTGATAAGTAAATCCAATACGTGAGATCTCCTGGGAACAGGGCCTTACATGACACCAGACCTTCTAGTTCTCCGATTTGAGTGCCTTCTGGAACTTCCGCCACGAAATCGGCAATAAGTTGACCCTTGATTGCGGACTGTTGTTTATATTCTCGGTCGAAAACACCCAGCTCAATTGCCCACCTTATTAATCGGCCCGACAATTCCGGCGTACGTAGAATTTGTTGAATAAGGTAGTTGGTTAACACTTCTATATCATGCCCTTGAAAATATCGGTGCAGTTTTCATGAAGCGTGTACTAAAGCCAGAACTAATTTTTCCAAGATTGAATAGTTGATCTCTGGGGCGATGAGGACCCTGCTTACATAGTATATAGGCGTTTGGACGCCACTATGTTCAACCATAAGGATAGCGCTTACCGCCTTAGATGCCGTTGAAAGATACATTTTTAACCGCTCCTTTGGCGCGGGGCCGTTAACATGGGCAGACGTGTGAGATATTCCTTCATCTCCTGAAACGCCCTTTCCGTCGCCGCCGTCCATTTAAAGTGATTCTTGTGTAGACAGTTTTTGAGAGTGGCTATGAATGGCAAGGACCGGTCAGCATGCTTGGCCAGGAAGCGAATGATTGCCACCACTTCATTAAGAGTTTTGGGATGTCATGCGTTTTATGGCATCCACTTTTTCCGGGTTCACCCGAAACCCATCGCGCGTAACCACCACCCCCAAGAATTTCATACATACGAGCACTTTCCCGGGTTTAACTTGATGTTGAATTCTTTTAATCGCAAGAATGTCTCTGATATATCTACTAACATGGTTTTTTCACCTTTACTTTTAATGACCAAATCATCAACGTACACTTCTAAATTCTTGCCAATCTGTTCCTTAAAGACCTCATCCATGAGATTAACTTGATGTTGAATTCTTTTAATGGCAAGAATGTCTCCATATTCGAAACTTAAAGCAATGTTGAATGGTTGCTTTTGTTCATCAGAGGGTCAGCCTTTGTATGATCAGCTTTGGAAGTTTTCATTCTAATTTGAATTTGTAAAATTGTCTAAGCTGACATTTAGAGGTGCACAAAAGAACCGGAACCGGAACCGATCCGATGGATTATCCGAAACCGGATCCGGTGAGAACCGGTTTTTTTAGAACCGGTCCGGATATTATGAGAACCGCCGGTTCCGGGACCGGTTCTGGGTTTTTTGACGGACCGGTTAAAAATCGGATAAAAATCGGATTTTTTGGAACCGGTTTTTTTCGGACATTTTGGAACCGGTTCTAGCCGTTGGGGTTAAAAAAAAACGGCTATATAGCCGTTTTATGGCCGTTTTTTTGTTTTTTTTTTGTTTTTAAGGATTGAAATTTAGTATAAATAGGTATTGGGTGTTTGTGTTAGTTCACCACAACATTCTAGCTCTCAAAACTCAAAAACGCTCTCAAAACGCAAAAAAAACGCTCACGTTAAGCAAAAAAAAAAACGCTCTCATGGCTTCCGCTTCCGCAAGCACTCAAAATTCGGTTGGTGGTTCTACTAGCGATGTTACGGTTGTGTCAATACTTCCTTGCTCCCGAAACCAAGAAATATGGGCTTATTTCGATTTATGCGAAATGTCGTACGGCTCGCAAAAGGCTCGTTGCAAACGTTGTGGTAAACTTTTAGCTGCGGCGGGAAATAGCAGTTTAAGGAAACATATTGCTAGTCACGCAAGACACACTCAAGAAGGTGAAAATCAAACTCAAATTGGTAGGGATGGAGGAGTTTGGCAATACAATGTCGAAAGTGTTCGTGAGAGAATGGCACATTTCGTCATTCAAGAAGGCTTGCCTTTTGATCATTTTGATAATCCGCGCTTGACGAGGATGATACAAGAGACGCTTCAACCGAATTACACAAATGTAAGCCGTTCTACTTTGAGAAGAGATTGTTTAAAAATGTGGAAAAGAGCCAAAAAAGAATTAATTTTAGGTTTTGAAAAATTAAATACCGGCATTAACTTAACAACGGACGTTTGGTCCGCTCCACATGGTTTACCCGAATCGTACCTTTGCGTTACCGCACATTGGGTTCAACCGGAGTCGTGGCAAATGATGAAGCGTACGATTGCGTTTGATTATTTTGGATATCCACATACCGGTGAAAACTTATTTTATATTTTAGACTCGGTAATTCAAACTTATAAAATTCAACCGAAAATATTTTCAATATCTTTTGATAACGCTTCAAATAACACAAACGCGGTCGAAAAATTAAAAATAAAATATGAACCGCCTTGTAACGGTGTTTTTTTTCATAGTCGATGTGTTGCACACATCATTAACTTGGTTGTGCAAGACGGTCTAAACGTCCAAGAAATAAGAGACGTAAAAGAAAATTTTAAAGTGATGTTACGTGAAGTTTTTAGCACAAGCAAAAAAAGATATATAAACTATAGAAACTTGTGCCAACAAACGGATTCCATCTTTTTAGGTCCGAATTGGGACGTACCTACTAGATGGAACTCGACTTGGAAAATGTTTGAATCGGCCTTAAGGCAAAGAATTACTTTAAAACATTTCCATGATGAACTTGTGCAAAAGAAACGTTGTTTACAAAAATTTGATAATATAAGTTGGGATATGATCGAGAAACTAACTAATTTGCTTGAGGTTTTTAAAAATGCAACTACATGTTTATCGGGAGTTTATTATCCCACGTCTTCGCTAATACTTCAACAATTATACTTAATATGTAATAAATTAAAAGAGTTTGAATATCACGGCACTATTTTTGAAAAAATGGTAAAACCTATGAAAGCTAAATTTAAAAAATATTTTTCAGAAATGCCGGCCGTTGTTACATGTTCGGCCGCCTTAAACCCAACGATTAATGTAACCGGTGTTGAAACATTAATTGGATCAATATCGGATGATTTAAATATGTTCGAGGAAGACCCAAATTTTGAATCAAATGCAATAAGGGATTTCAATTCGGCTTTTAATAATATGTTTGATTATTATTTACGCAAATATGGTGGAAGTGGTGATCCATCAAACATACGTGAATCAATGGGTTCGGGTTCAACTTCTAGTAGTTCAAGGAACCCGATGCTAAATTTATTTAACACTTTAAGAAACGAAAATACTAAACGAGCTCGTGGAACCACACCAAGTAGCGAGCTTGGGAGATATCAAGCAACCGACTTTATTTCTACTCTAAGATCCGAAGAGTTTGAAAACTTTGATATCTTGAGTTGGTGGCAAGGAAGGGAATCCCAATATCCCGTTCTAGCCGCAATGGCCCGTGACCTACTAACCGTCCAAGCTTCCACGGTAGCTTCGGAATCCGCTTTTTCTCTTAGTGGCAGGGTTTTATCTATTCGAAGAACGAGGCTTACACCGGAATCTATGGAGATGTGTATTTGCTTGAAGGACCATTTGGATGCCGCCGAACGTGTACAACATGTTGCAAAACTAGAAGGCGAGCTTGACGTTGAACAAGAAATACATGAATTCGAAGTAGAACATGGGGCGGCGACTCCACTTTCGGACGAAGAACAAGCTTACGATGAAGCCCAACGTATCTCAAGCGAAGAAGAATGAAAACCGATGTTACAAAGACTACGACGAAGAATATTGAAAACATAATAAATAATTAATGCTTTGTGATTCAATTATGTTTTTTGTATTTTTTTTGTACGAACTATTGTTAAATAACTTAAAAAAATCTACAAAATAAATAAAACATGTATTTTATAGTGTATCTTTGTTAATTTTTAATTTTTTTTTTTTTCGGAACCGGTGGAACCGGTTTTTTTTAACCGGTCCGGTTCTAAATATCCGAACCGGTCCCAATAGGTTCCAAGTCTCCACACCCGGAACCGGATCCGAACCGGAACCGGTTCTAATGGATCCGGTTATTGACCAACTTTGACGGAACCGGTCCGGATCCGAACCGGATCCGGTTCCAAAAAAAAACCGATTTGTGCACCTCTACTGACATTAACCAACACCAAAGGTGATCAGCGTATGATCAGATCAACTTTCCTAAACTAATCATTTCACTAAATCTTTACCCTTAGTGAAAAGGCCTATTGATATTTTACTAAAAATAAATCTTATTTCAACCTTATGAAACAAGGGCTTTGAGCCCCCTTTTCCGCAAGGCCTCCAAACTCAAAGAAAATTTTGTATGCAAGTAAACTGAGCTTTGAGATTGTTGACGGCGGGGTTGTGGTCTATATAATTATGCATACAGATAATTACAAATCCAAGCTGGGTATAAATAACAACTAGATTAGGTTAAACAACTCAGGCAACAAGAAACTAAAACCACTAGGGCCGGCCAGTCGGCCTTCGGCCCAAATCAAAGGCCCAGTTCGTGGGCCCAGAACTGGAAGCCCACTAAAGCCTTCATAACCCAACAGACAGTTGCATGAATTCTAGCTTAATGTTATGTTTTCTTCTATATTAATTCACGTTGACATAAACTTGCATGCATTCTAGCTTCTGTTGGTTACTAACATGACAAGGCACACATTGAACCACAAAGTCGCGATAATTTTATAAGTTTCCAATTAACCCAATGAGAACAGTTCTAACACCTACCATCAAATAATCTAACTTCCACGTGTTCGTTTCTGGGTTCTTGCAAGAGAAAGAAGAGTCGATAGACAGCATACAAGACGGATGTTCTAGCTAGGAATATTAGAATAAATAAAGCATAACTAACTAGAAACAGCTTCCTCACATGTTTCAACCTCGTCATCTGAGAAGGCAGGGGGTTTGGGGATCAATCCAAGCAGTTTAAACATGGATTGGTCGGCATCAAAATCATTGTTGGGGGTTGTCAACAACTTCTCACCGGTAAATATGGAGTTTGCACCAGCAAGAAAACATAATGCTTGTTCTGGCACTGAAAACTTCACTCTCCCTGCAGATAGTCTCACCATAGCCTTTGGCATTGAGATGCGTGCCGTAGCAATCATCCGTATCATCTCCCATATTTCAACTGCCTGCAGAAGCCAGAAAATCACAATTTTTTTCAACATGTTAAAAAATACTTTAAAAGTCTGTACCGAAGTAACAACCAGTACTTTTTTTAGATAAATTAAATGTGGCAAACAGGGAGGGTTGGGTAACCGGTCAAAATGGGTAGTTTTCAAAATTTTATGTTATTTTTTGTGAAAATAGTTGGTGTGTCACATACGCTTACAAATTTTATATTAGTTCCATTTAATTGAATAAATTAATTTAAGAGGTTTTATGCAATAAAAATACACTTTGGCAGTTTGGCAGACTATCGACCCGTTTTCTCCAACCAACTTTTTTTTTATTTTACCCGTCTGACCCGTTAGGTATAAAAATATACAATCCAAACAGACCCACTCCCAAGTAAATGGGTCAAAACTACAACCTCTAGAATAAAAGCAACAATTGTTTTTTTTCTCAAATGTGGCAAAACATGTCTCAAATTTGGCAAAATTTCATTCTTAGATTTCCTTGTTACCCCAGCAACCATTAACAATATTAATATCATTAAATTTAATCTCCATTAGCTTTTTCTCTCAATATTGAAGATCTTTTAGATATTTGACTATGTGCACTTCTGCACGGTATCATAACACTATTTCAGTCTCTTTTGTTCTCAATCTTCATTAACTAACTTAAACCAATAACGATTGCAGCAGCAAACATCAGTGGTGTGTTCTCTTTAAGATCAAAAGATGTCAGTTTTTTATTTAAAACCAGGAACGTATTAGAGTCCTAACAGCAAACCTAGTGCATCATTATCTATACTCATAAACTTGGCAATCGTAAAGACCAAAAAATGGCTATGCTATATCTTCCAAATAGAAACATAAAATTTGTTAATAATATACAAGAAACTACCTTTTGATCTTCCAAAGGTGTGCCTTTTACTGCAAGAAGTGCATTGATGGGAACACTCTCTGGGTGTGAGGGGAGTGTTGCTAACGTATGCAACAACCCAACCCTGTCCTCTTCTGCTTCACCAAGCCCTATTATTCCTCCTATCACCACAACACAGATTGTTATCAGAAAGTGAAAACTGTATTCATCATCTTTTCTGCCCGTATGATATATCTTGGAACAAAATGGAGAAATGAAGACTCTTATGGCTGAACTAACCTGAACAAACATTAATCCCTGCTTCACGAACATGCTTGATGGTTTCCAGGCGTTCGTCATAAGTTCTTGTTGTTATGATATTAGGGTAATACTCTCTTGATGTATCAAGGTTATGGTTGTAAGCCGTAAGGCCTGCTTTCTTGAGTTCTAAAGCCTGCTGCTTTTCTATCATTCCCAATGTACAACAAACCTCCATTCCCATACCCCTACAGATAAGTGGTACACTACTTAAATGCTCTGATACAGAACGATAAGCTATTTATAGCTTCTAGACACAAATTATCATGCTAATGATATCAAATTCACAAGAACACCAATATAAAAGAGTGGCTTACTACCTTATCTCTTTCACATATTCCAGGATCTGATTGAAGTTGGTTTTCCTTCTTATTGTGTCTCTCCATGCAGCACCCATGCAAAACCGAGTGCTACCAGCCTCTTTTGCCTGCCAAGCACCAGTTATCAATCCAACATGAGAATGGAATCACACACAATAATGCAACATGTGCAATTACAAAAATAGATGTAAATAATGTGAATCTAGTCACTTCCATGACCTAAAAGCAGAAAAGTTGTTCGCATTAGAAAAAAGAAAAGCACCTTTTGTGCTGCTTCCAGAACAGCATCCTTGTTCATGAGCTTTTGAGCTTTCACTCCAGTATCATACCTAGAAGACTGAGGGCAATATGAACAATCCTCACTGCACCCACCCGTCTTTATAGACAGAAGTGTACACTGTTGAACTTCCCTAAAATTTTGAGCATGTCTATGAACTTGAGCCTGAAAACAAGACCTTTTGTAAGAAAAAGTACACCCATCCACCATAACAAGGATAATTCTAGCTAAACTAAACATTTCTGATAATTTCCCCATCCTTAAATCAAATCCACTATGCTGGTCAAAACTGCATGTATTACCTGAGCAATAAAACTCATATAAACTATCAATTAAACAATAATTCCCTACGATTTCAAGGTAACATCCATTATAACTTCAAACTATCAATTAAACAATAATCTCATATGATTTCAATTAAACATTCATTATGTATTACCTGAGCAATAAAACTCATATAAACTATCAATCAAACAATAATCTCATACTATTCCAAAACTGTATGTATTACCTAAGCAATAAACCTCGTAAAAACTATCAATTAAACTCAATGCAATTACCAGAGGATTTATAGAACTTGAATCAATGCGAATTAGATAAAATGTAAGTAATTGAAAAGATGAAACTAGAGAGAGTACGAACTCCATGAAATAGAAGATCGAGAAGAGGAGAATCGTAAACGGACTTGATTTCTTCTCTTTTCCAGTCATTTCTCGGACCTTCTCGTATCGTTCGCTCCGCCTCCACTGCCGCCGCCGACGACGAATAGGACAGTGAGCGCGGTTGCAGATCCAGCATCGACGATAACGTCCGCTGATTTGGACGAATCGACCTGATTAGAATCATCTTCTTTCTCACTCCAAGTACGACACCGCCGATTAATTGCCACGGTCCGGTGACGGATTAAGACACTAATTGTGTTGCAGTCTGTTTCACCCTGGATTTGTTGGAAGTGTGTGGGTGAAATGTGCAAATGCTATGATGATGCAATAAGAAGACGAAATTCATTTTCCCTCTATAAAAGCCCTAAAATTTATTACATTTGAACTTTCAACCTAACTTAGTGAGCGCGTTACGACGATCATGTGTTATGGAAGTGTTTACTCGGTTTCAAACATAAAAATATTAAACAAAAAAATATTTGAAGAAGATATCATGCCAAATGACGAAGAAGTCACATTGTAGAAGTGAAAAAAAAACGGTTTAACGAAAAAAAAAAACCATAATTTGTAAATGGATTTCAATTGACAAGTGGTTTAAATATGTAACACCCAGCGGCGCAGCTTAGTGAGGGCCCAGGGGAGCCCCCCCCCCACTCTACCCTCTAATTTTTCTCTTAGTAGTGTTAATTTATACGTATTCGGTCGAAAATTTTATAAGTATTAAGTTCCGGCCCCCTATAGGAAAGAAAAATTATAGGATTCCGCCGCGACCCCCCCTACATTTTTCTTCAAGCTTCGCCACCGGTAACACCCCACGATTCCAATTGTGCAAATTCACATTTATAAATTTATCTGTGTAATAGGGAGTAAAAAGATGAAATTTCAAGTAATATAATTAGTTTAAAAAAAAGCTAAATAAACATATGGAATGGGGTGTAAATGTAAAAGTAAAGAAACTTGAGAACTTAAAGGGTGGTTTTACTTGAAAATCGAAATGTTCCAAGTAATCATATCATCTTAAAGCAAGGTTGCCATCTTCTTCAATAATGTTCAGTCAATTTTTAAGTTTTCTAAACAATTTCCTAAACTATTTAACTGAGAATTGGTCTCTTAGAAAATACTAAAGGTAACTGATGTTTAAGCCTGGCAAAACGGGTGGATTGGGTTGGGTTGGGTTGGGTAACGGGTCAGAATAGGTTTAGGTCAGGATGAGTTATGACCAAAATGAGTTCTGATCAAAACGGGTTGTTTTAAAAAAGTATCAATTTGTTTCGGATCAGAGTGGGTTGTAACCAAAATGTGGCTCGGGTTGAGATAAGTTGTCTTAGAAAAGAAAAGTACCAAAATCTAGTACCCGTTTGAACCCACTCTAAATTTACATTTTTAGGTGACCCATCTTGACCCAAATTGTTTTAAGGTGTTACTCATTTCTACTTGTTTTGTGGTATGGTGTTACCCAATTCAACACAAAATATAAAAAAATTTTACCCAAACCAATCCATTTTCTCTACTTTGGGTCAAGATTGCCAGGTCTACTGATGTTTACGAATAGTGATATAAATAAGAAAATCAGTTGTACGGGTTAAGGTTTAAATGGGTAATCATCAAAAGAACTAAACTACACACAAATAGGCAATTGTACCTATCAGAATGTAATATAGCATCGACAAGTATCAGATATCAATATGTAGACACAGTGACTCTTGATACTAAATCTCTTGTCAATATCCAGTCGGTGTAAATGATGATTTGATTAAACTGATGATTAAAGACTAACAACTAATGAAAGAAATAGTAAACAACGTATATTGAAACCTTAGCAAATTCAGATGGAGACAAATAATAACCTAGGTGTCGCATCCTCTTGACTATAATGACTAACTGGAATGACTCTACTTATGATAATTGTTCCTTAAATGGACAAATCCCCCATTAAGGATGCAACGTAGTAGAGTAAAACCTAAGGCCCTTGGACTCAATGCCTGGATACCCTAAATCCATTACAATGAAGAACCAACAGTTGTATGAAGTGCTAGCATAGATTAGATCCCCTTAAAGCTTGTAATCTCATGATAAAAGAAAGTCAGTGCTATAAAACACACTAACACTCTAAAACCCTAAAGCAAACTTTGATTAAAGCCTACTTATAACTTAGAATCCCCTAATCATAACTGAATAGATAAACGCCCTAGCGATTTACAATCTACCTACTAGGTGAAGAGGAAAACTCTAATAAGTTCTTAAACCCTTTTATCCAGATATAATCTGTCACACCCCACATAGGCGGAAGCACGGGGTGTAACGTTCATGGTTTTTCAAAGCATATGATTGTTGCAAACATAACACACAAATTGGATACATGTTTAAGTTGAAGTTTACAAACCAAAGTAATTGTTTTCGAAACACAAAAGTAAAACAGATTTTGCAAATATGACTCAACGGTGTTGAGTTATACTAGAAAAATCCCCAAAAGTTGTATCCAACGTGCATGCTGATTCCTACGATGTCTTACTCTTGATGACGCGTTCAGTTCCCTGCAAAACATACTTAAAGTGTCAACACGACGTTGGTGAGTTCACTGGTTTAATTGTTGCAAGTTTCAAGATAGCCATTTGCATGAAAACAAGTTCAAGTATACGATTTGCACAAAAACAAGTTTCAAGTATACGATTTGCACGAAAACAAGTTTCAAGTTTATGATAATTAAAACAAAACAAATCAAGTTTGACCCATCGTAACTAATTAGGTATACGAATATTATTTTACATGAGGTATAACCAAACCAAACACAGGTATTTCGCCCCACGCCCATTCCCAAAGGGCTCACGAGTTAAGACAAGGTGCAGTCATTGGGCCATAGGGGCCCTTGGTTAGAGCGACTAACCCATGACCGGGAGTGTCAATTCCAATAGTACTATTCATGATATCTCGGCTACTTAAAACTAATGGTTATAAACTGTTATCAGGGGACTTAGAGATCTCTACAAATGTCTCATGTAAACATAAATGGTCGGTCTTGTTTTCTTATTATTGTAAAAAAATAGTTACAAGTATGTTTTTCTCCCAATGTTCTAAAACGTTTAAAAGTACAAGAAAATGGGGCCGTGAAACTCACCCGGTGAGCTTTCAATGTGTAAATGCTAGCAAAGCCGATGTGTATGCAAGACTATTCTAACCGTGACCTAACAGTTACGGTTGTCTTAAGACCTTATAATATGATGTTAACATACAAGTTGAACGTGTATAAGATCCACCCAAAATGTTTGACTCGATGTTGAATGTGTTATGTTTTGAAAACGTGACCCGACGAACTGTTGGTGACTTTTCTTTGAATTTCATGATAAGTATGCATATTTAATCGTATAATATATACATTACTGATGTTATATGTATAAATATTTGTCCATAAGTTGTCGTATATAGGTCGTGTTAGGATTTTGATAGTTATTTATCTTAAACTATATTATTAAAGTAAACCTTTGATTATAGAGATTTCCAGAATTTAAAACCGTCTGTGCGTCATCCTTTTGAGTAATCAAACGAACTTATTTAGTCATGAAATTTTGTACAAAGTTACCCACATGTCTTAGGGTTACAAATATGTAATAAAAAACATTTTATGGCATGTTTAAGTATTTTAAAAATATTTATTTGGACAGAAGGTACATCAGTGTTTGCTTCCGGAGTGCTTCAAGTATTTCTCTGAATTAACATACCAAATCTCATTTCCATGACACAATACTATTAAACTTTTATTCTATATTCAAAATACTAACTTTAGGAAGTGGATTCAGGTTGTTTGGGTTTTTTTATGAACAAGATATGACTTCAACAAGTAAGACCAATTCTATGCTGAAAAGGACAGTTTTGACACTTTATCTTGTATAACCATTTTGGGGTATCAAAACTCAACGAAAATTCATGAGACTACTTGGGTTGGATTCCAAATTCTTTATACTTAGTTTTAGACCAAAAATACGTCAACTTTGGATGTGTATTGACTGAGTTATGACCCTCCAAAGTCGGGTCTAGTTTTCTGTCATATACCTACCACTTCAAAACTTTACTTTTTAACTTATTTTCTTTTAGTGTGTACTTGTTTTACCACTTGATCAAGTTTCTTGTTGATGTTTAGGTTGTTTCTAGTACATTTACATGTCCCATGTCCAGATTTGTCCATTACAACAACTTGTTCTATGTATTTTTATGTCCATGATCACATTTTGTCCAAATTATAACATTAGGGTTTCGTTTGTTTGTAGATCCAACTTTTAACAAGATTATACATTAGTTTCTCTTCCTTTTAAGTTCATTTATATATATGTCTCATAAGTTATGTATATACATGTGTTTATATCTTGTTTATAAAAGTTAAAAACATCCATCAACTTGTTTTTAAGACATAATTTCAAGATTTTTACGCATATGCAAGGAAATCACCCGCAAGTGTACTTCTTGACCAACTTTTCTTATAAACACATGTATGTACAAGATTTTAGTTTTTTTTAGAGATTCTAGTATGTTCATAAGATATGTACATGTATTTTTAAAGAAAACTCATGTTTAAAAGATGAAACCACGTTTTTATTAGTTTTTAAGCACTTTTCTTTTGGGTGAAGTTTTATACAAGAAAGATACTTGTATTATTAGTAGAATGAAAATGATAAAGAGTGTAGAAGACTCACAACAAGAAAGCAAGGAGAAGGAAGCAAAAAGGTAGTTCCAAAGCTTGGAATTCTTAGCTAAACCATATTGAAAACACGTTAAGTTCTTGAATTCCTTGAATTAAAGTTGGATGAAGAAGATGATAAGTGTGTGTGCCGTGAATGGAGAGAGAGAGATGAGGTAGGAGTGTTTGAAATTTTGGTTTTTGAGTGATGGAGTGAAGGAAGTGATAGGATAGAAAACTTATAACTAAGGAAAGCATGGGTCTTGAAACATGAAAGTCAAGATATGAAGAAAATGGATAGTGGGAGGGGGCCCACCAAGATCTTGGCCGAATGGGGGGGGGTTTATGGGGGGTGGGTTGGGTGGTTACGTAGCTTAGTGGTTTAAGAGTGTAGGTTGTCCGGTTATTAACGTGTTAATTCTAGATTACCGTTCGAAACGGTAATTTAACTTGGTTTAGGGTTTCTTAATTACTCTTAAGGGTAATTAACTAGTTTTGACGAAAAATGTATCTATGTATATGTTGTATAAGTCTTATACATGATTAATTTCGTGTATGGACGTTTAAAGATGACGGTATACGGTAAAACTCTCGAATTATGCCGTTAAGGATCATTAAGTGTTTTATGTGTTTTAAATCTTTAAATTTGGTTGTATAAACATATAGTTTATGTATTATGGATCTTTGACATTATTCTGGATACTTAAATTAATCACCAACATTCGTATTAGTCAGGTTATACGTATACGTGAACCGGTAATTCCTAAAATTACCAAAGTGTGAATTGAAACAATGTATGACCTTTGCTAGACTTAATGACCTAATCCATGCAATTAAGTCAAACAGGAAACATGAATAATGTAAACGCGTTTAAGATTATACGAATATTGACCTGAAATTCCAGGTGTCATATAATCCCAAGGTAATACACTAAATTAGCCAACTATATTTATGATTTGTCTATTAGCTGTTAAGGTTTCAAGCCCTAGATTGAAAACCAAAAAGCCAACAATATAAAGATCAAGATTAGCCACACAAAGCAATAGAATAGTATAAGCAACAAAAAAGAACATACAAACACATTATAAGGGTGTAAAGATCAAAACTTAACTAAAATCATACATTCATAAGTAAAAGTCAAAGCAAAAAGTAATTTTTTGTTGTTGCAAGATTTAGCTAAACCTAGATGAGTACAGAAGTTTAGCCAAGCATAACGAGAAACAGAGTAATCTTTGATCTAAACATGTTTTAGAAATTAAAATAAACAAGAGAAAAATTCAAACCGAATCGATTAATGCGTATAAACGCTAACCGAAAGCCAACTCTTCAAGCTTCTAACCCTTCAAATTGTTACTACTACTCTGAAATGATGTCCTTCAGCCTCCAAACGTCGATAATTATGAAATGGTCGTCATGTTTCTTATATAGCGATGAATTAGGTCTTCTAACTTGCCCGACATATGGATCGTACCATCTTCATACGGTCCATACAAAATATTTCAAAATGCAGCGGCAGAATCTTTGTTGGTCGTATGGGCTTCTTCTAATACAGACCTACTCTCCTTCATGCATACGGACCGTACATAAACCATATGGCTTGTATCCTTCCTGTTGACTTTTGAATTTCTTCATTATATCTCGACTTTTCAACAACTTCTCACAAACACTCTCATTTCCTTCTTAAATTATAATATTTTAGCATCAAACCTGCAAATTAACAGCAAAACAATTAAGTATCAATGCATTTAAAATTTTCCAAAAGACATCAAAATACAGAGAAATGTATGTAGATTATATGCATAAATTGAAACACATCGATAACCACTTCTTTGGGGAGTAATTTAAAAATTGTAGCCATGGTTTTAAAATGAAAACTTATGTCAATTACCCAAATGGTTAATTATTGTGTGGATATGTATTACTCCATTTTCAAGATTTGTAAGCATGTTGGAAGACTTCTTCTGATAAAATATTCTTCCAATCAGTTTTCGTTTATTTTATCTTTTATAAACTTTGTAAGAAACTAGAGGGGTGGATATGTTATTTTATTTTTTTTACCGCGTATAAAGCCTTTTTGGTTTGTTTAAGAAAACATGTCTTACGAAAACTTATAGATTAAAGAACAATAACTAAAGAAATTAAGGTTCGAGAGATATCACCAAAAAAAGTAACAAATCACGTTTTCTCGTCTCACTAGTCTTAGAGTAAACACCACTTTATAGCACTACTAGAAAATAGGGGCTTACTGGCGGATCATCCCGTCGAAAATGTGGTGATAGTCAATGATAATCTGCCGGTGAAGCTCCATCGGCAAAATGGTCGTGGGTAATACTTTTTCTGAAGGAAGTCCGTCGGCGATTACCAACGGATCACCGACAGACAACTTAACGACGCCTTTTCTCCGGCTACAATTTCACTCTTTGCCGACGGATTTATTACCGATATATTACCGACGGAAATCCGTCGGTAATTGTACTTTTAATAGAAAAGTAAATTTTAAATATTTTATTTCATGTAATACAAATACAAATAAATTTGCAAAAACCATTTATTTCCTGGAATACAAATACAAATAAATCTGTAAAAACCATTTTTTACAAATTATAAATTACAAAATTTCAAATTACATTACAATAGTACATTATAAGCCAAAATAAATTCCAGTGTCAAACTTGTTATGGGTTGGGCTCATTTTAACATATGATTTCGTACACTTTTGATTTATAAATTTCGACAGCATAATGATTATAAATTGAACATATAAACAAACAAAAAATCATAGAGTAAAATCTCACTCACTGTAGGGTCTGTGGAGGGTGAGATGAAGGCACGCCTTACCTCTATCCCTAGGAATAAAGAGGTTGCTCCCATAGAGACCCTCAACTAAAAAAACCTCAATTTTCAAAACAAATACATAGATATACAAGAAAAAAAAGGTATAATACGAAAGTTAATAGTATAGTAGAAGGTAAGAGAGTAGTGAGCATAGAGAAGATAAACCTAAACTAAAGTAACTACGACTAGAAGCATCTGTTAAGCCTAAAAGACACCTAAAAATAAAGCACACCCCTAGGTTCAAAGAAGGTACGACTAAAGGCACACATATAATTACGGTAGCTAAGATTATAAATTGAACATATCCGTTAATTAATTACTTGTTTTAAACAAATATATTGTTTTATATATACAATATCAACCCATATATATTAATTAATGTAAGTATGTCAAGAAGATATATATTTATACATATAATTTAGAAAACTTATCGACACTCTACTAGACACCATATTATCCTAACTTATGCACATGATCAAATCGTACTGTCCCACACCTGTTACAAAACGACACCATAAATCAAAACAAAAATAAAAATCCAATGTGTATTACAAATACAAGCTATTGGTACACGTACGTGGTCAAAGTTGGTTCATATTCGCTTACAAAAAACGCTAGTCATCAGAAGAATGATTAGACAAAATTGGCTCATATCGTTTTCGGTATCTTCATATGTTTCTTCAACGTTTTCTTTCTCCTCGCTAGCATCCTCGTCGTCATCAGTATGGACTTAGATTACATCTCTAGTGGTAAGACAAACGGGTTGGACTTTGCTAGCATCCTCGTTGTCATGAATATTTACCCTTTCGTTGAATTGAAAAAAAAAATGTTCATCTTCTATATTTTCAGCATCAGGGACTTCATCAACACGTTATAGTTCTTATCTCCCCATTGGCTTCGTCCTAAGTACATCTTACTAAAGTTTCAAATAAATTGATGTTGAATGATATGGTGCATAACGACATGTTTCGTTTGTGATGCTAGAATGAACTAGTCGTTGGTTTTTAGTCTTTATTTAAATTTGATATCGACCAAACCATGTTTTGGCTCCACTTTAACCAAGTGGACACTATCAAACCATGCACACATAAACATCACAACAACACAACAACCAACACAACCGTAATATTCCACCTCTAAGACATCTTCAAGCAATCCATAATAGTTAGACTCATGCTCATTGTAAGTGCACGCGACATGGGCGCCACCTCACCACATGTAGTTTTCACACCACTTTCACATGATAAGGGGTATACCCATGTGAAAGTGAGTGTGTGAAAATTAATTATTTTTTATAAAATTTAATTAAGTGGTGTGAGTAATGTGTGTACGTGTGTGAGAGAGAGAGAGACACCTCCCCTCCTCGTTTCATCGTGACAATTTTCACGGTATGAGCTTTCACGCCCCTTTCACATGGAAGGGGGTGGTGTTTCACGCACTTCATAGGCTCCACGCCCCATACCCCATACCCTTACCCAGTGATTTTCAAATGGAAGGTCGCCGGTTCGAATCTGTGCCACAACAAAAGAGGGGTCTGTGGCCATGTCAGGGGATTTACTCAGTTGGGGGTTCCTTCTGGGGTGGGCTGCCCCGGATGTTTTAGGTGTTGCCCCGGGGAAACCCAATTATCCTAGAATATTTAGGTGTTGCCTAGAATATTTAGGTGTTGCCGTTCAAAAAAGAAATTTGAAATTTTGAGCTCTAATACCTAAATATATAATTAAATAATGTTTAACATAAGAATTGAACTGATAAGGTTAATGTTTTGTGACCTTAATGTCATGGGTTCTAGCCATGAAAACAATTAATCTTCTACACAAAGTGTGGTAAGGTTGCGTACATTAGATCACGAAACGATCCGACGCTTGCACAAATGCGGGAGCTAAGTCAAGAACATACGTCCTTAAATATAAAATTAAAATAATCATGAAATGATCGTTGAAATTTAACATTTAAGAAATTTATAAAGTATGATTAAAGAAATGTTCTTTTTTTTGCCAAGCCATTCAGGGCTCAAGGGTTATGGCTCTCATCTTGCAGCTGCATTCTTTGATTCAATTTTATCTTTAGTTTTTTTTTATTGTAGAGATATTATTATAAAAATTAAAATACAAAAGATAATTAAAAACTAGCTATAATAACCTAGAGTAAGGAAAATGATTTGTGTAATATAAATTTGATTTTTTTTTATAGGTAACTTTCATTTTTAAGTGGCAGTCACATCTCTAAATCGGAGATTCGTACCCCTCAACCTGACCACTACGTTGTCTGAACCGGGCCCGCGGGTTCAGAACGAGAGGCTTAGGCTATCACCGGGAAACCATGGAGCCTGCTGCCACTTGACAACAGTTGCGCTGCTACACGGGCCAAACCCCGCTAGCGTAACGCACTCCGGACTAAAACCCGGGTTGGCTCGGACTCAAACCTGCGTGGGCAGGTTGAGTCTTCATCGCCATAACCACTCGACCAAAGCCAGTAGTTAAATTTGATGTTTTTTCATTCTCATTTTTCAATAGATAGCTTTATATAGAACTAATAAAGACTCATGAGCTATCCATTACCAAATGCTACTTCATCCTACTAATTATGTGACTTGATATTAAATATTACTTAATAATCTTAACATGTCCCCTCAAGCTAAACGTGATGAGACGTTTAGCTTCAAACAAACTAACGAAAACTGAAACAACTATGATAAGTTGGTTGTTGAAGTAGAGACCAAAAAGTGAATGATCTTATTGTTGAGATGTCATTTTTTTTTATTTTCTTTGAGCAAATTATATTTTACGTCCTTTAAGTATCAATCAAATTTTAGTATATGTCCTTAAACTAAAGAAATTATCGAATTTTTCATTTATGTTTAGAAAACCTTACACGTTACATACTTTACAATAATGGTCGTTAACTTCTAACGTTAAATGCGATTATGTGCCCCTCATGTGAGGGTAAAATGATCTTTTACCCCCAAATGACTATTTTTATAATTAAGCACAATGTGTAACTCCCATATTCCTCCTCTCTCTCTCTGTTACTATTCCCCATATTTCTTCACAATTTCCCCTCCACCGCCACATCTTTCTCTGGACGAATTCTTATCCGGCCATATCCCCAATTCCAAACAAGATTCAATTGAACCATAAGATAAAAAATGAAGACGATTGAGCAAAGATTAAGATGAAATTTGAGGTCAAATTAAAACTATATAAATTTCTTGCAAAGAGTCACCATCTTCTTCAACAACCGTCTTCATCACCTGCTCAAACTTCAAACATCGGGACACATCTTACATCCACGAGGTTCGTCTTTAATTTGCCCTAATTGTGATGGGGGATTCATAGAGAAGATTGATAGGATAGAACTAACCGGATCATTGCTGCAATAGAAATCTATACATGCTAGATCTGGAAAATCGTGTGGGTTACGGTGGTGTTGAACGGTTGTTGGTCGATTAGGGGTTTGGAAACAGGTGGGCGGATGATTGCTCGGTTGTTAAACAACCAGACTGATCTTGTTTCCTTGCAGAAAGGGTCAGGAGCAGACCTTCATCTCCCACAAACACTTTCATCTCTCGTTGTTATTAAACGATCGGTCGTTGATTTTCTGAACTTTATGGATTGACTGCGTCTCCCACAAACACCTTCATCTCCCCCTTTTCTCTTTGGTTCCGAGGAACACCACCATCTCCAACTCCCCGGCTCGTATTTCTGGCGACATCTGTGAAACCCCTCCCCTGATCTCGTTGCCCTCGTTAGCATCTGCAACACCCACCAGATTCACCCCTCTCCCATGTCCTCGACTTTCCGATGGGGTGGCTAGAGGTTTTAGTGGTGGGATTAAGGCTTGAAGGTAGGGATGAAGGGTTTGAAGGTTGGGATCGGCGATTTGAGAAAAAACATTATTATATTTGTTTTTTTTATAATTTTTATTTAAGTTATTTACATAAATAGTCCATGCGAATGTAAAAATATCATTTTTCCCTCATATGAGAGGCACATGACTGTATTTAGAACAAAAAATTAACGAACGTTAGTGGAAATGATGATATGTGCAAAATTTTCTAAACATAAAGAACAAATTCTGTAATTTTCTTAGTTTAAGGACATATACTGAAATTTGATCAATACTTAAAGGATATAAAATGTAATTTTCTCCTTTTCTTATTCTTCATTCTTCATATTCTTCTTCTCCTTCTTTGTCATTCTTCACGTTCTTCGGTTCTTTTACTTCTTTTTCTTTCTTCATCTTCTTCATTCTTCCTCTTCTTTTTCTTCTTATATGTTGTAGATTAGTGCTGCATTTTGTAGTTCTGGTTTTAAAGTTCAAGGTCGATGAATGATTCAAACAATCAAACTGAAATAATTTGGTCACCAAAAGCGTTTAAAGCTTTGATACCATATATAAATTAAAATACAAAAGATAATTAAAACTAGCTAGAATAACCTAAGCTAGGAAAAATGATTTGTGTAATATAAATTTTATGTTTTCCATTCTCATTTTTCAATCACAATTACATAGCTTTATATAGAACAAAGTAAAGACACATGACCTATCCATTACTAAATACTACTTAATCCTACTAATTATATTGTTTAATATTAAATATTACTTAATAACCTTAACAATTATTATCCGCTTCTTAATTTGTTAATATTGTTAATATGTTTGATGTTGTCTATTTTTATAAAGTTTTTTATAGCATAGATCGCACATTAGATGATTGATCAAATGTTAATATAGTTCACGATTTTGTTATTAAGGAGAGGAAATCGAAGAACAAAAAATAATAATACTTGAATTATTGATGAAAGCATGTACAATGAAACTTTCTCAACAAAGCATAATGATTATGTGGTCAATAATGTAGTTGATTGATTTATTGATTGAGAAGCTAAGTATCAATTATAGATAGTGGTTGCTTTAAGTAGCCTATGCAAGTTTTGGAACATGCCTAACTAGTCATGTAAACAAATTAAACGAACACAGGTTGTTTATGTTTATTTATTTAACTTCAACCGAACACTAACAATTAATCGAAAGAAATTTTTTGTCCATGTTCGTTCGTTAATAAAACAAACATGTTCGTGTTCGTTTATGTCATTCGTTAAAAATCTTAACAAACAATTCATGAAAGTAAACGAACATAACTAAGCAAAAATAAAAGAACACAAGCGAACATAAATGAACAAACACAAATGAACAAGCCAGATATATTAGGTATAGTTAACAATCACATCTAAATTAGTGGTTTATATGAATATGATTCATCCAAAAATCCATCATAATCTACCAAAAAAATCCATCAAAAAATAAACTTTATATTATGTTTGATCTTTATTAAACTTTTATGTTATATAATTTTTTTCCAATTTATTTCTTTTTTACATAAAAGTGACAAGAACAGACTAAGAAAAGGAAACAAAAAGAAACTAGATAACATCAATTTTCAGTTCAAGATTTGCTTTCTTGGAATGACCAAAAATTTATACACCATCAGTCAATTTTGCCTCAAGTGAGATTGTGTCAAAACTTAACATAAGCTTATCTACTAGTTAAACTCATCATAATTCATGTGACTGTTGTTCATTTTCTTGTTCTAATGCTGAAATTTGCATCCCCTCATCAACAGAAACACAAGCATCATCCATCTCAAGGCCAAATGTTCCAAATTGTTACATATCTTTTCTACACTACAAAAAAAAATCCATTTAATGGCACACATTTTTAATGGCTTTTAAACTTTGTGCCACTAATTTAGATTTCTAGTGGCATTTAACTTGCTACTAAGTGCCATTAATTACCTCATAGTTTACTTTTCTTAAATATTAAATCACAAGAAAATGATAATAAGGAAAACAATATCTTCAAATTTCGCCTCATTTCAGTGTATTAGCTGAACAGAAAGTACGAACCTGTCTTAAATTTTCACTCCTCAGAACAGAAGTTACGAACCTGCCAAATCTGGCTAGGGCTACGAAGGCAAATCCAAAGGAGATTGCACGAAATCCGGCGGAGAAAGTAACGGCGACGGCTAGGGCTACGAAGGGAAACCCGGCCGGGGCTACCAAGGCAAATCCGGTACTGTACTCCTCTTTCTCTTGCATTCAAATCAGATTTCACATCTTGAATTGTAGGTTTTGAGTTCAAATCAGATTTCACATCTTGCGTTTGGAGGATTTCTAGTTCAAATCAGATTTCAGATCGACGCCTTCTTTCACTCGTTAAGGTACCGTACGCCTCTTTCTCTTCATCAGGATTCTCAACGCGGTCCTCAAAATATGTCCCCGTTTGCTATTAATTCAATTCAGTTTTCAGATCTGTATTCGGATCTATGTTCGATCAATGGAGTTTTGCTCATGGATTTGTCTTCGGATTTGTGTTATTTGATCGGAAAGAAGGTATTGATTGCATAATTTAGGGCTTCAATTAAGGTCCACTACCATCCATTTGCTAGATACCAACTTTTTTTTTATCATAGTCAAACATTTATTTAGCATTAATTGATTTTTAAATAAGAAACTAGAAGGAAATATTGACTTGTGTTCAGACATGATTGTGCAGCATACTGCCAGCATCTTCTCTTTATGATTATCTCATTTTTAGGTCCAAACAAATTATAGCATATTCGTATCACTGAAGAAGCTGTTTACATCATCAACAAAGCTTTGGTATCTCTAATTTCCCTAATTTTTCACTCAAATTGAATTAGGGTTCGTTATGTGATTTACAACTCTGTTATAACATATTTATATAAGTATGGTTAGCTGGAAGAAATATTTATTCGCATTTAGTTACTTCAGTGTAGCTTAGCGTACTGTTTTAAGATAGACCGGTGCGATGAAATCATTATAAACTGCTAACAAGTTATGCTTGATAATTATGTGTAGTAAGTTAGATTTTGTTTGTTATGTAAGATTATTATTAAATAAAAATTAACCATAGAAAATATAGATTTTCAATTTTAGTTGAGGAAACCATTCAAATTATTCAAGTTGATGTTTGTGTAGCTAGTTGGCCAGTTGAGCAAAAGATCTTTTGTGACAGCCTCAAAATAAAATAAAATCAGTCTTGAATGTGGTTAAAAATACATGGTTTTGTATTTTGTTTTAAGAGGATATTGAATACTTTAAAATGTTTCAGCATTTTCTAGGATATTTAAAATCAATGATGATTCAAATAAACAATTTAAGGAAAGCTGATTCATTGGTCCAAATCATTTTGTATTTGTTTAAATAATATTTTAGCACACAAACCTTGTTATCGCATGTATGATCATCGACTATTTTCAGGTTGGGTTGATCTGAAACACTTTTTATTCGATTTATTAGTTTAATTTGTTTTTAAATCTTTTTGACCTAATTAGATTGCTATTGTTTATTTAAATAATTTTTCATTTCTTTTTTCTTTAAATCTTCAATCTTTTTGATCTGAATTTGATTGAAGTATCAGTAATTGATGGCTTTTTTTTAATTAAAAAAAGAGTAACTTCTATGAATGGTTTTTGCAGTTTATACAAATTACTGATTTAATTCTTTTTGAGTTTAACATTTGCAGATTCTGTATTTATAAAAATTGTGTGTTAAGGGAAGAAGCGATGAAGAGTTTGAGAAATCTACATCTATATCAGCCCTCTTGGCCATTTAATTATTTTATTGACAGTTGTGGGATTGCCTACTACAGCTTTTTGTGTCTAACTAGTGATTTAAAAAAATGGGATGTGGGTTTTACACAACCTAACATTTGGTTCCAAGATATTTTTGTAAGTATAAAAACTTGTTATCAGAATTGGATTCAAATATAATAAAGGACTAGATGACTATTGAAATATACTACTAAAAATAGTAAAAACTAGTTACTTCAGTGTAGCTTAGCTTACGGTTTTAAGATAGACCGATGCGATGAAATCATTATGAACTGCTAACAAGTTATGCTTGATAGTTATGTGTAGTAAGTTAGATTTTGTTTATTGACAGTATGGGGCGCAAGAGGCTATGTATCACTTCTACCGACTTCAATGACCATGTTGAAGAGCATGTTGAGGAGCATGAGACTTCTAAAACTCAAGGCCAATCGAATTTTCAAAAATGTTTGTCTACAAATGAACAAGGTACTCATATATTAATTTGTAACACTTTCTAGACGGGTCTACCACTTTGTAGAGGATTAGAGTTAGAAGTCTTTGGATTTCACATTTAGACTAATATCCATTGCATTTTGACTTTTGATGTCAAACTTACACCAATAAAACTAATAATATCAACATATTCCCTTTAAAGTTTTAACTAATTATATTACATAACTACAGGTTCAAATAACCAACTGAATTCCCACTATGACCTAAGATATCCAAATCTATTTAAATATAGAGTTAATGATTTTGCAATTACAATGTTCTCTTCGTTGCAACTAATAATAAAAGGAATTTTTTATCAATCAAAGAAGGATATAACCAACTTGTTATAACCCAACTCTAATACCTAAATCTAAAATTAAGGCAGAGTTAAAAATAAAAAAAAATAAAGTTTGAATTTCTTACAGTCATATGAAAGGGAACAAGTAGTAATTGTAGGATTTAAGTGAACTATTTGTTAATGGATGATAAGGATACTTATTTTTTGAAGTCTGTATTATTTCCTAGTTGTTTTGCATATGAAATAGATTGTCATTTATTCAGTGGTTTGCTTGGGTGTGCAAATATACAAAATAAGAAGGCAAAGATAAGAGTTGGATGCTAATTTAGTTGTAGTTCCTTTTTTTAAAAGTTGCAAAGGGAAGAAGAGGAAATAAGTTACAGTTTTATTTTAGATTTAGTAATTGTATGGCAGAAAGATGCAATAGTTTTCAAGTATTCATGGTTCTGTAGTTTCTGATGGGACATGGGAGTAGGCTTATAACAAGTTGATTATATCTTATGGGAGTAGGGTTATAACAATCTGATTCATTTGGTCATACATATGTTGAAAAAAGTAGTTCAAAATCAGCAAAAAATAAAGCCATCTGAGCTGTAGTTTTGATGATTCTGTTTGGATGAGCTATGTATTGAAGATGATTTAGATAGTTTGAATTTGTAATAATAACTGTTCACAATTTTAATTGTTTGTACTGATTGTGTTTGTCAAAAATTGTTTAGGTGCTCCCAAAAAAGTTAGGGGTTATACCCAAAAAGCTGAAACATGAAAAATGAATAGTACCCAAAGAATAGTCGTCACATTTAACAAGTTTGGAAAGCCAGTGGGGGATGAAGGTAATGAACTTGTTCAATATCTTGGGACGCTTGTGAGGATGGTTGATCATGTATCAATAGAATATTCTGAGTGGAGAAAGGTTCCCGTGCAAAAGAAAGAGAATATGTATTCACTTGTTAAGGTATATGTCTTTTATCAAGCTTGATATGTATCCACTCATTAAGTTAAAGGTATATGCTAATATATATAATTTTTGTGTAGTCCAAATTTATTATTCATCCAGATGAAACAAGTGAGATTAAAAAATAGATCTTTCATAGCACGGGGAAAAAATAGAGAACATGGAAAAGTTCATTAAAGGCACGCAGATATGATCCAAGCCTTACTATTGATGAAATTGTGGCATAACAAACTAACAATGACAATAGAGTGAATCCAACTCAATTTAAAGAACTTGTTACTCGTTGGTTCACTCCGGAATTTCAGGTAACAATGATCTGTGATTTTGATTTCTTATACAATATATATTATTATGGAACTAGATCAAAGAAGTCCTATCTATGTATTAATTTACCGTTTACCATAGAGTACATGTGCTGTAAAAAGATCGAGCCGCTCGAAGATGAAGGAGCCTCATATAACTGGGACAAAATCGTTTGCTAGACTTGCGCATGAATTGGTATTATTCTAGCTATTTTGACATAAATTATTGTCATTTTTTGTTTTTATTTTCTTTACTCACCATCAACATAAATTATAGGCAACGAAGAATAATGATGTATACCCAACACGGGCAGAAGTGTATATAACAACTCGCACCCGTAAAGATGGAAGTATTGTTGATGATAAAGCTGCTGAAGTTGTGGTAATATTTTTATGTATTTTAAATGTTTATATATATTAACACAGTAACATCAACATAAAAACCTAAGGTATCAGAGAATATCATGTTAATAGCTAGTTAAGTAATTGACCCCTACTATGTTTTTTTTTAGATTACCTCTTTTATTATGTATTTAGGCTTCATTAAAAGCTATTGCAAGTGATTCTATAAGCACACCTGGAGATCTAGATGATTTTACAAATGATGACTACTCAAAAGTTAAAGGTCCAAAGAAAAGGGGGTATGGTCGATTAGTTGGAAGGATGCCGACTGCAAAAAGTAATGGTGATTCTTCGACGAAATCACAAACTATTCATCAGCTAAAGAGTGTTGTCAATGTTATGTTGAATATCATCCAAGAACATATCCCTAATGCAAACTTGTCTACAGTTCTTAGCAATATGAACATACAGGTACTTACATGCGTATCGTTCTTTTACAATTACATATCTATATATTAATATTTGTTTTCATTAATATGTTTTAGGTCCCTGGTATTGTTTCTTTGGTCCATAACAACTCTTTATCAGTTAACCAATTATCACCTTCAAGAAGTCATAATAATGGTAATTACTTTTTGGTTCCTCTTACCTTTAGTTCCCAACTCAACCTTATAGTTTTATGAATCTTTTTAGCACTTCTTTTAGGACATAAGAAACACAAAAACAAAGGAAAAATTGAAGTTTGAATATTCTTGCTCCGGTTAGAATTGTGGTTTAGAGCATTCAGGTGCCATTTGCCCATTGAAATGCTGACAAATGCTTGAAATCCGTGCAGTAATTGTAGATCATGTAGTTGTCTTTTACCAATTTTTATGGTTTTGTGATTGTAATCTTATAGTGATTATTGTTTTTGTTGGGATTTTGCAGGAAGAAGATGATGATTGAAATGACTTCTTGTAATGGTCTATTATTAGCTTTACCGTGTAGTGATTTTAATATTAGTAGCCTAAAATAACACTCTTTGGAAATGGATATTGTTGACTTGGTTATTATGGTATTCGAATAGTATTGAGTAAGATCTTGGTTGTTCATGTTATCTTTAATGAAATGCATTTTTCATTTGTTTTACTTGTGTTTTTAAGTTACTTATTAAATATATATATATATATATATATATTTATTATTTATATATATATATATATATATGTATATAAACGATGAATATAGTTTTTTGTGGCAAATATTTTGTGCCACTAAATGTAGTATGGATACTTAACTAGAAATGGTTTTTACTGACATAAAATTTGTGCGACAAAAGCCTTTTTATAATATAGTGGCAAAAAACATTGTGCCACTAAAAGCCTAAAAGTTTGTAGTGGCAGACGAAAAAGTGCCACTAAATGGCTTTAGTGTTAGCGCTTCTATTGACACTTTTTTGTGTGTCGCTCATTCCTACAAGGGTCTTTAGTGGCACTTTTTTGGTTTTTTGTGACACTTTTTGTATGCCACTGGATGACTTTTTTTTTGTAGTGCTAGCTGAACTTCTTCCAAAAATGAAATGCTGACCATGCATGATTCAAGAGCTTTTGAGCGGCTGTTTGATCTTGCATTTCTTTGATTTTGGTTATTGATTTAACAAAACCTCTAGTTGCATAATCTAACTGTGCAAGCTACTGCTTGTGCCCAATATTTAAGTCTTGCTTTCACATCTTCAGGATGATCACCTGCAACAATTTGTATGAAATGTTATACACAAAAACCCTAATTAAATAAACACCATAATAAGCATGATTACTACTTGAATTTATTTGAGAGAATGTATTAATTAGGATATTAGTTTATTCACAGAATATGTTAACTAAGATTTATTATGATAAATTAATAATACCACCATGTGACATATAGTAAATACAATAAACTATCTATAACTTTTTTTTTAGCGACAACACCTAGATATTCAGAGCAGCACACCACAGGAGGAACCCTCAACTGGGTAAACCTCTGAACAGGCACAGACCCCTTTTTTGCTGTTGTCAGGATTCGAACCCAAGACCTCTACTATGGGAAGTATTGGGGCTACCATTGCAACAAATGACCAACGGTAACTATCTATACCTAATAACTAATTAACTAGTTATGTTATCCGAAGTGTCATAATTCTGTAAACCTAACATTTTTTTATCTTTTTTCTTTATTACTAACTATTTAATAGTCTGTTTATTAATTTCTAAATTTTTATTACTATTTAATATTTTCTTTATAATTTCTAAATTTTCAATACTAAATAAATTTTATTTATTAAACTCGTTAAAACACAAGTTTCTAACTTATAAGAACATTTAAGGATTTACCAATATATTCTCTTTACTAGAATTAAAAATTAAACCTTGAAAGAAAACTCACCAGGGCTAGAAATCTTCCAATTAGCAATCGGAGGTGGGGAGACAGATTCATCAACCACCGTCGGAGACGACGACGACTCATTCGGCGACTTCTGTTGATCATCAAGAAACTTCTGGCTCATCGAATAACACAATTCCAGCGCCGGCAAAGTGTTGCAAAGTTCCGGGATTTCATCGTAGCTAAACCCAAACCCTAAATCCAAACACCCTTTGAGTTCATCAAGATCTTCATCAGTTAAACTTTTAGCCCTAAAAAGTTCATCTTCATCGGATGTCTCTACATACCCTTCAAGAAACACTAGATTTTTCCTTCTGCGGATGGTGTTTTTGGGCCAAGAATCTTGTTTCTTGAAGAACCCAGATTTGTTTTCGTGATCAAACGTTGTTTGATCTGAAAATTTGAGGTCTGGGTGTAGATTTTCTTGAAAAATTGTTTCAGAAAAGTTAGATCTTGTTTCATGTGAATGAGTCTCCATAGTTTGCCTTGGTTTGTTGCTTACGTGGGTAAAAGTATTTGTGTGAGGGAAAGTGAAGGGCTTTTAAAGAAGAAAAAGTACACTAACCACCCCTTGGTTTTAATCATTTTACAATTGAGTTTGGAGTAATGTTAGAAAAAGCCAAAAAGTTATGGCCAAGTGTTTGAATCAATCAATTTCGTTGTATACTATATTTTATATAAAAGTAATCTAAATAAAAAAAGGGATACGAGTTTAATACAATACACCATATTAATTTTACTTTTTATCTAAATATCAAATCATCATTATTATATTTACATGTATTTGTCATATCATATAATTCACTCTATTTTAATCAATAATTTTAAAACCGGACGTCGGGCGGGTCTTCTTACCAGTCCCCTGGTCAGACCGGATTTAAGAATCAGACGACCTCATAAATATTATAAAAATATATCAATCCAAACAACAATTAATCTTTTAAAAAACCACAAACAATTTTAAACTAACAATTAGCTACGAAATACGAGGTCAAGAGACTTAAAAAGGATAAAAAAACAAAAAAAAATTGTCAACCAGTTTGTCCGGTCCGACCACCCGGTTCTCGGTCTGACCACCGGTTCGTCCGGTCCGACCGCCGGTTCACTGCAGGATCGTTTCAACATATGTAACCGAACCGGCCAGACCACCGGTTGCCGGTCCGGTCCGGGTTTCAAAACAATGATTTTAATTTTAATAAATAAATAAAGGGATAAAATACAAATATCTTTATTTTATATTATTCATTTGATTTATAAAGATTCTAAAGTTTGTACAGGAGTTTTTTTCTTTATTTTATATTATTCAATTAATTATAATTTTATTTGATTTAGGATTTATCACTATATACTATTTATCGTCGTATAATTTTTCATTTAATAAAAATATACAGTTAATCCTTTTTTTTTATTTACAAACATATATAACTGAAAAAACTTTTTTAGTCTTTAGAAAAATACCTCACTAGTGAAGTTTTTTTATGTAAATCGACAACCTTTTTTTATGTTGACTATAGATTTTTTTTTATTATGACCCCATAGTAAAAAATTTCTAGTTCCGTCACTGGATAAACGGATATATATTGTGAAAAAAAAACCGGTTTGTGAACCGTAACTAGTTTAGAAATCGACCCGAACTAAAAACAAAACCGGTTTGTAACTCTATAAAAAATTTAAACTTTTTTTTGAGATTCACATACAAATTTAAAAATAAATAGTTAACTTAGATTAAAAAAAAAGAATAATAGTTAACTTAAATTTTAAAAAATTATATTAAGTTTATATACAAAATTTAGAGTAAAATAAAAAACAAAGAAACCAAATAATAATGGACAAATTTTTAGGAGTTTTTTTTTCCAAAAGAGTGTTATGGTAAAAATTATTTACTAAAATGGTGTTATATATGATTATTTAGAACTAAGTGTTAATTTAATTTACAATAGAATCTTATATCATGTTGTAAACAAAACATTTTTTTCGTACTCGTCATTATTCTTTTTGGCACCATCCCAAACATATAAACTAAGGGTCTAATTCTTATATATAAATTTATGTTTGTTTATTATTTAAATTAAAATATTGTAAACAAATACGTATAAAAGTTCTAATATGAAAATTATATTAAGAAGTACAAAGATAATGTAAAACGTACATTTATTATATAATCAGTTGATTATTAATAGATGTAATATAAAAATAAGATTATAACATAATTTTATATCAAATGTATATTTTTAGTGATATACTTGTTTGAAAGTAACACGTTAGATTTTATTATTTACGTAACAAACTTAGATATAGGGATAAGCATTTGATACCGATCGAGTACTTGTACCGTACCGATAGATTCGGTATCGGTACCGGTACCCACTTTTTCATAAATTAGGTACCGGTACCATCTAGAGATAAATATTTTGTAACGAGTACCGGTACCGATACTCACTTTTCCATAAATTCGTTACGTGTATGCGGCGATGGGATTAAGACTTTTTTGTAAGGCAGTTCCTGTACATGCCTAATGATAACTAGTAAAAAAATATACACTTTCTTTTATTTAGTCATTAATTAATTAACGTAGTGTTATTCCCAACGTGCGATGCGGCGATGGGATTAAGAGTTTTCGATGGTGCAAATGTAACACCCGGAATTGTAAACCAATTAAAACCTTTTGAGTAACGCAAAATTTAGATCCCAGATGAACATTCTTGTTCAAAAACTTAGTTTAACCATTTACATTAACATAACGTCAATAAAAGCTTTATAAAGGAAACTGTTTAGTGGGTTTAAGACTAATACATATACCAAAAGACCCTACACAAAAGTATTCCTTTCTAAGAGTTAGTTTTGAAGTAAACAACTTCCAAAAGAAAGGTTGAGAATCCAATTGTCCAAGTTTGGCGAGACCCGAGATCATGACGGAACTTTTCCTATATTCACAACATAAAAAAAAGCAAGGTTAGTAAAGATAATAAGTCCTTGAGACTCCTAACAATTGAGACTCCTAACAAGTCCCTACAAGAACAACAAGTCAAAATCTCAAAAACACACATTTTCCAGCGTCTACCATACCTGTTTGGGCGTACCATACGCCAGTGGGCGTATGGGACGCTGGCTTGGGCGTATGGGACGCCAGCATCAGATCAAGGGGGCCAAATTTTAGTTTTTTAGCCTTTACAACTTTTCGTCGAGTGACCCGATTGCGTTTTCAAACCGATATGGTACATATCCATTTATTTAAGCATCCATTAAGGTTACCCCACATCCCAACATAAAATGTTTAGTTATTTTGATTCCTCGGATTCAAGTATTATGACCCGTTTCCACTCATTAAGAGCTTAACTTCCAATCCCCCTTTTCGATAGTTTAAGCACACATCTAACTACTTCTTAAGGCAATTGACATCATATACATGGTTTATAACTTATCATTTATTTAATTGACATATCCGCACTTCATATTATTCAACCCCATTATCACTTATACTAATGGGTCAATTCCACCACATCATAAGTCAAATTCTATTAAGTTCACACAATTATTCACAATTTAGTAACTCTATTCACATTGAGTCTTTCATTCCTTAATTTAACATATAAGATGGTCAAGATTAGTTTATTACTACTCCAATCAATTTCACACCTTGACACACACCAATAGGTTAGTTTGACCGAATATCCACATTGAGTCAACTTGTTGATTCGTAACATATACACTACCATTTAATCATATATCACATAATTCAATTATGACATTGACAAGCAACTAATACAACACATAATTACTCTTCACAACTTCATAACTCATATTAAATAAGTGCAAAGCACTTACCTTTGTTAAACACCAATTTAGGTGCTTACACCCTACCAATATCTTATTCACTTTATTCAACAACAAGACTTGATTAACTAAGCCATGCACAAGCTTTTAATCATACAAAACACAAATTTATCCATTTGACCCATTAAGGTCTATACTCAATATTTTCTATTTCCATTTAATTCAAGATTCATCATACTTTTCGGTTTTCTACTTATGTTAGTGTTCATCTAACATCATAAACATTAAAACATATCCAATTACCCAATCAAACACTCCAGATTCAAAACCCCCCAATTTGGGTCATATAAACCCTAATTTCCAAATCTTTAAATTGGTGAAATTAACTTGAATTTGTTGTTCATAACACTAGATTAACAATTCTTAACAACAAAATACCCAAATAAACCCCCAATTCTTGTTTAGTAAAGTTCATGTATAAACTCTTTACAAGAACAAGAATCTTTAGAGAATTAGAGAAAGAAGATGATAATTTCTTGATTATTAGGAACGATTGTGCAAACCAAAGCTCCTAATCAAGCATGCAATCTCAACATATGGAGTTCTTGATCAAAATCTTCTCTTCCTTTCTTCTTCTCTCAAACCCACAGCACACACACCCATCAGAGATGTGTGTGTCGCCATTTTCTTAATAACCCAAATCAAGATTTGGTTAATTGCAGTTCTGGTCCTTCTCTTATTTGACTTAACCCTTTCTTCTCAAACTTAGGTTCTTTTTAATGAAATCAACAAACCCATCTACTTTTATTTTATTTAAAACACCCCCATAATATAATAAACATGTAATAATATAAACCACAAAATTGGTTCGTTACAAATCACTCCCCTAAATTTTGGGTTTCGTCCCCGAAACCTGCCATTAGTTTAATAGATTAGGGTAATATTTGAGTATCTCATTTTCCGATTCCCAAGTAGTTTCCGCCCCTTTTCTATGTTTCCACCGAACCAACACCTTATTAATTTGCTTATTCCGCAAGCTTTTCGTCTTTCTATCTAATATAGCCACCGGTTCTATTACATAATTCAATTTCTCATCTATTTCAATATCATTGATTGGTACAAAATTGGATTCATCCGCCAAACATTTTCTTAGATGAGACACATGAAATGTGTTATTAAGCTTACCTAATTCCACCGGTAACTCCAAACGATACGCCACCTTGCCAATTCATGAAATGACTTTAAACGAATCACTCCTTTCCATGGAGAAACTTTTAACAACACATAATCTCCCACTTGGAATTCAATCGGTTTTCTCCTTTTATCTGCATATGATTTTTGGCGGTCTTGAGCGGCTCTCAAACGCGCTTTGATCTGGTCAATCCTTTCCGCCACACCTGCCACAACCTCCTTGCTACCCAGTTCTCGTTGACCAATTTCACCCCAACAAAGCGGGGTTCGACACCGTTTTTCGTACAACATTTCAAACGGAGGCATACCAATACTTGAATGGTAGCTATTGTTGTAGGAAAATTCCGCTAATGGTAAATGGACGTCCCAACTACCACCAAAATCAAGCACACATGCTCGAAGCATATCCTCAAGCGTTTAAATCATCCTCTCGCTTTGTCCATCCGTTTGCGGATGATAAGCGGTGCTAAGATTTAGCCTTGTTCCCAATTCCTCGTGAAATTTCTTCCAGAATCTGGAAGTAAACCGTGTGTCTCTATCCGACACAATTGAAACGGGCACGCCATGACTTGACACAATTTCCTTTATGTAGACATCCGCCAATCTTTCCGAGGAGTAGGTTTCATTAATCGGAAGAAAGTGTGCACTTCTAGTCAATCGATCAACCACCACCCAAATTACATTATAGCCCTTCCGGGTCTTAGGAAGTTTAGTGATCAAATCCAAAGCAAGATTTTCCCACTTCCATTGAGGTACTTCAAGAGATTGAAGTTTCCCGTAAGGCTTTCGGTGTTCGGCCTTCACCCTTAGGCACGTAAGACACTTTTTGACATACTTCACGATATCTCTCCTCATACCCGGCCACCAAAAGTTAAACTTTAAGTCATAAAACATTTTAGTAGCTCCCGGGTGGATAGAATATTTGGATTCATGCGCTTCATCAAGTATGGTAGCCAAAACGTTTGATAACCTAGGAATCCATATTCTACCAAAACATGACTTCAACCCCATGTCATTCTCTTCAAGCTTTGCCACATATGGAACCATTTTTTCCTTTTTCAAATCTCCTCCAAGTGCTAAAATTTGAGCTTCCCGAATTTGATCAACAAGAGATGAAGAGATAGTCATTTTAAACGACTTCACCTTAATAGGTGTATGACTAACCTTCCGACTAAGATCCGCCACCACATTGGCCTTACCCGGATGATAGAGTATCTCACAATCATAATCCTTGACCAATTTAAGCCACCTCCTTTGTCTCATATTGAGATCTTTTTGGTCGAGGAAGTACTTAAGACTCTTGTGGTCCGTGTAAATTGTACAATGCACTCCATTAAGAAAATGTCTCCAGATCTTGAGTGCAAAAACCACAGCTGCTAACTCCAAGTCGTGGGTAGGATAATTCGCCTCATGAACTTTTAATTGCCTAGAAGCGTAGGCAATTACCTTACCTCTTTGCATAAGGACACATCCAAGTCCAAAATGCGAGGCATCCGAATACACAACAAAGTCCTCGGTCCCTTCAGGCAAAGAGAGAATAGGGGCCTTGGTCAAATTTTCTTTCAAAAGTTGAAAGGCTGACTCCTGATTGGGACCCCACACGAATTTCGTATCCTTGCGAGTCAACTTCGTCATAGGCAAGGCAATACGAGAAAAGTTCTTGATAAATCGACGATAATAACCCGCTAAGCCCAAAAAGCTTTTAATTTCTGTAGGTGTTTTCAGCAATAACCAACCTTTCACTGCTTCGATTTTGGAAGGGTCAACGGAAATTCCTTCCGCCTTTACCACATGACCCAAGAATTAAATCTCCCGGAGCCAAAAGGTACACTTGGAGAATTTAGCGAAAAGTTTCTATTTTTGAATAACCTCAAGGATTTCACGAAGGTGACAAGCATAGTCACCCTCGCTACGCGAGTAAATAAGGATATCATCGATGAAGACAATGACAGAACGGTCAAGGAATGGTATACACACCAGTTCATAAGATCCATGAAAGCCGCGGGCGCGTTGGTTAAGCCGAAAGGCATTACCGTGAACACGTAATGACCATAGCGAGTACGGAAAGCCATTTTAGGAACATCCTCCTCCTTCACTTTTAATTGATGGTACCCGGATCTCAAATCAATCTTGGAAAACCATGAAGCTCCTTGTAATTGATAGAAAAGATTATCGATCCGAGGTAATGGATGCCGGTTTTTTATAGTTAACTTATTCAACTCTCGATAATCTATGCACATACACATACTTCCATCTTTCTTTTTGACAAATAAAACGAGAGCACCCCAAGGAGAGACACTCGGACGAATGAAGCCCTTATTCAACAACTCTTGGATTTGAGTCATCAACTCTTTCATTTTCGGTGGGGCTAACCGATAGGGTGCCTTAGCAATCGGTTTTGCTCCTGGAGTAAGTTCTATCCCAAATTCTACTTTCCTTTCTGGTGGAATCCCCGGTAATTCTTCCGGGAAAACATCCCCAAATTGATTCACAATCGGAACATCGTGCAATTTTACTACATCTCGACTTGAGTCTGTGACACAAGCTAGAAACGCTTTACACCCATGAGCAACATACTTCATTGCTTGAAGATAGGAACATATCAAAAGACTGCTAGTTCTCTCACGCCGAATATATAAGGTCTTTCCAGACGGCGAAACTAGTTGAATCGCCTTAGGTCCACACAAAATGTTGGCCTTATATTTAGAAAGCCAGTCCACCCTGACGATTACATCAAACTCCCCCATTGTCATAGGAATGAGATCAATAGGGAAAGGTTCCCCTTCGACCTCTAATCTACACCCATGGTAGATATCAAATACTAGAAAACTCCTATCATTAGCCACCTTTATTTCTAACGGTTCCTCTAACTTTGAACTTGGGAATGAAGTATGATTAGCAAATTTTAAGGATACAAACGATCTACTAGCACCCGAATCAAATAAGGTAAGTGCATGTAATGAATTAATCATAAAAATACTTGCAACGACGTCCAGGATTTTCTTTGCTTCCTCGGCCGTGAATTGAAAGGCACGTCCCCTTGGCTTGGGGATCTCTACCTTCCTTCCTCCAGTTTCTCTATGTTTAAGATCGGGAAAATCACCACGATGGTGGCCCGGTTTGTAACAATGATAGCATAAGTTAATGGGGTTTGTGCATTGATGTGAAAAATGTCCCGTCTTCCCACATTTAAAACATGCCGAGGTTTTAAGCCGACATTCCCCCAAGTGTTCCTTCTCACAAGTTTGGCACTGTCGTGGATTAGGATTTCCAACTTCTTTCTTTGACGGGCTAGAAAATTTAGCTTTCTTGGAACTTGTATCTACCTCTTCCCTCTTTCTTTTCTCACCCTATTCTTCTTGTCTTTTCAATTCCAATTCCCTTTCTCGGCACTTTTTAATGAGTTGAACTAAAGTAGTGCATTGAGAGGGCGAGACAAACTCTCGATAGTCAATAGATAGAACCGAGAAGAATCGATCCATCTTCATCTTTTCAGTTGCCACAAGATCCGGGCAAAACTGTGCCTTATCATAAAACTCGCCTGCAATTTCATTGATAGATTCTCTTGTCTGCCTCATATGGAGAAATTCCCACTTCAGCCTGTGGACTGTGGTAATAAAGGAAAACCTCCTTAAAATCCAACCAAGTCATTGTTTTGATGCCACCTTCACCCTTCCTCTCTTTCCGGAGAACCTCTACCCAATATTTTGCTCTTCCCCGAAGTAAGTTTATAGAAAACGCCACTTCATACTCCTTTGACACATGGCTTGTTTCAAACGCCGACTCCATGTCTGAAATCCATCTCTGACTGAGCAGAGGGTTTACTTCACCATGGTATTCCTTGGGCTTACAAGCCATGAAGTCCTTAAAAGTACATGGCTTCCTTTCAGTTTCTTTTCCTTTACCGTTTCCACTTTCATTCACGTTCCCTTCATCCTTATTAGTCTTAGTTTTTTCATCCCTTTCAGCAAACGCTTCCTTAACCGCCCTTTCAATCTCGGCTAAAAAGATTGGCATTGTTTGTTCGAATGCCTTTGCCACATGTCCAGATATTAGTTTTCTAGTGTCCTCGTTACTAGCATTCCTATGGCGAGAGTGCATGGATTCATACGATTCTGACCTATTATTTCCACCATCATCATTCCTTCTGTCTCTATTTGAATTTTCTTCGTCAACCATTTCTCGGCCGAGATTTAAAACAGAAGGGTTTAGATAACTTTCATACGTATGCTTAAAAACATTCTTCCCAATATTCACATTTAACATTTAACATTCATTCATGTATCCTTTCATACATATTCACATTTAACATTTAACATTCATTCATATATCCTTTCATACATATTCACACTTAACATTTAACATTCGTTCATGTATCCTTTCATACATATTCACATTCACATTTAACATTCATTCATGTATCCTTTCATACATATTCACATTCATATTTAACATTTAACATTCATTCATGTATCCTTTCATACATATTCACATTCATATTTAACATTTAACATTCATTCATGTATCCTTTCATACATATTTACATTCACTTGATCGTTCACCGATGTTCATTATCATATGGTCATCATGAAGCAATTGCACATATTGCATTACGAATCATACTGGCCAAGCATGGTTGATAATGTAATATGCCCACTTACTTTCACTGTCCCCATATAATAAATCCCTTAACAATTTTCGGCACAATTATATTATATAAGACTCAAATTAACGTTTGGTACAACAATCAATACTAACCTCGTCTTTCAAGCTCCGTGTCTCGGTCACGCTACCATTGGATTCTCATTACCCGACCTTATCAAGAGCATTATTGGTTTGAGTTTAGTGTCACGCACACTAAATCCCTCAAACCTTTGCTCTGATACCAATTTGTAACACTCGGAATTGTAAACTAATTAAAACCTTTTAAGTAACGCAGAATTTAGGTCCCAGATGATCATTCTTGTTCAAAAACTTAGTTTCACCATTTACATTAACATAAGGTCAATAAAAGCTTTATAAAGGAAAGTGTTTAGCGGGTTTAAGACTAATACATATACCAAAAGACCCTACACAAAAGTATTCCTTTCTAAGAGTTAGTTTTGAAGTAAACAACTTCCAAAAGAAAGGTTGAGAATCCAATTGTCCAACTTTGGCGAGACCCGAGATGATGACGGAACTTTTCCTATAATCACAACATAAAAAATAATAGGGTTAGTAAAGATAATAAGTCCTTGAGACGCCTAACAAGTCCCCACAAGAACAACAAGTCAAAATCTCAAAAACGCACATTTCCCAACTATTGTGGGCGTATGGGACGCTGGCTTGGGCGTATGAGACGTTGTCTTCGGCGTATGGGACGCCAGCATCAGATCAAGGGGGCCAAATTTAAGTTTTTTAGCCTTTACAACTTTTCGTCGAGTGACCCGATTGCGTTTTCAAACTGATATGGTACATATCCATTTATTTAAGCATCCATTAAGGTTACCCCACATCCCAACATAAAATGTTTAGTTATTTTGATTCCTCGGGTTCAAGTATTATGACCCGTTTCCACTCATTAAGAGCTTAACATCCAATCCCCCTTTTCGATAGTTTAAGCACACATCTAACTACTTCTTAAGGCAATTGGCATCATATACATGGTTTATAACTTATCATTTATTTAATTGACATATCCGCACTTCATATTATTCAACCCCATTATCACTTATACTAATGGGTCAATTCCACCACATCATAAGTCAAATTCTATTAAGTTCACACAATTATTCACAATTTGTAACTCTATTCACATTGAGTCTTTCATTCCTTAATTTAACATATAAGATGGTCAAGATTAGTTGATTACTACTCCAATCAATTTCACACCTTGACACACACAATAGGTTAGTTTGACAAAATATCCACATTGAGTCAACTTGTTGATTCGTAACATATACACTACCATTTAATCATATATCACATAATTCAATTATGACATTGACAAGCAACTATTACAACACATAATTACTCTTCACAACTTCATAACTCATATTAAATAAGTGCAAAGCACTTACCTTTGTTAAACACCAATTTAGGTGCTTACACCCTACCAATATCTTATTCACTTTATTCAACAACAAGACTTGATTAACTAAGCCATGCACAAGCTTTTAATCATACAAAACACAAATTTATCCATTTGACCCATTAAGGTCTATACTCAATATTTTCTATTTCCATTTAATTCAAGATTCATCATACTTTTCGGTTTTCTACTTATGTTAGTATTCATCTAACATCATAAACATTAAAAATATCCAATTACCCAATCAAACACTCCAGATTCAAAACCTCCAATTTGGGTCTTATAAACCCTAATTTCCAAATCTTTAAATTGGTGAAATTAACTTGAATTTGTTGTTCATCTAGCTTTAGTAACACTAGATTAACAATTCTTAACAACAAAATACCCAAATAAACCCCCAATTCTTGTTTAGTAAAGTTCATGTATCAACTCTTTACAAGAACAAGAATCTTTAGAGAATTAGAGAAAGAAGATGATAATTACTTGATTATTAGGAAGGATTGTGCAAACCAAAGCTCCTAATCAAGCATGCAATCTCAACATATGGAGTTTTTGATCAAAATCTTCTCCTCCTTTCTTCTTCTCTCAAACCCACAGTAGACACACCCATCAGAGATGTGTGTGTCGCCATTTTCTTAATAACCCAAATCAAGATTTGGTTAATTGCAGTTCTGGTCCTTCTCTTATTTGACTTAACCCTTTCTTCTCAAACTTAGGTTCTTTTTAATGAAATCAACAAACCCATCTACTTTTATTTTATTTAAAACACCCCCATAATATAATAAACATGTAATAATATAAACCCCAAAATTGGTTCGTTACAGCAAAGAAGCGCTCAGATAAGAAGACGTGCATATATATATTCATCGACCAAAAGTAGCGTTTCACAAGAAAGCAATTCTTAAGTTATTTTACAAAAAATGAGTTTTTTGTGGGCAAACAAAGAGTGGCACGTACAGGAACTGCCTTACAAAAAACTTGTTAGCCTTGGTTCTTTATGTGACGAAACAAAAAAGATGGTGACAACTGACAAGCGTATAAGCAAGAAGCAGAACACGTATAAAGCACCAATCACTTACCGGCATGAAGTTCCATCGAAGGCAACCAAGGGCACAAACCCTAATTTGGGTCTTTGGTGTGAAAAAGGGAAAGAAGAAACGGTATAGCGATTTACACACAGAAGGCAACTAAACGCACAAACCCTAATTTGGGTCTTTGGGGTGAGAAGGGGCGATCCACAAGCAAAAAATCCAGAAGCAACACCTTTACATGATGCATCCTCCTGCAGCTTCAACTATTTGGCTTTCACCGGACCTTTATCTTGTTGCACAGAGGATTTGAGAGACCTGCTCTAAAAACTTCTTTTAGGTTAGTAAATCCACGCATCAACAAAAGAGAAACGAAACAGAAACTGCTCACCGCTAAATGCATTAGATGGAACCACCGGCGATCTCTCTCTCAGCATTTTTTTCTTCTAGGAGAGAAGACGATGGAAAGCAGATTTGTGGAATGAAGCGTGATAAAGCAGCAAAAAAGCAAAAAAGAGGACACGAATCAGTGAAGTTTTAACTTACGCATCAAAAGGTGTAAATCACTATTTTTACTATTCCTCCCCATGTGTTTTAAATAGAGTATATAATATTATCCAATAATAATAGGAGTGAGAAATAATCAATTTTTCAACAACACCATTTTGGTTAACTTAAATCAATCTTTTAAGATTTACATACAAATTAAAAAAAAACAATAATAGTTAACTTAAATTTAAAAAAAAATATTAAGTTTATATACAAAATTTAGAGTAAAATAAAAAACAAAGAAACCAAATAATTATGGGCAACATTTAGAGTAAAAAAAATAAAAAATTAGTTAACTTAAATTAAAAAAAAACTGATTTGACTTTTTTAATGATTATGATTATCATGAACAAAAACAAAAAAGTCACATCAAAGGTGTAAAATGCTTAATTAATTGGTGTATGAATCATGACTCACTAAAAAAATTATAAAAATGGCACATGTAGATGTGTTTTGATCAAATTGTATGTTTGATCCTTATGTTTTAAAAATTGTAAATTTAGTCCAAACTTTTATGATATGATTGCGCTTTTAGCGTCAAGTCGGAAACTATCTAACCATCCAAGTCGTTCACCCAATTGCCCTCGCGGGAAATTAGGCTCACCTCATTTCCCGATTTTAATCCTTCTAGTGTTCACACCAGTTAGTTTTTAACGAAAATTAGTTCATGTGTCATCCACGTGACTTAAGATTGCAAACTTAACCAAAAAATGAGTTAAAATTAGTAAAAATCTGTAAAAAGTTAGTGATTTTTATTCATTTTTTACTTATCTTTTTTAATGTTTTTTACTCATTTTTAGGGGTTAAGTTTGCAATCGTAATCCACGTGGATAGCAAATGGACTAATTTTCCATTAAAAACTAACTGGTGTTAACTTCAGGGGCTAAAGGCGCAACTATGTTATAAAAGTTTGGAGTAAATTTATAATTTTTAAAACCTGATGATCAAACGTACAATTTGATCAAACCACATAGACCATTTGTGCAATTAACTCTAAAAAAACACAAGAAACGAAGAAGGTTTTTTAATAATTTATAAGAAGTTATTGAATTTTATAAATACTTGTGCAAAGTATTTTTAAAAAAGTAAAGTGTTAATACTCTTGTAAATAAACAAGTATGAGAAGAAAGCTCTAGAATTTTCTTAAAAATGGGTTGTTTCTAAAAGCACGATGACAAATGAGTTTATTTTGTTAAACTTGATTTGTGTATTAATTGTTATTAGTTATACAAAACAATGACAACAATTGTGTAAATTTTTTATTTTCATGTATTTTCTCTAATTATATGTAATACAAATATTTTAATACACCTTAAATACACTTTTATTTTGATTTATTAACGTAATATAGGTTTTATCATAAACAGGGTTGTATTTAAAATAAATTATGTTTTGACTTAATTACGTTTTGAATCCCTGAGGTTTAGATTGTTTAACCATTTAAGTCCTTGATTTTTTTTTTGATTTGTGGCCTAACTTTTATTTTTCTTAAACATTTGAGTCCTTATTCCAAATGGCATCAATTTATATCGTTAAATATCAGTCACGTAATTCCCACATGAGGGAAATTAGACACACACTCTTTTCAATTTAGAGAAAAGGGTTTAAATGAGTTAAATGTGATTGGAGAAAAGTACCCTCATGTGGGAATCATGTGACTGGTTTTTAACGACAGAAATTAACGTTGTTTGGCATAAGTACTCAAATGGTTAATAAAATTAAAATTCAAACCACAAATTGATAAAAAAAACACCAGAGACTCAAATAGTTAAAAAGTCCAAACCTCGAAACGAAATTAACTCTATTTAAAAAAAAATTCTCATGTAGCAATTCAAGTAGGATTTTACGGTAAAAAATCATTTTAGTTTTTCGCTATTTAATATTAATAGTTTACATAATTTTACAAATTAGATTACTTGCAATTTTTAAAATGAGAACATGAGATACAAAGTACAGGTTGTCCTTGCATACTATATGTCAGCTTTTTTGTTTCTTTTTGTGATTTTACACATAGGACCTTTAATTATAACAGAATTATTTTTTAATCCCTGAACTTTAAAAAAAAATTATTTCTTACTAAAAAGTAAATATAAATGAATTAACAAAGTCTGTTTGTTTGCTGAAAAAAAAGACTAAAAAGTAAATATAAATTAATTATATAAAACTTGGTAATAAACATATTGGTATTAGCTGTACAAAAATAAAAATTTAAAATTGGATTGTACGAATAGACCTCAGCTAAGGCAAAATGGAAACATTTTATGCATAGGTTACAACAAATAAAAGCATTGAGCATTAACGTACTTTTTTCTTTTACTTTTTCGTCTTTTACTTTTTCGTAATATAAAATAAGTTCTTTTGGTAAGTTTGCTTTGCCTCTACTTGGTAATAAACATAACATTTTTTTCCTTTTCAACTTTTTTTTTTCTAGAGTTTTAATATTTCTTTAATCTATTATTTTATTTATTTTGTAATTTTTTTCTTTATATATAATTGCTAACCAACCGGTTGTTTTACACATTTTTTTTAAACCGTCTGGCGCCCATCTCAAAATACACTGTTGTGACGTTTTTTTATCTACATTTAAACCGACCCTCCATTTTTCGTTATTTTTATCTATATTTCGGTGAAATTTTTTTCGAATAACTTCACTTTCGTATACGAGATAACTTATTCGACAGTAACTTCACTTTCGCATACGAGGTAACTTTTTCGTTACTGTTGATTGTACCGCTACAACGTGTTTTTTTACTTTTTCAAATCCGGCGCGAAGTGCGGGTGGTAACCCACTAGTTATTATTAAAAATTAAAATTTAAATGGATAGGCATGTGGGGCTAAATGTAAGAAGGAAAAACGAAAGGGGTGAAGCAAAGAAAATAAGAGAGGCAACAGCTGTTGGTGATGTGAGGGATCTTGAATGGCATCACTCATAATCACGAGGATCTGCACATGACACGTGGCGTCGACAGGTGGCTCCCGCAGTCCCGCCAATGTTTTTATTGGTGCTTCCTTCGGTTTGTCCTCTTATGCTATTACGACAAGACAAATATATGTTTATCCTTATCATTGATTGGTTATTAAGATAGGTGGTTTGTGCCTATTAAATTTTATTTAAACATAATAGCTTATTGTATATTATTATTTTTCTTAAAAGAGGGTGTAAGTAGGGTGTCAATCTTGTGTGGTTGACGGGTTGATAAGTTTCGGGTTGAATTTTTTAACACTAACTCAACCCATATATTTATTCGTGTCGACCCACTTAAAATCCGATCATGTTTCAGGTTGCCCCATTTTTTTTCATTCGTGAATAATGTAATACCTATCGACTTAGTAACAATTTAAATAATTAATACTCCGACTCAAATAAAACATTTTTGTAATTGGTGTCTTTTTTTATTTTTTTTTGCTTCTTTATCTTTTTCATTCCTAATAAACAAATTTGGATTTAAACATTTAGCTTGAGATCAAAAGAAACGAATGAAAAGATTAAAGAATGGGTAGTTAAAAGTAATAAAATATAAAGTTAATTACACGAATGGCCCATGTGGTATACCTGATTTCACGTTTGGCCTCTAACTTTGAGAAATTACAAGCATGATCTACATCTTTCAATTTTGTAACACCATTGGGCCCTAAAATGTATGACAATTAACTTTGACCGTTAAGTGGATGTTAAAATACCTCTTAATACATAAAACAAAAAATAAAATTAAAAAACCTATATATTCATGGGTCCCACCTTTTTAATAAAAAACAATAAATACATATATTTATATAAAACATACTGTCACACCTATTCTTATCATCTTCTTCATTTAACACCCCCCAACCATAACCCCAAACCCCATCGTCAGCAAGAAAAATCGATTTCCCCTCATCTTAAAACCTAAATCGATTTGTAACAATCTGCAAATGAAACCCTCTTTCCCTCAAATCGATTTGCTAAAGCCAAAATTCTAAACAAAACGAAGGTTGCAGATTAATTTGACTGATTTGAAATAGCCAAAATCTCTCAAATCATTTTCAGTCCGTAAACTGCTTAGCAATACCCAAAACAGTTTAATTGGGTTTCAACGGAGAAGAAGATAAAGTGGTTACATATTAGTTTGATTAAGTTCCCCCATCATAACCTTTTTTTCAACTCTGACCTTCGAGGAGCGGTGGCAGTAGTGAGGTTCACAGTTCCCTTATCCCATCATCCTTTGCCGTCTGATCTTTTGCACCTCTGCTCGTTTTGAATTTCCGCCATTTCTTTGCAAGCTTTGTGAAGAGAAATCAGAAAATCAAAGCTAGAAAGAGGTTTTTTTCCAGAGATTGGTCGCCGATTTCAGGAGGAGGGTTGTCGATTAGTAAGTGTAACATCCTGAGTTTTTAGAACACGATATAGTCCACAAGAATTAGACCAAACAAGAAAAAGGGGAGCGGGTTTGGGCTTGGGCCGAAATAGGGAAGGGAGTTGGGCTCCATAAAACCCCAACATCATCCCTTCCACCCTCATTTCACCATCTTTTTCATTTCCACAAGTTCTAGAGAGAGAGTGAGAGGTTAGAGAGAGAAAGGTGTCGGTTTTGCTCCAAGATCGAACCAAACTTCTTCTCCAGTGAAAACACGAAGCTTTGCTGAAGAATCGAGCCGATTAGAGGTAAGAAACTTTCTCAGATCTGAGTTTTTGTTCGAAATGGGTTTTTAGGGCTTCTTGGGTATAATCACATAAAGATTTGATTTTTACGTATAAAAGCATATGAAAAGTATAGATCTGGCTTCATGGGAGTTGGAGAAGTGATTTGAACGTAAAAAGTTATGGTTTTAGATTGAAAACGAATCTATTATGGAATTAGGGTTCTTGAGCCGACTCTCAGCGAGGAAGATGAAGGGAGAATCGGCCAAGAGAATCGGTCCGGAGAGAATCGGCCTCCTATAGCATGACACAAGTCCTGAACGCAAGTTCAGGCGACTCTCCGGAGTATCAGCCGACTCTTGAGAGTGTCGGCCTACTATGTCAGCCGACTCTTGAGAGTGTCGGCCGACTCTATCAGACGATTCTCCAGTGTATTAGCCGACTTTTGCAAGTTTAACCAATTTCATGTATTAAATTCGCACAGATCACGTAGCACTCGTTTAGTCCAAGCTTTTAGTTTCAGTAGACAGTTTCAGTAGACAGAATATCAGGCAAGTTATAATCCCCTTTTTTGCCTTCATTAGGGGTGGTGTGCATACTTAGTGTAAAGTGTTTATTACATATTTTTAATTAATAAACGAAGTGAAAGCTATGTTTTAGTGAAGAGTTTAAAAGAGGCAAATGTACGTTTTGAGTAAAGTATAGCTATATTATTGGTAAACGTTTACTATATTTTCATATACATAAACAAAGGCATAATATAAGTATTAGCATTTTCAAGTAAAGCAAAGATATATCTTATGAAAAGCGTTTACTATATTTTTATATACATAAACAAAGGCATGATATATGTGTTAAGCTATATTTCAGTAAAAGCAAAGGTATTTATGGCAAGCGTTTACTATATTTTTATATACATAAACAAAGACATGATATATGTGTTAAGCTATATTTTAGTAAAAGCAAAGATATTTATGACAAACGTTTACCATGTTTTTATATACATAAACAAAGACATGATATATGTGTTAAGCTATATTTCAGTAAAAGCAAAGGTATTTATGACAAGCGTTTACTATATTTTTATATACATACACAAAGGCATGATATATGTGTTAAGCTATATTTTATTAAAAGCAAAGGTATTTATGGCAAGCATTTACTATATTTTCATATACATAAACAAAGGCATAATACATGTTAAAGTTATGATCAAGTTAAAGAAAGTTGTATGAATTGTAAATGAATAGTTTTCCTACGGGAAAGTGTACCAACTTGTTAAGGTCCTTTGGACAGATGTTACTTGTACAAGATGCCAGTTATGGGTGCTACCCATTAGTAAGAGCCTTAGTGGTACGCTAACGATTGTATAATTAGGATGAGTGACGGCGGTTTCTTGGGGGTCTACGCAACCCCCATGTACCAGTTAAGCGGTATTGATCACGAGGACAATACCCGGTGTTGATCACGAGGACAACATCGTGTCATGTGGTATTGATCACGAGGAAAATACCAAGTGTTGATTACGAGGACAACATCATTGGGTCACGAGGACCAAACCATGCTTAGCGGCATTGATCACGACGAAAATACCAGGTGTTGATCACGAGGACGACATCATGCTAAGTTGTATTGATCACGAGGATAATACCAGTAGTGACAAAGAATTGACGGTTAAGCGGTACTGATCACGAGGACAATACCAACAGTGATAAGAATTGGCGGTTAAGCGTTATTGATCACGAGGACAGTACCAACAGTGACAAGGAATTGACGGCTATCCTATAAATGTTTTAAATTGTTTTGAAAAGTAAAGTATGTAAAGTTTTGCATTTATGGCAGTATCTACGTAACAGTAAATCTTTTGTATGATCGATTTAAAAGTAAACGTTAGAACTCACTTAGCGTTACAATCTTAAAACAGAATTTCGTGAGATTGTTGAGACAATCTTAAAAACCTTTTGTAAGGATTTTGGGTTCACGAAGTGATTTAAAAAATAAAAATATTTTAGAGATTTTCGTATAATCTTATAAATATTTTTTTTTGGGAAATATCGTGTGCAGTAATTTTTGCTGGGTTTGGATTTATAAAGATTGGAGTACAATCTTAAATCATATATCGTGTTACAAAACGAATGGTTTGATTCAACCGTTTGGTTTTAAGATGATTTTGTAATCGTTTAATTTTTTCTAACATGTGCGTTAGATCGGTTTGTTGTATAAACAAATGGTTTTAAATACGTTTGGACAAAACGTATTATTTTCTAACGAGCGCATTAGAAAAGATTTAATGTATAGACGTTTTTTGTAAATGTTTTACAATCTAACATGTGTGTTAGAGAGATGGTAACATGCGTGTTAGAGAGATGGTTTATGTTTTCTAAGCCATATTTTTGAAAACGATTTTTGTGATCGTTTATTATGTGCGTATTAAAATCGGTTTATTGAGATAAACCAAAGGAGAAAAAAAAAAGATTTTTGCAATTGTTTAATTTCTAACAGTCGTGTTAGAACCGGTTTAATTTGCATAAACGGAAGATTTAAAACGGTTTTTGTAACCATTTATGTCTAACAATCGGGTTAGAAACGGTTATTTTATATAAACAAATAAAGCTTTAAAAACGATTTTTGTAATCGTTCATGTCTCACAATCATGTTGGAATCGGTTTATTGTGTTAAACCTTACATTTTAAAGCGATTTGGAATCGTTCTATTTTTTTTAATGAGCTTGTTATATATAAAACTATTTTGGAGTTTATGTTGTTGATTTTGTAATCAAAACATAAAATAAATATAGTTTAATTTTTAAACAATTGCAAAGATAAGAAATGTTTTGAAAGAATAAAACATATGTTTTGCTTATAAATTGATTTGCTATTCGTGCAAGAAGTAGCATGTATTGAACCATATAATAGTGTCGAAGAGACTATTTGGTGAAAAACAACTAAATGTTGTTATGAATAGTTCTAATTCTTCAAATATAACCACTTGTATGTAGGTTATTATATAAACAACTTTGTTGTTATGTTTTGGTCAATTTTGTGACCATTCAAGTTTAGAGTTTTAGATAAAAACTAGTAACTTGATATGTGTGCATTGAGTTTATGGAGGGAGTACCCCCAAGACATGATACAAGACGATATTATTGAGATGATTTCGGTTTGAGGATTTTATCATTGATATATCCATTTAAATTATTATTAATTAAAATGTTCTATATTTTATTGATTTTATTTCAAATGTTATAATTTTGTTTTGTGTTCAATATCTTCGGATAACACATACATTTTAAACAAATAAATAAATCAATAATGTATGAAAGACGTAAAATATATATTTTATGAAAAATAATTTTAAACCATATGGATATGTTTTAAGCAGATAGTGCAAAAAGGGATTTGCACACCTACAACTTGAGAGTTGTTACCTTGTCTAATGAGATAAGACAAAATACATAAATATGAGATATGTAACATACTTCATATGAATACCTTTGAGTGGTATATTAGTGCGTAACATCCTAACTCGCACACGCGCATGCAGCATGGATGATGGGCGCGATGTGGCTCGTCGATGGCGTACTTGGCCGTTCACACACACGCATCAACAACGAGCTGCTTGACAACCGCTTTTGTATCATGACCGCGTGCACGTGGTCCGGAACATAGGTGGCGCGAGGCGGGTGGCGGCCGTTTAGGTCCCGTGTGACATGGGCGCCTTGAGGAGTCCGGGTGGCATGATCTTTCGTGGCGGGTTCCCGGGGGCACGGGCATGAGTCATGGGCAAGGCATGACGTTGCCTGAGCGCATGATTGATTAGCGTGGCCTGGCCATATCTGGGTTGCTTGTCTGCGTCCACGTGACTGGTCGGGTGTCCGCGTGGCCTGCCTGTCCGGACCATGTATCCGCGTGGCATGGCTGCCTGTTGTGGGGCGCAACCGCCTGCTGGCACGGACCAACGACGAGGCGTGACTGCCATGTGGCGTGTCCCTATTCGGGAGCGCTGACCCACGGGTGCATGGCGTCACAACGTGGCTCATGACGTATAAGTGGGACGGTCCCGCATGTTCACAAGTGTGAATTCGGGCATATGAAAGAAATATATGTTAATATAAATCTTTAATGAATCGAGAGAGATTCGCTACGAAAGATTTACCATTTGTTGTTGGAAGTAGTGGAGGTTTTAACCTTCGACTTGGGAGAGTATCCTAAATATACATAACTTCAAGGAAACAACAAGGCAACTGTGCAAATCACTTAAAGACAAATGTGTTGAATGTCATGTTGTTAAGTATCAATCTAATTGATTTCATCTCAACATAAAAGTGTTTGTACACTTGTACAATTCAACATTTTGTGGGTGATGAATGTTTTCACCAAGTTACTCGGGTTAAGACTTTTGGTTAAGTGCTTATGAATTAATGGTGAAGCCTTGGAGATTAAAGGTAAACAAGTTATATTCCTAACTTGAATGAAGAATAAGTCTCATGACTTGTCTAAACCGAGGCATGAATGTTGACAAGGAATATTGTGATATCCCTTAAGGTTGTGAAGAATCAGAATGATGCATCTTCTGTTCACATGCTTGAGTATTGTAGTCTAAAGCATGCTAGACTAGTACTAGTTAATTATGATGCTCCTAGGAGACAAATTAACTACAAACATTCACTATGTACTTAGACAAAAAAGAATTTGTGTATGGACAAAAAGATTATCTTCATTCAATATAAGGAGATTAATATAACTTATGAAAAACTTGATTAACTATATCGTGGTAAATGATGTTATCTAGTTTAATGAGGAGAACTCATACTGACTTAGAATCTTTCTAAGTATGTGACTTATGACAAGGTTAGTTACACTAGTATGTGTTGGGAGCGTAAACTAAAACATGTTTTGCTTTGGTTAGCTCAGAAGCTCTTGTGAGCTAATGTAGTTTGAGTTGAAACAATGATGAACTCATTAATACAAAGATGTATATCTTTTCATGAGTGTCTAAATGTCGTCATAAGTGAAGTTTGGTCAAATAACAAGAAATGTGGGGAGAGAAGCCATTTAAAAAACAACCCTTTAGGGTATGCTTGTGTGAAAATTTTTCTCAAGCACATGTAGAAAGGGAGAACCTTTCATTACCCCATGTGGATGTTATCCAATAACACTTAAATGTAGGGGTGACTTGCATTCGAATCTGGAAAGTTTGGCAATAAGTATTTGATAATCCAAATTGATATTACAAACGCGTGACCAATAGGAGTACAATAAGGTCATAAGGAGTCTATCTAGTGTAACTAGTTACATGACTCGATGCCAATTGGTTAGAATCTTGTTAGATGTCTGATACCGAAGGCATAATGGAGATGTGTTCGCCTTGAAATGAGAATTGTACTCTTCAAAGACAATCATTATAACACGATGTTATAATCTTAAAGAGCTTGACAATAGACAATATTAACTTGCTAGTTAAGAACACATTATAACAACTCATCTCAATTGCAATTATCTGTATTGACTTGATGAAGTGATAGATAATGGTTTTGGATCCAACAACTCGGGGGTTGATCAAAGATGGAGTTGTGGAATGAGACTAAAGCCCATGAAAGACGGTATATGAAGGAAACCTAACTTAGTTAACTGGATATCCCTAGATCTAAGTTCAATAGGACAACCGACTCATATATCTAAGGGTGGTCACTGTGGGGGCACAACTAAGTTGATATATAAGCTAATGTATATGTTTTATATATATATATATATATATATATATATATATATATCCTCCTAAATTGTAAAGGGAGTTTAATTACTTCCTAGTCCATTCCTATGACATCAAGTGACAAATTGTGAGGCTAAGCATAATATGTGGTAAATGATTTGGATAAATCACAGTAACCATAATGCTTTTAATGATTTGAGGATAAATCACCTATGTGAAAGAGAAAGTGGGGTCGCTTCGAATGAAATTGTGGGGTGCGTAATTCCTAGAGCTTTCACATAACCAGGCTAGTGCTCCAAGACCATAATGGACACGACTATGAGGGGATGTGCCCGGTTAAGGAGAGTTTTGTGTGAAGTGTAATAACGTCTACGTCAAAAGGGGTTGGTTCAAGGACATCACGTCTACAAACCGCTAGGAGACCAGGTATACTTCACAAGGGAAGGTTCAAAGCTAACACCTACCTATCCTATGCAAGACTCAACTATCGAGGTCTCATTGGTGATTATGTGTATTCTGATCGATCTCCATTCATGTGGGTGATTGTTGGAATTTTAAGTGAATTTTTTTGATTTTTCACTCACTTTGGACACAAATAATTACATTTATATATTAGTTATATAATTACTTATTTATGGGTTGTGTTCTATTATGTGAGAGCTTCACAATGAAACAAACCGTGTCCAAACCGGAGCTAAGATGAATGGGATATCGATTCTCGATGTTGAGTGGTTGGAATGAAAATTGCTAATCTTGGTGACTCTAATATAAATTTGGTTGCATATTTTGATTAGATGCTATTAAATTTTATCATAAAGCCATATGAGTCTTTTGGTTCTTGAATCATAAATCTTTTATTATAAAGGTTTAATTATGGTTTTTAATTTCATTTAATTTGACATTAACTTGTGGTTGGTTGGTCTTCCAAATTAAATTTATGGAGCTTTTTGTTTAAGTACATAATAAACCTTTGATTCATGATTCATTAGAGAGAAAAATGGATGGAAAAATACAAAGAGAAAAGAGAGTTTAGCAACCATAAGAGAGGAGCACTCTCTAATCGTTCATCTAACTCTATCACCGTCTTCATCTTTTCATCTTTTCTAAACACACTATTTATCTGGTGATACCTCGGGTGCGAGAGCCTTTCCCGGCAGTACCTACTACTTCGGTTGTTGTACCCTGGGAGATAGACGACCTCTTTAGTGGAAACTCAAAATCTATTTTAAGGGACTCTTGTTAAACACGAAGCCTCAGCCATAACCATCATCATTTTGTTTGCCTTTTGTTGAAGTCAAAAAACATAGTTGAAGACTAAACGAGGTGAAGATTCAAGTCAAGGATTCTACACAAAGAACTATTGAAGTACCCGATAAAGACTTCGGCTAGAATCATGGTTATTGTATAAATATGTATATATTTTATCTTTTTCATTCGGTTTTGTATACAGCAGTGTACTATTTATTTCCCATGATTAACGAGAGTATCGTTAATATTATTTTATTATTATTTTATAATAAAAAGTGACCCAAGTTCCTACATTGATCACGAGGACAATACCAGATGTTGATCACGAGGACAAAATCATACTAAGCGGTATTGATCACGAGGATAATACCAGTAGTGACAAGGAATTGATGGTTAAGCGGTACTGATCACGAGGACAATACCAACAGTGATAAGAATTGACGGTTAAGCGGTATTGATCACGAGGACAGTACCAACAGTGACAAGTAATTGACGGCTATCCCATAAATGCTTTAAATTGTTTTGAAAAGTAAAGTATGTAAAGTTTTGCCTTTATGGCAGTATCTACGTGATCGCGGTGTCAAGGTCAATCAAAAACACTTATAAAAACTACTACTTAGCTACCTTAGACTGTAGACAGGAAAGTATGGTTATCAAATCCACAGGGAACTCGTGGAAAACACTATTTAGAAAACGGATTCAATTACTACTACAAATTCAAATTTTATTAATTGAAAGACTTAGAATTATAAAAAGCAATAAACTTTAAGTTGAGAAAACAGTTGGAGAAAACGCAATCGCTTCCGGGGTTCAAATTCAACAAATCCACCAAACTTCAGGTTTAACCTAGTTTGATTCCACTAAACGTGACACTAACAATTCAATTAAAGTGATGATTGTGGGACAATCTTTTAAGATTCGTTCGTCTACCAATTCACAGATGCAAAGTAGTACAAATCAACCAAATAGCTAACGATGCAAGAAAACCTGAAACAGATGGTGACTCAAACAACTTCAACACCAGCAAACAGTTTAAATGAATCAAAAGTACGTGCATTTAAAACTGTCACTCAAGAATACAAATCAAACAGTAGAAAAACCCTAAACTCAAGTTTCAATGAGATGAACTATCCACCTAAAAGCAATCACAAGTGGATTAGCCGCTCATGATTGTAGCAAACATCAAAGTATTCAAATTGGAACTTACAAACATGAAAGATTAAGAATAATTAACCCAAGAATGCTTGAAATCGCCTTAGAACACCTCTGGGACGGCTGGGAAGAAGATAATTCGAGAATGGGAGTCACAATGGGGTTATAATTAGAATTATGTTTAATTTGTCGAAACCTCCTTCTCTCGCGTACCGACTCGATAAACAAAGTTAAACTACTAAAACGTATATAAAACGACTCATTTACCGGGATATTTGACCCCACATCACATCCCCACACTTAAACTTTTGCGTCCCGAAAAAGAATAATGCAATGGAATCATAATCGGAAAAACTTGCTTCTTATACTTTCATTCTACACAGCACAATTCTCATACACGTTAATCGTAACAATCGGTATTTCGGTCTGATTAAACCCAACCACCAACTCTCGAGCCCCTGATTCTGTGATCTAAAATATTATACATTACCAAGCAGCAAGTCTATCTATGGGTCTCACACTCAAAAAGCTACGACTCAGCCTAATCCCATCTTAAGGTCATGTTTAGGCCCGGGTTAAACCATATAGATTTTCCCACCACTACAAACACTAATTTATAAGTTTTAAAAATTAGATGACTTATGGATCGATGGATGAATGATACAAGCTTTTATTAACTGTATGACTAAACCTTAACCTTAAGTGTTTCAACCAAGTCACTATCCCGGAGGGTAACACACATGCTTCAGTTTTAAGCAATGAAGAACATAACTCAACTTAGAGGCGTTTCAACCAGGTTTTCATCCCGGAAGGTAACACATAAGTCAAGTCAGTCATCTATAATCAATCATAAGAGTCTGCCCATGGGCATTTCAACTAAGCTTGTAACCCGGAAGGTAACACGTAGGCAAACTCAAGTTCTCAACTTAATTAATTAAACTCATGAAAATGGGGGATTATGGAATGCGAGCGCCACCAACTTTCGGATTTATTTTCATAAAAAGAAAGCGGTGTGCCAATAGATTTCAAAAACTTATAATTTCTTTCTTATAGAGGTACCTATCACCCTATGTTGACAATTTCGGCCTTACCGACACCCTAAGATGAGAACCCACAAGACATCCTGAATTAATTATTCAATTTAAACCTAGATACACTATCATGATGTTTAAGCTCTTAAGTCGGTTGGGTCTACCAAAACGTTACAAATTAGATGCATTTGATTATCATTCAATTAAATTCACATAAGCAAAATTATCGATTGTACTATCATTTTCCATTTAATTGCACAAATTCTAATCCAGGGACATTTTTGAAAATTTTTAAATTTTTATGATTTTTTTGATTTTCTGACTCAAAATACAGACTCAATTTACAGAACTGGACTAAGGTCTCCCCTACTCACACTTAAACTCGACATTGACCTCAATGTAGGAAGCGCGAAAATTAAAAAGAAAAATAGAAAAGAAAAAGAAACTTAGCTCGTTATGCGATCGTATAGCATTTCATTCGTGATCGTATTCCACATAAGCTGACGGGCTGCTTTGTACAAAAGAAACCAGCGAAAGTCGGAAATCACCACCCGAATGGAGATTGAGTACGTGCGGATCAATCTAAACCTGCAAAGATAAACTCAAGCACCCACCAATGTCATAACGACTCAATGAAAAGACTCAAAGAAAATAAAAATAACCGACGAGCGCACACGACTCAAAAATTACAAAAGTAAAAATGTGGGAAAAATGACCAATAGGGGTCCCCTCACGTACCGCGAGAACCCAGGGACACTCCCTCGCGCACCGCGAGGGAAAAAATTAATGTCTGACCCCTTTCTTTGTCTTTCACGTACCGCGAAGATCAGCCTCAATTCCCTTGCGTACCGCGAGGGAGTGCTGGTAACAGAAAGAAATGACGAAAATCCAACCTTTTTGCCTTAGAAAAATTTTCACATCTTAAAAACTCAAATTTTCAAATTCTTCAAAAACTCATTCCAACACTTACATTATATGCACACATACCTGTAATGTGATTTGTGATGATTTTCATGCTCGTATGGCCCCCAAATCCCTGAAAAAACTCAAAACGACGCAAAAACGTACCGAAAACGCTAAAAACTAAGACTCAAGACTCTACAAACTCTACAGACGGTATCCTACCCCCCAAAGAACGATGCATGGTCCCCATTGCATTAGCACAATCCTCAGCGTTCCCAGAACGTCCCCACACTTGGGCTCTTCCCCGATAAAAGTACAAAATGCAACAAGCCTTTTAAACCCCTCAGTAGCCCGAGTGGACGATTTTAGTCTCGTGAGGGTTTCTAGAGAACACACCCACAACGTTCATTTAACTAGACGGAAATTAAAACTAACTAACCTTAGGTTGCCTCCCAAGAGCGCTAAGTTTAACGTCTTCCGCTAGACGCGGTGTACCTCACTGATGTTATGTTTCTCCTACTTCTTCCACCGTGCTTAGGAAGAAACTCTGAAATTGTACTGACGAGTCATTGATATCAGTTAACTCTAGGTATGGTTTCAACCGGTGTCCATTCACCCCTTGCCTTAGATGGTCCTTAAAGTCTTAAATCTCCACGTCTCCGTATTGTCCAACTCTTATGATTAGATAAGGACCCATCCATTTGCTCTTCAACTTTTCAGGGAAAAGTTTGATCCTGGAATTGTACAGCCACACCTTCTGACCCACTTCAAAGGTCTTCCTTTTCAACTTGGCATCATGCACTGCTTTTGTCTTTGCTTTGTACGCAGCTGCACTTTCATATGCCTGATCTCTTAATTCTTCGAGCTCGCACAGTCTGAGCTGCCTTTCCTTACATGCATTGTCATAATCTACATTAACATTCTTGATAGCCCATAAAGCACGGTGAGCTAATTCCATGGGTAGATGACATTTTTTACCACAAACCAATCGATATGGCGTGGTACCAATAGGCGTTTTATAAGAAGTGCGGTATGCCCACAAGGCATCGTTCAATTTAGATGACCAATCCTTTCGGTCAGCACACACAGTTTTCTGTAAAATCTCTTTAATATGCCTATTAGATACCTCGACTTGCCTACTAGTTTGAGGATGGTATGGTGTGGCATTTCGATGGTCTATGCCGTATCGTTTGAGAAGTTTGCCAAAGTGAAAGTTTTTGAAATGTGATCCACCATCACTTATGATCACACGAGGGATTCCAAATCTTGAAAATATATTAGACTGGACAAACTTACAAACGATACTATGGTCATTGGTTCTGGTGGCGATTGTTTCAACCCATTTCGAAACATAATCAACCGCCACCAAAATATATAGATTGCCAAAAGAATTTGGGAATGGTCCCATGAAATCAATCCCCCAAACTTCGAAGATGTCTACCACCAGGATCGGTTCCATGGGCATCTCATTCCTCTTTGAAATACTGCCCATCTTTTAGCAATTGACACAACTTTTAGCAAACTCGAAGGCATCTTTGAAGATTGTTAGCCAATATAGGCCATATGCTAGCACTTTCTGCCCCATTTTCTGTCCACTAAAGTGACCCCCACATGCAGATGCATGCACATGAGTTAACACTGCTTGTATCTCTGAATCAGGGACACAACGCCTTATGATTTGATCCGCCACCACTTTGAACAAATCTGGGTCCCCCCAGATGTAATGCGTGACTTGGGCTGCAAATTTCTGCCTCTTCTTCTTTGTCCAAAATTTTGGAACAGTTCCTGCAACCAAATAATTTAAAAAGTTAGCAAGCCATGGCTCGGTTGAAATAGATAACAACTGTTTATCTGGGAATGTTTCATTTATGTCATCACAAGACGTTTCCTCCTCCTGAACAATTCGTGACAAGTGGTCTGCCATAACATTTTCACACCCCTTTTTTATCCCTAATCTCCAAGTTAAACTCTTGCAAGAGCAAGATCCATCTCAGCCTCGGCTTAGCATCCTTCTTTGTCTTTAGGTACATGACTGCACTATGATCAGAATAAACAATCACTTTGCTTCCCCAAATATAAGATCTAAACTTGTCTAAAGCATAGACAACCGCAAGTAGCTCTTTCTCAGTAATTGAGAGGGGTTCTCTGCGCACAGTGTAAGATTCACACTTGCCCTGAGAATACCACTTAACAGCATCTCCTTGACCTGTTTTTAATTTAGCTGAGCATCTGAAAGATTCTTACTTGCATAATAAATCACCACGGGTTTCTTGTCTACCCGTTGACCAAAAACCGCCCCAACTGCATAATCACTAGCATCACACATGATTTCAAAGGGCAACGACCAATCCGGTGATTTTAAAATGGGTGCCTCCACCAATTGTTGCTTAATTAGATTAAAAGATTTTTTTATATTCATCATTAAAATCAAAAGGAGTATCCTTAAGCAATAAATTGCACAAGGGTTTTGTTATTGCACTAAAACCTTTGATGAATCGTCTATAAAAACCTGTGTGTCCCAAGAATGAGTGGACATCTTTGATGTTGTTTGGTGGAGGTAGAGTAGCAATTACTCGGATTTTCTCATGATCAACCTCAATGCCCTTGTTTGAAATCACATGCCTCAAGACAATCCCCTCTTGAACCTTGAAATGGCTCTTTTCCCAACTTAGGACCAAATTGGTCTCGACACACCTTTTCAAGACTTTTGTTAACTGTTAAAGACATAATTCAAAAAATGAACCAAATATGAAAAAGTCATCCATGAAGATTTCCATAGACTCCCCGATCATATCTGAAAAGATACTCATCATACACCTTTGGAAGGTGGCCGGGGCGTTGCACAAACCAAATGGCATTCGCCTAAATGCAAATGTGCCATAAGGACAAGTGAACGTGGTCTTTTGTTGATCCTCAGGGTGTATAGCTATTTAATTATACCCTGAATATCCATCTAGAAAACAGTAATATTTCTGACCTGCCAACCTTTCAACAATCTGGTTAATAAAGGGCAAAGGAAAATGATCCTTTGAAGTGGCAGCGTTCAGCTTTCTGTAGTCAATACAGATACGCCACCCAGTTACCCGGCGAGTGACAACCTCTTCACCATTCTAACCTTTGATTATTTGGATACCTGCTTTCTTCGGAACAGTCTGTGTCAGGCTTACCCATGTACTGTCAGATATGGGGTAAACAATTCCTGCATCCAGCCACTTCAGAACCTCATTCTTAGCTATTTCCCTCATGTTAGGGTTCAATCGTCTCTGCACATCACTGGATGGTTTGACTCCCTCGTCCGTTACAATCTTATGCATCACAATCGCCGAACTGAACCCTTTTAGATGTGCAATGGTCCACCCAATTGCTGCCCTATGGGCAACCAGGACCTTCATCAAAGCCTGCTCCTGCTCTTTAGTCAAACTTGCAACAATGATCATAGGTAAAGTATCATTTTCACCTACAAAAGCATATTTCAAATGTTTAGGTAATTCTTTCAGCTCTAAACGAGGTGGTGATTCTAGGGAGGGTTTCAGATGAGTGTCAATGTGGTCTGGCAGATTCTCTACTTGATGTGTCCAGATAGGCACTCTTTCTCTAAGAGCACACACCTCCCCTTGTGCCTCTGCGTCCTTCAACTCCTGCTCATGTTCGGCCTCTGTCCTGTCACAAACAACACACGGCTCCATGGTTTCACCCTCATTTGCATGGGGGTTACAACTATCCATAATGTCTGCCATAAAGCATTCATCGATGATTGGAGCATTAAATATACGGGAAAAAATATTCAATCTCAACTTTCGATTACCGAACGCTATGTCAACCGTTCCTGTTACACAATTGATCACACATTGAGCTGTTCGCAGAAAAGGTCTTCCCAAAATCAAATTAGGGTGCCTGTCACTAGAAGGAGCTGCATCATCAAGATCTAAGAAATCGACAGGATAAAAAAAATCTTCCACCTTCGCAATCACATCTGTCAATATCCCCTTGGGAAGTTTAAGGGTAAGATCTGCCAACACCACGGTGGTATCGGCCTTTTGTAGAGGACCAAAATCGTATTAGTCATACAAACTCCCCGGAAGGATACTGACACTCGCCCCAAGATTAAGGAGAACCTTATTGATTTTTAGTTCACCAATTGCATCGAAATTAAAGGTGCCCCTGGATCTTGTAGCTTAGGTGGCAATGCACCCGACAAAACGGCACTCACGTTGTCGGTTAAATCAAGTTTCTTAGGCATTTTTAGGTGCCGTTTTTGGGTGCACAATTCCTTCAAGTACTTAGCATGTGCCGGTACTTGCCTAATAGCATCTAAAAGGGGTAAGTTGATTTTCACTTGCTTAAACATCTCCCACAACTTATCTTGTTGTGGGCTCCTTTTGTTCATGACTTTCTTCTTAGATGGTTCAAGTAAAGCAGAAGGATAAGGGATGGTATTTTTCTCCACTCCTACACCTTGAGTGACAGTTGTGTTCGGTTTAGATTTAGTTGTTTAAGAAAAAGTAACTTTTTTAGCCCGTTTAGTACAAACCATTTTCGAATCACTGTCACTCTCACCATCCTCACCCAGATCAACTACCACTCCCTCAACATCCGGTGATGCTGGGGAAACCTTATTATCATACACCTTACCACTTCTAAGGGTATTTACCTGAGAGACATGAGCATTTCTTGAGTTGGAAGAGCTGGTTGCTTGATGTTGCAGATTTAGTTTCGTGTCACTCGGGAGTTGTCCTGGTGGTCTCCCTGCCACTTCAGCTATCTTTTCTGCCAGCTGACCTGTAACACTCTATTTTCAAACACTGATTATTAAATCATTAAAACACGCGGAAGCATTCGTCCCAAGACAATTTTTTTTACTGTTCGCGTGTCGCGAACTCCTAGGGCCTTCCCTTCGCGTGTCGCGAGGGAGTCCCAAATACAAAATCCGGAAAGCCAGGTCCTCGCCTGTCGCGAAGACCTGACCTGGCTTCTTCGCGTGGCGTGAAGACCACTTGTCCACAGAAAGTTTAGAGACCTGTGCAGATTTCAACACTTAACCAATTTTTTTCCAATTTTTACCCAATTGACATAAAAATTCTCCCAACACTTGGGTTTTTGAGTAAAACATTCAAAACACCATATATATACACCAAAACACAATTTCATGTATCAAAACACATTCTTATAAAGGATTCTGAATTAATCACCAAAAACAACATATACGCATACGAGAATCCCGTCAAAGCTTTAAACTTGACTTTGACTACATCGGAGCTTTCCCTACATAAAACCACATATATCACCATTAGTAATGAAGATAAAGCATTTCAAACAAGTAAACACTACTTGTTTTCACCCTTTCACCCATTTGACCCGTTTCCACCCAATTTATCATTAGACTACATATCACTTGCATTTCTCCTACAAGTTTCATTCTTTTCATTTATCATTCATAATTAACACATTTTCATTTCCATTATGGCACATAGGTCATAACCTCATTTCCATTATGATACTTAGATCATAACTTCATATTCACATATCCATTATGATACTTAGACCATAACTCCATATCCACATATGCATTATAGTATTAATACTATAACTACATTCATTCACTTATTCCATTTATAAGAATTAATATAGGACGATTACAATAAAGTGCTGGGTAAACGGGCAACAAGTTGCGCTGCAACCCCCTTTTGAATAGCAAAACCGATCCTACTAAAAACAAAGTTTTAGGTCTTAGGGGCCGAAATATTACTATGCATGACTCGTTGAACCCTGTTTAGGAATTCCACTACCTCCGGTGCTAGGAACCCAAAAGTATCAAAAGCAAAAGGTATAAACACGTGTTGGTTCTCTAAACAAGCTTTCTCGTGTTTAGCAACTTTGCCTGATTCCGCCTTTAAAGCAGCATGACCCGCCACAACCCCATTGTCCCTAAGCCCCACAAGAGGGGACACTCCTGTAAGGTCCACACAAGCGTGTTTCCCCCTGCCTAACCAAACACAAGAATATCAGCCGGCCATAGAGTAGACCTCTCTTCAAGCGGATCTGTCAGAAAGTTTACGGGAGCCTCTTTTTTAGCAGAAATTCCTGCCCGTTTGAGAACATCACAAAGAACATCCCTAACCAAATCATGCATGTATTTAAACCCGGGTAACTCTTTGCAATGGACCGCATGCTCGCCAAAAGAATCCAAACAAGCCTTGCGGCAAACTGGGCAGGGCTCATCAGTCGGAAACAAGGGGATCATTAGCCGATACTTGAGGATAGCCCGGTACTCCACAACCAACATATGCTGACCTAGTCCTTCAATCGGGATAACTGTTAGAAAATATTGAGCACGAGGAGCCCGGAGACATTCAAACACCGCTTTTTGGCGAGGTGATAAATCAAACTTTACTCCCAAATTCTGGACGATTCTGCTAAATAAGGCATTCGCCAAAGCATGTTGGGCTTTAGGGGGGCGGTGTCCTTATTAGAGAAACCGTTAAGATCGAAATCAGGAAGGGACATGCGCAAGCGATCCATCACACACCCATAATCAGAGTCTAACCCATCAATATCACAACCCCGAAGAATGTCGTCCTGTAAACTCCAAGATTGTGTCCTCGAGGCCACAAATGCATAAGTAGATACATCCTGAGCCGCACATAAACCCAAAACCCCGAAACGGGTTAGAAGTGATGCCAACCTCCATTTAAAATCCCCAAAAAAAGCACCACGACAAACCACGATATCCTCGATCGCACCCCGGAGGCCCTTGTCAAAAATTGAAACAGCTTCCCCCACATACATAGGCTGGCATGTTCTAAGGCCGAATAATAGCTTTGAAACTCCCATACACGAGCGGAGCAAAAGGAGCTCGCATTGAGGTTCCCGCAAACGTGGGAGACAGCTCATCAGTTCCACCGCACAAGAAGCCATTTTCACAGCCAAATTACTGATAAACCCCGCATCTCTGCTAACGGCGCCCCCAAGGAGTTTCACACCCAGCACTGGCCTTCCAATCTCACAAGGGAACAATCCAACTTGTACCTTCACCCCATTTCACGACGGCCAAAAAACTTCCGTTTTCTTGACGTTAAGTTCAAGGCCCAAACGGGGCCCCTCCGACCTGATAATATCTAGGGCTTTAGCCACCTCTTTAGCGTCTCCGATAATCGTACCATCATCTAGGTACCAAGCGTGGAAGAGAAGCTTGCAACAATCCCTAATCTGATGAACCAGCGGATGCAAAACTAAGGCAAAAAGGAGAGGCCCCAAAGGGTCCCCTTGTTGAACCCCAGTGATGGACCAAATATGGTCATCACCCACATATAACCTAGCCGGCTGCCCATATAAAAAATCCACCCATAGCGAAATGGACGGGCATCAGGTCTGAACCTCTTGCAGGAGGGCAGTCCTATCCACTAAGTTGAAAGCATTGGAGAAATCGACGGTAAGCATAGCCAACGATCCATCCGAGTGAAACTCATTTAAGAACCTGTTCACGCTATGGAGCACAGCCTCTGCCCCATTGGGAACTCCCACCCCAAATTGAAAGTCACACAGATATTTAGCCATCTCCTTCCCAACACCCCTCATGGCCACCTTAGAGACTAATCTCCTCCAGATCGCACCTACGGCAATAGGTCCAATCCCGTTGTCCGGTTTGAGCAGCGGAGTGAGAGGGGCCGAGGCAAGGAACTCCGCCAATCCCCTAGGGCATCTCCCCCCGAAGCATAAATTAACCACCACAGAAATAACCCTGAGCAAGTCAACGGCGATCGTAGACCCCTCTCCACAAAGAGAATCCAAAATATGTTGGGCTCTCAATCCGTCCCTCCCACAAGAGGTCCCTTTGGGGAAAGCTTTAATGCATTCAAGCACGACATCATCATCCACAACAAGAGGAGGCTCGGAAAGTAAGGAAACAGGCAAAACCGGAGGGGGCAGGATGGGATGCTTTGCCACCAACACTTTCATAGTATCATTACCGAAAGGTGCAACCCCTGAAGAGCATAATACTTTGACCGCGCAGTGAAATGCCTATCCGCAACTTTCCACAGACATTGTTTAACATTGTTGCACGCCATAGAATTATCGGACCCAGGGACAAGCTCTACACGACACGTGGTCGGCCCCAAAGGTTGGGAAAAAAGCGAATGGATGAGCTCCTCGAAACCATCCCCATCACGCCAAGCTGCCAGCGACCGCTGAATACTATGACATTGCAAAGACTTCCTATTACCAGACCTGCGCTCCTAACGGTTAGAAGGCCAGAAAACTCGCAACGTGCAACGCGGGTAACAACAAAAGTCTCACCCATGCCTCAACAGAGTCTGGCATAGCCGCCACTTTACCGAGGGCAGCAGTTAATGCCTGGGCAAATGCTATCCGTCAATTTTGAGGGATGCTCTTAACAGTCGTGATAGGAAGAGAGAAGACGCGTTCAAGAAGAACCCCGTCCACAACCACCCCTCTGAAAGGAACAACTTCCCTCCTAACATTCGGCTTAGGAATCCCCACTATAAACTCCTCTGCATCTCCCGCAACCCGTTTGAAACGGGCTATCCCATCCATATGGTGGCATGCCCGACTGAGAGCATGCAGGCACATACACACCCCGCACAGCCACTAGCCTGAGACTTTTAAAGCCTCACCAACTGAAACAAACAAATCATAATCCTCACCAACCGAAACAAACAAATCATAATCCGTGGAGAAAGGTCCCTTTTCGATCATCCGATGACAAATGGAGCCGCTTGATATGTGCAACCAACTGAGGAAACCCCTTGGATCCCGACGTTCCATCCGGGCAGCAATGGAAACCTTTAAATGGACACAGCCAAACACCTACCTCCAATGGAGGAACCACCCTGTCATCCCGAATCCCAGACATAACAACAGCTCCTGACAAAACCCCCGAGCTATGAAACCAAACCAAAATCAGACCACAAACCCAAAAACACTCACTAGAAAGGTAAATATAAACCTCACCACCAAACCACAACCCTAACCCCCCTCCTCCTCCACCCATCCGATTCGGGGAGACTACATGTTGGACACTACATAACAAAATTCAAAATCAGGTCAAACCGGAAGTTCACCTTCAATGTTGGAGAAGAAAGGTCGCCGAACAGGAAGTTCGCCTTCAAAGAGAGAGGTTCAATAAACCCTTACATACCAAGAATGCCGCCTTCAAAGAGAGAGGTTCAATAAACACTTATTCATACACCTCTATACACATTCATAACACATAACACATTATGAAACTTAACACACTATGCATACAACATTGCATATCACAACATTTATCATCAATTACTAAGTAAGTGCAAAAGCACTTACCTTGTGGATTTGAAGGTCCCGATTCCACTTCACGTTTTGCAATTTGATTACCTAAACACATTCATCTAGTTTAGTAATCTAACATACATCAAAATCACATTTTAATTGGGTTCACAACCCAATTTCCCATTTCCAACACAAACTGACCCGTTTGAGTTATACTCATATCCAAACACCCTCTTTCACCCCAAACTCACCTACTTGAGTTTCATTATCCTTACATTAACACTAATTTTTCATTCAATAATTATTATTAGGTTAATTTGGTGTTTGTTCAAGCGTCTAACATCATATAAACACTTAATCATCATTAATTCAACATTCTATCATCATAATCCAAACACCCTCAAATTTTTCCATATGAACCCTAACTTCTCATAATCATAATCAAAGGGTTCTAGGATGTTAATCACCATTCTTTACCTTTAGTTTAGCTATATTATCAACAATCTTACATCAATTTAACCACATGCATCATAAATTTCCGATTTCACCCAAAACCCACCAAGAACACCATAAATGGTGGATTCAAGAGATGAAGATAATCACTTACTTGATTTTAGAAAGGTGGTGTGTGAGCCAAAACCTTCACAAAACAAGCCTCAAATGCACGATTTAAGCTTCAATTAGCTTTCTCCTTTTTCTCTTTTGCTCAAGAATGACCTCTTTCACCAAATGAAGATAATTTTGACTTTCACTAGTCAAATATGGCAGATTTTGCGATTTTACACTTTTAGCCCCTTAACTTCCATTTCACCCATTTCATTCCATAATTAGTTAAAAACTAATATAACCCCATTACTAACTTGAAACCCACTTGTTTCAACTTATTTTTAAAATTTTATTTTCACCATAATATTTATTAGAATATTTAATTATTTATAACGAAACCCGGATTTTGGTTCGTTACAAATCACCTCCTTTTATTTGGGTTTCGTCCCCAAAATCCGTCTTCACATAAAAAGGTTCGGATAAAATTTGAACATTTACTCCTCGGTTTCCCAAGTCATTTCCGCTCCCTTCTTATGTTTCCACCTCACAAAAACTTGGCTAATCTCTTTATTGCGTAAACGCTACACCTTTCTATCCAAGATTGCCACCGGTTCTTCAACATAATTCAACTTTTCATCCAGTTCAATATCATCCAATGGAACAAAAGTAGATTCATCCGCCAAACATTTTCGCAAATGAGACACATGAAACGTGTTATAAAGTCTACTTAGTCCCTCCAGTAGCTCCAAACGATAAGCTACCGCACCCACCCTTGCTATCACCTTAAACAGTCCGATGAAACGTGGACTTAACATCCCCCGTTTCCTAAATCGTATCACCCCTTTCCAAGGAGAGACTTTCAAAAGTACAAAGTCCCCCACTTGAAACTCAATCGCCCGCTTTCTATTATCCGCATAGGACTTTTGGCGATCTTGAGCCGCCTTCAAGCGTGCCGTTATTTGGTCAATACTACTATTAGTTTCCTTGACCACCTCTTTACTACCAAGTTCCCGTTGACTAATTTCACCCTAACACACGGGTGTTCGACATTTCCTCCCATACAACGCCTCAAAAGGCGGCATACCAATACTATAATGGTAGCTATTGTTATAAGAAAATTCCGCCAACGGTAAATGGTCGTCCCAATTACCCCCAAAATCTAATGCACACGCTCGCAACATATTCTCGAGCGTTTGAATCGTTCGCTCACTTTAACCATCCGTTTGTTGATGATAAGCGATACTAAGATTCAATCTAGTCCCCATATCCTCATGGAATCTCTTCCAAAAACAAAAAGTAAATCTCGTATCACAGTCCGATATAATCCGGGTTTCGTTATATGACCTAGTTGCCTTTCAAATGATTCATTGGTCTTTACCTAGATCTCTCTATCCTGCTCAATTCTTTTCAACGACTCTAGTATGGATGTGAGCTAAGGGTCACTGCTAGTTGAAGGTTTGTTTTTCCGGTTCCCATGTTGCTGGTACTGTTGGGGTTGATTTTGTTGGTAGTTTCTCTGCTGATAACCCCCTTGATTGCTCTGGTTTCTTTGGTACCCTTGATACCCGCCTTGATTATAGCCTTGTTGGCGGTTATGGTACTGCTGTTGACTTCCACCCTGCACATCAACACCCTGAAAGTTAGGATTTACTTGATTAGATGCATTACCATACCTGAGATTTGGATGATTCCGGAGTCCCGGATGGTAGTGGGTTGCATTCATGTCCATCTTTCTATCTCCCCCGATCTAGTTAACCTCTTCTGCCTTGCCCTGTTCCCTTGGGAAGCTTGCCATAGTATGGCCCAGATCACCACATCCTTCACATACCAGATATCCTTGTGACACATTAACCACATCCTTCCCTCCTGACCTACCAAGTCTTCCATGGCATCTAAACGCTTTTGAGTCTCATAATCCACTGCCTTGGCTGATACCCCATTCTTTGCTCTCCGACTGGCATGTGCTTGCCTTTTTGAGGTCACCGCCATCCTCTCCAAAATATCCCAGACGTCATCCACATGATTTGAAAAGAAGGACCCGTTACTGGTTGAGTTTACATCCCTCACATCCTCAGGTAACAACCCGTCATAAAAGGGTTGTATCAACTCCCACTTCTCTATCCCATGATGTGGGAAATTCCTTAGCAACTCTTTAAACCACTTAAATGCCTCAGAGAAAGGCTCCCCTGATTGTTGCTTGAAATCCCGTATTGCAGCTCGGGCCTCATTGGTTTTATGAGGTGGGAAGTACTCATCAAGGAACTGCTGTTGCAGCTCTGCCCAGGTGGAAATACTAGCAGATGGAAAAGACAAGAACCATTGCTTCGCCCTGTCCTTAAGTGAAAACCAGAAGGGTACCAATTTCACCTCATCGGTTGTGAACCCTTGACCATCAATGGTCCCACAAGTAGCCTCATATTCTGAAAGATGAGTGTAAGACTCTTCAGTAGCTCTCCCAAAGAAGTGTGGGAGGATACAGAGGCATCCAGGTCGGATCTCGAATGCGTTCACCCTACGAACTGGTGGTATGACGGGGGAAGCATTTAAAGCTAAAGCAGGGCGGAAGTGACTATTCACCCCCTTATCGTGCCTGGCGAGGTTCCTGTTCCTCTCCATAATTCTGACGGTTCCTTTGAGGCTGCCTATATCTGTTCTCTCTCTCAAAATTTTCCACATTACATTGACGGTTATTCCTCTGATAATGCCCATACTCTGCCCCCGGTGGTGGTTGCACCCAACCGTCTACTCTATCAAATCTTTGATTTATATGAGGGAATGCCTCCTGATGGTTCATGGCATACCACTCTTCTTCCTCGTTCCAGTTCTCCTGTTGAGAACCATGCTTGGGGTGATGGTTACGTCCTGGTGACAAAGGCTAATTACCCTCATACTCAGAGTAGCTCGGGAAGATGTTATATGGGTGGTATTGGTGATCATGGAAAAGGGGTTGGTGGTTTGGTGGAAAAGGTTGATTTGGTGGTGGTTTTTGCGGAAGGGGTTGATGTTGTGGAAGTTGTTGTGCTGGTGGTTGTTTTGGTCTAGGAGCTTGATTCTGTGGTTGTTGGTTTTGTGGATGGTTTGGGAATAGAAGGTCTGGGATTGGTGGAACAGGTGGAATTGGTCCCCTGCCTTGATTTGGATCTGGTTGGTTCTGTGACATCCTTGGGCTGTCAAGTTACTCAAGAATGGTTTGAATAGTTCCCTTGAGCTTCGTGTTGGCTATTGCTGCTTTTCTATTTCTGGATCAAATAAGAGTGGTGATGTTCTTCCTGAATTTCGATTATGCATATACTTATAAATGCACACGAAAGCAAATATATAGTAGCACTGAACTAAATAACTAAAAAATAGCACTTTGCACACAAAATCCCCGGCAACGACGCCATTTTGATCGCGGTGTCAAGGTCAATCAAAAACACTTATAAAAACTACTACTTAGCTACCTTAGACTGTAGACAGTAAAGTAGGGTTATCGAATCCAAAGGGAACTCGTGGAAAACACTATTTAGAAAACGGATTCAATTACTACTAAAAATTCAAACTTTATTAACTGAAAGACTTAGAATTATAAAAAGCAATAAACTTTAAGTTGAGAAAACAGTTGGAGAAAACGCAATCGCTTCCAGGGTTCAAATTCAACAAATCCACCAAAGTTCAGGTTTAACCTAGTTTGATTCCATTAAACGTGACACTAACAATTCAATTAAACGTGACACTAACAATTCTATTAAGATTCGTTTGTCCGCCCAGTTACCAATTCACAGATGCAAAGTAGTACAAATCAACCAAATAGCTAACGATGCAAGAAAACCGGAAACAGATGGTGAATCAAACAACTTCAACACAAGCAAACAGTTTAAATTAATCAAAAGTACGTGCATTCAAAACTGTCAATCAAGAATACAAATCAAAAAGTAGAAAAAACCTTAAACTCAGGTTTCAATGAGACGAACCATCCACCCGAAATCAATCACAAGTGGATTAGCTGCTCATGATTGTAGCAAACATCAAAGTATTCAAATTGGAACTTACAAACATGAAAGATTAAGAACAATTGACCCAAGAATGCTTGAAATCGCCTTAGAACACCTCTGGGACGGCTGGGAAGAATATAATTCGAGAATGGGAGTCACAATGGGGTTATAATTAGAATTAGGTTTAATTTTCCGAAACCTCCTTGTCTCGCGTACCGCGAGACATTCTGGTCGGGCCTTCGCATATCGCGAAGGCCAAAATAGTCGCTGGCCCTTTTTGCTTTCCCTCGCGTACCGCGAGAATCATCACCCTGGTCTTCGCGTACCGCGAGGACTCAAAAATCCAGGAAATTGACTTTTTTGCTTTGACTTTTTTGCTTTGACTTTTTTGCTTTGACTTTGACTTTCTTTGACTTCCTGGGCTTTATACCTTCTTTAGCTTCTTCGTATACTCCCGCTCTTTTAGCACCATAAACCTGTAACACTCCAAACTACAAAATACCCATAAAAACGACTCGATAAACAAAGTTAAACTACTAAAACATATACAAAACGACTCATTTACACGGGATATTTGACCCTACATCACTACGTAACAATAAATCTTTTGTATGATCGATATAAAAGTAAACGTTAGAACTCACTCAGCGTTGCCGATTTTTAGTTTGCGCATCACTTAAGTGTAGGTGGTAGTAGATGGATGTGGATGCTTGGCTAGGCGAGAAGAGTTACCCAAGATCGGTGGCTGGCATCTCGTTTATGTTTATGTTTCAAGTTCTTGTTGTTTGAGACTAGTTTCAGTTTGTATTAGACAAGTTGTATTAGACATGTTATGTTTCCGCTGCGTATGCTAAAGTTTAAATCGTTTCCGCTGCTAGTGATGAATGTTTTATGTTTAAAGTGCTATGTGTTTATGAGTAAATCCATTACGTGATGCCTCCCGGGTTTGGGGCCTTACAGTAAGGGTGGAGATTGGTCGACAGACTTAAAGAAGATGAACATCTATTTAGGGGTGGGGTTTGGGGAGGTTTCTGTGTTCGATTGAGTTCGCCTCAAAACATAGCATAGCTAGAAGTTGTTGTGGTGTTTGTGGTGTTTGTGGTCTTTTCCTTGTTTCCGGCAAGTTTGGGGTGGTTGTAAGGGGTGGAGGTGTCGGTTTCAAGCGGCGGAAGCGGAGGTTGTTTGGTGGTATGACAGACTTATGGTGATGGGGATTAGATTTAGAGGAAGGCCGACGGTGGTGGTGGTGAGTTCACCGACTGTGGTGGTGCCCTTGTGGTGGTTTCAGAAAAGAGAAGATATATATATATATATATATATATATGTATGTATGTATATATATATATATATTGAGGGGTCCATATATATTAATTATTTTCTTTTTTAAAGTGAGTGGTATTTTAGTTATTTACACTGACTTAACATGCAAACTTAACGGTCATCCAATTTGAGGGCCAACAATGTTACAAAATGAAAAGTTGTGGACCATCCTTGTAATTTCTCAAAGTGAAAGGCCAAAAGTGAAATCAGGGTATACCACAAAGGCCATCCGTGTAATTAACTTTAAAATAAAATTGTTGGAAGTAAAGAGTTGATGAAATGATTCAAAAGAGAATCTAATTTCACCTTTAAAAGTTAATAATTAGAGAAAAAAAATTAAAATATTTAACTTTAAATTTTTTATTTATTTATTGTATTTTTTTGAAAGACAAATTTCTTAATTCCTGTTGGAAGTGATACTTGAACTCATGACCTCCTCAAACATTGGTGTTCCTAGAGGATTTCCCTCTAACACTGTGCCACCAACCCCAATGTATATTTAACTTTAAATATTAACACTTTTCATCTCTAAAATATAAATATTAAGTTTTTTAGAAATCCTTTAACGGGTTAACAGGTTGACCCACTTATTAAGCGAGTCGTGTTCGGGTTGACCGACTTTTTAAACGGGTCATGTTCGGGTTGACCCGTATATTTAAACGGATCATGTCAGCAGACCCAAAACCTGTTTTCTTTTGTTCATGGTGGGTTCGGGTCGTGTCAGGAATTGCCACCCCTAAGTGTAAGCAAGTCAAGTGTAGCGCGACTTGTTTAACTTAAGTGAGCTAGAGTTCAAACTCGACTTGTTGAGTGTTTTATTTTGAAGTTCGAACTTAACTAGTGATTAGTTGTTCAAACTCGAGATCAGCTCAGGCTCAACTTGATTATTATTTATTAACTATTTAATTGTTATATGTATAATTATTTTTATATATAATTCTAATTATAATATAATATAACATAAGCTCGTGAGTCTAGTTAAGTTCAATATGTGAGCCTTGGCCTTAAGCACGTTTATTAAATGAGGCACACTACAAACCGAAACTCGTTTATTAAATTGTTTTCTTGAAACGACTAACACACACACACACAATAATACTACTCTAATATCTACAACTTTTGTCCGCCATGAGAGTTGAACCCTCAATTTCTTGAGGAGGGACATATTTACCACACACTTTGGTACTGCTAGGTCACAAGCCCTTTGGTGCTCATTTATTAAATGGGCTCAAAATATAAGCTCAAACGCAGGCTTGATTTGAAAAGATTGTGAAAATCATATAAACACACTTACACACGTACATATTGTTTTAGTTATGATATATAAGACGATTATATAACTGAGTCATGATCTCTCATTGTATTTGGTCAGCACTACGTATTAGTGTCTAACTATAAATAGCTAATGTCATTGTATTATGAAAAATGAATTGCAATTCCATTAAGCCATTGTAATGGTGTTCATGGTTTGAAGGAAGAAAAATTGAAGAAGTAATCTAGTGATTTTATCAAAATATTTCATTTTAATATAAAATTAATGATATAAGCCTTGTTTTTTTCTAATAAATAGTGTTATCATATCCATAAATCATGAGGATGTTACTTAATATACTTGTTGAAGGAAGTTTAGTCAAATGTCGGTATCTGGTGTTTTAATTAATATTTAATTTAGTGGAAATTGTTGCTTACAATACATTTTTTGGACTGCATTTCAACCAAGAAAATGCCACCTTATTTGTAAATTGTAATCCATCAATTTTCAAATATTTAAAATATTAATAATTAAAAACAAAATAATAAATACTTTAACTTACATAAGTGTTTTTCTTAAGAAAACAGAATATATCTATATTTAATAAAGTGTAGAAAAGATTTTTAACAAGCTTCATCATGTTTGTTCGGTTTGTTACCGCTCTAATCATCACGTTAGGTTACTAAAATAATAAGACTATATGCAGTGGTTTAAATAAAAATTGAAAAGTTCATGTCACGTCACCGCCACGTAGGCAGTGGAGTTTTAACTCACTAAACCCTCAAAAGTGTATAGTGGTTTAACTACAAAGACAATTATTTTTTATTTTTTATTATATAACAATGTAAGTAAATGGTTTGATTGTGAGTTGGGCCCCACCTCCCAAGCCCTTCACGTCTGTTAAAGCCACGGCGCCCCCACCCTTGGCGCCCGTGTAACGATGTTCAATGCCTTGATTGGCTGATGTGTAAGTGGACGTTAACTCACTATATTTGGTATAAGAATAAACATCACAAAACAATTAAAAAAACCCACCTTCATAGATCGATGAAGTTTCCTAATCGATTTCCATCTATCGACGGCACTACACCAAATGTGTCAAGAGCACTTCGGGTTTTTAAACGTTCTTGAACATAATTCAAACAATCTCGCCTCCACTAGATATATACTTTCTCCCATGTTTCTGTGTCTCGTTTACATCGGATAATGGCATGGTCCACCTTTACAAAGCATGGCCATATGTAGGATAGAATTGATGTTGATACTCATCAAGTGTTGTCCTTGTCGGGAGACTTTCGTAAGAAACTTGAGTGTTAAATAAGTTATTTTACTTAATATCTTTGTTTGTTAGTAATATATTAATGTGAGAAACGGTAAATTTATACACATACAATTAGCATTGGGTCAACACTACCCACTCACTGTGGCAGCCCGTATCCCCACCAAGAAGTAGAGGATAAAAGTTGTCGATCTCTAGTTTCACCGGAAGAGTTCCTGCAAAAGAAAGCACCGTCAGCCTCGCCGCAGGAACCCCGGGGGGAGTTTCTGCGACCAACCTCCGGCATGAGAGTAAGTAACGAGTTAAAGATCTGGTGAGGACTTCTCCCTGGGAGAGAATCCTTGTCAATCCTTAAGTGTGTGTTTCGTGTAAGTGACAGTTGTTATGCTTACTTGCTTCTTCGACATATCTCCTTATATGGAAGATTTTAGTATCTTTGCATTGAATGTTGTGGTCCTTGACCGGGTGGGGTTTCCGCCAGGATCCAGGGGTCAAATGGATTCCCACCTGCTTTCCGGCGTATTCTCTTCCCCATGCTGTACTTCCCGCCTTCTTCATGTCTCCTTATTAATGCCTTTGTCTTTGCTACATTAAATGAGGTGTGGGAGACTCTCTTATTCTTTAGTTTTGTCCGGATGTGAGGGTATCTCCTACAAGTCCCCCCAATTCGTCGGTGTTTGTTATTTATGACGAGGACCGTCGACTTTCATTCCTGTTGTAGTATCCTTCCTGTAGTCTTTGTGTGATTCTTATTTGCGCGGGGGTTGGTGTTTTAATTGCAAGATATATGGTGTGCTTCAATGTTTGGTTGTTGGGTTTTTAATTTTGATTTGCCTGTGGGCCCCCACTCTTTTTTCTCCGTTTGAACCCTGTCTGTCCACGTGTCCTAGTCTTGGGTCACCGGATCTTCCTCACACGTGGGAACTCGTGGGGACGCTTCCCTTTTTCTCCTTTTTAAACCCTTTCTAACCTTCTTTCCTTTCCTTATTTCTTTCTCTGCTTACTGTCGATTGCTTTGCTTTGTGAACGTCCCAGGTCAGTCTCTTTTCTTCTTTCTGTTTGCTAGGGTTTCCAGTATGGGTAGGGATGATCTTGCCCAAGTTCGTTCCGTGTTGACTAAACGGGACATCGCTGCTTTCTGTGCACAATATCGTTTTCCTTTGGCGCTTAGTCCTCGAAAACCATCCTATGATGATACTGCTTTAGGGTTAGAGGGCTACATGACTATTTACACCCGATCTTTCAATTATTCCAATGTGCGTTATCCCCTGACTGATTTTCAGATGTCGGTGTTCAAATTTTATGGGGCTCATTTTTCCCAATTTCACCGCCTAGGGTTGTTGAAAATGACCCATTTCGAGGTTTCCTGTCGAGCTAAGGGTGCCGTCCCTTCGGTGTCTTTGTTTCGTCGCTTATATCGTCTGAGGGTAGATGGGGACCGGTTGACTTTTGAGAAACGTAGGGGTTCGTGCTTTTCACGCTTTCCTTCGTGTATTCACGACTGGAAAGATCACTACTTCTTCGTTTCTGAGTCATTTTTGTCCTCCCCCCTTGCCATATCGAAAACTGAGCGACCCTATTATTGACAAAGATCCGGGTTCCACCGTTGAGAAGGGCTTCTATGACCTCTTGGTTGCTAATCATGTTCCTGTTGGTCCTCTTCCCGAGGAAATCCTTGTAATGGCTAGGATGAGCCCTTTGTGGGATGATCCTTTAACACATCCCGTCGTCTTGGAGAGAGGGGGGAAAGGTTAGTTGCAAATACTGGAATTATCATTCATGCTACATATATATTTATTATTTGTTCTTTTTTATTTTCTGCTTCCTTTCCTGCTGACAAATCGTTTTTCTTTGCTGTTTCACAGAGATGCAGCTTTCCAGAGTGTTGGATAAGGCAAACCAGAATCTGAAGTATGTTGTTGTTCCTATCAAGTCATTAGGCTCTTTGACTCTTCCCTTCCCAGGGACCGAGTACTTCTGTGTCTCTTGGGCCTATTGCTAGTATTGTGTGTGCTACTTCATCTACTGGGGATATTTTGAAGGTGATTAGCGAGTCTGATACGGACAATCTTCCTCTTTCCCTCATCCGCAAGCGTCGGCCTCCTTCCTCTGCTGGCCCCTCCCCCAAGAGGATTGGTCTGAAGGGAAGACTCTGTAGTGCCTCCAAGTCTTCTCAAGTTCGTTTTAGCGGGCCTGACTCCTCTGTTGTCTCCCGCACCCTTTCTCCCGGTGAAAGTCCTCACTTTCTAAACGACTCAGATTTTGATGTTTCTCTTGATGACCCTATGGGCGTGTCTTTGGACCTGTCACTGTCTCATGGCCTTACTTCTGCTTATTTGGTGGCTTCTACCCTTCCTATTATTGTGTTTCCATCTTTATCTGTGTCTTTTGGAGTTGCCTCTCCTCTGGTATCATCTCCCCCTTCTCTCGTAGCTACCTGTGCGGGGTTTGTCGCTCCATCTATTGCTCCTTTGTTGGTTCATTCTTTTGAGAAAGGTAAGGACGTTACCCCCCCTTCTTTCTTAGATGCTCTCCCCGATAGTCTGCCTGATACTCCCTCGCGGGCTCGTGAATACATGGATCGTGTCATGCCGCCCTCCCTCGCATCACATTTTGATGGCCTGGTCGTTGATTCTTTATCTGATCAGTTTCGTGTGGCGCAAGTGGGGTCTTTCCTGAGGAGTATTGGTCTTGACCGTAAGGTGGCGTTGTTGGAAACTTCTCTTTCTGAGTGTCGTGCGTCTTTGATCCGTCTTTGGGATGAATTGGCCGAGGAGAAGCAAAGTAAGTTGGTTCTTACCAAAGCTAGTGCGGATGTTTCCGAGGAGCTGGGTCGACTAACTAGGGAGTTCCATCATTTGGACAATCACGTCCTGTTTTTGGAGAATAAGCTCAAGTCCACTCAGGCGGCCCTAGAGAATTTCCGCGACGAGCTTTACGAGTCCAACACATCTGTTGACGCCTGGCAAGCGCTTGTTGATGAGCGAGAGGTATGTTATTTGTTTATTTTCCCATGTATGCCCTGGTTCGCCTGGTTCTTTCTTTCTTCTTTTTTTTGTTTACTTATTTTGTCTTGTGTTTGTTTCCTTTGTAGGAAGATGTTCGTTGTTTGAAGAAGAAGATTGTTGGGCAAGAGCGGGACTGGGCTGAAGTGAGGGATGTCTTAGAGCATGATCTGTGTCAAGCACGTTCAGAGGTTGCCTGCGTTGCTGATGAACATCGTGTCTTGCAAAAGGAATTTGAGGTTGTGCTTACCAGCCGGGATCGATTGTGGGGAGAAAGAGAGTGGTTGATTACCCAGGGTTTCAAGCGTGTTTATGATCGTATTCGCAGCATCAATGAGTACATGCTGCTCCTTGAAGAGTTCAGTTGGGCCTGCATTGCCGCTGGTTATCAGACTGGGTTATCTGCTGGTTACCAGTATACTGCTGATGGAGTTCTTATAGAGGAGACTCCCAATTATGCACTTCGTGCTGAGCAGTACATGCATGATACCGGTGCCATTTTTACTTCTTCCAACCATTCTCTGATAACTCATCTGACCCGCTCTCCTCATATGTCTGTGACTGAGATACAAGCGTTGGCTTCTACAGTGGATCCTAACCCACCACCCCTGGTCCTTGAACTTGTTTGTTTGGATGTGTTGATTAACTTTGTTGTCATGGTTATACCCCTGCGTGGGTTTTTAGGGTGCCTTGTCTCCAGATACTTTATTATTTTCCCTGTTTTGTTTGTCTTTGCTGTTTGTGGGTGTATTTTGACATATTTTCAGGTTTCAATTATCTTCCTTTTCTACGTGTGAATTTCTACCTTTCGTTGTGTGGGATAGACCCTTGTGACTTTCCCCCATTATTAGAGATGGGGACACCCTTGCCCCCTAGTGGCACTTCTTTTTTTTATATTCTGAGTTACTGCTTTTATTCCTTTACTATTTAGAGATGGAGATTAATTTTCCCATCTTGTGAGATGGAGATCCTCTACCTCTATCTTATCAGATAGGATTTCATTCCATTGTCGTTAGAGATGGGGATCAGTTCTCCCATCTGGTGAGATGGAGATCTTCTATTCCTATCTTATGAGATAGGATTTCATTCCACCATGATTAGAGATGGGGATCGGCTCTTCCATCTGGTGAGACGGAGATCTTCTGCTTCTATCTTATGAGATAGGAATTCATTCCACCATCATTAGAGATGGGGATCAGCTCTTCCATCTGGTGAGATGGAGATCTTCCATTCCTATCTTATGAGATAGGATTTCATTCCACCATCATTAGAGATGGGGATCGGCTCTTCCATCTGGTGAGATGGAGATCTTCTGCTTCTATCTTATGAGATAGGATTTCATTCCACCATCATTAGAGATGGGGATCAGTTCTCCCATCTGGTGAGATGGAGATCTTCTATTCCTATCTTATGAGATAGGATTTCATTCCACCATCATTAGAGATGGGGATCAGTTCTCCCATCTGGTGAGATGGAGATCTTCTATTCCTATCTTATGAGATAGGATTTCATTCCACCATGATTAGAGATGGGGATCGGCTCTTCCATCTGGTGAGACGGAGATCTTCTGCTTCTATCTTATGAGATAGGAATTCATTCCACCATCATTAGAGATGGGGATCAGCTCTTCCATCTGGTGAGATGGAGATCTTCCATTCCTATCTTATGAGATAGGATTTCATTCCACCATCATTAGAGATGGGGATCGGCTCTTCCATCTGATGAGATGGAGATCTTCTGCTTCTATCTTATGAGATAGGATTTCATTCCACCATCATTAGAGATGGGGATCAACTCTTCCATCTAGTGAGATGGAGATCTTCCATTCCTATCTTATGAGATAGGATTTCATTCCACCATCATTAGAGATGGGGATCAGTTCTCCCATCTGGTGAGATGGAGATCTTCTGCTTCTATCTTATGAGATAGGATTTCTCTTTCCTGTATTTCAGAAATCACATTGCAATACATCACAAAAGATTGTCGGTCATATGTCATTACATGCCATAAATGTTCAAAAGATAACAAGTGTTTCTCCGTCTCGCTACTACATGTAGTATTTTTTCAGCTGCATTGCATTCCAGGTTCATGAAACTTCTACCCTGTCTGCTTGACTGATCCTGTATGTTCCTTTTCCATTCTTCCATATGTCTCGATAGGGTCTTTCCCACCTCTGACTTAGCTTTCCTTTACTTTCTTTACCGCTTGCTTTATTAGCCCGGAGTGCCCAATCACCCACCTGCAGTTCTTCTTTGCTTACCTTGGCATTGTAGTACTTTTCTATCTGTTTTTTGTATGCCGTTTCTTTTATAGTTGTTATGTCTCTTCTTTCTTCAAGTAGGTTCAGATGTAACCTCAATTCCTTTTCATTGTCTTCTGTCCCTTGCTTCGTTCTCCTGGTTGGGGATCCTATTTCAACGGGTACCATTGCTTCTGTGCCGTATGTTAAGCTGAACGGCGTCTCGTTGCTTCCACGGTTTGGGGTGGTTCTGTACGCCTATAAAACATGTGGTAGTGCCTCTATCCATCCATTTCTCTCTCTCCCTAGCCTTCCCTTGATGCCTTCTACTATTGATCTGTTAGCTCTTTCGACTCTACCATTAGCCTGAGGGTGTGCCACCGAGGCAAAGATCTGGGTAATGTGCAACTTCCTACACCATTCCTGGAATACTTCTCCCACAAACTGCGTCCTATTATCGCTGATAATTACCTGTGGAATCCCATACCTGCACACTATGTTGTTCCATACAAAGTTGATCATCTGTCTGCTTGTGATTGTGGCTAGCGGCTTGGCTTCTATCCATTTGGTGAAGTAGTCTATCGCTACTACCAAGAACTTTATCTTGCCTGGGCCCTCAGGGAAAGGTCCCATCAGGTCTATTCCCCATTTTTGAAAAGGCCAAGCTGAGCCTACTTGTATCAGGTTGTACTTTGGCTGCTTCGTCACTGGTGCATGTATTTGGAAATTATCACAATTGCGTAGCATTTCCACTACACTTCGATACATACCTGGCCAAAAGTATCATGATTTCATGATTTTGGATACTACTGTCTTGGGTGCTATGTGGGCACCACAGATTCCTTCATGAATTTCTCTCGTGATATAGTTTGCTTCTTCTTCGTCTACACATCTTAATGACGTGTGACACCCGACATTTCAGGTCAATATCCGTACACATTATAAACAAGTTTACGTTATAATTAATTTTGTGATTTATTTAATTTCACAAACAAGGACATTAAGGTCTAACAAAGACCGTACATGGTCTCATTTTAATTTTTTGGTAATTCTGAGAGTTACCGGTGCACATACCAGTATAAACCGAATTAAATTACCCCTTTAAAACTCTAATAGATATAAATACCATTAATAAATTAGTGATAAACACTAATTGTTTGATTTATTTTAACCCAAACCACCCACCCTTGACTTTCTCGGCCGAAGCCAGAGAAGGCCATTCCCACGATTACTCTTCACTCACATCCGAATTATTTACCCAAAACCCATACAGCCTACTTGCAAAAATTCAGATAAAACCATACTCCTTTCAATCAAAAGTCTCACGAAACTCTTTTATTTCTCTCCATTTTCTTACGAAAATCTCCCATTTCTCTTCAAATTGAAGCCAAGTTTTAAGGCAAAATCCTACCACAATTCGGTATTTTAAGAAGATTTCAAGTGTTCTAAAGAAAGTTTAACAGAAGATTCAAGACTCTTCTCTGTTTTCTCTCATCATCATCTTCATCTCGGTTTTAAGGTAAAAACTCAATACTATCCACTTTATTTTCTTTAAAACCGTATCTAAGCATACAAAATGTTCAAATCGCAAGTAAGATAACAAGAAAAGTGTGTCAAATTCAAGTTTTAAAACATAAATATGCAGGACTAATTCTGTCAAACAGAAGTCCAGTAATCGAAACTAGAAGTTTCGATACCAGTTAACTCAATCGAAACTAGGAGTTTCGATACTTGTTGATCAATCGAAACTAGGTAGTTTCGATACCTTTTACTCAATCGAAACTAGGTTGTTTCGATAGCAACTACTCAATCGAAACTAGGTTGTTTCGACACTCAAATACTCAATCGAAACTAGGTAGTTTCGATACCCAACTACTCGAGCGAAACTAGGTAGTTTCGATAACCATCTACTCAATCGAAACTAGGAAGTTTCGATACTCAATTGCCCAATCGAAACTAGGTAGTTTCGATACCTGTGTCAGTCCCCTTTTGGGCAGTAACTAAGATTTATTTTTATAACAAAACAAGTGTTGAAAATTTAAGAAGACATTTTAAACAAAAGCAACCAGATTTACAAAGTCGGTGAACAATTTGCAAATATAAGACGATCGGTCTTAACACAATTTACCCTTGGTATCTAGGGTACGAATAGTCAAGGTTGACTACAACAAGTATTATTACAAGTTTACACAAACTCAAGGTGAGTTTCACGGCCCCTCTTTTTACTGTTTTCTAATAATTGGGGGAAGAACATACTTCAACTATTTTATGGGATAACAAAAGAATAAGACACGACTTTATGTTTACATGGGATGAGAACAACACATTGGAGGCCGCTAAAGTCCCCTGGAACAACATAGTAACCATTAACTGTAGCCTAGGGTCCTATGAATAGTACTATGGAGAGTGACGTCTCCCGGTCATGGTTAGTCGCGCTAACCACAATCTGGAGGATTTATGGCCGCATAGAACCTGATAACGATTATAGGGGCTCACACATGTCATGGTTTAGTTACGCCTCATGTATGAACATATTATTTGTATTCCTAGCTAGTTTACAAATGGGTCAACAATTCTTATTCTGTTTATCACATACAACTGAACTATTTATGAACAATCGAAGTTTACAAAGAACTATTTGATTAAACCTGTGAACTCACCAACCTAGTGTTGACGATTTTAAGTATGTTTTTCAGGTAGCTGAACGTGATTTCAAGGTTAGCAATGTAGATTACATGCACGCACGATGGATACTACTCAAGGAGGATTTCCCCTGTATAACTCATTAAATTGAGTCATATTTGTGAAATCTTAACTTTTTGTAAACTCTGATTACATTTTTGTAATGTAAAACTTTAAATTTGATTATGTATCCATTTATCATGTATGTGTTTGCGGTAATCATATGCTTTGGAAACCATGAACGTCGCGCTTCGCGTTTCCGCCTTGGCGGGGTGTGACATGACGGCCCTAAGTATGACTTTATATATAGGGATCCCTCCATCATCTCGTATTGTAATGATTTCACCTTGATCTTTCGGGCTTCTTCCTTTCCTTCTGGGAGACTTCCCTGTGTTAAATATTCCTTGATTGGGACCATCCATGTTGACGTTATTCACATCTGTGTAACCATGATTTCCTTGGCGAAGATGGACGGGGTGTCCAGAATTTCCACCTTAAACCCCTTTTCCAGATGTTGGAAGGTAGTTGATGCCAACTTGCTGAGTATATCTGCTTTCTTGTTTTGAGTTCTGGGTATGTGTACTATGGTGCTTGACATGAAGGACTTTCTTAGTTCTTGCGTTTTCTGTAAGTATCGTACCATTGTTTCCTCCTTTGCTTCGTATACTCTGTTGACCTGGTTGGCCACTTGCAATGAGTCTACGGGCGCCTCTAGGTGCTTTGCTTTCATTCGGTCTGCCATCTTCAACCCTGCGATGAGGGCTTCGTATTCAGCTTCATTGTTGGTGGCTTGGAATTCCAGCCGTAGGGCATATGTCAACTCTATATCCTCAGGGCTTGTTAGGATAAGCCCTGCTCCACATCCTTCCTCATTTGATGATCCTTCAGTGAACAACCTCCATGTTCCTCCTTCCTTTTCTCCTGTCTTCTCCCCTTCCTCCTTTGTTTCATCCATGGAATTCTCTGCCTCTTCATGTGTCTCTGTTACAAAATCTGCCAATACATGTCCCTTGATCGCCGTTCTTGGCGCATACTCTATGGTGTGGTCCTCCAATTCTATGGCCTATTTTGCCATTCTTCCCGAAATTTCTGGCTTCTGCATGATCTTTTGAATGGGGGTCTCTGTAATTACCCAGATGCGGTGTGCTTGGAAATATCTCCTCAGCCGTATGGAGGCATATATCAGGGCAAGTGCCAATTTTTCTATGGGAGAGTACCTTTCTTCCGGTCCTTTGAGTGTCCTGCTAAGAAAGTATATTGGTATCTGCTTCTGTTGACGGTCTACTATTAACACCGAACTAATGGTTGTGCTTGATGCTGACAAGTAGATGGTTAGGGTTTTCCCTTTCGATGGTGTTGCTAGTGTCGGGAGCTGACATATGTGCTTTTTCATTGACTGGAGAGCTTCTTCCGCCTCCTCCGTCCATTTGAAATTGTTCTTTCTTATAGCTCGCTTGAGTGTTTCCATGAAAGGTAATGTTTTGTCTGCCAGACGGGATGAAAACTTGTTTAATGCCACCAGCCTTCCGTTCAACCTCTGCACCTCTTGTACCGTGGAAGGAGACTTCATTTCTGCTATGACTCTTACTTTTTATGAATTGTCCTGGATGCCCTCCTTTATCACCACTACCCCTAGGAACTTTCCCTCTTCCACCCTGAAGGAACATTTGCTAGGGTTCAGCTGCATATTGGCCCGCTCAATCTTCCAAAAGTTTCTTCTACATCCTTCAACATGTTGGACTCTTTTTTACTCTTGATCACCAGATCATCCACATACACTTCTAGATTCCTTCCTATCTGGTCCTTGAACAAGGAGTCCATGAACATTTGGTATGTTGCTCCCGCGTTCTTAAGACCAAAGGGCATTTTCGTATAGCAGAAGATTCCTGCGTCGGTGTAGAAGGCCGTCTTATCCTGATCCTCCCGGGCCATACGGATCTGGTGGTAACCTTTATATGCGTCTAAGAAACACTTCAGCAGGTATGGGATTAGTGAATCTATCTTCGCGTCTATCTTCGACGGGGGGTAGCAATCCTTAGGGCATGCCTGGTTCAAATTCTTGAAGTCTATACACATTCGCCAACTTTCGGCGCCTTTCCTCACCATCACTGGGTTAGATATCCAGGTGGGATACCTGACTTCCTTGACTATTCCTTCTTTGTATAGCTTTCTGGTCTCTTCACACACTGCCCTACTTCTCTCGGAACCCATACTTCATTTTTTCTGCTTCACTGGCTCCAACCATTTGTGAGTGTTCAAGAAATGTTCTGTTTGATCTCTGAGTATTCCTAACTTATCTATGTGCTCCCATGCGAACACGTCCATATTTCTCATAAGCATCTCCTTAAGTCTTGTCTTCCATCTGTCTAGGAGCCCTTTCCCTATCTTGACCGTCTGTTCTGGGAAACGGTCATTCAAGATCCATTCTTCTATCTTATCGTTTCCTCGACTGGTTCCTCCCTCTCCTTTGTTTATCAATGCTATGATTTCGGATGAGGACTTGACCGTTTCTATTCCTTTTGATGTGGGGAATTTCATCATTCCATGCGTCGTAGAGGTGAGGGCTCTTAACGCTCTAATTCCTGGCCTCTCCAGGATGGCATTGTACCTAGACTCCGCCTTTATAACTATGAACGTGAGGTCTATTGTTCTTTCCTTTTCTCCTTCTCTGAGGGTGAATGGGAGGGTGATCTTGCCAATGGGGTATGCTAGTTCTCCGGAGAATCCCACCAGAGGGGAGTTTTCATCTTTCAACAGACTCTGTGTCCCCTTGTCCAGCCTTCTGAAGCAATGCTCATACATCACCTTTGATCCACTTCCTCCATCTACATGAATCCTTGCCACCCGATGCCTTGCCACCACGGCAAATATATTTAGTGGGGCATCTTGTTCTTCTTCCCTCTTCAGGGCTGGGAAGGTGATGGATGCCTCCATCTATGTTTATGTTATCTTCCCTCTTTCTTATGACGTCCACGTGCCTCCTTGCGTTCCCGTCCTCCCCTTTGGTCTTTTCCTTACCATCGACTTTAGCTATGCCGTGTTTGATGTCCCTGATGAGGTGAGACAATCTTCCCGATCGTACGGCTGTTTCAATCTCCTTCTTGAGGTGTATACAGTCGTATGTTCTGTGCCCCCTCGCTCTATGATATTCACAGAAGTCGTGGGGGTGGTCAGTACTTCCCTTTTGGTGAGGTAACGGTTTTCCAAATGGGAGCTTAGACATTTCTGTAGCGAGAACCTCACTTGGTGTTTTTGTTAGGGGAGTAAAATTCAGATGATCTGTGTGGCTTAGACGATATGCGCTGTTATGGAGCTGGTAACGAGGGGAATTTCCTTGGTACTCATTCCGTGTGGTTCTATATGGTGAAAAGGTGGGCCGTGGTCTCTCATGTTGGATCTTTGGTTGGATTTTGTCGTTTGACGAGGGTTTGTACCTCGGCTTTGTTTCTGGAATGACCCTTTTGGCTTCCCACTCTCTTGCCTTAGATCCTGCATCTTTCCCCCTTACCCAGGCTCTGACCTTATCCATGAGTTGATCTAACGTTTCGGTGAAATCTTCCCCTAACTTTTCACACAAAGGTGTGTTCCTGACCCCGTTCATGAAGCTGCTTATCTTCATGATTTCTGGAACATCCCTGATTTGCATGATTTCCCTTATAAATCTTTCCATGAACATTTCCACCGTCTCCTCGTCCTTCCTCATGATGTGATGTATTTCATTGGGATTTTTGACGGTTTTCCTGTTTTGACTAAAATTTCATAGGAACCGTTCTTTTAGTTCCTCAAAATAGTTTATGCTTCCTTGTGGGAGGCTGTCGAACCACATTCGTGCTCCTCTCGTCAGTTTCTTCGCAAACACGTGACACTAGGTGGGTATGGACCATTTTCCCACCTGACCTGCTCCTTGGAACACATGCAGGTGGTCCTCCGGATCTTTAGTTCCGTCAAACTTTCCTACACTTGATGGCATCTTTAACCCCATGGGAAGTGTTGCTTCTGTTATTCTTTTGGTGAACTTGGACATGTTTGACAGGTTATAGTGTATATACGGTTTATGCAAACAGTCGGGATTGTTTTCCGGCATACCTCGGCCTTGTCTCAGATCTTTATTTTGTGTCTCTAGGGCTGTCAATAGAGACGTTAAGAGCTCTGCTATGACCGGTTCTTGACTGGGCCCCGTTGTGTTTTGCCTATATGCAGCATTTTCTTTGTCGAGGAGTGCTTGTTTCTATCGTCCTCCTTTGTTTGTCCCTTTCTCTAGGTTTGTCATTTCGAAGTTTAGCTGAGTGCACACCTCCTTCATTCTTTCTGCCCTTTCCAGTGCTTCTAGTTGAGCCTTCAATCTCTCCTGATTTTTCTTGAAAAATCGGGAGTGATGGATGACAGTTCTTCGCCCTCGTCTCCGCTATCTTTGCCATCCCTGACATGAACGGGTTCATGCCTCTTTTACTTCCCCCACTCCCTCGGGCGAGATTTGGGGTAGATATCGGCGTGCCACCTTCCCCTCCCGGTGGGGGTCGTGGGATTGGTGGGTTTGCTCCACTTTCTGGGCCTTTCTCCTTCGCTAGATCTGTCATCGATTTTCACTTTACCCCTTTTCCTTACTTCTCTTTCGTTTGCAGGAGTAATCCATGTTCTTTTTTTTATACACGCTAAGGTCCGACGGATGGCGCCAATGTGGTAGCCTGTATCCCCACCAAGAAGTAGAGGATAGAAAGTGTCGATCTCTAGTTTCACCGGAAGAGTTCCTGCAAAAGAAAGCACCGTCAGCCTCGTCGCAGGGACCCCGGTGGGAGTCTCTGCTACCAACCTCCGGTGTGAAAGTAAGTAACGAGTTGAAGATCTGGTGACGACTTCTCCCTGAGAGAGAATCCTGGTCATTCCTTAAGTGTGTGTTTCGTGTAAGTGACAATTGTTATGCTTACCTGCTTCTTCGACATATCTCCTTATATGGAAGATTTTAGTATCTTTGCATTGAATGTTGTGGTCCTTGACAGGGTGGGGTTTCCGCCAGGATCCGGGGGTCAAATGGATTCCCACTTGCTTTCTGGCGTATTCTCTTCCCCATGTTGTACTTCCCGCCTTCTTCATGTCTCCTTATTTAATGTCTTTGTCCTTGATTCATTAAATGAGGTATGGGAGACTCTCTTATTCTTTAGTTTTTTCCGGATGTGACGGTATCTTCTACACTCATGTTTTTTGTTTTTGTATGTATAGGTAAGACCTGTTTTTATATTATTTTAAGTTTTATAATATTTTAAACTTTTATAATTAATGTTGGATATATTTTATTTTTCTTCTATAATTTTAAAAATATGATGTTTTAAAAAATCCCGAGTGTGCCGTTGTGACTTGCTTATTTTTATCTACGTTTCGATATAAATTTCATTCAAAACCGAGATTTCGTTATAATGCACAAGTTATCGAAGCACGAACGAAAAGCTTTCGAAGCTTCTTTAAGGTTTCTTTTTTTGTGTTTTGTTTTTTGTTTTCCTCTTACAACCTTTAAAATATGATATTTTATAGAATTCGGGAAATGTCGTTTTCACGTGCTTTTTTTTATAAGCGTTTAGATGTGATTTTTATTGGTGGGGTGACTACAAATGTATAGGTCGTCGAAACCGAATGTTACAAATTTTAACACCTAACTAGTACCGGCAGAACAGCATCGGTACCGGCGTCATCAGAACCGGTACCAATATTCTTTGTTTTGATTTCGATCGATGTAAAACACTTGCTGATTTCCTTTTAGGTATTTAACGACTTTATTTTTTAGGTTTTCTCTTTCATTTGCTATAACGAGTGTCGGTTCCGTACCGATACCATAACGAACCGAATCGATACCGAGCAACTTCTCATCGTGTAGCGCCGAGGAATCCCACTAGTTATAAGACAATATGCAATTATGATACAAAATATATCACTACACAAAACATAAGAATGTATATTTGATCGAGTATATGTTAATTGATTCATCTTAATCTACATCTCGATTTTTAAATTGAGAGTTGTTTTTTCATTATTTCTGTTCTAAAGAGACAGAGATTACTATTTACCAGGTTGTTGGTGATTTTAGTATCATCTAGCTATTTTGTGTAATTGGATTTACTTAATAACCAAATGAGAAATCATAATGAAACACTAAACAAGTTGGTAAGTATGGAGTGCACACTTGTTTGAGAATCTTAAGATTTCTGGTGCTTATGACACCTTGCTGTTTGAAGGGGGCGAAGCCCACTGAACGATGAGGATCCGGGGGTCAGTGCTCGTGGTTAGCAGGATCCTAGGGGCGACAACTCCTCGCTGGGATTAATCATTGGAAATTGATTTAAAAGTGGAAAACTACTAAAAGTTAGTCAGTTCATCCGGAGTAAGTTGATCAACCTGACCACATTTGTTCATCCAGACCAAAATGGTCTTCCAGAGTAAATTGAAAGCTGAAACAACAGTTAACTTTCAAACGGTTGACGGTTATCTACCAACAGTCATGATGTTTCATTGCATAGGTTCAAGCCTACACGAAGCATATTCCTACACATGTTTCACTATAATATATCAGCGATTATTAATTTTTCTCTATGATTTCGTTAGAGATTATCAATCTTCTCTACTGTTACAATTCGATTCTCAATACACTCTTTCTCTTGTTTATATATGATCTTACTTCTTATATGAAAAGTGTTTAAAGAACTAAAAATCAATTACAAATATAGAAAGTTGAAAGATTATGTTTTGTAAAAGGTGAATTCAAATGTTAAAATGGTTGCTTCATACTAAATTACAATTTTTGTCTTTTATGTTTACTCAAATTATGGAATGCGTTCTTTAAAGTTTTGACTTTCACATATTGTCCTTTATTTCAAAAGTTTCCTCGTTTTTGTCCTTTAGTCTAACGGAAATTAAGTTTTTTAGTTAAGTCACCTCATGTGCACTGCACATGAGGGCATTTTAGTCTTTTTACCCTTAAAAGACAATTCTTATAATTTAATTATATTTTATAATTTTAATAAATTATTTTATTTATTAAAATTCTTGTAATATATATACACATACATATTAAACCTAAATTCTTAAAAGAACCCCCCTCCCACACCACCCCATTCGGTCATCTTCCTCATCACATCGGCACCACCTCACCAACGCTATTGCGATTACATATCTAAAACCTTCCGTGACCGGCAGCTTCCTTCACCCCCTTGTCTTCTTCCTTACTTAACCACCGGCGACCATGACCTCAATTCGAGAACCCTTCCCTCCCAGATTCGAGTGTTTCCTCTCCCAAACCCTAATTCGAACAACACTGTCATCATCGAGTTTAGATCCATGGCTCGTTTTCGGCACAACCTTCGATTCATCCATCACATGCGAATGGGCCCGTACCGTAACAAAAGCGTTTTAGGTCAGATTACTCTAGAAAAAGGAATAGAGACAGAATGAAGCAAACCTCAGCGTAAATGTGATCGGAATCAGTGGAAGTTCCTTGCGCCAATGTCGGAGGTGGAGATACATAATGGTGTTTCCAGTTCGGGATTTGGGAGTCTTTAGTCGAGTTCGAGATCGCCGGAAAGTTTAGCCGCCTCTTCCTTGTTCTCGGATCTGAGCATACAGCCGGAAAAAAAAACTTAAGTACTACCTGCGATGGTTGTTGGACTGGCGAGAGAGACAAAGAAAGAGTCAGACGGTGGTGCGGTGACAGAGATTGTGGCTGGAAAAAACGATCGGCTAAGGTTGGTTGATGAAAAGACAAGTGGGGTGAGGAGGGACACGATGAGGGTGAAGTAGAGGCTAGTTGGTATTTCAAGTGGACCCCATTATATGTTAATATAATTGTTTAAGGGTAAAAAGAATAAAATGCTCTCATGTGCAGTGCAGATGAGGTGACTTAACTGAAAAACTTAACATCTGTTAGTGAAAATGACGAAATTTGTAAGAAGCTTTTGAAATAAAGGACAATAAGTGAAAGTCAAAACTTTAAATGACTCATTCCATAATTTGAGTAAACATAAAGGACAAAAATTATAATTTATTCTTCCTTAAATATATAAATTGAGCAACCCATCTCAACCCTTTTTTTGTCACAGAAAGATGTGTAGTTCTTGTCTCTTAATCAAAATTACTCCCAACTTCATTTTTTTACTTTGATTAAAGGTTTTTTTACATATTTTCTGCTATTAAACTTATAAATTATATATATCCCGAACCTCTAACTTTAATTACATATTTTCCTAATTAATTTTAAATTATCCAATTGCCTCTCACAAATATTTAGGAAGGGATATATGTAAATAGTATTTTAATTAGTTCATTAATGGTAAAATGATAATAAAATAAGTTATTTTAAATGAATTGGATAAATATGTAATATATAGGTTTTACGAAAGGGAAATATGTAATTAAATTTTAGGGTTAGATAAATATATAATAAAGTAACCTAGGAAAGGGATATATGTAAATGCCGTTTCATTAAGCATCTAAGAAAGTATCTTTTCAAAATATTCATTTGTTTGAGTTCAAATGAATGTAAGGTAGATTCGTAAATATGTTAGGGGAGTATGTTTGGTAATTACTTAAATAGAATACATTTTTCATTGGTGTTAACCAGCTCCACCAAATCTTGGGAGTGGGGTTGCAGGATTCGAACCGGGTAACCTGGGAAGGGAGGCGTGCGTCCACAACAGTTAACCAGCTCCACCAAATCCTTTTTTGGCATTGAAAGGGAAAAAATTGTTTTTACGAAGGAAACCCCCACACCCCCCCCCCCCTTTAAAAAGAAAAAAATAGAACGTTTTGCGGCTGTGAATTAAATTAACCTGGTTAACTATGTAAAGTGAAGTGTATGAAGTTGCGACGGCTCGATTTTAAATATCAAAACATAGGAAAAAATCATACTACAACGATATATTTGGAAATCAATAAAGATTTTCGTCGTTATAAAAATGAGCGTTGACCAATAAGAAAGAACCAAAAAGCTAAAAAAATTTAAAAAATGATTTGGTTAAATAATATAAAAATTTTTCCAGAAAAAACCTAAAACTAACTATAGAAAAAAAAAATTAAAAATAAAAACAAAAACAAAAAAAAGACACATAAAATGAAAAAGGAAAAAGAAGCTAAAATTCTGGTAGGAGTGGGTTTCAAACCGGGGTGGATGGTGGGAAGGAGTCGAGAACTACTAGTTCCACTAACCAAGCCTTTTGTTATTGTTCTGAATTCAATTCTATAATATGCCAAGAAAAAATGATTGCAGTTTAAAAAAAAATTAAACCAAGAAAAAAGAAGCTAAATTCACCGAAAATTGAGTTTCGAACCGGCGTGGATGCTAAGAAGGATTCGCTTCCTACCATCTCCACCAGCCCACTGATTGGTCATTTTTCTTAATTAAATTCTATATATCAAACAAAAATAAATAAATGTAGCTAAAAAAATATCCTAGCCTAGCTACGTGGCAGGCTGTGTATGGTTGCCTTTTTGTGATCCAATAAAACAACGCCACGTATACGGTTACTGTTCCTAAGAGTTTTGTTTTAATATTGGTTATAATATTATTTGAGTAGTGGAGCAACCTGCTGAATTTTATTTTTATTTTATTTTTATCTTTTATAGTAGCTTTTAACCTGTTTAATTTTTTAGTAATTTCGTTTTTCTGTAATTACTTTCGTTCATTTACTTTTTTTAAAACGGATTGCACGGCCACTTTATTATTTTTTTTGTCAACGTTTCGGTTTAATTTTTTTTTTAAACGGAGTTGTATTCAAAAGTGATTATTTTTTTTATCGTAGCCTATAACGAATGTCGTTACCGTTATGGTACCTTGACGACCCGAACCTATTATGAGCGAACATTATCGGTATTCGCTTTGATGGTTTTCGACTGCCCGAACCGATAACGACCAAACTCCTGCCGCAGGGCTTTGGCGAAAAACAACCAGACTTCCGCGCCTAGGCGCGATTGTTCATTTATACAAGCTTATTCAACTTTTTTTGCGTTCTACGAACTTTTTTTGCGTTCTACGTGGATACGTCCCGCCTAGGCGCCTAACATTTGTGTCTACGTTTCCGTTTAAAATTCTCCACCACATTAACGTTATTTTTAAAAATCAGCACGTGCCCCGCCGCAAAGCGCGGGTAGAACTTGCTCGTTTAATTAAATAAACACTAATTATACATAAATTTGATGTGTCTTGAATGTCCAAATATATGGGTGCCCCTTATGTCACTTGGGTTGGTAGCCGAGTGGTAAGAGTCAAAAACTCTTTGAAGAAGACGATGGTTCAAATCTTAACATGAGCTAGATTAAGAATTGATGTAGTTTAGGAGTAGAAGTAGATGGGTGTCTGAGTCGCGGTTCTAAAAAAATGTGTGCCCCTTATTGACTTAAAATTCAAAGTTTGACTTGGTTGGTTTGCCCAAACCTAACGTAATGTCCACTCAACAGCGTAAGGCAAAGAAGGAGGAAGGCAACCGTCAAACAAAATTGCACACTTGATTGATGCAATCTAGTATTAATGCTTCCTGGTTGGGGTGTTTATGAACCCAAAAGTTCTTCACCCACCATGTCTCTTAGATATCTTTATCGAGAACATTTTCCAATTAGGGTCAAGCAAAAATTGGTCTAGACTGGTTGAATCGGGGCCGACCCGTATAACCAGTGACAGATCCAGGAATTCTCACTACAAGGGGCAAAATATGTGATAGATCAAAATGGGTCGGGTAAAATAAACAATACATGGTGATAAAACAACATGAACGATTTAGTATTATTTGAAAACATATTTCGTCAAATGAATCGAAAACGTTACATATTACAAACGACCTCTAAGTGTGTTCCGTTGGTAAGCCGCTCAAATTCCATTTTCGGCTAAAAAAAACACAGTAACAGTCAATTTCATCTATTTTTTATTTTTGAAGAAGGTACGATAAACTCTAGTTCAAATTTCATGATCTAACTTAACATTTTATATGTTTTTTTTTAATATATTTTTTTTAATTTCATAGATTTTCTACCTTTTTCTTAAGATATTTTCAACACTAACCATAGCTATTCTTTACAATCGGTTAAAACTGGATTGGTATTGATATGAGCAATGTTTATAAAGATGGTATGAAGACTATGTCACACAAACAATCTTATAGGGATCATGATTCATATTCAAATTAAGTATATAACTTGTTAAAATATGGAAAAAGAAAAGAGAAATTAAAACCGTGTAATAACGATTTCATGTATTCCTATTATAAATTTGTATAGTAAAATTGTAAATATGATCATCACCATTTACTTTACATATTCATGTTATTTTATTAAAACCAATTTGTTTCTGCTATTTAATTTACAATGAAGTTATTAATTTGGTAATTTTTTTGTTAAACATGTTGGAATATGATATCTGAAACACACAATACTTCTTGTGCCTCTCGGAGCCTCGTCAAATGATTCTTTTAAGGGTGAACTAGTATTTGTGCACCGGCGCGTTGCGGCCGGAAGAAGCTTTATAGCAAACAATCAATTCATACATGCTTAGAAAGTTTAAAAACAAATAGTTATTATATAAAATAAAATATGTCAAAAAGAATTTAGGTTCGTAGCAATTTGATGTCCCTTGTTATAAAATAATTATCTAAAAAATAAAAATTAGTTTGTCATCATATTAAACCATTATAATTACTAAAACAACTCATTAAAACAGTTATATAATTATGAGAATAGGTGTTTTTTTTTAAATATGTTATTATTCCCTTGGTATTAAGTTAGTCCTCTTAAAAGTATGGATAAAAGATATATTTTTTTTGGAATAAAAACTTAATTTAAAAATAAATTCATTATAGGAAACTTAGAGCATTCGCATTATGTTTTTTATCTTTATCTTTATAATTTAAATAAAAACCATCAATCTATAAAAAGAAATTTTCATTTTTTAAAAACCTCTCAAATCTCATTCCTTATCCTTATAATTTTATAGAAATTGTTAAGGATATGATATATTTAAGATTCTAGTTTACATTTCCTTATAGCTTTAAGGATAAAAATAAAGTTTAAAAAACCTGATGTGAGACCCTTTTAACATAAGTCTTATTTTTTCTCTTATAATTTAAGGATATGCCGGTTTCCCGTCCAATAACCCCTAGCTTTCTTTTGCTCCGCCAGCGATCGCTCATCTTCTCCGATCTGTGCCGATTTTGCAGGGTATCTGTTCCGTACATCCTCATTGCTCCCCACTCTCTACCCTCTCTCTTTACTCTCTGACTCTACTCTCTCTCTCTCTCTCTATCATCTCTTCCCGCCACCACCATTTCCGGTCACTGCCATCACCCCACCATTGCCACCACCAGAGTAAGAAGGAATTAATGGATATGAATATGTATTTATAGGTATGGTATCGGTGACTGTTATTAGAGAAAAGACGCAACTATTGAAACATTCGGTGGCAGACGACGGGGGAAGTTATGTTGGCGGTCGGAGGAGACGCGAGATGGAGACGATGTTATCCACCGTGGTTATGGTGGCGGTTGGCGACTGTAGTGGTTGTTGGCGGATGTTGCTACAAAACTTACCACCTAGAGGCGGAGGTCTTGAAGCAGTGCGGGATGGACAAGTTAAGTTAGAATTTCTGGACTTGGGCTTGGAAGAACGAACGGGATCTCCAGGTCTTGAAAGGATGATCTGCAAAACAAGAAAAAACCGTGAGCCTCGCCACGAGCAGAAGGGGTTTTCTTCTCGTGACCACCCTCCGGCGTGAGAATAAGTATGTGTATAGTGGGAGGTAAAAGAGAGAGAGAGAGAGATAAGTTTGGATATTGTGAATATGTGAGTAATGAACGAGTGCCTTACCTTTGAAATCGAATGGACTATTTATAAGATGTCCATGGTCAGATATTTGGACTCAATGTCCATTATGGGTTATCTGCAGTCAAACATCCTTCTCTGCTTTCGCTAGTATGACCGTTATTTCCTCTTTCATGCTTCGAGAGCCCAGGGTGTGTTTAATTATCTTTGTCTGTATAGTTGACCAGTGTCCCTTGTGTACAGGTTCTGTCCCTGTCATATCTTGTCTTGTTAGCTGACTTCCCTTTTTGTGTTACTGGTTCTTACCTGACCTCTTTCTATCATGGGTTCAGGTTTCCCCATTGGTGTTGTCTTTATAGTTGACTCTTATGCCCAATGAGACGTTATCTTAGCTATTTAGTATTATTTCCTGGTATGAGATTATTCCCTTCGTAACTTCTTTGGTATTACCTAAGTGTTGAGTGGGAGATGTCGTCCGACGTCAAACGAACCTTTCGGTCGTGACACCCTTGGGCCCCGGCACGGCCTCAGCCGCGGCTGGGGTTGGGTAGTTTGGTTCCGTCCTTGTTCTTTCCTTCTTGCGTTCATCTTTAGAACCTCGATTCTCCTGAAGAGGGTTCTCAACCGTGGGCAGGCTCGGTAGGTGGTCCCTTATTAATTATAAGGCTTGAGCCGTGACACACCCCCAGCCGCGGCAGGTGGTCTCCTACTCGCGTGACGTCTTATTCCTTTGGCCTTTTGATAGTCTAAGCCGAAATATCCTTGAGCCGAGGTAGGTGGTCCCTTATTAATTTTAAGATTTGAGCCGTGACACACCCCCAGCCGCGGCAGGTGGTCTCCTACTCTCGTGACGTCCTATTCCTTTGGCCTTTTGATAGTCCAAGCCGAACTATCCTTGAGCCGAGGTAGGTGGTCCCTTATTAATTGTAAGATTTGAGCCGTGACACACCCCCAGCCGCGGCAGGTGGTCTCCTACTCTCGTGACGTCTTATTCCTTTGGCCTTTTGATAGTCTAAGCCGAAATAGCTTAATCCCCTTCAAGTCCCCCCAGTCCATTATCATGATATGCGAATTCATGATGATGGATTATGTTCTCTTGAGTCTATGCGTCGTCCTATCTGCTGCTATAGTCAGATCTGTCCCATCATAGGTTGAGTGATCTAATCACATGTCTCTTCCTACAAGCCTACTTTCCCTCCTGTTTTTTGAATTTTGAACTTGTTTGCCTTTCTAATTTGAAATTCAAACTTCTTGTTTTCCCCTCCATTATTTGTTATATATAGATGCTCCTTGTCTTCATTATTTTCAAACTCCTCAAGATAAGAAGTTTCGGTTTTTTGCTTATCACAACTTGGCGGGTTAGTTATTTCTTCTTTGTTTTCCTTTTAATATGGAGTGTCGTAGTGACATGGATGTTCAAACGTCCGTCATTACTACTAGGTTTTTAGATGCTTTTGTCGAAAAATATGGTATTGACCCTTCTTTAGAGCCTGTCGTTCCTCCGTCGGGAGCGAGCGTTCGTGATGCCCCTCCGGGGATGATATCCTTATATACCGCCTTCTTTTCATTTTCCAACTTTCGCATACCCGTTAGCGTATTTCTTGAGTCGGTGTTGAGTTATTACGAGATTCACTTATCCCAAGTCGTTCCCTTAGGACTGATCAGAGTATATCACTTTGACATTTCTTGTCGTGCCCTTAGGATCGAGTTGGACATTCATTTGTTTAGGGCTTTTTACAAACCAACTCGGGTGGGTGATTGGGTTACTTTTGAGAAACGAAAAGCTCCTTATCCTAGTCACACCCTTCGTCCTCCCACTAGCTTGAAAAGATGGAAAGATCATTTCTTCTTCATCTCCGCTCGTGCGATCCCGTTTGAGATGCATTGGTCCTCGCCGAAGGAGTCGCTTAGAGATCCCATTCCCAAGTCTCGTGAATATCTTAAGGTTGATTACGATAAGTTACTAGCCGTCCCGACGGCTCTGCGCCCCTTTTCCGAGCATTTCCTTGTAATGGTTGGGATTAGCCGTAACTGGGATGATCCATCCGTTCGACCCGTACTCCGTTATAATGGGGCACGTGAGTAATTTCCTTTTAAATTTACTTTCGTGGTTTTTGCCTCTTACTAATGTTAAGTTATGTGTTTGTAGGAATGGGTTTATTTGACCGTATGAAGTTGTCTACGACCGAACCGATTGAAGAGGACGTGGTGCCCATTAAGCCGGGCCACAAGACCATTTTGGAAAAAACTAAAGATTTCATTATTCCTCCTCTGGAGTCGGGTTCTAGACGTCCTAGCAAGAGGAAGGTTAATGTGGGTGATACATCCGGTAAGGAAGTCGCGGCAGGAGATGAGTCGCCGATCGCTCCTGGTGGTAACTCCACCTTCCAGGCTGATCATGATTATAGTTCCGAGGACGGGTCAAACCCGTCAATTGATTTGAACTATGCTAAGAACTTTTCTGGTTCTAATGTTGACATGAGTGCCCCTTTTGTTCCTAACTGGAGCTTTCACAATGGTACCTTGGTCGAGTCATCTGAGCAATGCCGCGAGTTTATGTATTCTGCGCGTACTCCTACTGATCGCGCTCGTTATAAGAATATGTCGACCCAGGAGGTGACTGATGTTGGTTTCTCTTCGGCGGTTTGCCTCCTCAACTCTTATGCTAGTACTAACGAGCGTTTGCTGGATAGTGTTCGAGCCAATCGTGATTTAAAAATAGACTTGTCTCGCGCTCAGGAGAAACGTTTGGAGTTGGAGGCTGAAAATCAGTCACTAAGGGGTGCCTTTGATAGCGAGCGAACTGTTTTTACTTCCCAAATTGCTACTCTTCGCGGTGAGATTTCGCGATTGGAGAATGAGAGGTCTTGGCTTATTTCTACCGGCATGCGGCAGGCCTTTGAGAAGGTTCGTAATAGTGATGAGTTTTTGGACATGCTAGGAGATCTTAATTCGTTGGCTGATAAGGTTGGGTACAATGGTGGTTTGAAAGAAGGTGTGGGTCTAGGCAAGAAAGGGAAAAGGGCTCAAGACTCCAGTCAGTTTCACGCGGACGCTCTTGATCGGCTTCGTGAACTTTCTGACAAGTTTGATAATTGCCAATTTCCGATGTCTGCGTCCATAGCTAGCATGGTTGGTTCTACGATTGCTGATATCCAAGCTTTTCTTGCTCCCAAGTGATGTTTGTCTTTGTGTACTGCTTATGTATGGACGTTTGTCTTTATTTTATGTTGTCCCTGCGTGGACGTTTATCTTATGTTGTCCCTGCGTGGACATTTATCTTATGTTGTCCCTGCGTGGACATTTATCTTTAGTTTCTGTCGCCCTTGCGTGGGCTTTTATCCTTGTAACTTTTGTAAGTGGACTTTTCCGTTTATGCAATGTAGTCTTGTTTGTTTATAAGATCTCTTTACTTCCGTCTGACCCTGATCAGCTTATTCGTCTTTCAAGTCGCGGCTGGAAGACAGATTATTTTTCAACCTGAACTTGGTCAGGTGACTCGTCTTCCCAGTCGCGGCTGGAAGACTTACATTGTTTTTCAGCCTGAACTTGGTCAGGTGACTCGTCTGTCCAGTCGTGGCTGGAAGACTTAGATTATTTTTTAACCTGAACTTGGTCAGGTGACTCGTCTTCCCAGTCGCGGCTGGAAGACTTACATTGTTTTTCAACCTGAACTTGGTCAGGTGACTCGTCTGTCCAGTCGTGGCTGGAAGACTTAGATTATTTTTTAACCTGAACTTGGTCAGGTGACTCGTCTTTCCAGTCGCGGCTGGAAGACTTAGATTATTTTTCAACCTGAACTTGGTCAGGTGACTCGTCTTTCCAGTCGCGGCTGGAAGACTTAGATTATTTTTCAACCTGAACTTGGTCAGGTGACTCGTCTTTCCAGTCGCGACTGGAAGATTTAGATTATTTTTCAACCTGAACTTGGTCAGGTGACTCGTCTTTCCAGTCGCGGCTGGAAGACTTAGATTATTTTTCAACCTGAACTTGGTCAGGTGACTCGTCTTTCCAGTCGCGGCTGGAAGATTTAGATTATTTTTCAACCTGAACTTGGTCAAGTGACTCGTCTGTTTAGTATCATTCCTTAAAGACAAATATAATGGTTTTTGAATGTAATCCCTGGTGTCCGCATACACCTTGTTTCAAAATTGATTACAATGACTGCTTATATGTTTCTTACATATAACATTTCCGGAGCTGGGCTCCATTCCACGTTCGTGGTACATCGCTTCCATCTAAACGAGCCAACTTGTAGGAACCGTTTCTTCCTGTTTCCTTGATTTGGTAGGGGCCTTCCCAGCGTGGGCCCAACTTCCCTTGATCTTCCATCCTGCTGGCTTCATTGCTTCGAAGCACGTATTCTCCCTCTTTGAACGATCTTTTTTGCATTCTTGAGTTGTAGTATCTTTCAACTTCTCTCTTATACTTTTCCTCGCGGATTGCTGCTATCATCCTTCGTTCTTCTAGGAGGTTCAGGTTCAACCGTAGCTCCGAATCATTATCCACTTCGTTAGCCTGGAGAATACGCTGTGTTGGCATGATTATTTCTGCTGGTATTACCGCCTCGGTGCCATATGTTAAGCTGAATAGGCTTTCTCCATTGCTTGTCTTTGGCATCGTCCTATGTGCCCATAGCACGTGTGGTAGTTCTTCCAGCCAATTTCTTCCTTCGTCTCCTAAGCGTGTCTTTATGCCCTCCACGATGCTCCGGTTAGCTCGCTCCACCTGACCATTTCCCTGGGGATGTGCCACTGAAGTAAAGATTTGTTGTATCTTCATATCCACGCACCATTATTTAAATGGGTTGTCCGCGAATTGTTTTCCGTTGTCTGTCACAATAAACAACGGAAGACCAAACCGACAAATGATGCATTCCCAAACAAATTTCTTCACCTGTATGCCCGTGATGGATGCGAGAGCTTTTGCTTCCACCCACTTGGTGAAGTAATCAATTGCCACTATCAAAAATTTTATCTTCCCTTGAGCTATTGGGAATGGCCCGACTATATCCATTGCCCATTTTTGAAAGGGCCATGCCGCCGTGACGGGGACCATCTCATTTGGCGGTCGGTGGCACATTGGGGCGTGCCTTTGACAACTCTCACATTTCTGAATTTCTTCAATGGCGCTTTTGTGCATACCCGGCCAGTAGTATCCTGCTCCCATTGCCTTCGCGACAACCATCCTTGGGCCTGCATGTATTCCACATATGCCAAAGTGGATTTCCCGAATTACATAGTTGGCTTCTTCTTGATTGAGGCACCTCAGTAGAGGTCCTAGGTAGGACCTTCGGTATAGACATCCCCGTTCCATTTCGTATTGCAACGCCTTTGTTCTTATCTTTCTTGCCTCAGCTTTATCGTCTGGTAGCGTACCCTTTGTGAGAAACTGGATGATAGGAGTCATCCAGGTTGGGTTCTCCGCTTCCGTGATTGTGTTGATCTCTGTGTCTGTGATAGACGGGGATTCTAGCACTTCTACTCTGACCTCCTTTGCTAAATGTGTGAAAGTGACTGAGGCCAACTTACTAAGAGCATCGGCTTTTTTGTTTTTGCTTCTTGGGATGTGTATGACCGTACATTCATCGAATAACTTGATAATGGCCTGGGCCTTCTCCAGGTATCGCTTCATTGACTCTTCCTTAGCATCGTACGAGCCGTTGATTTGGTTTGCTACGAGCATTGAGTCCACATGAGCGTGTAATTTTCGTACCCCCATCTTGTGAGCCAATCTTAAGCCTGCGAGTAACGCTTCATACTCTGCCTCATTGTTAGAACTTTTGAAAGCCAACCTTAGCGCGTAGGTCAGCTCGATCTGGTCTGGTCCCACTAGTATCAAACCAGCCCCCGAGCCTTCGTTGTTTGAGGCCCCGTCCGTGTGGAGATTCCAGGTGCTATCAGCTTTAATTTCTTGGTTACTTTTCGCCACCTGTTTTTGCATTTTTCCTTCGGTTGGTATTTCCAACAAGAAATCGGCCACTACCTGACCCTTCATTGCGGACCTTGGTTTGTACTTAAGCTCGAACGCCCCCAGCTCGATCGCCCATTTTGCTAATCTTCCCGAGATCTCCGGTCTTCTCAGGATTTGTTGTATTGGGTGCTCCGTTTGTACTTCAATGTTGTGAGCTTGGAAGTACCTCCGGAGCCTTCTTGAGGCGTGCACTAAGGATAACACTAGCTTCTCCATTGGTGAGTATCTTGTTTCTGGATCTTTTAGCGCTCTGCTGATGAAGTATATAGGGCTTTGAACATTACCCCGCTCTGTCATCAAGACTGCACTCACGGCCGCGGTTCCGGCGGATAGGTACATTGTCAGGTTTTCTTGTGGGACTGGAGCCGTGAGCGTTGGCAATTGACTCAAGTAACTCTTCATTTCTTTGAATGCCTTTTCTGCTTCTTGTGACCATACGAAGTTCTTTTTACCTAGGCAATTTCTTAGAGTTACCATGAATGGTAAAGTTCTCTCAGCGTGTTTTGACAAAAATCTGTTTAAGGCGACAAGACGCCCGTTGAGCGTTTGCACATCTTTAACAGATCTTGGTGAGGGCATTTGCAGCACCGCCTTCACTTTTTCTGGGTTTGCTTGGAATCCGTCCTTGGTGACAACTACACCCAAAAATTTGCCCTGTTCTACCCCAAACGAACATTTCTTTGGGTTCAGCTTCATGTTGATGTTTCTTAGAGTTTTGAATGTTTCGCCTAGGTCACCCAATAACCCTTCTTCGTTCTTGCTTTTCACCACCAGATCGTCCACATACACTTCCAGGTTTTTACCGATTTGTTTGCTAAAAGCCGTGTCCATCAATCGTTGGTAGGTAGCTCCAGCGTTCTTCAAGACGAAAGGCATTTTTGTGAAACAAAATATCCCCGTGCTAGTGTAGAACGTTGTTTTGTCTTCGTCTTCTTTGGCCATCTGTACCTGCCAGTAACCTTTATAAGCATCCAAGAAACATTTTAGTGGAAAACCTGCCAGAGCGTCTACTTTGGAATCAATTTCTGGAAGCAGGTAACAATCTTTAGGGCACGCGGCGTTAAGATCTTTGAAATCTATGCACATCCGCCACGTCCCGTCTCCTTTTTTGACCATGACTGGGTTTGCACCCAGGTTTGGTATTTCACCTCTCGCACTATGCCGGCACACAAAAGTTTTTCAACCTCTGTCAATACTGCTTGGTTTCTTTCTGGCCCCAAATGTCGTCTTTTTTGCGCCACTGGTTCCTTTGATCTGTAGGTGTTTAAACGGTGTTCTGCCGTTTCCCTCGGAACCCCCTCCATGTCTGAAGGTTGCCAAGCGAAGACATCTAGATTGTTGAGTAAAAACTGCCTCAGCGTTTTCTTCGTTTCCTCTCCCAGTTGGCGTCCAACGGTTATTTTCTGCTCCGGGAATCCTGGGTGGAGTGCCCATTCTTCCTGTGCCACACCTTCTTGCTTGTTTATGACTTTCGGGGTTATCGTTGTAACTTTTACACTTTTGCATTCCTTAGTTGAGTATAAAGTTACTATACCGGTTGGTGTTGGGAATTTGATAGCTCCGTGGATGGTGGAGATGACAGCCCCGAGTGCACATAAACCCGGTCTTCCCAGAATCACATTGTGGCTTGATTGAGAGCGTACTATGAGGAAAGTCATTGGGACTGTTCGTCTCCCCGTTTCGTCTCCCATTGTCACCTGAAGTTGTATTTTCCCTAGTGGTTGCACCACTTCCCCCGAAAAGCCAGTCAGCTGATGGACTTGTGTGACGAGGCCCTTCCGAACTTCTTCATCTAGTTGCATGAAGCAATGTTCGTACATGATTTCGGATGCACTTCCAGTATCTACATAAACTCTTCGTACCTGGTGACCTGCAATGTCAGCTGATACATATAGTGCACCTCTTGCAAAATCACCGCTTCTAATTGGGGGGAAACTAATTTCCTGCTCCATCCATGACTCCATGTGGTCGTTGCTTCTTTTCATGCCTGCGTTTCCTGATGGTTGACTCACCATTAGGATCTCCTTCCTCTTTCCATTTGACTGGGGTGTAGCCTTCAGCTCTTTCAGCAGGTGTGCCAACTTGCCTGTTTTGATTGCTGACTCGATTTGCCTCCTTAGGGAGAAGCACTCGTCGGTGGTGTGGCCGTTGTCTTTGTGAAATTCACAATACTTTTCCGTGGCCTTTATAGGGCCTGGCCTCATGGGAGCTGGTTTCACGAAATTAACATTTTCTGTTGCCAGGATCTCGCTTGGTGTTTTGGATAGTGGTGGGAGACTGACAGAAGGCCCGCCATTGGGTCATGGTGACGTTGAATATCTAGGCTGGAATGGCATGTTCCGCTGCTGGAAGCGTGGTTGAAAATGCCCTTTGTCCCACGTTTTCTGTGGTGTCTGCCTTCTAGGGACATTCCATATAGTTGTTTTTTTCTGTGTACGATCCTTCAACTGATCGCTTGCTTTTCTTCCCCGTACGAACGCTTTAGCTCTTTCTAACATTTCTTCGACTGTATTAGGGCGGTTTTCATGGAATCGCTCAACCAGCTGCTCGCTTCGAACGCCGTGGATAAAGGCCGAGATGCGTATGTCTTCACCAGCTCCTTTTACTTGCATGCTCTCTCTTACGAACCTCGGGATGAAGTCTCCTACTGATTCGTTGTCGGCTCTTTTAATGTTGTGTAGTTCCGTCGGGTCCTTGATGGATCTTCGCTGCTGGCTGAAATTTTTCAAGAAACTATCCTCCAGCTGTTCGAAGCTTCCTATCTCTCCCACCGGAAGGCTATCGAACCATACCCTCGCTGCTCCCGTCAGTGTTTGCATGAACATATGACACCATACAGGGATAGACCATTGTTCTACCTCGGCTGCACCTATGAAAATAGCAAGATGATCGTCTGGGTCACCCAGACCATCATATTTCCCCACATTGGATGGCATTTTTAGTTTTGGGGGAAATGTGAATTCTGCAATTTTGTTGATAAACTTTGATCTTGATCTCGCCGTGGATGGCCTGTATGGCTTGCTATAGTCATCTTCAAAATCTAGCTTCCTCTTGGTTGTCTCTTGACGTACAGCCTCGGTGTTGTGTAGTTTATCCTTCTCTTCTTCATCTTTCTTTGGTGAGTCGTCATTTTCGTCGTCTCCGAACTCTAGACGGGTTTGGATTTCTTTCAACTGGCGCTCCTTCTCCTCCATTTGCAACAAAGCGAGAATCTGTCGGCGATTCTGCTGCAAGAACTCCGGAGTGACGACAACTTGGTCATTGCTTTGTTTTTCAGAGTCATTAAGGTTGCTCATTTGGTTCTTGCTTCCCTCCCTTCTGGTAGCATTGCTACCGCCTAAGTTCAAGATATCAGAACTTCTAGTTTCATTGTTAGGAGTTTCCTCGCCCTCGCCCATCGTTTTTTTTTTTTTTTTTTTTTTTTTTTTTTTTTTTTTTAGAGCAACGGATGGCGCCAAATGTTGCTACAAAACTTACCACCTAGAGGCGGAGGTCTTGAAGCAGTGCGGGATGGACAAGTTAAGTTAGAATTTCTGGACTTGGGCTTGGAAGAACGAACGGGATCTCCAGGTCTTGAAAGGATGATCTGCAAAACAGGAAACACCGTGAGCCTCGCCACGAGCAGAAGGGGTTTTCTTCTCGTGACCACCCTCCGGCGTGAGAATAAGTATGTGTATAGTGGGAGGTAAAAGAGAGAGAGAGATAAGTTTGGATATTGTGAATATGTGAGTAATGAACGAGTGCCTTACCTTTGAAATCGAATGGACTATTTATAAGATGTCCATGGTCAGATATTTGGACTCAATGTCCATTATGGGTTATCTGCAGTCAAACATCCTTCTCTGCTTTCGCTAGTATGACCGTTATTTCCTCTTTCATGCTTCGAGAGCCCAGGGTGTGTTTAATTATCTTTGTCTGTATAGTTGACCAGTGTCCCTTGTGTACAGGTTCTGTCCCTGTCATATCTTGTCTTGTTAGCTGACTTCCCTTTTTGTGTTACTGGTTCTTACCTGACCTCTTTCTATCATGGGTTCAGGTTTCCCCATTGGTGTTGTCTTTATAGTTGACTCTTATGCCCAATGAGACGTTATCTTAGCTATTTAGTATTATTTCCTGGTATGAGATTATTCCCTTCGTAACTTCTTTGGTATTACCTAAGTGTTGAGTGGGAGATGTCGTCCGACGTCAAACGAACCTTTCGGGCGTGACACCCTTGGGCCCCGGCACGGCCTCAGCCGCGGCTGGGGTTGGGTAGTTTGGTTCCGTCCTTGTTCTTTCCTTCTTGCGTTCATCTTTAGAACCTCGATTCTCCTGAAGAGGGTTCTCAACCGTGGGCAGGCTCGGTAGGTGGTCCCTTATTAATTATAAGGCTTGAGCCGTGACACACCCCCAGCCGCGGCAGGTTCTCAGCCGCGGCAGGTGGTCTCCTACTCGCGTGACGTCTTATTCCTTTGGCCTTTTGATAGTCTAAGCCGAAATATCCTTGAGCCGAGGTAGGTGGTCCCTTATTAATTGTAAGATTTGAGCCGTGACACACCCCAGCCGCGGCAGGCTCTCAGCCGCGGCAGGTGGTCTCCTACTCTCGTGACGTCCTATTCCTTTGGCCTTTTGATAGTCCAAGCCGAACTATCCTTGAGCCGAGGTAGGTGGTCCCTTATTAATTGTAAGATTTGAGCCGTGACACACCCCCAGCCGCGGCAGGCTCTCAGCCGCGGCAGGTGGTCTCCTACTCTCGTGACGTCTTATTCCTTTGGCCTTTTGATAGTCTAAGCCGAAATAGCTTAATCCCCTTCAGCGGACGTTCCAATCCACCGTTATCCGACAAAGACAGCGTTACAAACTGTTATCTACGCTTTTTAAGATTTAGATAATTCCATAACTTCTGATTCTAGAAGTTTCTCATTATTTGTAATTTTAAGTATATTTCTAACTTGTCTAACTTGGGGTCGGGATTAGGTCTAATGGCAAAATCATTTGAAGTTAAAGTGGTAAAGCTCCCATTAAGGTCAAAGGTTTGAGCACCGTCATTGGTGTAGATATTTTTGATGGCCCAAAAAATGAGATATTATTGTTTAATATATATATATATATATATAGAGAGAGAGAGAAAGGTTCAAGTATAAAATATGTTTTGTCTAAAAAGTGTAGGAAATAATATAGGTCTTTGATTTATAAGTTAATTAATGCTGGAAAGGTAAAGTGGAAATTTTACTCTAATGTTTCCTTTTGCATTGAATAGTAGTTCCACCGTCATTTTTAAACTAATATAACTTTTTTATACATTATTATTTTTTAAAGAAAATTACACCATAAAATCGAACATTTTTTAATCTTTAATTTGAGTATAGTATTGTTATATTTTTTATATAAAAAATGATTTTTTTTAGAAAAAAGATAATGCTCGAAATATGTGCTGGTTACCATTATCAGCACAGTTATATTGTATAACAGTACAATTATAAATGTTAAACCAGCACAGGTTATGATCATATAACTGTGTTGTTTTCTGCAGGCATAAATGACGCAAATACCCTCGATCATAGAATCATTATTGTACACGTGGCGCACTCTCCTTGCTTCCTATCATTTTTAGGCAAAAACCACTTTGTAATGGAACCTTCTTATATATATAGTGTGAGGTTCAAATGATAACCAATATTTATGTGATAACCATAAAAACCACTCTTAAACATAGTGTTACGTATATGTAACAGTTATCATTCTGTTATATTACATATACGTAAACACTATGTGTCACGTATATGTAACATTATTTGGTACGTATATGTAACACTCATCATTTTCGTATTTATGTTCAAAATCCTTAAATACTCTTTTAACAATTAAAAGAAAAAATAATTTATAAATTATGTGATTGTTTGAGAGTGGTTATCACGGTTATCACATAAAAAGTTGGTTATCATTTAAACACTTCCGTGTATATATATATATATATATATATATATATATATATATAATCTAACTTGTTTACTTTTTAGAATTTATTAAAATTAGAATCTAAATTTAAGAGATTATATGTTTAATTACCTTACATCTTCTCACATAAAGAATATCAACATTTATTTGGATTTGTTAACCGTTCAACCAAACAAACTATAATTTCTCACTCTGTAACCATCGTCGCCACTAGGGTTGATAATTTTTGACACAACACGAAATTATCAGATTTTCGTTATCACATTTAATCCGTTTATAAATAGGCCTTGTTTGGGTTTTTGTGTTTGGTGGACATGTTTAACCCATCTAATTAAATATGTCGACTCACCATCCCAATTAATTACATAGGTTGACCCGTGAACCTGTTTACCACTCGTTTATTACAACTCACCAACCGGATTAGCATGTTTACAACTTGATTACGACACACCAACTTGTCATCCTATTTAGATAATTGGGTTTTCAATTCGTGTTCGGGTTACACGACTAGAAGCGTGTCCGGTTTTAGGTAGATGTTTTTGACATAAAGAAATATATGGGCCGTGTTCTGGTTGAATAAATTAACCTGTCAACACGAACCTGTCAACTCCTCAACCTAACACGATTGACACCCCTAGCTGCCACCGTCACCTTCTAATTTTAAATCTGATTCTATCATATTGTAATTCTTTTGATAGATTCGAGTTCTTAAATAAATGTAATATGAACCAAACGACTCCTTATATAAATATTTTTATATATTCTTATACTAGCTTAGAACTCGTGTCTAAACACGGGGTGAAAAATATCAATACATAAAATTCTTAAATCATTATATATATATATATATATAGGGGGGTTCAAATAAGAAGTGCAATTTGGCTAAGAAGCCTAAGAAGCAATCTTATTCATTCAATTGGATGATCAAGGGTAGAGATTTAAGTGTAGGAAAAATAAGGGGTGTAATGGTATTTAAGTAATAGCCAATTTTGTTGACTTTTTTCAACTTCTCCCATTTTTTTTAAACGTTCATAACTTTTTCATATGATATTATTTTTGTAAAAAAATTACACCATAAAATTGAGCGTTTTTTTATCCTTAATTTGAGTATAGTATTGCTAAATTTTTTGTAAAAACAAAATCGACACTTAATGAAATTGTGCTACTTTACGTAAATGTGATGGTTTCTGGTAAAATAACACAATTTAGCACATTAAAATTTTGCTGGTTTATGGTAAAACAGCACCATTTACGTAAATGTGTTGGTTTCTTTAATTTGTGCTACTTTTTGTCAATTATTATGTGCCTAATTTGGTAACATTTTTTAAAAATAAAAATTTAAAGCATCCATACACTAATAAAACGGTTTAGTGGTAGGTAACAATCCTTATTAGTCTTTTTAAACCTAAGATACTATTTATGTAAATAACTAAGATTATATAATAGTTGGAGGGCTATTGTGCAATCCTTATTATAATAATCATAATAAATATTTATATTTTTAAGCTTTTTATTATTATTTTATATTTTTATATCACATTTGTAATTTGTGCAGTTCTTCGATTTAGGGTCTTTTAAGTATTTTTTATAATTATGTTTATATAAAATTTATATAGTTTTTTCTCATGTAAAATTTAATGTGAACAATAAATCCTTAAACATCAATTTATTTTTATAAACCAATTTTGTTGTCTTTTGTATCCTGGGATTATTTTTAATTTTTTTAGTATAAATATAAGTAACGAAAAAGAAAAACTAAAAAATATTTTTTTTGTTTTGATATTATTATTAGAATTATTTAATATTTATATAAAAATATATTTTATTTTTTATATGTTCGTTTTATTTAATATAATTTTTATTGCATATCATCACCCATAGTTATATTTTTTAATTTAATTTTATGTTTTTTAATATTTTATTTAAAAAGACATATTTGATATAAAAAACGAAATCTGAAATAAAAGAAAAAGAACTTAAAATATAAATATAAAACGACAATTTTATAAAAAGATGAAAAAAAATAGGGTTATTGGATTTTAATAATCCCACCTTTTACCAATTGGCCAATAATAATCCCAACTGAGAATATTCTTACCACTAGTCCCTACTTTCAAACTATTTTGTTACATTGGACTTCCCGTTAAAAAAACTTAACGCCGTTAGATTTTATATGGCGTGGACATCTGCAAACTGCCGGAAAGTCGAGCCAAGCTAGCAGTGGTCTAGTGGTGGGTTTTGAAATTGGCTTTGGTGGTGTTTAACTAGTCTCGTTGGTCAGGCAAGTCCAAACAGAGATAACGGTAGTGTTTAACGAGACCAGTTAAACACCACCAGAGCCAATTCAAAACCCACCACGAGACCACTGCTAGCTTGGCTCGACTTTCCTGTGGTTTGCAGATGTCCACGCCATATAAAATCTAACGGCGTTAAGTTTTTTTAACGGGAAGTCCAATGTAACAAAATAGTTTGAAAGTAGGGACTAGTGGTAAGAATATTCTCAGTTGGGATTATTATTGGCCAATTGATAAAAGGTGGGATTATTAAAATCCAATAACCCAAAAAAATATTGTTTTTATACATAAAAATAAAATAAAAAATACGCATATTTAGTTCAAATATGTCATGCGATACAAAAATTTAAAATAATAAAAAAAGTTTTAAAATATAAATATTATTATAAGTAATTAATAATAATGCCAAAGAGGTTGTAGTGTAGTGGTTGAGGTGAGACCCGAAGTCCCAATGGACCCAGGTTCAATCCCTGTCACCACCATTAGTTTCTACGGCATCGCAAATGAGGCCTTTTAGGCTGATCCACCAGGGTTTTACCCACGCCGATCCAGGGTTGGAGCATCGGCTCTCCCCCAAGCCCGGAAGGGGCCGTATTGGGTAGGGTTTTTACTTAAAAGCTCTCAAACTCTAACGCCAAGTGGGCCCGGTTAAGACAACATATTGGCCGGAGTTGGACGAGACTCTCCCCTGTGACGGGGATACGACGTCACACATTCAATTTTCGTCTTTCAAAAAAAAGTAATTAATAATAATAGCAAATAATGTTATAAGTATTATAAATATTATAATAAAGATTACATAATAGCCCTCCAACTATTAAACAAACTTAGTTATTTACATAAATAGTCCCTTAGGTTTAAAAAGGGTAAAATACCCTTGTATTTAACAGAAAACTTTAGCAGAGTTAGTGATAGAGACTGAAATTGTTATAGAAATGCAACCACAGAGCTTGATATGTTAAAAGATTCATTGTTACAATAATTTAAAAACCGGTTTTTAATTCGTACCGGGTTGGTTCAACCGGTTGTGCCGGGTTGTAACGGGCGGTTCAAACGGGGTAACTAGTTAACCCTGTAATTCCATAAAAATACAACTTTAAGTAAAAAAATAATCTAAAAGTATATGATTCCATGATAAAAAATAATCCAAAAGTTAATCCATAATAAAAAATAATATAAAAGTACTTAATTTTCCAACAAAGTTTTTTTAAATAAAAGTGTAAAATTACTTTATGCCGTTGGAGTGTTGAATCAATCAAGTTCACGATCGCTTAAAAGATGAAATTCACTATTATCGTCATCCTCATCAACAAGAGCATAACTATTTTCGTTTCCTACAATATTAAATAAAAAGTTTTATTTACTAATAATCATAATATACTAAAATAACGTAACATAAGTGACATATATAACAAGTAACCCTGTGTTTGAGAAACCGATTCATGCTCTTTCACACCAAACATGCTATTTATATCATCATTATGAAGTTCTCCTTCCGACTCTTTTTCAACCACCCGAAATTTCGGCCGCTAAAACTTAATTTTTTTGGTTTAAACCTAAAAATTTTAATTTGGTTTAAAACCGGTACAACGGTCTAACCCGGCAGAGCCGACCCTAGGGTGGGGCGATCCCACCTTCGGTCGGGTCACTTTTTTTCCTGGGGCACTATTTTATATATATACAAAAATATAAAACCAAAAAACTTATTGGGCTCTCTCTATATAACTTATTGAGTTATTGGGCTCTCTCTAAAACCAAAAAAATATAACTTAATGAGTTATTTGGCCCAAATAAACTATGTTGATCAATCTAATATTCATTTAAACATAAAATATCAAAAAATAAAAAAAAATGCGACTACAACATTCAGCGAACAGGAACAATCGACTACCAGACGTCCAGACCACATCCCACCACCGTCGTCCGTCAACCACCGCGCCACCACCAGTCACTACCGCAGCCCACCATCAAGGTATGTTTTCTTATTTTTTTTTGTTCTAATTCCTTGAATCGCACAATTTAGTTCTAATTTATAATTAGAATTTGGATTTGGATTTTATTTTTAGAATTATGTCTCTTGAACAACCATCCGGTGCTCAAAAACGTAATAAGAGAAAACGAGATGAAGCAATGAAAAAGTCTTAAGCTGGTGCTATATTTAAGTTTATGCGTAAACCGCTTGTTGAAGAGCAAGACCAAGTAGAAGGAGATCTAGAAGAGGCGGAAGAACAAGAGCATGTTGAAGAACAAGAGGCGGAAAATGAAGAGTATGTCGAGGCTAATATAAATGAAGAGCATGTTAAGCATAATCTTGATGATATATTTGATCCAAGAAGGTGAGAAAGACTTAATTCACAAATTATCGGTTAGCTATTACGGTATGTCATTCTAGTACAATATTTTTGCTATAACGTTAATCGTCGTTTAAAAAAAATAGTTTACATAATTCGTTAGGGCCTAAGGGCATTTTTTTCGGCTCGGCCGAGGCACGTAAATCCTTAGGACTGGCCATGTAACCCGGTAATACCGGCGGTTCAAGTTACAAACCGTTCTTCAAATTTACCGAGCTCAAACTTACCGGGCTAGCGATCAGGATCCGATTCAACAGGTATAACCGGCCGGTTTGAAGCGGTTTTTAAAACATTTCATTTTGGACCGAAAGAGTTAAACAACCAAATCCAGGGGAAAAAAATGTAATCTACTCTTATATTTATAGGTTTGAAAGGAAATCTATATCTATACTATATAATAAATAAATGTTTTTCATGTCACGTGTCGTCTATTCTAATTATCTTTTTTCCTGGGCTCTTTCTCTTATTAAATACACCTATATCTTTTAATAATAATATATTTTTAAAGAAAATACTAATTATATTAATAAAACACATTTATTTTAAATTATCCTTTATTATAAGAAACTTTAAAATCTAATTATATAACTTTTATTTTCAATTTAATAGTAAATGAAAGTTAAATTACATTAAATAGTAATTAACGTATTTTTGAAACCCAATTATATAATAATTTTTACATATTTTGATTTTTGTTTTCTATATTTAGTATATGTAATATATTTGTACACCTGTAAAATATATACATAAAAATTTAAAAAGTTTATGTATTGATATTTTTCACCCCGTGTGTAAACACGGGTTCTAAGCTAGCTACTTTCATATATATATATATATATATATATATATATATATATATAAAACTAGCTTTAACCCCATGTGTTACACGGGGTGAAACATTAAGATTATAATAATAAATATTTTAACACATCTTTTTATACAAATTTGATATTGTATTGGTAATTTTTCCATTTTATTAAATGTTAAGATAATATGGATGAGAGTAATCAAAACATCAAAAAATACATGAAAATACAATTCATGAGCGGTGTACTTTTTATAATACATTAAATTACATGTCAAATGAAACCTTACAATGATGATTTAAAAATTTGAAAATACTTCATTATATACAATATTTGACGTGGTATTAGTAACTTTTCAATGTTTAACACTCACTAAATGCAACAAAAAATAGAGTTTCTTTTCCTCAATAACTGAAAACACAAAATAGCCAAAACTGTTTTAAAAGAAGATCACAAACGGTGCGAACCTGATTGAAGCCAGTAGGGAGTCAAAGAAATCGAAGATAATTAAATTGGTTAACGATTTTTTTGCATACGTTGTTTCTCATTTTTATTAGTTTTTGAAACTCTATCAACTTTTTTGTAGAAACTTTAACCTTGATGTTATAACATATTTATAAATATTTAACTTGTAATTAAATTTACGTATCAAAATTAAATTAGTTATTTTTAAATCTCGCCTATTATACGGAAAATCTCGCTAAATTTTAATATTTAATCTCTCATTTAAAATAAAATTAAAAAAACAAATAAACTTTAAATTTCAACAATATATCGTGTTTTAAATTCAAATTTTAAAACTTCAAAATTTAAAAATCTCACTCTTTAATATATCGCCACAATTTAAATTTAAAAATCCAAAATTAAATATGAAAAAAAGTTAAAACTAATAAATTAGATTTGAAAACAAACATATTTAAAAAAAAAAATATCGTCATTTAAATAAAAATTAAAGTTTAAAATATAATACACTTTTATAAATAAATATTTATAAATTTATTAATTTTAATTAAAAAATAACTATTAAAATTTACAAATCAAAATAAAAAATTTATTTATAAATATCAAACTTAATTAAAAAACTTCAAATTAAATATTAGTAAACTTTATTCTAACACATATTTATTTTTAAAATACAAAATTAGTATTTTTAAAATTTTTATGTAAAGTTAATTTTTTTTTATTTTTTAATAAAAAATTTTAAAAACTCGTTTTTTTAATAATGAAACTTTAAAAACTTGTTTTTTTTAAAACTCCAATTTTTTATTTTTTTAAAATATTCACTTTTAATGATAGTTTTAAAAAAAATTGAGTCAATGGTAATAATGGTGAATTGATTTAGTAAAATGTTTATTTATATAATTTAAAAAAAAATTAAGCTAAATATAAAAATATTGAATAGTGGATGTAAATATGGTTTTGAGGGAAGAATGCATGTGAGGATGAATATAGTATTGACAAGTGCCACAATATTTAGTTTTTTATTATAATAGAGTCTTTTTTGAATAACAATTTATATAAACATAATATTCAAACCAACCTTTATATGCTTACCCATCCATACCTTCTTACCAATTTTGTCATGATTCCTTCTTCCCCACCTCCATCTATATCTTAAATTCGCCATGATCACAAATTACTAGTAAACTTGGATGTCGGTTTCTACAGTAGAAATATTGTTTTTTATTACTACTTTTGTTTAGTTTAAATAATTTTGTTTGAGGCTTTCAACTTAACAGGCAACTAGATGGATTGGTTTGGTTATTTGGTGCTGAATCAATTGCCTTGGTTACGAAACCGACTAGAAGCATTTTTATTTTTTTATTATCAAATTTCCTTTATATTAAATACCATAATATGAGTAATAGAACAAATAGGAATGATAGATGAGTTGGTTTGAAATTCATTTCAAACAATTGTCTTTCGTTCAAAACCCACTACCACCAATATTTTTTACGCTTTTTTATTTTTTTTAACATCAATTTTTTTCTTCTAAATTCTATCTAAACCTGTCATTTACAGAATTTAAATCCTGGTAAAATATTATATGTTTTTACTTTTTTCTTAAAATATCTACTTTTATGATGACGTAAGTTTTCTGTGGTCGGATGTGTTAGCATAATTAGTCTTTTATGGGTTTTAGCCCATTTAGCTTCCTATTTAATGTTTGCTTTCTTTTCATTTGTAAGCTAATCTTCACTAAAATAATATAGAAACTCCATCTTTTCTCTGTACATGTTTATTTGTTAATATGGTATCAGAGCTGAATCGATTCATGCTTGATTGAAGATTTTTGTTGTCGCTTCCGTTCCGTTGTTGATTCGTTCGTTGTTTGGTTTGTTCACTGTTGAAGGGTAAAGTTTGCGGTATTCGAAATTTACGGTATTTGAAGTTTGCGGTATTCCAAAGTTTGCGCTATTCCAAAGTTTGCGGTATTCGAAGTTTGGGGTATTACGAAGTTTACGGTATTTGAAGTTTGCGGTTATTCTGCTGTCGTTCTATTTTGATAATATGACTGGAAAAGATGAGTCTCTGCAGTCTATTAGTACTCGTCTGGATGGTAAAAACTACGCCTACTGGAGTTACGTAATGAAAAACTTTTTCCGAGGGAAAAATATGTGAGGTTATGTCACCGGTAATAAAAGAAAGCCTATTGATAAGTCTAAGGCTGCTGAATATGCCTTAGCTCTCAATTCATGGGAAACAGATAACTCTAAAGTTATCACTTGGATCAACAACTCTGTAGGTCAGTCCATTGGTATTCAGTTGGCTAAATATGATACAGCTAAGGAGGTTTGGGATCATTTGAAAAGGCTGTATACTCAGTCTAATTTTGCCAAGCAGTATCAGTTGTAGTTTGATATCCGTGCTCTTCAACAGAATGAGATGAGCATTCAAGACTTCTATGGAGCTATGACGGATTTATGGGATCAATTGGCACTTACGGAATCTGCAGAACTGAAGGTGTTTAAACCTTATATTGATCGAAGGGAGGAACAACGTTTGGTACAATTCTTGATGGCATTACGTTCAGATTTTGAAGGACGATTCTTCATCGTTCCCCTCTTCCAAAAGTTGATTCGGTTGTTCACGAGTTGATTGCAGAGGAAACTCGGTTAAAATCTCAGGTTGATAAAGGTCTTAAAGTAACTCTCCAGCTGTGTTTGCCGTTCCTCCTAACCAGTCTAGACAAGGTGCTAAAGTTGCTTTTGATGAATGTGCATTCTGCAAAAGGAAAACTCATTGGAAGTCTCAATGTCCGTTATTACTTAGTAGAAAGAATTCTAACTTTCAGAAGCTCCCACAACAGAACAGATCAGGTGGACATTTTCCGTCTCGCTCATCAACTTCTGTTGGTTCATCTGGTCCATCTTCATGGACATTTAAACCACCTCAGTGTACTGCTGTTGCTACACCACCATCTGTAGAAACTTCTAAACCACCATCTGCTCTGGATCCGCAGGTTTTTGAACAGTTCAGACAGTTTCTTGCCGCCAACCCTACCGCTATTTCTGCTGCGGGACTGTCTTCATCTGGTACCTCAGGTATTTCGTCATCATTATGGATTTTGGATTCTAGTGCCTCACATCATATGTCTCCCTATCTGTCCTTTTCTTTCTTTGTCTCCTGTTTCTCCAGTTTCTGTCATGTCTGCTAGTGCTACATCTATGTCGGTAGAGTGTGTTGGCTCTGTGTTTACCACTCATGTGTCTCTCAATGATGTCTATTATATTCTGAAGCTTGCCTTAAATCTTGCTTCGTTCAGTCAGTTGTGTAAGTCTGGAATTTGTGTTTTCTTTTGTGACTCTGTTTATGTTGTGCAGGATCAACACACTCAGAGGGTGATTGGGATCGGCCGTAGGGTGGGAGATATATATGTCCTAGAATAACTCAAAGTGCCTGCACCTGGTGTTGCTGCCTCCAGTGTTGATTTATCTTCTTTTCGTTTAAGTCCTTTGTCATCTGAATTTTATATTTGGCATTCTCGTTTGGGACATGTGTCCGCATCTCGTTTAAAATTTTTTGGTTTCTTTAGGCGTTTTGGGTCAGTTGCAAACTAGTGATATTTCTGATTGTAGTGGTTGCAAACTTGTACAATTTTCTGCTTTACCTTTTGATAAAAGTATTTCTCATTCTGTTGCACCATTTGATATTGTTCATTCTGATGTGTGGGGACCATCACCAGTATCCACTAAGGGTGGTTCACGTTATTATGTTTCCTTTATCGATGATTACACTCGGTATACCTGGGTGTAACTTATGAAACGTAGATCTGAGTTCTTTGACATTTATAAAAAATTTAGGGCTTATGTTCAAACGCAGTATTCGGCTGTGATAAAGTGCTTCAGGTGTGACTTAGGGGGTGAATACACCTCTAATGATTTTACTCAGTTGCTTGCATCAGATGGTACCATACACCAATCGTCTTGTATTGATACACCTCAACAGAATGGTGTTGCTGAAATGAAACATCGCCATCTTATGGAAACCGCTCGTTCATTCCTTTTATCTGCTGAGATACCTAGTGTCTTTTGGGGAGAAGCACTCCTGACTGCCCAACATGTGATTAATAGGATCCATACTTCTCACAATGATGGGATGTCTCCGTTTGAAAGTCTTTTCGGTGAACGCCCAGATTATGGTGAGTTACGGGTTTTTGGATGTATTGCTTTTCTCTTCGTCCTCATGTTGAACGAGACAAATTGACAAATATGTCAGCCTTATGTGTTTTCTTAGCCTATGCCAGTGGTCCCAAAGGATATGGCACGAGACAGAAATGATATCGTTGTTTTGATCATGTAAGTCAGAAGTTATATGTATCAAGACAAGTTACATTTCTTGAACATATTCACTTCTATTCGATTCCAGCTAAGTCATATGATGTAATAAAGTCAGATCTTCAGAACATTGATCATTTTGCTAGCAACATTGATGTCTCAACCTCTGATGTTCCAGATTCTTCTGTTGATTCTAATATGCCTGCTCCAGATACGTTTGTTGCACATGATGTGCCAGATCATGAACCTTCCACGTCATCCGGTATTAATGTTGATCCTCCACCGGTTGAAACTAGAAATCCTCCACCTCCGAGAAAGTCTACTCAACTACCAGACTTTGCATACTCTGCTTCGTTTAGTTCATTTATCGCAAGCATTCATCATCTGTCTGAACCATAATCATATAGAGAGGCTGTCTCTAACCATCTATGGCAAAATGATATGGCTGAAGAGCTCACCGCTCTTCATCAGACCCACACCTGGGATTTGGTTCCACTACCACCAGGTAAACATAAGGTTGGTCGTCGTTGGGTGTATAAGATTAAGACAAAGTCTGATGGCTCTGTTGAACGATACAAGGCCAAACTTGTGGCAAAAGGATATTCACAAACATATGGTATGGATTATGAGGAGACCTTTCTCCCTGTGGAAAAAATGACAACAATTCGTACTTTAATAGCTGTTGCGTCCGTTCGTCAGTGGAAGATCTGTCAAATAGATGTTAAAAATGCCTTTTTGAATGGTGATCTTCATGAGGAGGTTTACATGAATCCACCCCCGGGAATAGCTCATCAATCCGGTGAAGTTTGTCGGCTTCGAAAAGCTCTATATGGGCTCAAACAGGTTCCTCGTGCCTGGTTTGAAAAATTCTCTACAGTCATCACTTCTCTTGGTTTTCTTCCTAGCAATCATGATTCAGCATTATTTGTTCGATATACGAATGCTGGACGCATTCTCTTGTCTTTATATGTGGATGATATGATTATTACAGGCGATGATTATGATGGCATTGAATCTTTGAAACGTGACTTGGCTCACCGTTTTGCTATGAAAGATTTGGGATTATTACGGTATTTTTTTGGGGATTGAGGTAGCTTAATCTAAAAAGGGATATCTTCTCTCTCAGACGAAGTATATTTTTGATCTGTTTCAACGTGCGAGACTCTCTGATAACAGAATTGCAGACACTACTCTTGAAACCAACGCACGTTACTCTCCCACTGATGGTGTTCCTCTATCTGATCTGATCCAAGCCTATATCGTACCATTGTAGGCAGTTTGGTTTATCTTACAGTTACTCGCCCTGATATCGCTCATGCTGTTCATGTGGTTAGCCAGTTTGTTACCGCTCCTACTTCTGTTCACTGGGGAGTTGTTCTTCGTATTTTGAGATATCTTCGTGGCACTCAGTTTCATAGTCTTCTGTTCCCCTCTACATCTTCTCTGGAATTGCGTGCCTATAGTGATGCTGATTGGGATAGTGATCCTAATGATCGTAAATCCACTACTGGTTTATGTATTTTCCTTGGTGATTCATTAATCTCATGGAAAAGCAAGAAACAAGATGTTTCTAGGTCCTCCATTGAGGCTGAATATCGTGCTATGGCTGTGACTACATGTGAAATTGTTTGGTTACGATGGCTTCTGTCAGACATGGGGGTTGTCATTTCCTCGCCTACCCCATTACATTGTGATAATCAAAGTGCTATTCAGATCGCCAAGAACTCTGTCTTTCATGAACGGACAAAACATATTGAGATAGATTGTCATTTTACTCGTCATCATCTTTAGCTCGGGACCATCTCACTTCCTTTTGTTCCATCAGCCTTGCAAATTGCAGATATTTTCACCAAGGCTCAATCGGCATCTCGGTTTCGTTTTTTATGTGACAAACTCTCAATGTTTATTTCTGTTGCATTGTGAGTTTGAGGGGGGATGTTAGCATAATTAGTCTGTTATGTGCTTTAGCCCATTTAGCTTCAGCCCATTTAGCTTCCTATTTAATGTTTGCTTTCTTTTCATTTGTAAACTAATCTTCACTAGAATAATATAGAGCCTCCATCTTTTCTCTGTACATGTTTATTTGTTAACATGATGCTCAGAGACGAGTCGTCGTGACTTTATACGTTTTCTTGATGTACTTTACCATGTTAGTGTTACCGCCGCGACACGCGTTTACTCCGCTGAGAAGCTTGGGTTACGCGCACCCCTGCTAGGGTAGACAATTCTAGTTCATATTCAAAATCAAAAAACACCAATATGTTTTTGATTATTGACACGTGTATACGTAAAAATTTTCATTTTGCAGAATGTTGCTTACGTGTTTTTATGGATAACCATTTTCCCTTATAATATATAAATCTTTTTATTGTTATCTGTACTTCTCAACATCAATGCTCTTATCTATACTGTATTATTAATACATACGAGTATGATAAAAAAATAATTTTAAATAATTTTAAAATTTAAGAAATTATAACTTTTAAAACGTATTGTTAACTTTGAAACCAACTTTCCTCATAATTTTTAAATGACTATAAGTTTTTTATACGTTAATATTTAAAAAAAAATCATAAAAACAAGTATTTTATTCTCTTTAATTTGAGTATGACATCAATATAGTTTTTTTAATTTAATAAAAAAAAACTAACATATTACGTGACTACCAATGTCTATGTTCTCCGCCACATCATGCAGACACCCCTCTAGTCCTGTAACAATGATAATTATTATTAAGAAAACTAAATATATTTAAGCTCACTTAGTTATTAATTATTACAAGTTTCAGTTATTAACAATTTATACAATTCTAGAAATCTCCTTTATTCTTATATTAAAAAAAATATTAAATCGTCGTAAATGATCCTTTAATTTATAGATAAACATACATATTCTTTTTACCTTAACTTTCTCTCTCTTATTTTTTTTTTGAAATGCAAATTTTCTTTTAATCATGCACTAATAGGATTTAAACCCGTGTTCTTCAAACCCCTTAGGTGTTCGTTTTGCCTTTATCATTGGGTCACCAACCCCAATGACTTCTCTCTCTTATCTACTCGTTATCTTTGTCTACTATCTTTTGATATGAATTTATAATATTAATAAAATATAAAGTATACAATAAACATAATATAAATCCTACAATACTAAATAAATTAGTAATGAGATTTTAAAATGAAAAAAACTTAAAAATTCTGGTCCAAGAAGCGATCCGATAGCCACTATAATCGGCCGACCCCAAATGAAGACGGTTAGAGTAGTTAACCGGATCAGCTGTGTAGACGGTTCTCGATCCAACCGACCGGTCCAGTTCTAAAACACAAGCTAAAACTACATTTTTTTTTGTTTGTGTTGTTCAAAGCTCACCTTTTTTAGTTATTATATACTTAAAATTTTGGTATACCATAAGTGTTTGAAAAACAAGTATGATATGGTAGCGTATAAAATGAGCACCTTTTAAAATAAGTATATAGTTTTTCTAGTGTTATAAAATTTACGTTAACCTTAAAACATAGTGTTGGCGAACAACGGGGTTTGGCGATCAACACAATTTTTTCCTCTTTTATAATTCTCAGTCCAAATATGAAACAAGTGATTGTGGTGTTGTACTGGTTTGAGCCAACCTACATCTCCTTTCTTTACTCATTGGGTCAAGGGTTCGAAATTCGAAAGCTGTGGCCGACAAACTTTTATTATTCTTTTGATTATTCTTTTTTTAATTATTAGGCGCACTGTGAGAGGCATAATATATTTTTATATCTATAGTTCGATTTTCAAAACCGATTCATCTCAAATTCGTACGTTACTTTTTTTACTTACGTACATTAGTGTTAACACCAAAACATTTTTTTTACTTTGCTTTTTTCTTTTTGTTTTTTTTACATTTTCTTTCAGGTTTAAACGAGTAGCTATAATCTTATATGTTTTTTATGTACCTAACTATGTTTCTTTTTAACCGTCTCAATTGTTTCAGATCCGCTTCACGCCACGGATCGCGGGAATTCAGGTTAGATTACGTTTCGACACCGCCGCAACGCGCGACGGGTAAAATTATTAGTTATACTTATTTTTAATGTTATTTAAAAACTAAATACAACCACAAATTATATGACATAGAAGACGGCACGTGGGCGTGTATGATTGAATGTACATTGGGACCGCGTGAATGAAGAAAAGACAATTGAAGGCGAACAAACCCATGTGCCCGATCACTATCATAGTCATGAAATACCATTCATCATTTTGGTGAACATTTGTGATTTGTCCTTATAAAAACATTTTGGTGATCATTTAAATTTAAAAAATTGAAATTCCAATCACATTAAAATTACTTATATGGTTCATATTGTCAAATTAAATGCGAGATTTTTTACTGATAAAGTTACATGATCCTGTTAATACCCTGTTAATCGACGAGATCATCGTAGTTTGTATTCGACAGATGACTTTCAAGAGATTATTGTAAGAAATCAATGGAAGCAAAATTCGAACTTGAGACCTTCGTAGAGAGTAATCACATGTTTATCATTGCACCACCTCTTGAAGATTAAATGCTAGATTTCTTAGATGTAAGACTAAAGTAGATTTTGCCTAATTCGGATAAAGAAATATATTTCATAAGGCATCAAAATTACTTCATAGAAGTGCCACTAAATCATAGGTTTATGATGTTATACTGTTATGATATATGTTGGGAGGGTGGTCTCCAAAGAATGACTTGATTTGATCGTCGCGGGGGTGGTGCTCGAGCTACAACCAAGAACCCCTTCTAAAGGGTTCGTCTAAACGTTTCAGCTCAAATCTAGACTCGAGAAAGACTAGATTTACTTCACACGACTTCAAGATTCGACCCTCTCAATTGTTGCTTCTAATGACATATAAGATAGATTTAGTGGTACATAAAGTATATACCCTTTACACATGAAAATGTTATTCCTTCTATATATCCTTGTTTTCTTTTTAAGTATAAAATTTTCATTTACAAGCTAAACAGTACTATAACTAATTTATATTATTTTATTTTAATTTTTTAAACTCTCTCTAATCCTATTCCTAAATCTACACATTTTTGTCCACTATGACACCTGAATCTTTAACCATTCGAAGAAGGGACACCTTTCCGGGCTTTCCTACACACCTTCTTATCGCTATGTCACATATCATTTGGTTTTAATTTGTTTAATATAATTATTATTTGGGCAGATCACAAAAACATTTATTTGCTACTAAGACCAAAATCTGCTAACACTTCCAAGAACATAGGTAAAAAGTAAAAACTATATAAATGTTTTTAACACTGCTCAATAATCACAAAAATTACATAAACATGGATCCACCAAAATCATGATCCCCAGAACCATGGAACAACTGCATATGAACTTTCATGTCTCATCCTCTTCAAGAAGGGATTCTGCACCATTACCATAACCATTACCCCGAGCCCGTTCCCGCCACAACTTCTCGACTTCCTCGAAAGTCAACCCTTTGGTCTCGGGCACAAACACGAGCACAAAAGCAACCGCCGCCACAGCGATCCCCGCCAGTATCAAAAAAGTCATACCGATTCCCAACGCATCAGCAACCGAAAGAAAGCTTTGAGCAACTATCAAATTTGATACCCAGTTCACCGTAGCCGACATCCCTCCACAAATCCCGCGGTATGATTCTGAGTATATTTCAGAATTCACGGTCCATGGAACGGGTCCCATCCCTGGGGCGAAGGAACTGATGTAAAGGACTAACCCGAGAACAGCCACCCACCCTATGTTGGTATGTCCAGATGATTCAAGGAAGAATGCAGCTGACAGGAGAACCAATGATAGAATGACACCTGTTAAACTGCTGAGCGCCAATTTCCGGCGGCCCACATGGTCGATGAGGTATATTCCGACCACTGTTCTAGCGGCGTTCATTAATGCAACAATGAGAGACAGTTGAAGAGCTAATTGGTTTGACGCGAAACCCGCCATCTGAACTATGGTTGGGCTGTAATACATGACGGTGTTGATGCCAGTGAACTGTTGAAATGCCTGCAATGGGTAAAATAAAAAGATTAGCTTAAACGGGTCAAACTGGCTGAAAGTGATTCAAAGTGTGTTTTAGGGAATACTACATCTTAATCATATTCAACTATTTAATAATTTTTAAAAACTAAATTTTGGACTAAAAGCATTTTGGGTCAACATGTATCATTGACCATTTTGACCCGTTAACCAACCATCCAACCCGGCCCATTTTGCCCAACCCGTTACCCAACCCTCCATTATTACCTGCAGACCAGCTCCAGCAACAAATGCAAGTCTGATTTCCTTGATTCTGAAAACATCTTTGTATCTTACAGAACTCCTCCCTCTGCGTTCTTCTTCTAAAGCGGTAGAAAGCTGCTGGAGTTCATCCTTTAACCGATCAGGATCATAAATCTTTGAAAGCGTGGCGATTGCCTCTGAACTACTTCTCTACACAAACGTAAGAATACGAGTTAAAATATTTGCACACGCGCAAACAAATGAAGGTAAACAATTCATAAGAAAGTTAAAATGCAAAATATTTTACGTTCTTGTAAAGCCAACGTGGCGACTCAGGCAAAAACAACATCAATGAAAACTGAAGAATAGCAGGTACAGCAGAAATTCCAAGCATCCATCGCCAAGTCCCACGAACCTGTCAAGAAAGGAATATGGGTCAACAAAAAAGTCAACAAAGGTCAAAGATTATGAAACAATAAAGCTGAAAAAAAGTCTCACCTGTGTGAACCCAAGATTAACAAGGTAAGAAAGAAATTGACCACCAGTGATCATAAGCACATTGGTGCTTACAAGACCACCCCGTATTTCAGAAGGCGCTGCTTCTGCAATATACATTGGAGCAGTAACAGAAGCTATGCCGACACCCAACCCAACCAATAAACGACCAAATATAAGAACATATGGATCAGGTGCAGCCGCCATGACCAAAGATCCAAGTGCAAAAATCACATCAGCAATAAGTGTAGCACTTTTGCGCCCTTGCACATCGTTTAGCCACCCGCCAGCTGCAGCACCAATTATGGCACCAAGTAAAGCCATGCTAACAATTGTTTCCTGCATATATCATACAAGATTTACAGAGTCAAAGATTAAAGCAAGGGGCAAAAGATTAAGTAGTTGATAAATGATTTTGTACTTGTAAGACGTTGCTTTGATCAACCGCCTCAAAATCATCACGGATGTAGAGAAGGGCTCCTGATATGACTCCTGAAACAAGTGTTTTCATGTCAAAAGATTAAGCACGATTTCGGAGAGGGCAGTCTATACAGACACCATTGACACACTACCAGTGTTGTAAAAATCGCGCCTAGGCGGCGCCTAGGCGCCGATTAATCGCTAGGCGCTCGGCTAAGGAGGAATTTTGGGCCTAGGCGGCCTAGGCGGTCCTAGGCGGTCCTAGGCGGGCCTAGGCGGGCAGATTCCGGTGAACATTCCGGCGAACATTCCGGCGAAAACCTGAAATTTCCGGCGAAAACCTGAACTTTCCGGCCAAATTCCGGCGAAAACCTTTGGTGTGGTTTAAAAATGAACATTTTTATAAAAATTACATATAAAAATGTGTGTATATATATAAAAAACTGAAAATTACATATAAAAATTATAATCCGATTAATCCCGCCTAGGCCCCGATTAATCCCGCCTAGGCCTAGGCCCTACCCCACCGCCCGACTAGCGCCTAGCGATTTTTACAACACTGCACACTACCAGACACCAAAGGTTATACAGCCCGTATGATATGGCGAAAATGAACATATTGCCCGTATGAGGTGGTGTTAGCCAAATAACACGGCCGTATGATGCAATTGATTGATATTGAAATAACTGATGTGACCACTGACAAAGTCATACTGCCCGTATGACCATTTTTCGCCAAATCATACGGCCCGTATGATTTGACAGAGGGCTTGTGTACACTTTTGAGGCTGGTGTTCCAATAACAACCCCCTCCTGGAGTGATCCTGAATGCATGAACATGATGGATTATAGTCATTATGTATAGGAGGGCACAGAACTTGATAGGATTCTTGTGATAAAAAACAGCAAAGTTGCATACAATTAAAACCAAAGTTTGATGACCTTTTAAACAGAACTGTTTGGTCCACAGCAGCAAATTTGCATACCAATCAGACTTATATACATATAAATACCATATATATGATCAACAATCACCAAAAGGGAAATAGAATACCTGTGTCATAACCGAAAAGCAGACCACCAATGCCAGCAATCACAGTCAAACCCAACACATATTTGTTGCTAAAATATGTTATTTTGTTGTCAACACCAGCATCTATGTGACCAGAACTCCCTGGTATCAAGTCAATCGTCATCTTTTCCCTAAACAACTCTCTTTTAATAATTAATATCAGAAACCTTCACACGGGCAAATGGTCGAACAGGTGGAGGGCATTAAGAAACACCCAGGTACAAATTTTCTATCTTCACGTTCTTTCTTGATTTGATTTGGATCAAGCAAGAATCATCTGGGTATCTAACTGAATTTCGATTCAGAAACTTAAAAAACAATCATGGGTAATTACAAGATTTATGAAATTGGGGAAATGGAAACGAAAATGCCTATGCTTTCTTGAGGTTTAAGTGATTAAAGATGACGGCTTATTTGTAATGACTTAGTTTTGATTGAGGAGATGAAATATTTGGATAATGAATCCCATGAAAATTTGAGACGATGATTCAGATTTGGGCATTTGACGACCAGGGGACCAGATTTTAACATGGACGAAACCTGATCTAAACTGCTCACGTGTTTAAGTTGTAACTATGTAAGTGATTATAAAGGTGCCATCGGGCCTTTGGTCCGGTGATCATGGAAGTTTTGTCATAAAGTTTTTCTTCTGTGTAGGTCTCAGGTTTAATCCTCATAAGGTGTACTTCATAATTTCAGGAACACCCTCTGTGACAGAATTTGAACTCTGGGCTAGGTGGGGTTAGCGACAGTGGCGGAGCTTGAAAATTTTCGCAGGGGGGGCCGGGAATTTTGTTTTCATATAGGGGGGGGCCGGAACTATAAAATTTTCGGCCGAATACATATAAATTAACACTACTGAGTGAAAAATCGACCGAATACGTATATATTAACACTTCTGAGCGAAAAATCGGGGGGGGGGGGGGGCCTCGGGCCCCTTATATCCTCCGCCCTTGGTTAGCGACATCATAACCGACATGCCGTTCTAAAAAAAGTGATTATAAAGGTAATTTACGTATAATAAAAAAATTACTAAACAAAAATGATTTATAATAAAAAATTACTAACTAAAAATGATTTATTTTTTTTAACGACAACTAAACTCCTGTTAACTAAATCCATCAAACTTGCACACTCTAGGATTCGAACTAGGCCCGTAAATGAATGCTCGGTGAACTGTTCGATTGGAAGTTCATAAACGAACGAGCATGAACAAATTTTTTTGTTCATTTAGTTAAATGAAGAACATGAACACATGTCTCATTTGTTCATTTATGTTCATAAACGTTAGTATATGTTCGTTTATCTTTATTTATTTTCATTAATAAAATATTCAAAATATTTATATTATTAAGCCCATCCAAATGGATTAACCATCCATTCAAAACAAAATTTAATACTCATTTACTACGCTATTTTGGGTTTCTTACTGCACAGAACAGTCGCATCATCCAACAAGTTTATGAGTTTTCTAAGTAATTATCATGGTTATGTTTGGATATATTTCTTAGTTTCTTAAGCTTTTAATATGTATTAGTTCGTCATGTTCGTTTATGTTTGTTTGTAATTGTTTACGTTCGTGAACAATTCGTTTACTATTAACGAATGAACACGAACACATTTATTTTTTTTTGTTTTTTTTTTGAACAACCAACATTTTATTAGAAACTATCAAGATGCTAGGGAGGAAATAAAACATAACAGAGAAAACTTAAACATGAAATTACACAAACTTTTCCGATCTAAGTTCTCCATTCTCCCTCTAGTTTTCATTCAAAGATAAGAAAGCATTTTATGTCACCCATAGTTTTCAGCCAACACGTTTATTTTCTTAATGAATGAACACGAACAAAAACAAGAAAACCATATTTGTTTAAATGTCCGCGCTCGATCGTTTGTTCAATTAAAGTTAAATGAACGAACATGAACATGACTCGTTGGATATTCAATACCTATAATTTTTTCAATGATCGAAAGAAAAAAGAGAGATCAAATGAAGGAACTAACTAAAAGCTTATGCATTGAGGTACGGTTTTACAATTTTTAGCTATCCTCTTATGCATTTTTCACATCGAGGTACAACTTTAACTGCACGACATATAAGTCAATATAGCATCCTTGTTTCGGATTCGCCGTTTCCGGATTAAGGGTTTGCCTTTCTTAAGCTGTTTTCCATCACATAATAAATATTTACGACCCGAAAACACAACCCATTCATGTTATATGGTTTACTGATTGATCTTTAAACATCTTCATGCTAATAGCATTCAACATTGCTCTAGAATACTGTCTATCTAGAAGACATTTTCCAATCCATTCCCGTCGTCATCATGGCTGAAAACTCCTGGTAACTGATCCGTCCATCCTACATTACAACAAACGGGTCAAACTCGAGGTTAAAGTTACTCTTTTGACAATGTTCTCGAACCTTATCTAGATCGGCATCAACTATGATTTCATGGACCATTTTCTCATTGTGTGGATCCATGTGCCCGTCAAACAAACATTCTTTCAACTCATCGAACTCGATGTACCCGTTTCGGTTCTTGTCAAAATGGTGGAAAGCTTTACGGAGTTGTTCTTCATTGTTGATCTTCTTTAGGTGCACAACAATTGTCATAAACTCCTCGCAATTTAGCACCCCGTTGTGATCAAGATCGGCCTTTTGACAAGATAAACGATGTGCGTTAATCATGATCTTGGCAAAATGGGTCGAAAATGTTACCTAAAGTATGTACTTTATGAAAATATATATGGGTAACTTTACAGAATAGTAAATAAGTTTCTCATTTGTTTCATTTTAGCCACTCAAACTTTTTTTGTCTTAGTTTAGTCACTTAAGTTTCACATGATATTCCAATCTTGTGGAATTACCATGTTACACGTTAAATTATTTTTTTGGATTTCATTATATGAAAATGGTGATAATGAAATCCAAAAAAGTAACTTGTTAACCTGATAATTGCGCAAGATTGGAACATCAGATGAAACTTGAGTGACTAAAATGAGACAAAAAAAGTTTGAGTGATTAAAATAGAACATGTGAGAAACTTGGTTACTATTCTGTAAAGTTTTCCTATATATGTATAAGGGAGAAATCCATGGTAAACACTAGATAATGTGAGAATACGTAAAACAAAACGAAACATTCATTTTTTTTTCAATTTTTAAAATGAAAAAATGATAAAAATGCAATGTTTATTGGTCTCTTATGAAATAAAAAAAAAATATGAACAATATCGTTTATATATACAATCTACACTTCTGTAAGTCATGTTACCTACACATAAACTACACATGTGTAAGTAATGGTTAAAAATTTAAAGCCATATGAAAAAAGTAGTTTGCTAGTTTTTATGTACATAAACATACGTATTTCTATGTAAAGTGTAAAATTTTAAAAATATGAACCACTAATGAAAAATCAAATTTTTAAGTTTGTTTTCTTTTTCTTCTTACAATAATTTAGTGTTTTATAATGAACACCCACCCTATATGTATTACTTACGGCTTCCAGGAACATTTGGATATCTGGATCAGCAACGGGTTGGTCACCGATTGAGGTTAGACCATCTTTGAGCTCTTGGAAAGTGAGTGCACCATTTTTGTCTCTGTCCATGTCATGGAACATCTTTTTTAACCCATCTATTTGGTCATTGGGTAAATTTTCTGCTACCAGCTGAATTGATTGGATAGAAATAGTTAAATTAAAAATACTTTGACTTTTGAGGTCAAACCGATGATTAAATTAGTCAAAGAAGTTACCCTAATGACTTTCTTTTTGAACTTGTTCATCAGAGAGAACTGTTGGATTTTTGCTCGGACGTTTTCTCCCAAAGGAATATCAGGGACCCCATCCGCATTTTGTATCCATCGGCTTCCTATGAGCATAAAGGTAAATTTATCCGTTAGGATTTCTTAAGTTAGATCGGATAACAACATAAATAATTTAAAAATTTTGAAGTATATATAACTAACTAAAACAATATATAAAACTATATTTTCTTTTGGTATTAACAAAATATGAATATAAACATTAAACATACTATGAACTTTGAAGTCGTAATGAATCCATAAATGAGGTTTTATAGAAAAAGAAAAGAATTAGTAATTCCGATCTAACTGCTGAACGGATTACCGATTCAACTTGTCGTTGGCATAACCAGCCGACCCAAATGAAAACGATTCAGGAGTAATCAACAAGAATTGATGTTTAGGTGGTGTGCGGTCCTAATCGGGGGCCCGATCTCTAGGAACACGTACTATTACCAAGCTAAACCCCTAGTTTCAAAATGGGCTGATGACAAAACTACCCTTAGTATTATTTTTTTGAACGGCTAACACGTAAACCTGTGGAAGGTACTGGCAAAATTCCCTTCGTCAGGACTCTTTGTCAAGATTCGAACCCATGGCCTCCAAATTAGGAAGCCATTTACAAGGAAAACCCTCTAACTACCGGACCATAAGCCTAATGGCACCCTTAGTAAATTGAGTAAACTTCAATTTTCGTCCATGAGGTTTGAACCAAACTTCAGGTTTCGTCCCCCTGTAACATATATCATCCCTAACGTTTTATGTTTTAACAGTTTTCGTCCCTGGTTATTAACTCCGCTAAATTTCTGTTAGTTTTTTAATGAAATTACTAATATGCCCTTAGCTCTTAACCCACCACCACCACCACCACCAAAAACTAAAAAAAAGCTAGTTTTTCAAAGAGGGGTGGATTGGTGGCATAGAATAGAACCACCACCACCTACACAATAGAAAGGTTAAATGTTGGTGGTACGATTCTTTCCTTGCTTATGTTTCTGATCACCAAATCCTTTCCTCACGCTAAACCATCAGTATCCCCAATTTCACACATATGACACGGTCTTCCATGGATTCTCTGCCAAACTCTTCGCACTCGAGGCTTCAAAGCTCAAATCTGCTTCTGAAGTGCTGATAGCGCCGGTTTATTGAAAGAGTCAGATTTCGGGTCGGATCTGGTTATTGGAGTTTTGGATACTTGGATTTGGCCTGAGAGACAGAGTTTCAACGACAGGTGGTTAGGTCCGGTGTCGGTTAAATGGAGGGGGACTTGCGTTGCCGTCGCTGGTTTCCTGCTACTTCGTGTACACTACAAGAAAAAGACCCTATGCCGACGGAACCTATCCCGACGACATTTGTCGTCGGCATAGGTCACCCTGTGCCGACGACATGTCGTCGGTATAGGTTAAACACAAATTTTGAGAAGTGAGACCCTATACCGACGACATGTCGTCGGCACAGGGTTGAGCCGTATGGAGGGAAAATTGGCGCCCGGTGAAAAATTGGGGAAAACCCTATACCGACGACATGTCGTCGGTATAGGTTAAATTCTATTTTTTTTTTGTTTTTTCTTTTATTAAAACGTTTTCGTCGGTGGGTTTTTTTTTTTAAATTAAAAACAATTTTGGGAAAACCCTATACCGACGACATGTCGTCGGTATAGGTCTCAGCGTCCCCTAACCCAGCAGCCAGGTTTCTGCTTCCCATTTTCACCCAAAAACGAAACAAAACTCTCTCATCTCTCTCTTTGGCGATTTCGCGTTTTTGAAGTGTTTTGTGGTGCAATTTTCACTAATCTCTCGGTTTTTAAGGTTAGTTAACATATATGTTTCAATTTTGACAATAAAATCAAAGTTTTTAGGTATTTTGGTTAATTTCTTTGTTTTTGGTTAGGTGTTTGAAGATTTGACAAGTGTTTGAGGATTTCAAGCTATTTGAAGATATTTGCAAACTTGGTTAGTAATTTTTTTATAAATTATGTTTAGATTATGTTTGTATGTATATTGTTATGTTTATTTTGTATGTATGTATATATGATTTGGATGTATGATTTTATAAATATTTATGAAATTTTATTATGAAATTAGGTTTAGATGTGAATTAGGTTTAGATGAAATTTGGGTATTTGGATGTATGTTTGTATGTATATTGTTGTGTTTATTTGTATGTATGTATATATGATTTAGATGTATGATTTTATAAATATTTATGAAATTTTATGATTAAATTAGGTTTAGATGAAAATTTGGGAAATTTGTATGGAATTATATGGAATTGTGTTTATATATGTAATTTGGGAAATTTGGAAAATTTGGGCATTTATGTATGGAATTGTGTTTATATATGTAATTTGGGAATTTGACAATTGTTTATGTATGTTTGTAAAGGATATGTATGTATATTATGTTTATAAATATTTATTTGGCCATTTTTTATGTATGTTTGTAAAGGCTATGTATGTAATTGTGTTTGTGTATATAATTTTAGAATTTGGGCATTATTTAGGATAACTATTTAGAATATACCCGTCCGAAATTTGGGCATTATGTAATTATGAGTGTATGTATATATCTTTGTATGTATATGTAACTTTATTTAATTTTGTTGCAAGTTCGGAACTCATTGCGGTTGGAGAGGTGTGAATAATATCTTATTTGTGTTTCATTGAATTTTTTTAAGGTACGCATCCCGACTTTTTTACCTTTATGTACGTATCATGTTGTGTACACTAGTATGTTTATTTAGGATAACTATTTAGAATATACCCGTCCGAAATTTATCTGATAGAGATAAATTTTGGATTGTCCCCTTTGGGACTGCTTTTTGAATATTCTATCTTATTTAGGATATGTATACATTTTAACGGGTTGACATTTAAGAAAAAAATTGGTAGCTATTTCTCTTTACTCCTTCGAGGTTGCGGTTTATCTGCATACTTGGGGGGTTAAGGGGAAATGCTGCTGATTTGTTCTTAAATAGTCAACTCGTTAAAATGTATACATATAAGATAGAATATTCAAAAAGTGGGTTAGGATCCACCGCCTTAGAGTACCGATCAAATCACATACATTAAATTATATAATTTATTACATGCATGTATATGTGTATGCTTATAACACAATAGATATGACACTAGATATGGCAATTGATAAAAGTTGGGTCACACTGGGAAATCGGAATTCTCCGGCTTTCTTAAGCGGTCTTCGCAACTTTATAGAGACGGCCAAGAACCATGTCGACGGTCGAGGTAGAGCGTTTTGCCCGTGTAGACGTTGTTGTAATGCGTGTCGACAGGATTTGAAGACGATATATGGCCACATACATGACCGAGGGTTTCTACAATCATATCAGAATTGGATTTATCATGGTGAACAACATCCTCGTATGGCGGAGATAGCATCATTTTTTGCCCCAAGAACAACACCAACTCTTCCAATAACTATAACAACAAATAATGAGATGTTTGATGCCATAGATGATGTGATGGCAGAGCAAAATACAAACGAAGATAATATAGATGAAGATGGAACTGGTTTAGACTCAGAGTTTGATGCGTTGTTTGAGGAGCTAAATAAGGAGTTATACCCCGGTTGTAGTCAAATGTCTTCCCTAAACTTCATAGCCAAATTGATGCATATCAAAGTTATCAACAAATGGACGAATTATTCGTTTGACCAACTGTTAGAGCTTCTACAAACTGCATTGCCAAAGGAAAATCACGTTCCAGCATCACACTATGAAGCTAAGAAGAAACTGAGTAAGATTGGGTTAGGATATCAGTCTATCCATGCTTGCATTAATGATTGTGCACTGTTTTGGAAGGAGAATGAATCAATGCAAAACTGTCCGGTTTGTAATGAGAGCAGATGGGTTGACAAAAACACAAAGGGGAAGAAAGTACCACAGAAAGTGTTGCGCTACTTTCCTTTAACTTCAAGGCTTCGACGAAGGTATAGTTCAAGATTAACGGCAAAAGATATGATATGGCATAATACTGGACGCTCAACGGATGGTATGATGCGACATCCGGTTGATGGGAAGGAATGACAAGAATTTGATGAATGATATCTGGATTTTGCTAAAGAACCAAGGAATGTCCGCTTAGGTTTGGCTGCTGATGGTTTTAATCCGTTCGGTAACATGAGTCAGACTTACAGTATGTGGCCGGTAGTGTTAACAACATATAATACACCACCATGGTTATGTATGAAAGAGTCTTCTTTCATGTTAACCTTGCTAATTCCCGGGCCTAAATCACCTAGTAAGGACATTGATATATTTTTAAGGCCTTTGGTTGATGAGTTGAAAATGTTGTGGGCTGAAGGAGTACAGGTGAGAGATGCATCAACCAAAACTGTATTTAGGATGCATGCGGCACTGTTATGGACTATCAACGATTATCCTGCTCGTAGTAGCTTGTCTGGATGGAGTGGTCAAGGTTATAAAGCATGCCCTACGTGTAACATTGACACACCTTCGTGCGCTATAACGAATAAGATAGCTTTTGTTGGACACAGAAGATTCTTGCCTAGAAAGCATAAATGGAGGAACGATCTGTCGTTTGATGGCAAGAAAGAGACAAAACATCCTCCCCGACGATTGACTAATGCTCAAATATTAGAACAACTAAAAAATCTCCCAGATCGTGTCCCGGGGAAACATCCAATGCATGGAGGGATTAAAAGAAAGCGCCTTACATCAGAGTTGAATTGGACTAAACGAAGTATCTTCTTTAGCTACAAGTTCGTGGGTCCTAATGCAACTGATTTTATACGTGCTATCTCTTTGGAGGTTGAGAAGGTTGTCCCGCTATATTATCCTAACTGGGCCAAGGTTCCAAATGAGAAGAAACAGGCAGTATATCCCACTCTATTAGTAAGTATAGATGTTTTATAATTACTTACAATTTCATAACTATTAGATTTTTTCTAATTACTTTCCACTTGTAGGAATATTTTAATCTGGACGCGTGGAGAAACACTGAAAAGTGGCAAGGCGTTCAACTCGGAATCACCGCCGAGTGTCAAAGGGCTTATAAAGACCACAATGGAGAGATGAAAGTTCATTTCGACGAGAATGGGGGATACGATGATGTGGAGGCGGCGAGGAGTAATCCACCACAAGATGTTGATCAAGAAACTTGGGATATTTTGTTTAATCAGCTGTTTTTAAGTGCGGGCTATAAAAACCGCTCGGAGAAGAACAAACAAAACCGAGCAAAACAACGCTACCCAAGTTTCCATGGCAGCAAATCATACGCCCAACGCCGACACATGGAGGTATGAAATACAGTTGTTATTATTATACAAACATGCTTATTAATTCTTAGTGATATTATTTTTGTTTTTCACAGGGGACCGGCCCTATTGACGTGTTCAGATCGACCCATTATAAAGAAGGGACGGGCTGGGCCAATGATTTTGCATGTAAGTGAAATTATTTTTTTGTTAAAACATCCAAGTTTGACTTTAACGGGTCAAAATGACCCAAACACAATTTAATAGACTTAAAACAAAATACTTTAACTTAAACGGGTCAAAATGACCCAAACACACTTTAATATACTTGGAACATCCAACTGTAACTTTAAACGGGTCAAAATGACCCAAACACACTTTAATAGACTTAGTACATCCAACTCGAGGCCAATTGTTGAATATGTTTGCTAGTATTATTAGTATTTGTTGTTATTAGTGTTGGTTGATTTGAATTTGTGAATTTGGGTCGTCTATTACTTATAGTTTAAAAGGTTGGTTATCCATTTTACAGCAGTTATGCTGTCGAATTTTAGTAAAATAGTCAACTGATTGTTTATTACATTGTTTAATGCAGGACCGAATACAAGAGGAGTATATAATATCATCTGCTGAGTCTGGTGGTGACACATCCACTATTGATGAGTTTGCATGCATGGAGCGTGCCTTAGGTCATCGGCGTGGCCATATCCGGGGTGTTGGTCGTGTGGTGAGTAATCCCACACCGGATGTGTTCGGTACTCCCCCTCCACAACCACATTGGCAAGACGTTGATCAACGTGTGGCTAGTCTTCAACAACAATTCCAAGAACAACAACAACGCGAAGCCCAACGAGAGGAAGAACAACGATTGCAAAATCAACAATTAGAGGAAGAACGTCGTGTGCATAATCAACAAATGCTTGAAATGCAACGACAAATGGATCAAATGCGTCAAATGTGGGAGCGCCGAACTAGTAGTGATGATAACTAGCTTGGAGTTGTTGAGCCTTTGTAGTTGGTGTGGTGTTGTCTTGAACAATTTGCATATTTTTGTGTTTTGAATGTTTGATTTGTCGGACAAGTTTGTGGGTCGAACAATTTGTATGCTTGTTTTACGTTTCGGATATTAGTTTTTATTGGATTTGAATTTTGAATGGTTTATATATAATTATTTGTAGGTTTTTGTTTTTAGAAATTTAATATTTCTGGAAAAATATTAAAAATTAAAAAAAAAAAAAAAACAGAAAGACCTATACCGACGACATGTCGTCGGGATAGGTCTTTTTTAAAAATTATTAAAAAAAATGAAAAAACCTATACCGACGACATGTCGTCGGTATAGGTCTTTTTAAAAATTATTAAAAAAATGAAAAAAACCCTATACCGACGACATGTCGTCGGTATAGAATTTCTTTTTGAATTATTTAATTAGAACCTATACCGACGACATGTCGTCGGTATAGAATTTCTTTTTGAATTATTTAATTAGACCCTATACCGACGACATGTCGTCGGTATAGGATGACCTATACCGACGACAATCTTGGGCTATTGGGACGAAGCAATCCCGACGACACCTATCCCGACGACAAGCTTATGCCGACGACAAGTCGTCGCTAAAGGGTCAAAAAAAGTCGTCGGTATAGGGTGAAATTGTTGTAGTGGTAACAGAAAGTTAATTGGGGCTAAGTACTTATCTACCGGATATGAAGCGACAAATGGAAAAATGATCGAAATGTTGGAGCACCGGTCGCCGCGACATTCAGATGGTCATGGAACTGACACAGCTTCAATCCCCGCTAGCAGGTATGTGATTCCTGCCTCAACTCTTGGTTACAGAAAGGTTAAATGGTGGTGATGAAGAAGGGGGTATATTAGTAATTTCATATAAAAATTAACAGAAATTTTAACGGTGTTAAGGATCAGGGACGGAAACTGTTAAAACATAAAACGTCAGGGATGATATGTGTTACAAGGGACGGAATCTGAAGTTTGGTTCAAACCTCAGGGACGAAAACTGAAGTTTACTCTAGTAAATTACTTCTGGATATTTTTTAACAATAAATAAACACAAAACTATAATTTCTTAAAAAGCTAGACACGAACAAAATGATGAAACTACCCTTAACGTAAATTTGGAAACCAAAGAGAGGAATGTACAAACATACCGAGGACTTGTTCAACTGTGAAGCGTTTGCATGAATCAGGTTCTAGCATGCCCTTGACGAGGTTCTTGGCATCATCGGAGACACGAGGCCAAGGGTCTCTTCGGAAATTTAGCTCACCCTTAATAATCGCCTTTGCAATCCCTTCTTCAGTTTCTGTTCTAGTTACATCCAACGCCTCCATATATAAGAAATTATGCAAATATACACCCATAACTTTCATAAATAACAAATTGGACCTTATTAGTTGTAACTAATTATTCATGTAGGATTTGTACCTGCCCAAAAAGGAGGAACTCCACATAACAATATGTATAAAATGACACCAGCACTCCAAACATCAATTTCTGCTCCATAATTCCGTCTAAGAACCTCTGGAGCCATGTAATATGGGCTTCCTACGATTTCCTTGAAACGTTGATCTACCACGACGACAAAACCATCAGTTTATGGTTCAAGATTAGCTACAAACTAATCAGATACGTACCTGGTTCAAAGAAGATAGAAAGACCAAAATCAATTGCTTTTAGAGAAGCATTTTCGCCTCGGTTAGCATATAAGAAGTTTTCAGGCTTCAAATCCCGATGTGTTACACCATGTTTATGGCATTCCTATATAACCAACGACCATCGTTACACATGAATTCTTGAGAGAAAAGAGAACCACATTGTTATTTGGTCTCTAAAGTCTAAATTACACGAGTTTATGATGTTTTTGTCGCTAATATTGTGATAGAGTACATAAATATCAGGGACTGATCAACGCTCTCGTTGGCTCCTTGGTAATACCATATTGTGATACAGAGCTGATCATGAAGCTGACAAATTCATACCCGGACCAGCTAGACAAAGGTAAACGTGACAAAAAGAGCCCATGAATTGGGCTACATTTAGAGTCACTGGGCAAAAACTTATGAATGAAAAGGTCTCGACGAGCTGGATCAGATGGCAAACGCCCATATGTGGTTTTGCCTGGCTGTTGGAACCAAATTCCGTAATCTAAAGCCCTAATTACGGCTTTCCCCAAATTTATAATTTTTATTTATTTCATTTTTAATATAAAAACGCGTGAATCTTAAATATTAGTTCAAACATATTTTTGCATGCACTTAATAACATTCAATAACATTTCGATTTTCCTATCAGAAAGTTCTATTATTTTGTGCTTCCGCTCTGCGTCTATACCTAAGAAAAGAGAAGAGAATGCCGGAATCATAACCTGGACAACTTCAACAATGGTTTTGGTAACAAGAGCAGCAGCTCTTTCGGTATAATGACCTTTAGCCACAATCCTATCAAACAATTCACCACCCTGGCAAAGCTCCATGACCAAATAAATAGCCTCTTTGTCCTCAAACACATCTTTATACCTCACAATATTAGGATGAGCAGGCAAATGCCTCATAATCTCAACCTCTCTCCTAACATCTTCGATATCAATCTCCGTCCGCAACCTACTCTTCGATATTTTCTTGCACGCCACTTTCTCCCCATTCTCCTTGTCTTGACATTCATACGTCACCCCGAACTCACCTCTCCCGAGCTCTTTCCCAAACCGATATCGCCTGAAAATGTGGCTTCCTGATGAATCTTTGAGCACGTGCACCGGCCGGCGGTATCTTTTGGACCCGATGTGTTTTTTAGTGGTTTGATGGTCATGATCTAGAGGGGTTATGTGTTTGAGACCGTTCTTGTGTTTCTTGATTAATTTCTTGTTGACAATGGACATGCAACCCCCCATGTTTCTTTAGCTTTTTATGATGTTATTGTGCAAGATTAGGGGTTCGGTTTGGGGGGTGGCATGAGAGGGTCAAAGCATGATCATTTTCAAATGTTATTAGGAAAATGGACTGCGTGAAAACCCTGATTTATGGAGGGATTGAGTGATTCTGATTTGTTGTGTGGTTCCTGGTTTTATTCTATGACTCTGAAATGTCTGGATTCTTTCCATGATATTTAGTTTTATTTCTACATGTTTTTAAAAATGGTTCATGCTAGTTTTAAGTATTTAGTCATATTATCAATGAAAACATAAAAGTTAAATTTTAAATAAAATTTTACATAGATATCTTATCGAATATGGACGTTGTCCGGGATTGTTTAATACCATTACTTGAGGACATATTGAAGAGGGATCGAAGAATAGTGTGTTGGAAGCGTTTTGTATAGTTAGTAGACGATATGGAGATACACAACATACACTAATAGAAATTTGGGGCTCAGTTATTGCTATTTACAGACGGTCGATTCCGTCGGAAATTTACCGACGGAATCCATCTAGTTCCACATTTTCAGGTGGTTTTTTGGATTTTGGTCAAACCGTCGACGTTCCGTTGTTAATTACCGATGGATACTTGGCCCGTTGATAATTCACCAGTAATTTTGTTCATTTGTCTAAGATGTGGTGTCTGACAAGCAGTCTGTCGGAATTTCGTCAAAATATTTTCAAATTGAATTTTCGATAAGATTCCTGCCAGGCTAGGGGGGCCACTTTATTGACGGATATTCTGTCCGTAAAACCTTCTATAAACCGGTAATAACCGACTGTTTCTTAAAAAGGTGACAAAAAGCAACTAGTAATCTATACTATATAATAAATAAAGGTTTTTTAATGTGACGTGTCGCCTCCATATTCAATCTCACAATTTTTTTCCCGACTCTATTTTATTTAATGCATTTCTATTTTTAAAAATAATATACATTTAAATGAAAATACTAATCTATACTATAGAATAAATAAAAGTTTTTACATGCCACGTGTCACCACCATATTCATTCTTATAATCTTTTTCCCGCCTATCTCTCTTATTAAATACATCTTTATATTTTAATAACAATATATCTTTAACTAAAATACTAACTATACTAATAAAACATATTTATTTTAAATTATTTCTTATTATAAAAACTCTGAAATATAATCATGTAACTTTTATTTTGAATCAAATAGTAATGAAAGTCAAATTGTATGAAATAGTAATTAACGTATTTTCGAAACCTAATTATACATTAATTTTTAAATATTTTGAATTTTGTTGTCAATTATTCGTATGTAATACATGTTTACACATTTAAAATATATATATATATATATATATATATAAAATTAAGAATTTTATGTATTAATATTTTTTATCTCGTGTGTAGACACGGGGTGTAAGCTAGTATTTTATATAAATAGTCAATATGGTAACAATAGAGTCTATTAATCCTAAAAATATCAACCTCCGTGTATTTAAAAAATGGTAGACCGGTGTTTGGACGTGGTTTGTGAGAACAGTTATAAGTAGGGCAGATCGTTGTTAGCGATCGTATGTTGGAATTGGTGGTCTCGGAATTTAAATATTTCGTCATGGATGCATATTCTTCCGTGGGCACAACAGATGTGGCTGGAATTGCTAGGCTCGGAATGTATATACACGTGCATAGTAGGAGTAGTTATTTATTTTCTCTATATGGTTTCAGAATGTAGAGCCATACCCGTATGTGTCATGGGCCACGACGAACAATAGGGACTCATGGGCTCTCATATAATACAGGGGAATGTGTCCCTCGTGTTGCCCACGTCTAGCCATGGGCACGCGTGTGGGCACACATCTAGATATATGAGAATGTGTAATTAAACAATAGTTGAATACATTAATGCATGGAGATTAGGAAATATTGTAATGTTATCTATGTGAGAGATCTTTAAATAAAATATAATTCGTGTAATTTACATAGATATTTAGTTAATTTGTTAAGACTTATTTGTTCATTGGTTTAGTAGATATGCAAGTGTACTAACCAACCCAGTAACAAGTTAATTACAAGGCCCGTTGATGTCTTGTTAGAGGATATGTTATTTTTATTGCAATGGAAATGCATGGTACTCACCGTCAATTGGTTTGCTATCATAAACATATGTTCTAACCAACCTAAAATCACATTATAAGTCCCGTTAATGTATTGGTAGGGTAGAAGTTACTGCAACCTGTCAAAAATTACCAAGAAATTTCCGATAACATTACCTACGGACCAGGAATAATAACCATTATAATTAACAATCAAAATAATATTATTAATATTAATATTAATAACAATAATAATAATTTAAGTGAGACGTCGGTAAGTACGTTGGAAATTCATGTTACCGATGGATTGGCCATCAGTATCATTAGTGCAAAACCTCCTAATCGACCGCCCAAGTTCATTTCCCCTTTTTCAAAATTTTCTTCTCTTCTCTCTCGACGAACTGCCACCACCTCTATCAGCCCGCTAGAATCTACCACCACCGCTACCAGCCACCGTTACTGCTAGCAGTCACTAACACCTCTAGCAGCCGCTGCAACCGCCGTTCTCAATCTCCACCGCCGTCGGTCTCTACCGCTATTAGCCACCACCACCGCTATGAGCCGCCACCATGGTCGTTCTCAACCACCACTCGCTTGAATACTTGTTGAACTTTTTTGTTAGTTTTGATTAGTATTAATGTATGTGTGTGTGTGTGTATATATATATATATATATATATATATATAATTATACTAGTAAAATGCCTGCGCGCGTTGCGACGCGCTAAACTCGGGAAATAATGTTAAGTCTGTTACATGTGCTTGATAAAAAACCAGCAATATTATAGATAAATTAATGTTAAGACAATTTCTTTTGTCTCTTTCTCTTTGACTGCTACATATACTGTATAATGAGTTTCTTGAATCTGGTTCTCTTTGATTGCTTCAGCGAATGGAGCAGGTTTGGGGAATGAAAAAAATAATATTAATTCTATTACATTATTATGTGGACTTTGTTTTGAAGTAATTACTATTTGTGCCTACTATGTAGTGGGGGGCTCGCGTGATACAGCGAGGCGCACAACACTTAGGTTGGTGGTTTTAGTGGTGTGCACAGAGTGGTTCAAACTAACGTTAGGTTATTTTTTAATTTATTATTTTTATTATTGCTTGAGTAAATTACGTGATGTGAGATTAAAATGATCAACTGTTTCATTTATCTTATCTTGCACATGAGCTGAGATAGTGGTTCAAACTAACGTCCATTCATCAAAAGACGAAATGTGTGAAACATTAAACGAAATGATATTTTGTGTAATTATTAAAAATAAAGAAGCCAATTGCATTTTTTAAAATATCTAAAGACAAAACATGTAATTTATTTTATAAAATATAGATTAAAAGGATGACATCTTAAATAAAAATCAACTTTTAACTTGTACAATCAACTAATAAAATATTAAAACTGTATCACCAAATGGAGTTTAGGAAAAAATGTTGTCTTATTGTTTTTTATTTTATTAATATCGGAGACTAAATAGCTTTTCCAAGCAAATTTTTAAATAAGTGATTAATGATTTTTTATAACTTTTATAATCTTTAAATAATTTAATATTTTGTTATATTATATATCACGATCATTGATGAATATCCGGTTCCCAAAAGTATAATATATAGCTAAACTTACAATAATTTTGAAGAACATAACTATTAAGACTGTGTATAACCATATAATTATTGTTAACATATTTATCTTTTTAACAAAAGTACTCACTAATACACCAATAACAATTCAGATTAAGACATGTTAATATAAATATAAGTTCGACATGTCCAATTATTTATTAACATTGTAGTAAAAATCGGGATTAATCGATAATCGGGGGTCTACCGATGCGATTTCATCTAATCGTACCAAAATACCTGTAGGCGGTCTAATTCGGCCCAACGATTTTATTTTTTTATTTTTTATTTGTCACTTATATTTTAATAAAATTCTAAGATTCATATCAATGTTTATCGGTTGGACCGAAACATGGATGTGTCGTATCGATGTTTACCAGTGTTCCAATATATATATAGAGGGTGCCCGCGCGATTCGGCGGAGAACACAGACACGGGTAATCACGTAACATGTTTTTTTAATTAGAAAAAAGCTATAGCAATACTACACTCAAATTAAAGAGAATAAAATGCTCGTTTTTATGGTGTAATTTAAAAAAAAAAAATATTAACGTATGAAAAAGTTATGACCGTTTAAAATCATGAAAGGAGAAGATAGTTAATGTATGAATAACTTTAATTTTTAGTTTTTTTTAAAGCATTAGAGGGTTATACCTTATGCTTAAAAAAATGTGTAAGTAAATTTTCTTAAAAAGTGTTAAAAGACATATTTGTCCTACTCGAATGTATTATATATAATACAGTGGTTTCGCTTACAAATAGTATAGTACAGGAGATCTGGATCTTGAAGGAGAGCTGCAAAAGTTACAGAAACAATATATTTTAATATCAACACGCTCCTTTTTTAACAATTCGGATCCAAGAGCCTTGATGCCACTTCCAACTCAGTACTCAGTAACCATAATCAACATTAATTAAAATATTATAGCAGGATCTAATGAATTATGAGGTAGCCAAAAATTATAATTTAAATAGAAAAAATGAGGCTTATTATCTAAGTCCATTGCAATCCATTTCCATGTTTCTTCTTGTTCCAACTCGAGCTTCATAATTGCAATCCATATCCATTATCCTTCATGTTCCCAAAATCCATGATGCGTATTAAAGAACACTATAAACAACTCCAAAACTGGCATACACAAAGCATAAGTGGTATAGCTAGTTATACCATATGTGTCAAGTCTTACGTTGGCCGGATTGCCGGAAGACTAAGTAGCATTTAATCAAGAATTAATAAAATTTTAGAAGGAACTAATAAAATTCTATAAAGGTTTAAACAGAAACATAATCCCACTGCATGAGTTACGCATTAGAACATTACCCTTCAACACTTGATGAAAGCAAACTAATTAATTTAGGAAGTGAATTGAGAAGAGGCTCCTGCACATAACATGATAAATTAAGCAAACTCTTAAAAATCAACAATAAATATAGTGGTATAGAACAATCTTTGATAAAGGGTTATGTATTCTATTACATATGAATATGGCATTTATAGGCCAAGCATTTACAAGGAAGGAGGTATCCACGAGATTTGTACAGGCAATGATTACAATGTAATTGATTACAGAATATCAAATCTTGCATAATATTAGCTTGAATGAGTTTCCTAATTGTGTGGAGTTCCCTTGATTGGTGGAGATTGATGATTTGTGCTAATATTATATACCTTCTTTATTCGTTGCCCTATCACACCAGTTGATTCTATCAAAATTTCAGGTAGACTAAGTTGAAATAACCGTTTAATTGTCGAATATCAGCATCATCTGCATCATGTAAATGAAAAAATTAATAAAAACCCACAAAAAATTCACATACTTTGGAAAGGGCATTTGACAATCTATTACATCTTGGTAACCTGCATCTCTCTGGACGTCATACAAAATCTCTTAGATGCTCTCTATCAAAATCCGAGTTGTCACTTTTTTTTATCAAATCTAGAATCATAATGAAAGTTTCATGCATGGTGAACTTAAATCTCAATTGTGATGAAATTCACCTCATGCGTTAATCAATTTGAACAAGGTTTACAAAAAAATTAAATAAATAACAGTTCACACAACCAAACAGACAACACAAAATCACCCCACTCGTTCATCATTATTTAATCAATAGGAAGGAAAGCAAAAGCCCTAATTTATCACAAACTTTTCGAAAAAAGCTGCAATTACAGAAGAAAAATTAGATAATCTCATTTTGTTTTCACCTTCGAAAAGCTCTCCTTGAGCAGCTTCTCTGCCGACAATCGTTGCCTTCTCGGTGGCTTCGTGCGTTTCTCGGTGACGGCATCATTAGAATATGCTCCCAATGACACCAGGACGGTCCTCATCCGGAAGTGAAGGAACTAAGGCAGTGAAGGGAAATACATAGAGGGTTTCAACTTTCAAGGAGATGGAATTTGTAACGGGTACGTGGGCAACCGCTGCATTCAGTTTTTAGTTAACAGTTTATACATTTAGCTTTAAAGGGTTGTACCATATGTAAAAATACTTGTGTAAGTAAGTCTCTTAAAAATGAGTAAATTACATCTTTATCCTTCTCAAATGCTTTATATATAGTATAGATATATAAGTTGTATTTGTTAGTTTTAAATCTAACCATTTGGGCCTTAACTGTTGAATCTGATCATGTTTGTAGTCCTATATACGATTCAATGTGATTCATGTTTGGTGCTTAATTGAGATGAGCAATTAGGTAAGATGACATGTGTGTGCTATAGTCGAATTTATGATTCAATGAGGTGAACCCCGGGCCTTACACTAGTTTTGCAAATGGTTTTCAAAAACCTAAATGTACCCAATACTTTGTAAGTTTTAACCCAATATCTAGCATTTGTTGACTAGAAATACCATGTTTATACACACAATACGGGATCATAAAACTTGGCTACATAATCAAAAAACTAATTTGGCCCCTTTTGCATATAGTTCAGAAATTTGATAATTTAATTATAATTATCCTTAAACTAAACAAGTTTATTCCACATTAATTTCGTTGCAATGCCTCTGTCAACATAAATTCATCTCACATTATGGCCGTCCATACGAGCGAAAATTATTACCGAGCCATCCTGACCACTAGGTGCTTCTAACAAAGGAAAGACGATTTCCTGCCATCTCCAATTGTCACTACTACCATCATAGTGTTTGTAGAAATTTTATCATCCGTGTTTACCATGCTGACATTAAATCTTTCACCTTCCAGCTTTGGTCCCTCCGTCGTCTAACACCCATCCTTAATCTATTTTACTAGATGGGTCAAATGCCTGGACTTGACGGCTAGTTATATTTCCTGTTTCAGCGTCCAATAGTCATCATTGGTCGGCCCCCGATCCCGATGGTATTCACAATACTTGTTTGTTGCTTGCTTTTTCACATACTTGAGAAGGGCAGGTGTTTGGAATTAGACGTTCCCTATTGTGAGGATTTCACTTGGCGATTTGATTAGTGCCGTAAATTGCAAATTTCTAGGGTCTGTGAGCACCTGCTTTGGATGTTGAATCGTGTTTCATTCTGAAAGTTGACATGGTTGAAAGCGTGGTTTGCTTCATGTTAGGTTCAGTTCAGAGGAGAGAAGGGCTTCTTCCATGGAGACCCCTTAAAATGATTCTACTTTATATCCGCCTCCCTTGTCCTAGCTCTAGCATGATTCTGTGGAGTTAATCCCGCTCATCACTTAATGTCAAAGTTTAGGGGTCGTAATGTAATTACTAGAAACATTGTTTATTATGTATTTTACATGTATGTAAAGTCTAGGGGCTATTGTGTCAACAACCAAAGTTGATAACCTTCACAATCACGTGGCAAACCATCGTGATTCAAGAATCGACACCACCAAGGGGTACGTTCTAGATGACAACGATTGGAACAGTATAAATAGGTTTCAATGTTCAATTGTAAGCGCACGGATTCTCATTCAATAATGATCTAGTTTTTATTATTGTGTTTCAATTGTTGTGTACAGTCCAATTTCTGGGCAACAATTGGTATTAGAGTAACAAGCTCTTAAAGATTTGCAATTTTTTGATCAAGGAATTCGAAGGAATGTTGCTGGCAATCATCACTGGTTTAGTGGGACTGCATCCAAGTTTTCATTTTTCGGTTCGAAGGAACTACAACCAAATTTGTTAGGCCACACGCGTTTTGTTTCAAAGGATTGAATCGTTTTTGCTCTAATAGAAGGAAGCAGGCGACGGTTCTTCTTGTTTTCTCGATAGATAAGGATTCAAAGGAGTGTTTGATTATAGTAATCGGATTTACAAAATCAAAGGCAAGGCTGTTTCGTTTTTGGCAAACACAAATTTCAATTAGGCTGGGTGTTGGTTGGGCAAAAACCAAAGTACACAGGGCCGAAAGAAACAAGGAGGCTGGAAGATAACATGTTATAGCGATAGTTATTGTGTAAACACGGATCAAGGATAAGGAACTACTGGATTGGTATTCTATTTTGGAAAATCACCTATAACTTGGAGCACTCATAAGCAACAGACAATAGCATTATCATCATGTGAATCAGAATTCATGGCGGCTACTGCAGCAGTATGCCATGCACTATGGTTGGAGAGACTACTCAGTGAAATAACAGGTTGGAAGGAAGAAAGGATAACTCTGAAGGTAAACAACATATTTACAATAGCACTAATGAAGAATCCAGTCTTTCGTGGAAGGAGTAAACACATAGATACATGCTACCATTTCATCTAGAATGTGTGGAAAACGATCATATCAATGTGGAGCACACCAATGGTGAATTACAAAGGGCGGATATACTAACAAAAGCTCTCGCTAGGATCAAGTTCATCAACATGAGGCAAATGCTCGGAGTTTAAGATCTACGACAAAGCAATGATCGTGATTAAGGGGGGTGAATGTGGAGTTAATCCCGCTCGTCATTTAATGCCAAAGTTTAGGAGTCATAGTTTAATTACTAGAAACATTGTTTATGATGTCTTTTACATGTATGTAAAGTCTAGGGGTTTTTATTATTGTGTTTCAATTGTTGTGTACAGTCCAATTTCTGGGCAACATCTGGTATTGGAGTAACAGGCTCTTAAAGATTTACAATTTTTTGATCAAGGAATTCGAAGGAATATCGCTGACTGCATCCCAGTTTTCATTTTTCGGTTCGAAGGAACTACAACCAAATTTGTTAGGCCACACACATTTTGTTTCAAAGGATTGAATCGTTTTTGCTGTAATAGAAGGAAGCATGTGACGGTTCTTCTTGTTTTCTCGACAGATAAGGATTCAAAGGAGTGTTTGCTTATAGTAATCGGATTTACAAAATCAAAGGCAAGTTTGTTCCGTTTTTGGCAAACACAAATTTCAATTAGGCACGGTGTTGGTTGGGCATAAAACAAAGTACACAGGGCCGAAAGAAACAAGGAGGCTGCAAGTAACATGTTATAGCGATAGTAGTTATTGTGTAAACACGGATCAAGGATAAGGAACTACTGGACTGGTATTTTATTTTAGAAAATCACCTATACCTTGGAGCACTCATAAGCAACAGACAATAGCATTATCATCCTGTGAATCAGAATTCATGGCGGCTACTGCAGCATGCTAAGCACTATGGTCAGAGAGACTACTCAGTGAAATAACAGGTTGGAAGGAAGAAAGGATAACTCTGAAGGTAAACAACATATCTACAATAACACTAAAGAAGAATCCAGTCTTTCGTGGAAGGAGTAAACACATAGATACATGCTACCATTTCATCTAGAATGTGTGGAAAACGATCATATCAATGTGGAGCACACCAATGGTGAATTACAAAGGGCGGATATACTAACAAAAGCTCTCGCTAGGATCAAGTTCATTAACATGAGGCAAATGCTCGGAGTTTAAGATCTACGACAAAGCAATGATCGTGATTAAGGGGGTGAATGTGGAGTTAATCCCGCTCGTCATTTAATGCCAAAGTTTAGGAGTCATAGTTTAATTACTAGAAACATTGTTTATGATGTCTTTTACATGTATGTAAAGTCTAGGGGTTAGTGTGTCAAGAACCAAAGTTGATAACCTACAAATTGATGTGGCAAACCATCTTGAGTCAAGAATCGGCAGGTTCGATATAGATGGCAACGACTGGAACGCTATAAATAGGTTTCAATGTTCAATTGTAATCGTAAGAATTATCATTCAATAAAGATCTAATTTATGTTATGATGTTTCAGATGTTGTCTACATCCAATTTATGGGTAACAGATTCATGAGCTTCTCCATGGTCCTCGGAAGGTCCTGATGTAGCTTTTTGATGAGTTGGTCATGAAAGAACCCAAACTGGGTACCTCTCATAGTTGGGACAAATAAGAATAAACATAGTTCTTAAACCTTGACGATAAAATAAAATAGCGGAAGTCTATTACAAATTCTGAGTCAATTTAAAACTTTAAACATATCATTGTTCATATTCGAAATCTAGCTAATGGGGATGTGAGTCTTTAATCAGCTGCAGCCATCCAACCGTCATCTACTAAGTCCTCGCGGCTTCATATCTTCTCTTTACCTTTATTACCTGATGTGCATACTAAAATACCCAGCTAACGCCGGTGAGTTCAAATTTACAAAACTTTTAGCATAAAACATTTCTTTCTCATGTTAATCTTATAAAATGCAATTAATGAAAAACATTCTTTGTACTACTAAGTATATAAATAACAATGACAAATAGATAATTACTTAGTTATTCTGTGCTCTCTTCTGTTAAGTCATACATTATTAGTCTACAATTTGTATCTTTCTCTTTCTGTCCACGAAGGACTTCTCGTGCCCTCAAAGGACTTCTTTCTTTCTCAACGAGTATTGTTCCCTAAGGCTCAACGTCCAAAGGCCGATACTCACAACTTGTGTCCACTAGGGATTTCTTAGGTAACCATCGTCACCGGAGTAACCGTCGTTGCTCTTCTTAACCAGTTGCAACTTCCCCGTTACAGTGCCCCGCCGAGCATTGTCTCGGTTATTCACATGGTACGTCATGTTCTCGGTCCATGATGCAACATCTGCTTCGGGTAGCACTAGTATCAAGGACTACACTACTGCCTCAAGACTTGATTCGGTGGTAACCATACTCTTACAGATTTAGACAATGTATTTGACTTATCTTCTTTCTTTTTGTTTATAAAACATATAGCTAAATAAACCGTTGTTTCTTATCTTTCTTTTTATAAAACATATAGTTTAATAAACCGTTCTTTCTTATCTTTCTATTTATAAAACATATAGTTAAATAAACCAATCTTTCTTATCTTTCTTTTAATAAAACACATAGTTAAACAAACCATTCTTTCTTTGAAAACGTTTGGGTAACAAAATATATTTATTATAAACGTTTAATTCTTGGAAAACCATTGTGAATCAAGAATCGCACCACCAAGGGGTACGTTCTAGATGGCAACAGTTGAAAAAATATAAATAGGTTTCAATGTTCAATTGTAATCGCACGAATTCTCATTCAATAAAGATCTAGTTTTTATTTTTGTGTTTCAATTGTTGTGTACAGCCTAATTTTTGGGCAACAATTGATATTAGAGAAACATGCTCTTAAAAATTTACAATTTTTTGATCAAGTAATTCGAAGGAATGTCGCTGGAAATCATCACTCGTTCAGTGGGACGCATCCGAGTTTTCATTTTTCGGTTCGTAGGAATTACAACCAAATTTGCTAGGCCACACGCGTTTTGTTTCAAAGGATTGAATCGTTTTTGCTCTAATAGAAGGAAGCAGGCGACGGTTCTTCTTGTTTTCTCGACAGATAAGGATTCAAAGGAGCGGATTTACACAATCAAAGGCAAGGTTGTTCCGTTTTTGGCAAACACAAATTTCAATTAGGCAGGGTGTTAGTTGGGCATAAACCAAAGTACATAGGGCCGAAATAAACAAGGAGGCTGCAAGATAACATGTTATAGCGATTGTAGTTATTGTGTAAACACGGATCAAGATAAGGAACTACTGGACTGGTATTCTATTTTGGAAAATCACCAATAACTTGGAGCACTCATAAGCAACAGACAATAGCATTATCATCATGTGAATCAGAATTCATGGCGGCTACTGCAGCAGCATGCCAAGCACTATGGTTGGAGAGACTACTCAGTGACATAATAGGTTGGAAGGAAGAAAGGATAACTCTGAAGGTAAACAACAAATCTGCAATAGCACTAATGAAGAATCCAGTCTTTCTTGGAAGGAGTAAACACATAGATACATGCTACCATTTCATCTAGAATGTGTGGAAAACGATCATATCAATGTGGAGCATATCAGTGGTGAATTACAAAGGGCGGATAGACTAACAAAAGCTCTCTCTAGGATCAAGTTCATCAACATAAGGCAAATGCCCGGAGTTTAAGATCAACGACAAAGCAATGATCGTGATTAAGGGGGTGAATGTGGAGTTAATCCCGCTCGTCATTTAATGTCAAAGTTTAGGGGTCATAGTGTAATTACTAGAAACATTGTTTATGATGTATTTTACATGTATGTTATCACACCCCCGAAATCCACTAACGGAGTTTTACCTTTAGGCGTGTGACAAAACCAGGATCTCGGTCATTAGTTACATCAAACGACACTATATGAGTTTAAACAAAATCCATTAATGTTCAGAGTTAAATGCGGAAGCGATTTATGTAAAGTAGTTATTGCGCAAAACAAACGCGCCCAAGTTTAGTTTAAAAAAAGCAAGTGAATCGTTTAAAACGTTAGAAATGAATGACATTACAGTAGGACTCCATGCATGTCCTAGGTGTGCAATCTGTGCCAAAGCGACCAGAGAAACATGTAAGAAAAAGCGTCAACACGAGGTTGGTGAGTTCACAGGTTTGCAAGTAAATAAACCATTTGAGTGTTGCTGGATCCACATACGTAAGTCACACCTATTGCTAGCTAGACAATGTACAAGTTACTCTAAGCGTTCGCAACCGAAGCTGACTGTTTGTGTTTAGGTGCCTTCCGCCATTACTAACATCAACAATGGCAAGTGTTTAGGACAATTCACACCCGTTCGACCCCCAATCGTGCTAGCGCGACTAGCCCGGGTGGGGTTTGTCACACCCAGTAGTACTACTCAAATTTTCTCGCTATACTCTATATATTAACGGTCCGAGTGTGTAAGGACTTTGCATGTTATGTTTGCACTTTGGTAAACAAGTGGTAATGAAATACTATGTGATCCATGTCCGTTTGTGTGTATGTCTCTCCCCGGCGGGAAGACAAGTAAACAAATGTCTGTTCGTGTGTGTGTTTCTCCCCAACGGGAAAACAAGTAAAATGATGTTTGTTTGTATACAAGTTTCTCCCCAACGGGAAAGCAAGTAAAATACTGTTTGTTTGTATGCATGTTTCTCCGCCAATAGGAAAACAACTAAAAACTCACCTGAGTTGTGTACTAGTAGATAGCACCACACAAGGATGCAATTGGAACCACAACTGTTAGCTTGCAACGGCTTACGTATGTCCTAGAATTATACACGTAACAATTAGGGATACAATGGGATTTGTGACGACGACACGAAAGATTTGAACGTCTTAAAACATTCTAAGGATCAACGAGTAGATGAACGTGTCCACGAGAATAAGGGTTTCTTAATATGATTATTAAGATAAGTGTGTTCCGTGTCGAGAGTTTCTAATTACGAATAATATTAATAAATAAATATTCATGTAGTTGTACCCTTTAAATCATGGCTAGGAAAATAATATAACTATATATATTATTTTAAGTTCGTAGAACTTATAAAATAATCATTTATGTGACAAAAATAATAAATATATTATTTTTATTCGAGTATATAATCGTGGGTAAATAATATAAATAATTATATTATTTATTAGTTTGAAAGGTGTCACCAATTTTATAAACGTGGCGAAAATAATATATATTAATATATTATTTTTAATTGGATTCACGGATTGAATATAATATAAATATATAATTTATTCGGAGTCACGATTTGAAAATAATATAAATATATTATTTTAAAAGTGAAAATAATATAAAAATGGGTTATAAAATCAAACCGATCCTACGGGTGGTTTTACGAGGCTAGAACACATTAATATATTAATATAATAATATAGGGTTTGATTTTATATTAAAATAATAACTAAAAACTGTTTTAAAAAAAAGGGTGTGGAGAGGCTCGAACCCGGGTCTCTCCCACACAAACACACACACACTTAACCAATCCGCCCGCTAGGGTCATCACAACAAGAACCCGTTCCAAATGGTTTTAACAAACAAACCCACTGAGTTTTTCCCCCTTTACGAAACCGAATCCCAAATCCAGTCCCAATTCTCATAATTTTGATCGCGATTTTCAACAAGGGTTTAGGGGTTTTGTTTATGAAGGAAATTCGAACCTGTGGGTGTAATTAATTTGCAAAATCGTTGACTTTAAAACCATTAATTTCTTGTTTTAACATTAGGAGCCCTAGTTTATAAACATGGAATCGAATATGTTGAATCTGATAATAAAGTGTTTGGATTGATAGGGCTTTCAAAGACTAGATGATGGCGAGTCTATCCATATAGTTTAATTGAATTTAGATTGTGTCTAGGGTATGGCTCGATTAAATCCGAAATTATATGAACCCTAGAATCGGTACATGATAAATTCGATAATGTAAGCTCCAATTAGTTTAGGGCTTTCAATCTATACATTAGGACGAAACTAAGGATGTAATCAATTACCAAAATGAGGCTCGAATTGACATTGTTCATCCAAATGGGGTTCCGACTCGCGTGGTTTGATCTTCGGCGACACAGGCTTCGTCTTCGATCGAATTGGATGGTGTAACAGGTTCTGAGGCGTGTGGGTGAGATGCGCAGGCGTTCAATTGTAGTGTGAATGATCGAATTAATAGATTTTTGTTAAGGTTTCGATGGTTTCGGCAATAATGGGATTTATGTGGTTTAATTACAATCATAAGGGACGTTAAAACGTATGGAAATGATTATGACGAGGTCGAGCTAATCAATGCTAGCCATAACAGACGCTAACTTGAACCGATTTGAAGTTTTACAAATTGAATTGGATCATAACTCACGATTTTGACTTTCCACAAGTCAAAGGAATCGAATTTGGGCAATTTGCACATTTAGTCCTTGTATTTCATGTATATGTGTTTGAGATTATGGCAGAATTGGTCCTTGTGGTTTGAAATTAGTTAACCAAGTTATAAGATAACCGGATTTGAGTTAACAAAGTTAATTTGAAATTGTCGGGTGTCACATATGTAAAGTCTAGGGGTTAGTGTGTCAAGAACCAAAGTTGATAACCTACAAATTGATGTGGCAAACAATCTTGATTCAAGAATCGACGAGTTCGATATAGATGGCAACGATTGGAACGCTATAAATAGGTTTCAATGTTCAATTGTAATCGTAAGAATTCTCATTCAATAAAGATCTAATTTATGTTATTATGTTTCAGATGTTGTGTAGATCTAATTTATGGGCAACAGATTCATGAGCTTCTCCATGGTCCACGGAAGGTCCTGATGTAGCTTTATGACGAGTTGGTCATGAAAGGACACAAACCGGTTACCTCTCATAGTTGACACAAACAAGTATAAACATAGTTCTTAAACATTAAATTAAACATTAAAATAAACACAGGTGAAGTCTATTACAAATTCTGAGTCAATTTAAAACTTTAAACATAGCATTGTTCATATTCGAAATCTAGATAACGGGGATGTGAGTCTTTAATCAGCTGCAGCTATCCAACCGTCATCTACTAAGTCATCGCGGCTTCATATCTTCTCTTTACCTTTATTACCTAAGGTTCATACTAAAATAGTCAGCTAACGCCAGTGAGTTCAAGTTTACAAAACTTTTAGCATAAAACATTTCTTTCTCATGTTAATCATATAAAACGCATTTAATGAAAAACATTCTTTGTACTACTAAGTATATAAATAACAATACGACAAATAGATAAATACTTAGTTATTATGTGCTCTCTTCTGTTAAGTCATACATTATTAGTCTACAATCTGTATGTTTCTCTTTCTGTCCGCGAAGGACTTCTTGTGCCCTCAAAGGACTTCTTTCTTTCTCAGCGAGTTTTGTTCCCTAAGGCTCAACGTCCAAAGGCCGATACTCACAACTTGTGTCCACTAGGGACTTCTAAGGTAACCGTCGTCATCGGAGTAACCGTCGTTGCTCTTCTTAACCAGTTGCAACTTCCCCGTTACAGTGCCTTGCCGAGCGTTGTCCCGGTTATTCACATGGTACGTCATGGTCTCGATCCATGACGCAACATCGGCTTTGGTAGCATTAGTCTCAAGGACTACGCTACTGCCTCAAGACTTGCTTCGGTGGTAACCATACTCTTATAGATTTAGACAATGTATTTGACTTATCTTTTTTCTTTATGTTTATAAAACATACAGCTAAATAAAACGTTCTTTCTTATATTTCTGTTTATAAAACATATAGTTAAATAAACTATTCTTTCATATATTTATGTTTATAAAACACATAGTTAAACAAACCATTCTTTCTTTGCAAACGTTTGGGTAACAAAATACATTTGTTATAAACGTTTAATTCTTGGCAAACCATCGTGATTCAAGAATCAGCACCACCAAGGGGTACGTTCTAGATGGCAACGATTGGGACAATATAAATAGGTTTCAATGTTCAATTGTAATCGCACGAATTCTCATTCAATAAAGATCTAGTTTTTATTATTGTGTTTCAATTGTTGTGTACAGTCCAATTTCTGGGCAACATCTGGTATTGGAGTAACAGGCTCTTAAAGATTTACAATTTTTTGATCAAGTAATTCGAAGGAACCCCGCTGACTGCATCCCAGTTTTCATTTTTCGGTTCGAAGGAACTACAACCAAATTTGTTAGGCCACACGCATTTTGTTTCAAAGGATTGAATCGTTTTTGCTGTAATAGAAGGAATCATGTGACGGTTCTTCTTGTTTTCTCGACAGATAAGGATTCAAAGGAGTGTTTGCTTATAGTAATCGGATTTACAAAATCAAAGGCAAGTTTGTTCCGTTTTTGGCAAACACAAATTTCAATTAGGCACGGTGTTGGTTGGGCATAAAACAAAGTACACAGGGCCGAAAGAAACAAGGAGGCTGCAAGATAACATGTTATAGCGATAGTAGTTATTGTGTAAACACGGATCAAGGATAAGGAACTACTGGACTGGTATTTTATTTTAGAAAATCACCTATACCTAAGAGCACTCATAAGCAACAGACAATAGTATTATCATCCTGTGAATCAGAATTCATGGCAGCTACTGCAGCATGCTAAGCACTATGGTCAGAGAGACTACTCAGTGAAATAACAGGTTGGAAGGAAGAAAGGATAACTCTGAAGGTAAACAACATATCTACAATAACACTAAAGAAGAATCCAGTCTTTCGTGGAAGGAGTAAACACATAGATACATGCTACCATTTCATCTAGAATGTGTGGAAAACGATCATATCAATGTGGAGCACACCAATGGTGAATTACAAAGGGCGGATATACTAACAAAAGCTCTCGCTAGGATCAAGTTCATCAACATGAGGCAAATGCTCGGAGTTTAAGATCTACGACAAAGCAATGATCATGATTAAGGAGGTGAATGTGGAGTTTATCCCGCTCGTCATTTAATGTCAAAGTTTAGGGGTCATAGTGTAATTACTAGAAACATTGTTTATGATGTATTTTACATGTATGTAAAGTCTAGGGGTTAGTGTGTCAAGAACCAAAGTTGATAACCTACAAATTGATGTGGCAAACCATCTTGATTCAAGAATCGATGGGTTCGATATAGATGGCAACGATTGGTACGCTATAAATAGGTTTCAATGTTCAATTGTAATCGCAAGAATTCTCATTAAATAAAAATCTAATTTATGATATTATGTTTCAGATGTTGTGTACATCCAATTTATGGGCAACAGATTCATGAGCTTCTCCATGGTCCTCGTAAGGTCCTGATGTAGCTTTTTGACGAGTTGGTCATGAAAGGACCCAAACCGGGTACCTCTCATAATTGGCACAAACAAGCATAAACATAGTTTTTAAAATTTGAATTAAACATTAAAATAAAACAGCGGAAGTCTATTACAAATTCTGAGTCAATTTAAAACTTTAAACATAGCATTGTTCATATTCGAAATCTAGATAATGAGGATGTGAGTCTTTAATCAGCTGCAGCCATCCAACCGTCATCTACTAAGTCCTCGCGGCTTCATATCTTCTCTTTACCTTTATTACCTGATGTGCATACTAAAATAGTCAGCTAACGCCAGTGTAACATTTTTTTCTCATGTTAATAATATAAAACGCATTTAATGAAAAACATTCTTTGTACTACTAAGTATATAAATAACAATACGACAAATAGATAAATTCTTAGTTATTCTGTGCTCTCTTCTGTTAAGTTATACATTATTAGTATACAATCTGTATCTTTCTCTTTCTGTCCGCGAAGGACTTCTCGTGCCCTCAAAGGACTTCTTTCTTCCTCAGCGAGTATTGTTCCTTAAGGCTCAACGTCCAAAGGCCGATACTCACAACTTGTGTCCACTAGGGACTTCTAAGGTAACCGTCGTCACCGGAGTAACCGTCGTTGCTCTTCTTAACCAGTTGCAACTTCCCCGTTACAGTGCCTTGCCGAGCATTGTCCCGGTTATACACATGGTACGTCATGGTCTCGGTCCATGACGCAACATCGGCTTCGGGTAGCACTAGTATCAAGGACTACGCTACTGCCTCAAGACTTGCTTTGGTGGTAACCATACTCTTACAGATTTAGACAATGTATTTGACTTATTTTCTTTCTTTCTATTTATAAAACATATAGCTAAATAAACCGTTCTTTCTTATCTTTCTGTTTATAAAATATATAGTTAAATAAACCGTTCTTTCTTATATTTCTGTTTATAAAACATATAGTTAAATAAACTATTCTTTCTTATCTTTCTATTTATAAAACACATAGTTAAACAGACCAGTCTGTCTTTGCAAACGTTTGGGTAACAAAATAAATTTATTATAAACGTTTAATTCTTGAGTATGCACACTACCCTAAAACAGTAATAATAGGGATTCTTGAACTCACGTGACTTTACATAAACTAACATCCTCAGCAACGAAACTTCAAGCTAGGTGAAGGCTAAAGGATCTGTCAAGAGTCACGAACTAGACAAATTACTACTAAGTCAATTTATCCGAAACTCTGTCCTTTCAGTCGAAATTTTTTTCGACCGAAAACTAATCCGTTCGAAATGTCTCACTTCCCATAATTATTTCATTTGAAAACATCTTGTCCGAAAACTATTTCATTAAAAAATGTTATGTCTGAAAACTATTTCGGTCGAAATCTTTTTCGACCGAAAACTATTTCGTTTGAAAGTATTCTATCCGAAAACTACTTGTGAAACAACCCTAATTTTAGGGCCATATATTTTTTTTATTTAATACATACCTTAGATGACATAAGTAACACATGTATAGACATATACCGTTATAGAAATCCATGACACAAAAACTGGCTACAAACAAGGATTAATGGGCTTGGCCCATCTATGAGTTATTGGGCTTGGCCCATCCATGAGTCAATGGGCTTGGCCCATCCACGAGTCAATGGGCTTGGCCATATATGAGCTATTGGGCCTAACCCAATCATCCAAAAACCCATTAAATATAAATCAACTTTAAAACCCGACGGTTATACGTAATAAATCACGGATGTAATCGTACCCGACTAGATTCCGGTATGGATCCTGGGGACATAACATATACAACATATTACTGCACATGCATAATTATGCGCACTCGCGTATTTATTAAATCTAAATATTGTTAAAAGGTGTCTTGTTCATAAAAACAAAATCAATAATTATGAAGTTAAATGTAAATATCACACAATAACATGTCATAAAATATTATCGTGTTACAATTTTAATAAGTGTTATAAGAATTTATATATAAAATAAAAAATCAATACTTATATATAGCCTTCCATCAAACGTAACGAATCCATCTTAAAAGTTACATCCTATAATTATTTTATATATATATATGTTATTACATATAAGAATTATTATTAGTAAATTTCATTCCTAAAAATAGTTTACTTTTATATAACCTTTATAAAATACCTAAATTAATTCATCAATCCTAATATTTTGGTGAATCAAAATTTGCATTTTCCAACCCCCACCCTACCTGTCGATATCCACACACACATATTGAATATATATATATATATATATTTTTTAATAAAAATCTTGATTACCTTTTTTATTTAAAAACCTTCTAGATGGTTATGCAAGATCACATCCCAAAATTTCAAATCTTGTAAAATCTCTACAAATCCTCTTTCACTCGTCCACCAGTATCCCTCTATATATATATATATATAATTTTAAAAATATTTAAAAATTTTAAACCATAGGATTTTACAAGAACAGGTATTATTCTAAGATGAGGTTAGTAAAGGTCAGACCATAAAAAGCCTTATCGCACATCATGGCATTAGCGGCTACAAGGTCTCCAAGAATTCAACCACCATCCTATAAAATCTATGCTAAATATCCTCAACCAATTAAAATATCCTAGATCCTATCAAAACCCTAAATTTATCCATAATCTTTCCCGTATATTCAAAATCCTCCAAGACCCGATGTTTGATCCCTAAATACCCAATAGTTTTTCATGCAAAGAACCCTAAAAAAAACTCCATTTCACAATCTCCTGATCATTCAATCTCCATTCATCTTCTTCAAACACAAAGTTTCTCTCTCAAAATTCCAGCAAAGTGTCATCCTTGAAGCTCCAAAAGTCGACACAAGAAGAGTTCCCAAGTGTTCATTGAGTCTACCCCCAGTAATAATAAAGAACCGCTCTTTAACACGTAAGTTTTCATCTTTATTCCACCAATTTTGATTCTAAATCCTATACTTCTATTTGGGCAGGAGAAACCTTCATATTGGCAGCCCCAAATCGTCCCCAAGGAAATCAAAAATCGAAACCGTGACTAAACCAAGCAAGGTAAGCTCAAGCTATGTTCAAAATCTTCACTTTCTCGGGAGAAATCACCCTTTTTCTTGAGGTTATATCCTAAACTATATACCTCTTTCAAACCCACGTTTTTTACATCTCTTTGAACCCATGAAGTCCCCTATTCGCGCGTTTGATCAACTCTTCAAAAAGGTACGCTAAGCCTACCCGAAAATCGTACCTTTATAAGCATTAATTTCATTATTTTACACCTTTGTAGGCACGTATGACCTCCTATATGTCCAAACCATTAAAGATACTAAATTTACAGTTTATAAGGTTCCTAAAACTAATTCATGACAACTTATGGCTCAAAACTTGAAAAACTAGCAAAAATCACCGAAAAACCGTTGTAAAACCGTCGAAAAAGAATTTTACAAACTTGTTTATTTAAAAACGGGATTTTTACCCCCTAAACTACCAAAACAGATTTTTCCAGAGGACATAGGTCCTAAATAAAGAGTTCTCCGAAAAGAATCAATCAAAAACGTTTACTAAACGACCGTACGATTTTAAAACGTGGTTTAAAGACATAGATTGGGAAAAATAGTTAAACACCTCAGAAAATTATGAACATTTACAGGGAACTTTCTAATACTAATCTAAACCTAAGAAAAATATTTAATTAGGTGCAGGTCTCAAATTACTATGAAACATGTTTAACATACATAAAATAAACCAGTAAGTACACAAATTTTTAATAAATAGTGAATCTGATCAAAATCTGAGTTTTATAATTTTTAGGACTTACATATACTGTATTAAGACTATATAAAATATAAAATCGGATTTTTAAGTTTATTTAATAATTAATAGTAATTTAGGTCATTTTTAGATAATTAAATGCACCGAAAATATAAAAATACAGAAAATAATTATATAAAAATTTTTAGTATGTCTTCTGAGTCATTACCTACATTAGAAAAATAAAACTTAGAAATTTTGAGGTAGTTTTAATTGATTAGTAATACATATCGTTTTAACGCGTTAAAACGGTAGTTTATTCAGTGAAAGTAACAAAATAGTACAATAGTTTTAAAAACTTATATTTTTCCAGAAAATTTGTCCTTATATAACTTAAGTATGAATCACACTTGAATAAAATAAATAATCTTAAGCTATATATTAATTAAACCCTTCGAAAACGTAAGCTTTGACAAAACCGACATGTTAATATAAGACGGTAGTACAATAATATTATTACACCTTCTTTTGAAGAAATATATACAACTTATATAATAGTTAGGAACTATAATGGTATAAATATTATTACCCTATTATATATGGATATTTAACCTAAACTCATTCGATGATAACTAATATAATTAACCGGTTTTTAGACATAGTATGCAGCATCATCTTAGGACACCGACACGTATGGACTCGTCTATGATACTTGTATTGTTAGTAATGCATTGTCCTAAACATAGGGGACCTAGTGTATACCAACCGGTGATTATCTTTCAAGCTATCGCAAAGTGAGTTCATGTGATCCCCTTTTTCCTACTTTACTTAAACACTTTGGGGATGGGATACATACTCCTAAACTACTTTTGTTATAAACTTGGTGTAAATATAAACAAGTCTGTTTTTGTTGCCGTAACAAACCCCGACTTTTTGGTAAAATCATTAACTCCATAAGGAGCCGACGAGATATATGGGTAGTACTATCTGGGGAAGACCCCCGCACACAGTGGGACTAATTGACCGGGGAGACCCTCACTGAATGATAAATGAGTATCTTGTGACATATATCGTCGCATTTTGTTGACTTATGTGGGCAGACATAAGTATGACCCATAACAATAAGGGGTATGGGTAAAAGGGTTTCATTGTGATATTCATGGGTCGTGAGCACATGTTGATTGTGAACTTGTTTATTATGCACCACACTTATTTATTTATGTCTATTGTCTTAAACGCATGAATTCATTAACATTTTTGTTGACGTATTTTGAGTATGTATTTTTAGGTACTAACCAAGTGAGGGACGTTTAGGCACAACACTTAGAAGTACAACCATGATGAAGCTAGAAGAATAAATTTCTTTAGACATTAGATCTTTTATTCGTTTTAACTTTATTTTATTTTGGGTTTCAAAACATGTACTTGGGGACCGGACGTTTTGTACAAGTATGTAATGTATTAGTATTTTTTCGCTGCATTTGGTTGATATCAGTTTTCATGCCTAGCCCCCTGGTCGAGTTGTGACAACTTATGTCTGAAATACTTTTTGGACGAGCCATCGTTTTTGGATCATTTATCATGTTTTCGGACGATTCATCTGATCTTGGCCAAAATCGTCGTTTTTATCCAAGTTTCAATCTTTTTACGTCCAAAACTCATATCTAGCTTCCATGAAGCTAGATATATACTTTTTAGGCCAATTCATACGTAAAAACCCCGACTTTGATTGAAACCCACTTAAAACCCTAAAACCCACTTTTTTAAACAAAAACTCAGATTCTAGAGAGGTTTGCTACATGTTTTTCACTTAATTCCTTCTTCTTTGATCCCTGGTAGTGTTCCAGCAACAATCTCGGTGAAGAATGAAGGCCTCAGGTGAGGTTTTGGAGCTTTCTCTCTCTAAGTTCTCCCTTTCTCTCTCTAAGTGTATTGATGATTAATATGGTGAATGGGTAGGAGGAGGGTGGCGGCTAGGGCTTGTAGCCCGTCCCTCTTTCCTTCCTTATTCGGCCCAAGCCTGATCCCGTTGAGCCAATCCTCGTTTTCCTTTTCTTTATTCCTTTACGAGACCGCCACTTTTTATTTATCATCTTATCCGACCCACGACACTCCAAATTATATTAGGGACGTTACAAGTCATTACAAAACCCCTGTATGAAGTGAACGCCATGACCCGTAGTAGGTCAGTTGCTTCAGCGATGTCCATGCTTTCTCTGCTGAAGCGGGTTATAAAGTCACCAATCGACACTCCATCTCGTCATAGTATCTTGTTGACTGTCGTGAAATCTTTAGTGCATCGTTTTTGTTGGCTAAAACTTCTCAAAAATCAACTCCACAGCTCCTCAAAATCATCAATAGACCCTGTTGGTATTTCATCAAACCATGCCCGAGCAACACTTATTAAAGTTTCTACAAACATATGACACCAAACCGGTAATTCCTGCAGCATCACAAAAGATTTGCATAAGGTCCATGGGATCAATCGTTCCACCATACTTTCCTATATTTGCTTGCATTGTCAGTTTGCTCGGTAATTTCAAGTTAACAATACGGGCTGTAAATTTAGATTCAGAACACGTCGAAGCGGGCATGTACGCAACATCGAGGTCAATCAAACCCGCTACCACGGTTTGTCGTGGCGTACCCTCTGGGTTCGAAGACGTCACCAAATGATTGACACCTACCGGTACACCTTCGTTGCCCCCGGATAAGTGCCTGCAATAATATTGCTGTGTCTCTCAGATTAGTGTGTGTGATGCAGGTCCGGTCGAAGGAACAGATACATGAGGGAAGTGCGAGGTTGTCATTGAATGACTAAAGTTCGCCGGAGGCATGATTGAAATAGTTGGAGTGTCTTGACCATAATGTAACGATACATAGAAGATTAACATGACCCATTGTAACACTTTAGGCAAATCCCACATCGGCCATGGCCCGGGTGAGATTCTTGGTTCATAAGGAATGCCCTGCCTCAAATACCATCAACGCGTCATCGGTTATGGATGATAGGAGAACTCCACAGTTAAGCGTGCTCGGGTGGGAGTAATCCAGGGATGGGTGACCACCTGGAAAGTTTTCACCTGGGCAACCAAAAACAAATCCATGAGCTCCTAGGGGAAAAACATACGATATTGGTGGTATTAGGGTCCGGATGTTACAAATGGTATTAGAGCCACTCATGTGCCGTTCGAGATGGTGGGTCGAACCTCATCAAGGATGGTGAGTCCCCCGGGGTGTTCAAGAGGAAACCTTAGGCAATCCCACATCCCTGATTGGGATGGTGAGGCAAACCTCATCAAGGACGATGAGTCCATAAGGGGGTGATTGTAACGATACAGAGAAGATTAACATGACCCATTGTAACACCCTAGGCAAATCCCACATCAGCCATGGCCAGAGAGATTCGTGGTTCATAAGAAATGTCTCGCCTCAAATACCATCAACGCGTTTTGGGCGAATTGGTTGTGGATGAAAGGAGAACTCCACAGTTAAGCGTACTCGGGTGTGAGTAATCCAGGGATGGGTGACCCCTTGAAAGTTTTCACCCGGACAACCAAAAACAAATCCGTGAGCTCTTAGTAGGCAAAGATGATGATATTGGTGATATGAGGGGCCGGATGTTACACACAAGGTAGGTGTTGGCGATTTCAATTGTGGGGAAAATTGTAAATGCGCATGTACTTCTTTTAAATGTTGTTCACGTGCCTGATGTATCTTCAAATACCGCAGAACTTCGCGGTTCTTTTGAGGAAATTCAGGGTTGAATTCCTCATCCACGATCTCAAACCACCAGGTATTGGTGTTGTTGTACTTCCCCCTTGCAACTGTGAAGCAATTACAGTGTGCTAGGAGAAGTACTAATTCTTGACACTTTCGTGATCTCGCTATCATCTTTGCCACTACTCACGGTCATGATTATAAGGTGATGATGTAAGGCCCCAAACCGGGCACCCTACAGTTGGTTCTCATAACGGGTTATTCCCTTGAAAATACTTATTTTAGATATTTTAAAGTACAGCGGAAGTCTTTCTAAAAACATTAACTAGTCTTTAATGTCATTAAGTTACCTCACGAATGCTCGCACACCAATCCGAGTAGCACCGCTCCCAAGCCAAGATACGTCAACGCAACGCTTACCTACAAAACAATCTATCGTACACACAAAGTTAGCTACGCTGAGTGAGTTCTAATAGTTTAGTTTAATTAAAAGCCAACTCATCTCAAAAGTTATTTGAACTTTACTCAGGACCCACGGTCCTTATAAAATAGGTCCACCATTCATAAAAAAATAGACAACCCCTGTTATCTCCCGATATCCCATAATAGCTCATTACCCAAGACTCATCCCATAATAATAATAATCCCGCAATCTCATTGACATAGGTCGAACCTACCTAAACTAATAACTCTAGGTCGAACCTACCTAAACTAATAACTCATGTTCAAGTACATGTATTAACTTGACACTTGGTTAACACAACAATCCCCTAGACCTCAACTTACTCAACCTTGACCAAGGCTCTTACAGATCAACTGACATGATCGTTAGGAACATCACATCACAATCATGGCACCACGACCAATCTAACTCTACTCATCACATTAATACTATCTCAAGCATAATAAGTATAACTCATCACTTGTATGCAATTTAACACAAATATATATAAGCACACAAACACATACCTCTTCCCTACACCATCGTCAGGGTTATCCCTGTCGGGATACTCGTCATAAGCTCAGTTCTACCCTTATTAAAGGGCCCCACCACTAAATATAATGACACACTCGTCATCTACGATGACCATCCAGCCACTCACATGGTGACTATGTGACAATTCGAACTTTTCCAGTTAACTCCGTTATCAAATTCAGTTAAATCCTAACCTATCTAACCCTATCTTAAACTTCAAGGACAATTTCTGTCATTTCTTCAAACCCTAACTACAAGGACTAATTATGTAATTAGCCTAAACCCAATTCTATTTGACTTGTAAAGTCAAAATCCAATATTTGAATCCTATTGACTTGTAAAAGTCAACTAACCATGTATTTAACTCAATTAGAACCTCAAGGACTATTTATGCCTTCTTCAAAACTTCAAACCAGAAACCTCAGGGACTGAAACTGTAAATTATCAAATTCTAATTTCTGTTGACTTTCAGAAAGTCAACACAGTCGACTTTAATCCAAATTCGAACTCTACAATCGAAATTCGTTAAAATCGTAACTAATATGCACGATTAAATCATATACGATCATCATTAGAGCCTTAATATCACAATTAATCTGAATTTAAACTTAATTATGGGCATTCAAATCTTAACCGTCGACCATAACCACGTCTTCATCAAATTCGCATCAATTCTTCTGTTTTTCTCTCATTTGAGCATCTGCACGCATTAGACGAATTCCACAGAAGCTGTTTCACACCTCAAATTGTTCGAAATAGCAGCATGAGTCGTCGGAGACCAACCACGTCACAGTCGACAGCCGTTTTAGTCGAGCACAGTCGATTCAAACTCAATCCTGGTAATCAAACCTACCCTTAACTTCGTATGAGTCTATCTATTGAAAGCCCTATGCTAAGTCGAGCTTATAACATCGATTGGATCAAGAATCAATTCTAGGGTTCATGCCCATCCGGGTTTAATCGAACCCTAACCTAAACACGACCTAAATCCAATTCATTGGTATGTCTAGAATCGCCATCCTTTATTCTTTGAAAGCCCCATCTCAATTTAATCACTTAACATCGGATTGAATGTAAACCAGAATCTAGGGCTTGTTCATAATCGAAATTGGGGGTTTTGATCCTAGAGACAATTTTAATTTAATTAAACCACACTAACAGATTCGCAATGTCTTATTTTGTAAAAGCCCCATGATTTCAACTGATTTTACTATAGAAACTGATCAAATTGATTCTGGGTTCATATATAGGGTTTCAGCATTTGAATATGTAATTAAACGACCCTAGGCTTGATGATTTTCAAATTAAACCTACCCACTATTCACAAACCCTCACTTAACAAAACCCCTATGCAATTGATTCCAATTGTGGCCGACTTCTTGGGTTATTGGTCGAGTTTGGTTCAGCTTGCGTATTTGAGGAGAACCCGCTGGAACTGTATGTTAAAACTTATCTGATCTGATTGTTAACGCTAAACCCTAGCGGGCGGAGATGGTTAAGTCACTTGGCTCGTGTGCAGGAGACCCGGGTTCGAGTCCGGTCTCCTGCATCTCTTTTTATTGGGGGGCTTTTCCACCATATTACTTTTATAAACATAATCCCCATACTATTATATTAATATATTAAAATATTTTGAGCCCGGAAACAACCCGAAGGCTCGAGTTTTGGTTTTATAACTTATAATTAATATTATTTCCACTCTTAAAAATAAAATATTTATATTATTTTCAAATATCGAATCCGAATAAAATAATATTTTTATATTATTTTCAACCCGTGACTCCAATTTTTAGATATTATTTTCACCTTATTTATAAACTTCGTTTAACATTTTAAACTAATAAATAATATAATTATTTATATTATTTACTCACGTTTAATATCCTCGAATAAAAATAATAATTTTATTATTTTTGTCACATATTTTAAATAATCATGTTATTTCTCTAAAAATAATATATTAGTTTTATTATTTTCCTAGCCATTATTTTAGTGGTACAAATACACGGATATATTTAATTACTAGCTTAGACCCCGTGTATTACACACGGGGTGAAAAATATCATACATAAAATAATAAAATCTTTATATGTATTTTTTACAAGTGTAAAAAATGTATTACATATACTAAAGATAAAAAATAAAATTCAAAATATGTAAAAATTAATATATAATTGGGTTTTGAAAATACGTTAACTATTATTTAATATAATTTGACTTTCAATTACTACTTGATTGAAAATAAAAGTTAAATAATTAGATTTCAAAGTTTTTTTATAATAAAAGATAATTCAAATAAATGTGTTTTATTAGTATAATTAGTATTTATTTTTTAAATATATTATTATTATTAAAAAATGGAAATGTATTTAATAGGAGAGAGAGGCGGGAAAAAAATGATGAGAGTGAATATGGAGGCGACATGTGGCATGAAAAACCTTTATTTATTAGATAGTATAGATTATTATATTCGTAATTAAGAAACTTTCGACACGTAACGCATTTATCTTAATTATTATATTAAGAAACCTATATTCGCGTGGACACGTTCGTCTGCTCATTGATCCTTAGAATGTGTTAAGACGTTCTAATCTTCCGTGTCATCGTCACAAATCTCATATGTCCTTAACTTACGTGTTTATAATTCTAGAGCATATGTAAGCCGTGTAGGCTAACACATGAGGTTCCAAATCTCATACTTGTGTGATACTACCTACTACGCAACGCATGTGAGTTTCACGACCCCTTTTCACTTGTTTTCCTATTGGGGGAGACACATTCTTACACACAAACATCATTTTACTTGTTTTCCTGTTGAGGAGAAACATGCATACTCACAAACATTATTTTACTTGTTTTCCCGTTGGGGAGAAACATACAACGGTATTTTACTTGTTTTCCCGTTGGGGAGAAACATACATACAAACTAATATCATTTTACTTGTTTTCCCGTTAGGGAGAAACATGCGTACAAACAAACATCATTTTACTTGTCTTCCCGTTCGGGAGAAACATGCATACGAACAGACATCCGTTACTTGTCTTCCAGCCAGGGAGAGACACACACAAACGGACATGGATCATATAGTATTTCACTACCACTTGTGTACTTAAGCGTAAACTCTATCAAGAAAGTCCTCACATAGAACCATTTAAATATGAAGAACAGCGAAGTATGTTGAGTAATACTACTGGGTTTGACAAACCCCACCCGCGTTAGTCACGCTAACTCGATTGGAGGTCGAACGGATGTAATATTGACCTAAAACATGCACCATGGTTGATAGACCCGGTGGGAGGCATTCAAACTTAAACTGTCAGTCTACGGTTGCGAGCGCTTAGAGTAACTTGTACATTGTCTAGCTAGCAATAGGTGTGACTTACGTATGTGGATCCAGCAACACTCAAACAGTTTATCTACATACAAACCCGTGAACTCACCAACCTCGTGTTAACACTTTTTATTACATGTTTATCAGGTCTCTTTGGCACAGGTTGCACACTTAGGACATGCATGGAGTCCTACTGTCATATCATTCATTTCAAACATTTTAAACAATGTTACTTATTTACATTAATTGACGCTTGTTGCTTGTAATTACCTTTGATTTATTTCTAACGTTTACGCTTCCGCATTTAACTCTGAACTTTTATGTTATGACATTTTAAGTCTCATATAGTGTCGTTTGATGTAACTAATGACTGAGATCCTGTTTTGTCACACGCCAAACGGTAAAACTCCGTTAGTGGAATTTGGGGGTGTGACAGACTATATCATCTACCATACGATGACTGACACATCACCACATGATGACTGTCACGTCACGCATACAATGATGACCCCGAAGGACTCCGTCCTCCACACCACTGTTGACCATACACACGGACAACAATGCAAACACACAAAGCAACACATATATACACATGACACTATATGGGCATGTACTACGACTCACCACCCTTTCTCGGATCATTTACGTGTGTAAAACAACACATACTTCAGATGTATCCTTTTAACGTCTAGACACATTACCCAACCCTTTCCGAATAGGTAATTATATGACACACAACACTATACTAACTTCTAGCCCGTATATACTATGGATCCCACCTGGACCCATGCAAACATGATACTCGCCGTGTCACGAGGACAACGACACAATACACACAACATCAAACACATGACGCTTAATAGCATACTAGCATTTACTTGACTCGTTAATGAACCACGTATGGGTTCCCCTACTAACTCTCTTTATAAAACTATCACAGGTTTAACTAACTTCCCGACTAACTCACCAGATGACACGTACAGATCATCACACACTACACCCATCCTAAGGACCCCACAACGACCCTTACCTTCATTATTACATAACGATCTCATAAAACACTTCATGTTTAAATCATAACTCGTAATACGTTCGTTTAATAAAACATGTGAGTATGTACGATAGCCCCAAAACAGTAAAATGTTTAAAAGAGGGGATTAGAAACTCACCGGTTACGATAGTCTAACTCCTGCACTGCAACGACCTCTTTGCACAAAGTCAGAACCTGTCAACGTATGATCACACGATCAGGATACGTTTAAAACATACATTGGATAACGTACAACAATATAATAAAACCCAGAGTTCCATCCGCTTGTCCATCCAACACCATGAAACCCTAATCTCATGCCCTTTTCGTATCGAATCGTTCGTGACCTGTTTAGAACTCATATACATGTACCGGGTCCCGTGCATGCATGCAAACCCTAACTTGATCTACTTCACACCCGGCTTGCTCGTAACTCAACATGCAAACCCCATGCTCACAAAACCCTACTCGGGTGTTACCCGATTCCATTCTCCTCCACGTTCACCACCATGAACCATCGTCATGCACACCGCCGAGCTCCTCCATCATCTTCTTCATCTAGCCGCAACCCTAATAAACCATGCACCACCCTGGCTCCACACCGTTGCGTCCCTCTTAGACGGTTCCACCGTCCCCGACTATACCCGAGCTCTTTGACACCGCTGCCGCACTGCCACGGCCATCACCGGCCGTTGCTGGCCTCACGTCAACCTACCACGGCTGCCGCTTGCTTGCTCCATGCCGTCGAGTTCCGTCACCCTACTCCGCCACTCCGTGACCAACCCCTCACCCTCTTTCTCTTTTTCTCGGCCACCGGCTTCACCTGCAATCAATACCATCAGCCGCCAACTCCCTTTTCCTTTTCCTTGTCGCCGATCGTAAACAATGAACATGAACCCTAACCGGGTTTCTCATCAAAACAATAACGAATAAACATAAAAGGAATGTACGAAGGTTACCTTGGCTAGACGTGAAGTTCCCGATTAGAACCACCGCGAAACTACCATCTTCCGGTCTCCTCCGATCCCGGCGTCTCCCTCTCTCCCGCCACCTGTTCGGCCATCGCACACCTAGGGTCAAAAAGTTTCCCTAGGGTTTACGATTACAGTGGTTTATAAACACCTACTACTTTTGTTTCGGGTCCCTTTACTTCTTTCTTCCACGCATCGATCTCTAAACGACTAACTATGACATTCCCGGTAGTTAAACGCACCTCATGTAAGAATCCTTTCAATTTCTTGTCATTTAATATAGGTGCGGGTCGTCCACTAACCCAAACTACTACTTTATAATTTCCGGGATGTTACAAGTCTACCCCCTTAAAAGGGGATTCGTTGTCACTCACGCACCAAATTCTTTCGTGTCCAGTATTCACAAACCAACACCACTCATCTTCTCGTTCTCACTCGCGCACCAAATTCTTTCGTGTCCAGTATTCACCTTCACATTTTTAGTTTTCATAACTTTTCCTTTGACCATACCTTTTCAATCTTAATGTTCTTAACAACGTCGTACATAGTACCTCTAGTACTACGCAGCACCATACTGCCAATTGTCCACTCACCTGCCACAAATCATCCCAGTTCACAGGTACAATTGCCTTTGTCTCGTGTATAATCTAAATGATTTCATCACTCCGAAGATCATCCTCTCAAGTAAGTCCCTGTCCTTCATAGAGAGGAGTAATAGTTGCTTTACTATCATGTGTCCATCACACTCCTCTTCTATGCTTAATTTACCATCTTGCGAGGATTTCTCGAACTCAATCCCACTGCCCTACCCATAAGGCACTGCTTCTGTCCTTTTCTGATGATCTCCAGGAGCTCGTGCAACGAATTCCTCTATCAAAGTATCTCCTTACTTCATTATCACGCATTCAACACGTCCCGTAAGTACGTACACACCCAACACTAGGGTCATCCTCATTAGCTCTCGATGTTTCTCAAAAGTCCTTTTATTACTGCCATGTCTGTTACAACATCCACACTCTTACCTTACTTGTATGCTCCTCAAGATCTTGCTTTAAGCTGGTCTTACATTCACCAGCGAAGGCATCTCTTTTCCAGTCACTTACGTGCAATCCTGCACTTACCTTTCCTGAGTTTCACTTTTCTCATGGTTGCTCTACCATTACCAAGCGATCACCGGCCGCGTCTCATTTATCACGTACGAACAAGAAGTTTGTCTGCTCACAAGCCTCAGCTATCCCTTGTCTCGTTCAGGGAAAAACATCCCTAATCTTCTGGTGTCTCATCTCGACTGAATTCTTCATATAGAACGTGTTCCATGAAGGTCCTTCGTCACCTTGTTAAGCACGTGCTAAAAACTTCAGCGTCATCACCTCGACCTCATCATAAACATTTCCGGTCAAGCGTCCCCGTAAACGCCTTCATCATCTACTCTCACAGCTCCGCCCATTGGCTTCGTGCTCCGAATTCCCGAGATATAAGCATAGGCATCTCATAAGAGCACCCCACTGGTCGCCTAGAAAGACATCAAAACTCCTTGCATCACCTCGACGTATCAGCATCGAGAAAATCGTCAAGATAGAAATACTATACTTGAGCACACTAACCATCCGTCTTATACATGACTACGCGTGTACTACAAGGACACACACCGACACACATAACTACAGAACACACATTGTTCTACACATGTACTAGTAACTCAACTTTCTAACTCGCACAAGGTGTACATACACAACTAGCTAGATCTGGGTTAATCTACGGGCATACAATATGACCTCGTCATTTATAGACACACAAGTATATCATGTTGTTTGGCTCAAAGGCACCAGTAAACACGATCTCCCGCCTGACTGCCGTCAGACACAATAACCTGTTGACAAAAGTCAACACTATAAGAAGCTTGCACTTGATCTCCCGCCTGACTAATGCCAGACACAATATCAAGCTTATGCTTGATCTCCCTCCATGACTATTAAGTACGTGACACAGATAACTCATACTCATAAGCAAATCAATTAACGACATACAAGTTTATTCACAAAACTCTCTCATGCCCTTAAGCACCAAAACATTTACCTCGCGAAGATCTATGCCTTAAGATATAAAAACATTTATTATCATAGTAAGGCTAAACACACCCTTTACACTTCAAACATCACCTAATCATAACACATAGGTGACACTATCTTAAGACCGTAGACACATACAAATAATCAAAAATCAGGTCTACACAGGTCTACTCATACAGTCTAATCAACCAAGCTATAGCATCACATCAAAGATTACATTTAGTATGAACTCACGTTGTTGAAAAAGTAATAGCATACTCACACATAATTTACACTGCACCTATCATTCGTGCAACTATCATTCACTACGTTTTAAACCATCCCATGGTAAGATTCACTGTTAAGGTTAAAATCAAGAAATTGAAAAACCAAGAACAAGTATGTTTCATCACAAAAGTGCCTGACGGCCACTACTCAAAATGCTCTAGTCCTCTCGTGGTAACCACCGCTGTTCTAGTCACTGAACAAGTCGAAGTTATCACCCGCTTGTTCCTTGTCGTCAGATTCCTCCAACCATCCGTTTCCCGATCCCGAGTCTTGCCTCAAAGGTTGATTCCTAACCGCAAATGCATTCCTTCCTTGCTAGCCACTTCTCTTATGGAAGGAGCTACTAAGTCCACTCCTTATAACTGCCCCTAGTAGTACTGGGAGCATTAGGTGCCGGAAGCGCCAAGATTACCTCTTGTGTTGGTAGCTCCTGCTCATCTTCAGCCGCTGGTGGAACCCCCGTCAATTGAACCGATGCTAAGATTCGTCTCCTCCCGAAGATAAATGTGCGGACAGCAGCCGCACGACTAGCCCGCCGTCCTGTCAACCTCCTGATAAGAGCTCCCCGCCTAATCCATCTAGTCCGAATCTTCATGGCCATCAGTACCTCCACAAGATAGAACATTGGATTGAATACTATGGGTGTCAAATTTAGAATATGAGAGTAATCATAGACTGCCAAATCACGGTGATCAAATGCAATTTGGTGGTCCACATGACTGCTCAGATTCTAAACCTTCTCCATTATATTCACACTAGCTTTCTATCTTTCACACACCCCGGATGCACATGCATCCCACACAACTCACATAGCACCACCCAATAATCTAGCAAATCATCGTATTTATCACAATTTCACACCATCAAAGGTTACACATAAAATTACTAAGTTATATCGACACACCAAACTATCTCACATAGTTACAATTAATGCTACTCCACATTACTCAACTCACATCATGGTCTCATTTAATCACACCACAAAACTTCACGTAGTTCTACATACTACTATAGCACATAGCACACATCATGATCTCACACAGAACCATAAATCACGTACTCACACTAATTACATTACCTAGTGTAGCACTACACAAATGGTAAATAATAATTACTGCTCAACTCGAAAGACATACCTCTTGGCTCGCGGTTACTCGTGGTGGCATTCGTTTCACCCTTGTCCCATTTTCAGTTTAAATTAAGGCATTTTATTTGCTTAAAAACACCAGTTTTCTCTTAAACCACGGCTCTGATACCAACTTGTAAGGCCCCAAACCAGTCACCCTACAGTTGGTTTTCATAACGGGTTATTCCCTTGAAAATACTTATTTTAGATATTTTAAAGTACAGCGGAAGTCTTTCTAAAAACATTAACTAGTATTTAATGTCATTAAGTTACCTCACGAATGCTCGCACACCAATATGAGTAGCACCGCTCCCAAGCCAAGATACGTCAATGCAACGCTTACCTGTAAAGCAATCTATCGTACATACAAAGCCAGCTACGCTGAGTGAGTTCTAATAGTTTATTTTAATTAAAAGCCAACTCATCTCAAAAGTTATTTGAACTTTACTCAGGACCCACGGTCCTTATAAAATAGGCCCACCATTCATAAACAAATAGACAACCCCTGTTATCTCCCGATATCCCATAATAGCTTATTACCAAGACTCATCCCATAATAATAATCCCGCAGTCTCATTGACATAGGTCAAACCTACCTACACTAATAACTCATGTTCAAGTACATGTATTAACTCGACACTTGGTTAACACAACAATCCCCTAGACCTCAACTTACTCAGCCTTGACCAAGGCTCTTACAGATCAACTAACATGATCGTTAAGAACATCACATCACAATCTATCTCAAGCACAATAAGTATAACTCATCACTTGTATGCAATTTAACACAAATATATATAAGCACACAAACACATACCTCTTCGCTGCACCTTCGTCAGGGTTATTCCCGTCAGGATACTCGTCATAAGCTTAGTTCTACCCTTGTTACAGGGCCCCGCCACTAAATATAGTGACACACTCGTCATCTACGATGACTACCCAGCCACTCACATGGTGACTATATCATATACCATACGGTGACTAACACATCACCACATGATGACTGTCAGGTCACGCGTACAATGATGACCCCGAAGGACTCCGTCCTCCACACCACTGTTGACCATACCCACGGACAACAATGCAAACACACAAAGCAACACATATATACACATGACACTATCTGGGCATGTACTACGACTCACCACCCTTTCTCGGATCACTTACGTGTGTAAACCAACACATACTTCAGATGTATCATTTTAACGTCTAGACACATTACACAACCCTTTTCGAATAGGTAATTATATGACACACAACTCCATACTAACATCTAGCCCGTATATACTATGGATCCCACCTGGACCCATGCAAACACGATACCCGCCGTGTCACGAGGACAACGACACAATACACACAACATCAAACACATGAAACTTAATAGCATACTATCATTTACTTGACTCGTTAATGAACCACGTATGGGTTCCCCTGCTAACTCTCTTTATAAAACTATCACAGGTTTAACTAAATTCCCGACTAACTCACCAGATGACACGTACAGATCATCACACACTTGTACACCCATACTAAGGACCCCACAACGACCCTTACCTTCATTATTACATAACGATCTCATAAAACACTTCATGTTTAAATAATAACTCGTAATACGTTCGTTTAATAAAACATGCGAGTGTGTACGATAGTCCCAAAACAGTAAAATGTTTAAAAGAGGGGGATTAGAAACTCACCGGTTACGATAGTCTAACTCCTGCAATGCAACGACCTCTTTGCATAAAGTCAGAACCTGTCAACGTATGATCACACGATCAGGATACGTTTAAAACATACGTTGGATAACGTACAACAATATAATAAAACCCCGAGTTCCATCCGCTTGTCCATCCAATACCATGAAACCCTAATCTCATGCCATCTTCGTATCGAATCGTTCGTGACCTGTTTAGAACTCATATACATGTACCGGGTCCCGTGCATGCATGCAAACCCTAACTTGATCTACTTCACACCCGGCTTGCTCGTAACTCAACATGCAAACCCCATGCTCACAAAACCCTACTCGGGTGTTACCCGATTCCATTCTCCGCCACGTTCACTACCATGAACCACACTCATGCACACCGCCGAGCTCCTCCATCATATTCTTCATCTAGCCGCAACCCTAATCAACCATGCACCACCCTGGCTCCACACCGTTGCGTCCCTCTTAGACGATTTCACCGTCCCCGACTATACCCGAGCTCTCCGACACCGCTGCCGCACTGCCACGGCCATCACCGACCGTTGCTGGCCTCACGTCACCTACCACGACTGCCGCTTGCATGCTCCATGCCGCCGAGTGCCGTCACCCTACTCCGCCACTCCGTGACCAACCCCTCACCCTCTTTTCTCTTTTTCTTGGCCGCCGGCTTCACCTGCAATCAATACCATTGGCCGCCAACTCCCTCTTCCTTGTCCTTGTCACCGATCGTAAACAATGAACATGAACCCTAACCGGGTTTCTCATTAAAACAATAACGAATAAACATAAAAGGAATGTACGAAGGTTACCTTGGCTAGACGTGAAGTTCCCGATTAGAACCACCGCGAAACTACCATCTCCCGGCCTCCTCCGATCCCGGCGTCTCCCTCTCTCCCGCCTCCTGTTCGGCCGTCGCACACCTAGGGTCCAAAAGTGGCCCTAGGGTTTACGATTACAGTGGTTTCTAAACACCCACTACTTTCGTTTTGGGTTCCTTTACTTCTTTCTCGCACGCATCGATCTCGAACCTTTATCTAAACGACTAACTATGACATTCCCGGTAGTTAAACGCACCTCATGTAAGAATCCTTTCAATTTCTTCTCATTTAATATCGGTTCGGGTTGTCCACTAACCCAAACTACTACTTTATAATTTCCGGGATGTTACAAATGATAACTAATGTATAACCGTCAATGAATCATGTCACAAACTAGTTGGTGCCACTGATGAAGTAAAGACCCAACGGGATGAGTAACACCACCAATTTCCTCTTCAAAGATGATTTAGAGCAGTTAATGGCGGAGATATATGGACCTGATACAACCTGCAACACAACATCACCGTTAGCCTTACCATAGGGAAGGGGTTTCCCTATGACCTGACTCCGAAGTGAGAATCGGTGTCTAATTCTAGAGTGTAATGGGCGAGAGTTACTAAACATTACCCTTCAGATAGAGTTCCCTTTTACTTTATACCCTTTGGTGTGTGACGTCATTTTGACATGTGTTTGTGGTCCCGTCATGTCAGGAGTTTGTTACATCAGTTACCCGTGTGGGCCCACTTATGTGATCGTAACGTCACCGAGTGTGTACCTCTTTATTATGGTTCGTTTCTTTATGCTGGATCCGGGTCGGTGCCTACGCCCTAATCTGGATCAGAGCGTTGACTACGTAAGGTAACGTTCCGTATTGGTACGGCCATATGAATCGTATCAGGAGGTGAAGCCTTTTGGGTGCTACCCCTTCTTCTGGCATTAACATCAGGGGCGAAGGATAGTGAGGGCCCCGGGGGGCCCGCCCCCCTGATTTTTCGCTCAGTGGTGTTAATTTATATGTATTCGGTCGATTTTTCGCTCAGTTTTTTTTAATTTATACGTATTCGGCCAAAAAATTTATAGTTCCGGCCCCCCCGATAGGAAAAAAAATCTCGGCCACCCTGCGTTTTTCTTCAAGCTCCGCTACTGATTAACATCCACTCTTCCTCAAGAGTTGAGATCCTTATTGTGGCCTAATTACCGTAGACGTGGACTGATTTTGCTCAGCATGCAACAACATCAGTAGCTAGCCAACATATTTATGATAGATCATCAAGACAAGCACATGAAAAAGCTCAAACATTTAATAGACATGACTTTTGATCTAGACACATGTGCAAGCTATCACCTTTGCTGTTGTAACCCAACGAATGACCCAACTATCCATATCTAAATCGTTTATTCTGTTCCTATTTTCATTTTCATTTTATGTAAATTACTTGAAATCATCCATACAATAGAAGTGTAACAAAATATGAAATATCAATTACACAGAAAACAACCAAAAAACCAACTTACATTCCTAATTGGCTAATATGATTCCATCCTAGGAGTAACCGGTGTCTTGATAACTTGCAATATCTGAACCACTTCCGCCATCGACGGCCTGCTCGAAGGTATCTGAGAAGTACACACCAATGCCAGTTTAAGAACCGGCAACACTTCTTCTTCAGGGTACTCCCCCATACTCCCATCAACACACTCCAACACACTTCCTTCTTCCAACATAATCTTCACTTGTTCATTAAGTATCAACACATTATCTTCCCCATACTCGATCGGTCGCCTCCCCGTCACAATCTCCAAAATCAGAACCCCGAACCCATAAACATCACACTTCTCGTTCACCCTTAAGCTCTGGCACGCAAGCTCAGGAGCCACGTACCCTAACGCACTTTGGAACCGATTGTTCATGACATGCTTGTCTAGCTTAGACAGAAGTCGGGTCAGCCCGAAATCAGAAATCTTGGGGTTCAAATTGTCGTCCAGAAGAATGTTGTTAGGTTTGATATTGTAGTGCATTATTGGTGGACGGAACGAATGGTGTAAGTATGCGAGTCCTTTCGCCGTTCCCAGAAGAATCTTGAACCGATTCCGCCAAGAAAGAGGTGGGCTTGAAACTGATCTTTCATGAAGTTTGGTTTGTAAGCTACCGTTTGGGACATAATCAGTCACCAAAAGTTGTAACTTTGGAGTCCAGTAGTACCCTTTTAAGGACACAAGATTAGGGTGTCTTAACTTCCCTAAAACACCAACCTCGCGGTCAAAATCTTCATGATACGGAATCATATTCGAGACGACGAGATTCTTGATCGCTAAAACATCTCCATTCGCATCTCCTATTGAAGCTTTGTACACAGTTCCAAACACACCACCACCAATCTCATTCGCCTTGTTTAAGAAAGATTCGGGGTTCGCAATGCAATAACTATCAGGGTTTGTTTTTGATTCAAACCAAACAAACTTCCCAACCGATAAACTGGCGCCTGATCTTGAAGAACTTGAGCAACTCTCAAGTGCATTATCAACAAACCTAAGCTGTCTTCTAGCGGAGATATTGAGCAGAACTATTATCACAACTCCGATGGAGATCGCGGCAGCGGCTATGATTGCGATGATGGCGGAAACACTAAAGAACCGATGGTGTTTGGAACTGTTTGAAGATTGGTCACTTTCATCTCCTCTGTGTCGTCCGTTTTGATTGCCGTATGCGAATGGATCGAGATAAAGAGGCTTGGGTACGTTCATCTTGCATGGTCCTTTCAACAATGGTGAGCAAATACCTAAATTGCCTTCTAAAGAACTTTTCCCTAGGCTTTGAAATATGCCGCCGGAAGGGAGACGTCCTTCCAGCCTGTTGTAAGATATGTTTACTGATAGAAGGTTTTCAAGTTCACCGAGCTCCGGTGGTATCTCACCGGTGAGTTGGTTGTATTCTAGCTTCAAAATCTTGAGCTTTTTAAGTTGTGACATTGATCTTGGAATGGAGCCATTCAAGCTATTGTGAGACATACTCCTGCATATTCATATAGACACAATGAACTCATCACATGAATGAAATTACAATTTTACCCCTCTAAATTGTTAGAAATGTCAATGCAACAAATATGGGATTTATGAAACAATTTTTCAACATGGCTGTTCATTTAAACTTAAAAACATTTAAAGATAAGCAGGGAAAAATGAAAATTATATTTGTCACAAGTTTTAAGTTTTATATTCTAAGTTTGAAATGTTCTTTTTATAGTTATAAGCAAAAATAGTTTTACAATTTCTTTTTCATTTTTCCTTCTTTTTATTTTTCCCTGTAAACATATTTTAGACATTTTAAAGTGTTAATAACTTTAGAATATATAAATTTTGTACTATATGAAAACAAACTGTATATATACTAAACTTTTGTGAGGACACCTAAACTAAATGTGAGCTAGTTAATTTTTTTATTAATAGTTTATATTTTTTTAATTCTATGTTCATAAAAAACTATACTTTATTATTTGTTTTATGTTTTTATTTAATTTTATATCATTTAATTATATACATAAAAAAACTATCAAAACTAATTATTTTTTAAAATTTTGTACCGACACATGTGTTATACACATAAACGAACAATAAAACCAATTTGTTCATAATTTTTTTTCGTTTTATAATAGAAGAGAGAAACAATAACTATTACAACGTTTTCTTTTACTTTAATTTTTTTCTAAGATTTAGATCAACGAATGTCTCATATTTGTTTTATATATTCTCATAATATATAATGTTCTGAATTTATTCTTTTTCGTGATGTGTTAAGAACTAGAAGATCGACTTACAGCAAGTAGAGCGAAGAACAGTTTCCGATCCCATCAGGTATCGATCCTGTGAAAGAATTCCCGTCAAGTTGAAGGATTCCAAGGCGACCCGAATCGCAAAGATCGCTGGGGATGGACCCGTGAAACGCACCATTTCTGAGATCTAACACTGTTAGATTCTGGAAGTACCCTAACTCCGGGGGCATTCTTGTCTGAAAATCATTCCATGACAAGTTCAAGTATCTTAACTTAGAGTTAAGTCCTATTTCAGCCGGGATATCTCCGGTTAGGCGGTTGCCAGAAAGATCTAGAGACTGAAGAGACTCAAAAAGTTTACTTGAACCCGGTGGGATGGAACCCGTGAACTCGTTCCTAGACAAGTCAATTCTGTCAAACCCGAGCTCGAATAAACCATCTGGAATGCTACCATTGAACTTATTCCCACTTAGCGAAATCGCGGATAGTTCACTGGAGGAAACTAATGACATTGGAATGTTCCCACTTAAGTTGTTATCAGAAAGACTTATGTATTTTAATGATGTTAATCCTCCTATTGATTCCGGTAGGATTCCGGTCAAACCATTGCCGGAAAGTTCCAAATATTCCAAGTTAGTCAAGCTTCCGATCCATTGAGGGAATTCACCGGTTAACATGTTATTGGCTAGATTCAAATAACTTAAAGAGGAAAGAGCATGGAAAGACTCAGGAACTGTTCCTGTGAAGAGATTATTGCTAAAATCTAGCTTCTTTAGATGTGGACACAACCCTAGATCAGAAGGTAAGGATCCTGAGAAGTGGTTTCCTTCTAAGGAAAGCTCTTTTAGATCATGTAAAGCAATCACACCATTAGGTATGGATCCGGAAAACGAATTATGTGAAAGATCCAATGTTCGGATGCGGGTTAACGACCAAATACCCGAATCAAAATCCGGATTACCCGAAAAGCGATTGCTGGAAAGATCGAGGTGATTTAGGGTTGTGCAATTGGAAAGTGAGCTTGGAATGGGACCTTCAAGGTTATTTGAAGATAAAGAAAGTGATCTAAGTGATAAACAGTTCATGAAGAACTGTTCGGGAACCGGGCCAGATATAAAGTTTCCTGATAAATCAAGAAACTTTATACTGCCCGCGTTCATTAAAGAACCAGGGATTCGATCCGAAAAACCGTTTCGACTAAGATTAAGATGTTCAAGGTTGGCAAGAAGTGATAAATCAGGGTTAATGTGGCCTGTGAAGTTGTTATCAGCAAGTGATAGTACCTTGATGTTCTGCAACTTCTCGAGCCCTTTACCGATCTTCCCGGAAAGATTTAACCCGTCGAGAGAGACTCCGGTGACCTTACTGGTGGCCGGATTACACGTTACAAACTTCCAAGAACATGGTGTTTCATCTTCTTGATTCCATGAGGAAAGATGTGATGAAGGGTCAGTAACAGAAGATTTAAAGACTATTAGTCCAAAAACCTCTTCATTTAGGTTGAGATTTTCATCGCCATTGACCGCGAATGAAGCAAAAGAGACGAATGCAATGATGAAAAGATGAAGAATACCCATGGTTGAAAGTCTTTAGGAACTATGTGAAGCTCATACTAACATGGAAAAGGAAGGGTTTTTTGCAGAATGAATGTGATTGTGATCAGAAATTTGTGAAAGAATGTTTTGGGGTGAAGATAGGAAGAGACAATGAACAAATGAAGCATAGAAAATACATATTTTGTGGACCAACTTCACCACATGCATTCCCTCAGTGTCCAAGAAACCCGTGAGTAGAGTTTGGATCTTCTGTATCCTAATTATTGCATCCTTTTCCGTGTTTGTTGTCTCCCTGTAAAATTCTAATAGAATCTTTTGTACAGTGTATATATGTAGTTAAATTTTAAGAAGTATATAATTCAAAATAGTTGTGATTGTATATTACTTATTATTATGTATATGTATATATATTACAACTCACATAATATAAGACCTAGTTTTTTATGTACAAATGATCTCTCATTAAGAAATAGTTAATCAATTAATTATGAGAAATTGGATTTTAATAATCCCATATTTTACCAATTGGCCAATAATAATCCTAATTGAGAATATTCTTAACACTAGTCCCTACTTTCAAACTATTTTCTAACATTGGACCACTGTTAAAAAAATTTAACGCCGTTAGATTTTATACGACGTGGACATCTGCAAACCACCGGAAAGTCGAGCCATGCTAGCAGTGGTCTATTGTGGGTTTTGACATTAGCTCTAGTGGTGTTTAACGGGTCTCGATTTTCCGGCAAGTCCAAACGGAGACAACGGTTGTGTTTAACGGTCAAGACGGTAACAGACTAGGGTTTGTAGACCACCCCTCTGGCGAAGGCAATGGCTAGGGTTCCGGCTTAGCTCAACTTTCCGATGGTTTGCAAATGTCCACGTCGTATAAAATCTAACGGCGTTAAGTTTTTTTAACGGGGGTCCAATGTAAGAAAATAGTTTAAAAGTAAGGACCGGGGGGTAAGAATATTCTTAGTTGTGATTATTATTGGCTAATTGATAAAATGTGAGAATATTAAAATCCAATAATCCATTAATTATTGATGGTTTTATCTATGTTGCGTTAGATTTTTAAAGATTCTGTTATTAATTTATAATTTTATAGCAAAGGTATTCCTGTAAAGACACGACACTTTTTTTTCAGTAAACATTGTGTGTTTAAATTTGACTATTGGCTCTTCTCCTGTCGTTAAGCCTAATGCCTAGTACTAATTACTAAAATGTTTTATTTTAAATCTAAGCCCCACCCACCACGTCCCTATTAGTAAATGTCCAAGTCCAAACAAATAAAATAAGCAAATATATATTTTGTAAACCTAACATAGAAAATAAGAAGTATAATTACCGAGCGGCCCTAGTTGGGGTCCGCCCGTGAAGCCTTAAACAAGTCGATTTGGGCTAGGGGTATTAGGGTTAATTAGTTTTTTTATTGATTAAGTTGGATTAACATTATAAATATCATAACCGAGATTAGGGTTTGGTATGAGAGTTATTGTAATTTGTTTTGAGTTAGCTTTCAGTTGCGATAAAAGTGAGTTATCTTAAATTGTGTGTTTTGTGTTTATCGATTCTTATCTGATGTTTAGTATCAGATCCGGTTCAATGATCAAAATTGATAAACCATTTTGAAGCCACCGTCGGGATTGCTTGTTCAAGGAGGGAGCACAGATCACTAGCGACCACAACGGAGATCAAAGGGTTGTCGTCGCCTGCATCAAACGAGAAGCCAAGAAGCCGCTGCTACTGTTCCGGTTGAGCAAGTTGCCCAATCAAGCTTTTCATCTATTTGTACCGGATCCACTTACACCCACAACCCCTATTACGTATAACCGTCGTAAGAAAACGACGGGAGACACTCCACCACCGCTGCCGAAGGGAAAAGAATACGGGGCAAGTTATGTCTGATGTACGACGCTCACTTCCACAAACTACAACATGTGGTCCTTGAGAATGAAGACGTTACCCAGGATCCACAAAGCTTGGGAAGTTATCAAACCAAGTTCCACCGATGTTGAGAATAACGATCTAGCAATGGGTCTGTTATATCAATCGGTGCCAGAAACATTGATCATGCAAGTAAGAGATCAAGAAACTGCCAAGAATATCTAGGAGGCAATCAAAACTCGACATGTCGGTCCCGAGCAAGTTAGAGAAGCAAGGCTGCAAACCTTGGAAACATAGCTCAATATGTTAAGCATGAAAGACTCAGAGTCTATAGACGATTATGCTGGAAAGCTATCTAGCTTAGACTCCAAGTCAGCGGCCTTGAGTCAAGTCATAGAAGAACTGAAACTTGTAAAGAAGCTTCTCAATATCGTCTTAACATCAAAATACATGGTGGCCTCTATTGAACAAATACTTGATCTCAAAACTGTCAGGTTCGAAGACATAGTAGGACGTCTAAAAGCTTATGAAGAGAGGATTGAAAACGAAGAGATCCAAACAAGTAACAAAGGTAAGCTTTTATTTTCTAATGCAGAATCAAGTTACACACGTAGGGGTAATGATGGGATGAGAACCCAAAGATATGGGAACCGGGGAGAGGTCGCGGTTGACCTATTAGCCAAGACCGATCTAGGTCAGATCAACACACTCAGAACTGAAGCAAGGATAAGCCGAAAAGGAACCCCTCCAAGATTCAATGTTGGCAATGTGATAAAAAGGCCACTTTGCATCAAACTGTCTTGATAGATCTCAAGAGTCACAAGTAGCCCATGTAGCAGACACCCAAGAAGTCGATAAAGCACTTTTATGCTTAAGGAAGTGTTATTGAAGAAGTCGATAAAGCACTTTTATGCTTAACAAAGGTAAACGAAAGAATTACTGGTAAAGTTAAGTTTGGCGACGGGTCATGTGTAAATATAGAAGGTAAGGGGTCGATTCTCTTTCAAGGGAAAACGGGTGAGCAATGGTTGTTAATCGAGATCTACTATGTTCCCGGGCTCAAAAGCAACATTATGAGCTTAGGTCAGGCCACTGAGTCAAGGTGTGACATGAGGATGAAAGACGGCTACTTGACCGTACATGATAGTAGTGGGAGACTACTAATGAAGGTACTAAGAACACCAAATAGACTTTATAAAATAAATATGAATTTGGGCACACCGGTCTGTTTGTAAGCCAAGATTGAAGATGATACGCGGCGATGGCATGCAAGGCTCGGGTACATTAGCTTTTTCACCATGAAGACTATGGCCAAGAAAGATATAGTTCAAATAAATATATCTTTGTTCTGATTGATGATTTTTCACAATATATGTGGTCTTTATTGTGGAAGGAAAAAAAACGTGAAGCATTTGGGATACTCACGAAATACAAAGCCTTGGTCGAGAATGAAACTGGGGAGAAGATCAAGGCACTCTAAACCAACAGGGGAGGAGAATTTACTTCAAAAGAGTTTCAAACCTTTTGTGAAGAAAATGGGATCTCGAGGCCGGCACTTGATGGCTCCATACACGCCTCACCAAAATGGCGTGGTGAAATTCCGTAATCGTGCACTTATGGAGATGACAAGGAGTATCCTAATGGCAACGAAAGTACCGAATTACTTGTGGGGGAAGCGGTTCGACACTCCACATATGTAATTAATCGGGTACTTACAAGAGCAATAAAAGACCAAACACTGTATGGAAAATTCAAGAACAAAAGGCCAAGTCTAGATCATATAAAAAGTTTTTGGGTGTTTGGCGTATGCTAAAGTGGAACAGATTAAGCTAAAGAAGTTATACGGTAGATCAAATCCACTCGTTTAATTTAGAACCTAGCCGAATTCTAAGGCAAACCAAATTTACAATCCAAGTAACCGAAAGATGGTAGTGAGCCGAGATGTTGTGTTCAATGAAAAAGTTGGATGGATTTAGTATGATCCAAATGGAGTTCAAAGTGGCAAGGTGGGTATATTCGTGTTGGAATGGGGTAGCGTTTTTGATAATGGGGTCGGACCAGTTATGGTTCAACTATCACAGGCCGAGAATACAGATGGTTCTACAAATCCTCATGTCAGTAGCCCAAGCACATCTACCCAAAGCCCTAACAATAGTTCATATGTAAATCCAAACGGTCCACATATGGCGTCGCATGAAGGCCTAGAGAGCGCCCAAGGCAACGCCACAAACAACAGCTCATTGAGATCGTTTCCGACCCAAGACAATGTTGCAACAACGACCTAGGAAGAAGTCGAAGTCCTACCGGTGGTGCGAAGGTCCAATCGTGTTTCAGCTCCACCGAGGTACCTTGATGATTACATTTTATTATCTAAAGTGGGTTGTGAACACCTTTTGTTAGCTATCAACGATGAACCGAAAGATTATCAAGAGGCAAAAGATTCTAAGGCTTGGATGAGTGCAATAAACACCGATATCGTCTCAATTGTCAAATATGAGACGTAGACCTTGATCAAGAAACCGAATGGGATCAAGCCCATTTGTTTAAAGTGAAGAAAAATGTGGATAGGAGTTTTAACGAATATAAAGCTCGACTAGTCACGAAGGGTTACGTGCAACAACCCGGAGTCGATTTTGATGAATTTTTTGCCAAAGTGACCTGCATCGAACCCATCCGTCCATTAATTGCTTTACCTGCATCAAACGGGTGAGAAATTCATCACCTCGATATAAAGACCATGTTTTTACATGGGGAATTAAAAGAGATTGTTTATGTAAGTCAACCGGAAGGCTTTATAAAAGGGGGAGAGGAGGACAAAGTATACAAACTTACGAAAGCTTTGTACGGGTTAAGACAAGCGCCAAGAGCTTGGAATAATAAGCTCGATCGAATCCTAAGAGAAGAGAAGTTTAAACGGTATGCTAAGGAACAATTTGTGTATCAAAAATCAGGTGGCAAACACCTGCTCATTGTGGTCGTCTATGTTAATGACTGATACGTAACCGGGATAAGTTAAAGCATTATTAATGAGTTCAAATAGGGTATGGCGACCAAATTTAAAATGTCTGACCTTGGTAAACTAACATACTATCTCAGGATTAAAGTTTCTCAAAGTGAACATGAGATAAGTAATAAGCAATAAGTGTATGCTCATAAAGTTTCAAAGGAAGCTAAGATGGACTCGTGTAACCTGCTCACGTCGTGGAAGTCGGACTAAAGTAGTCAAGAGCTGTGATCGGGCTAAGATCGACGCTACAAGTTATCGATAACTCGTGGGGTGTTTGCGTTATTTGCTACATATTTCACACCCCGGCCGGCGACGGATTATACGCCGAGGCTGACGTGGTTGTTCATAATCACATGATCATCTATTAATGTGTGATAATATTTATTCATCATAATTAAAGTATTCGTTACAAAAGAAAATAGACACAAAGCGTTTATAACACAACATAAGTTAAATTCAATCTTTATTAAAGCTAGGTCCATAGTCCTATGTGATCATGTAGTGTCCTCAAACTGGTGCACCTGAAACATGTGACTAAATATCAACTACAAGTAGTTGGTGAGTAACATAGGTTTTGACACCAAAAAAAGTTAAGTATAGGTTTACAATTCAATATGTTCAAAGCATGTCTAGAGCATGAATGTGAAAACAAGGTTCCAAGCATACAATTCAAGCCATGTAATATGAAAATAGTTACGCAATCCAACCGATTGCCTTTTTGAAAAGTATTAAGACGTATACACTAACCCTCCAATGTTCGTGTTAAGTAATGAATCGGATTCCCCTATAAATGATCATGTTAGGTACTACCTTAGGCTTGGGCTGCAAGTTAATGAATGTACTGACATGAACACATGTAATGGTCACCAGGTAGTTCAAGACATAAAGCATAAAGCATAAAGATCAAAGTATAAGAATATAGGTATTGAATCGTGTAAGTAAAGCATTTGTAAACATGTTTCACCCCAAAAGTAAAATAGTAAAAAGGGGCTATGTAAACTCACATGTAATGAAGCTAGTAATGGTATGAACTGTTAGGGAATGATAGGTCTCGTGAGGATTCCTCACAATCAATCTACATAGATAAATTTGTATTCTAGACTCAATGAGAATAATTAATTCTACATTGAAACGATGTACTCAATGAGAATAATTAATTCTACATTGAAACGAGAATAATTAATTCTACATTGAAACGATTTGGAAGTTTAGAAAGTTCAATTGGGGGCGTGCGAGAGTGTTAGACCCGTCCCGACGCTTTAATTTCAATCGGTTTGTACAATTTGATTTCGGATCGATTGGGAAACGGCTTTGAGTTTAATTCGTAGTTAAAACATTGAAACGATGTACTTGGATCATTATGCAGTGATCGGAATCGTTGGCATAACGTCCCTGAAAGATTTAAAGCAGTTAACACACGCGAATTTTGGATCATTGAGGCCAATTTGTTCTCTGTTGACTTCCTGAAAGTCAAAATTGGTATAATTTTGACTTAGGGTTCCAACTTGGTGATAAGGTTCACACTTGAGGGGGTTCAACGAATTTAGGAGGGTCAAACCAAAGAAATGGGGTTAAGGGTATTGAAATGGTTCAAGATCAAGTCCTCTATAGTTTCTATATCATTTTAATTGTTTTATAAAATAACTTCTATGATATTTATAAAAGTTTGATTATTATTTACTTAATTATAATTATTTTATAAAAGAAAAATCCCTGTTTTTATAAAATCACTAAGTTGTATAAATGATTTATTTATAAACAAATACATATATGTATATATATATATATAGCTTGTAAATACATGATTTAAGGCTCGTAGTTATTATGACCAAGTATATATATTTATATATTTTATACAAATATGTATCCACATTTTACGTATACATAATAGAAAATAATATGTTATTGCAAGGTTGAAAGTTTTTGGATTTATACTCGTAATTTATTTATGTGCCATATTGTGTTGGACAAACGAAACGATGTGTCAATATTGTTTAAAAATAAATAAAATTAGGCCGGAAAATTCATAGATGTTACAACATACTCGACCTGACTTGTGTTATTCGATCGGGGTTGTTAGCCGCTATATGCAAAGTCCACGAGAATCACATAGTTTGGCCATCAAACATATTCTAAGGTGCGTAAAAGGAACTTTGAGTTATGTACTGAAATTTAAAAGGAATGGATTGAAGAAGTTCGTTGGATATAGTGATAGTAGTCACAATGTAGATCCAGATGATAGTAAGAGTACGACCGGTCACGTATTATACTTTGGTTCGTCTCCTATCTTGTGGTGTTCACCTCCTATCTTGTGGTGTTCACAAAAACAAGCCATGGTAGTTTTATCCTCATGTGAAGCCGAATTCATGGCGGCAACGATAGCTGCATATCAAGCAATTTGGTTTCAACACCTTTTGAACGAGTTAACGGGTTAGAGTCGAGAAAAAGGTAACTATTTCGTTTGATAACAAACTGGTCATAGCACTCACTAAAAATCTCGTCTTTCATGGTAGGAGTATACACATTCATACTTGTTTTCACTTCATTCGGGAATGTGTTGAAAATGAACAAGTGGAAGTCGAATATGTACCATGAGCCGAGCAACGAGTTGATATTCTTACGAAGCCACTAGCACGCATCAAGTTCAAGGAGATGAGGAGCCTTATTGGAGTTGAAGATCTCCCTAAATAAAACTCAGAAATTAGGGGGTGAATGAAGTTTAATTACTGAGCGCCCCAAGTTGGGGTCGGCCCGTGTAGCCTTAAACAAGTCGCACTAGCATAAAAACGATTTTTTTACAACGGGTATTTTAATTTAATAAAACAGTTGATGAACCGTTTTCAATGTATGTGTTGTAAAACATACCTCCATTTTTTAAAGCGGTTCGCAAACCTTTTTAAAAAATATCATCAACCGCTGTAAATAACGTACCAAATACAGTGGTTTCCATAACCTCTTTAAATGGTTTTTAATAATAAAAAAGAATATTTATTATTTAAGTGATCCTTGTAACCCAAATAAAGTTGTTCACTTAAGTAAATAACCGCTTTAAACGGGTTTTAATAAAAAAAAAAGAATAAATATTATTTACATTGGTCATTGTAACCCAAATACAACGGTTTACTTAAGTAAATAACCGTTTTAAAAGGGTTTCTAATAATAAAAAACTTATTATTTTTTAATCTCCGTAACCAGTTTCGTCTCAGTTAGGTTTTATTGGATCCAAACTTGACCGAACCAAAAACTGGAAGAATGATAACCGAGAAGATGAGAAAAAGAGATTCAACAAGTTTTAGATCACAGTATCAATTCAATAACAGGCTTGAAATTGCAAGCAGATCTTCTGTTTTGGGTAAGGAGCGTTTCTATTCGTTCAATTAGTGGAGGGGTGAGGGGTTGGGATCCGTACAATTGTAATCCGTGTTGTAAAAAAATACTCTTTTTATTGGTTGATTTAAAATTTTAACAAATTTAAAACTGATGTAAGAGATGTTATTAAATAAAGTGGTTCGCTAAAACTGCCATAAAAAATCTTATTAAATAAATCTTTTTTTTTCGTAAAAGGTGTACAACCGCTATAAAAGATATTAACCGTTGTAAAAGATGTTATTAAATAAAGCGGTTCACTAAAACCACTATAAAAGATATTATTAAATAAAGCTTTTTTTCTAAACCGCTGTAAAAGGTGTACAACCATTGTAAAAGATGTTAACCACTATAAATGTGTGTTATTTATAGTGGTTCAGTCAATTTTGAGCGAATCATATACTATTTGTAACGATTTTCTTGTTTTTTTGTACCGGTTTTAAATAATATAATTTTAAATAAAAATTTTGACCGCTTTAAAAGAACTTTTTTGTACTAGTGTCGGTTTGGGCTAGGGGTATTAGGGTTAACTAGTTTCTTGTTGATTTAGTTGGATTAACATTATAAATACCATAACCGAGATTAGGGTTTGGTATGAGAGTTATTGAAATTGATTTTGAATTACTTTCTAGTTGCAATAAAAGTGTGTTCTCTTAAATTGTGTGTTTTGTGTTTATATCTGATCTTGAAAATAAAATCTAATAGAAACCAACAAAGAACATAAAATCAATAGATACAACCTCCCGCAACATCACTTAGTAGTGATGATTGAAGCCTAACCATTAGACCCCAAACATGCAACGAAACCTCAGTTAAAAAGAAACATTGTCACCACCATAACGTGAACGATTGAATTTGAAACAAGAGTGATGGATGAAACCGAACGAATGGAAATATGTTTGATCTGAAATGAATTTGTGATTAGTGCAAAAAAATCAGTGTTGTATATTTGTGCAAGAATGAGAATTGAACCTTATATCAAATAGGGTTAGGCTATACATACCCCCTTCCTATTTGTCATACCCTTTCTCTGAAAAAATAACTTCTCAACTTGTCATTTTACCTCCCTTTGAAAAATCTTTATTTCTAAAACCGTTCTTTTAAGTTTAAAAACACTTTCTATAAAATAAAGCGTATACCCCTCCCCTCTCCTACTTGTCGTACCTAGTGGCGAAGCTTGAAGAAAAACGCAGGGGGGGCGGAGATTTTTTTCCTATCACGGGAGGCCGGAACTTAATATCTATAAAGTTTTCGGCCGAATACGTAAAAATTAACACTTCTGAGCGAAAAATCAGGGGGGCAGACCCTCACTAAGCTTCGCCCTTGGTCGTACCCCCTCCACCCATTTTACCCCATTCGAATAATTATTATTTATAAAACCGTTTTTTTAAGTTTAAACACACTTTCTATAAAATAAAAACGGGTTAGGCCATACATATTCCCCCTCTTACTTGTCACACCCCACCTGAAAAATAACTTTTAAACTTGTCATTTTATCTCATTCGAAAAATCTTTATTTCTAAAACTGTTCTTTTAAGTTTAGAAACACTTTTTATAAAATAAAACGTATACATCTCTCCCTTCCTACTTGTCGTTCCCCCTCCTACTTGTCGTACCCCTCCCCCATTTTACCCTATTCGAATAATCATTATTTATAAAACCGTTTTTTTTAGTTTAAAAGCACTTTCTATAAAATAAAAACTTGTTAGGCTATACATACCCTCCCAAAAAAATAAATTTTAACTAATAATTACTAATTAACAAAAATACAAAAGTAAAAAAAAAAGAAACAGAAAGGTTAGAATTGTATTTATCTGAAAACTTAGAGGGGATACAACAAGTAAAAATCAGTGAAATAAGGGTACGTATAGGACGAACTTATCAAATATACAATGTGTTTCCAAAAAGTGTACGAATGACTAGATGGTTTGACTGTTGTATTATTAATGCTAAAGCAATCTCTATATCAACATTAGTGTATGCGGTGTGCCCTGATCCAAGGCTTGCGGATTTAAGGAAATCAACTATCATAAGAGGAGCAAGGTCGTAATACCAAGAAACGATTTAATTTTCACATGAATTTAAGTTTTATATGATTATAGATTCAGACACTATATTGTACTTCCTACAACAAGATCTAATAGGTAACTAAAATATCAAATAAAGTCTAATTAAAATCTGTATTGTACTTACCACAAAGTACAGAAACGCCTGGCACGTGGACATCTCAGGACCTGACACGTGTACTTATCTAAGTGAAATCGTTGGGCGTTCAAACTTTTCTCGCCGAAAACACCGTCCGTTTTTAGGCATCACCGTACAGATGTTTCGGTTGTCATCTCCATTCTCCATACAAATGTTTCGGCGAATTTGCCGAGAAACTTCAATTAAAAAAATCAACCTTTTTAAAAAGTTGTTTAAGTAACTTAAATTCATTTAAAATTAATGAAATCAAACGACATGTATGAACTTAAAATTTTAAATGGGTAATACATTGTGGGTTGGGTGTAAAATATACATAGAAAGAAGGTATGGTTTAGAATGGAGGAAGATGATGTGGTATGGAACTAGGAAGATGTGTTAATATAGGAAAACGCCATCGTTTCGCCAGCCAAAGTACTTTTAATTATCATAAACGAATAATTATTCGAATTTAAATATTTGATTGGCGTTTCTCAGGCATATGTTTACGTAGGCGATTCGTTGAAACCTGAATAAAATAAAAAAATTTAATCATATATTTAAGTTTGTTTTACTAAATAAACTCTTTAAAAAATAAAAAATTGCGTTTACGCACTTTGTGGTAAATGTTCGACGAATTTAAAATGATCGTTTAATGTTAATTGAAAAGTCAATGTTTATTTTGAAAAAATTGACTGGTCATATTTTATTTTGAGACTTTTCCCTTTTAAATATCATTATCTTCTTTTTACAAATCCTTGCAAATTAAGCATTTTTCCATACTTATTGTTATATTTTTAGTTAGTTCTCGTTTTTAGATATGCAGCTATGTTAAATTAGTTAATTGAAAAGTTAATGTTTATTTTGAAAAAATTAACTATTTTATTTTAAGAATTTTCCCTTTTAAATATCATTCTTCTTTTTACAAATCCTTGCAAATTAAGCATTTTTCCATACTTATTGTTATATTTTTAGTTACTTCTCGCTTTTAGATATGCAGCTATGTTAAATTAATTTGTCTATACAATTGATTTTTATGTAATATATTTATCCTTGGGCATCTTGTTGAAGGACAAATCCACCAAGATACCAAATAACCATTTGCCTTAGGTCATACGTAGTGGTTTCACGCCCTCCTCTTTAACGTCCCGTCACGTCACCGCCACATCAGCACAGGAGCAATCACTGATCAGAATCACTAAGGTGCGTAGTGGTTTCACGCCCCACATTTATTTTTTAATAATTAACTAAATATTTCCTCCATTCCAACTAAAGGCAGCTTACCCGAAGTATGGAGGAATATTTTTAAAACTGAGCATCTTTTGGCCCTCTCAAGCATCCATCTAAATAATCTATTTCGTGGGGCGCTTAAGGACGGCAAGAGCATCAGATTCTGGGTCGATGCTTGGGCCTCCCCAGATCCTTTAAATCTGCTCTTCCCCGCCTTATACGCCCTCGAAGCGGTAAAAGACTGCCTTGTCGCTGACCGTTTTATCCCTTCCTTCGGCCCCGACTCTTACTTACCAATTTGGGTTAGGAATCTGGCCCATGCCGAGGAACTGGATCAGCTTCGGCAATGCTCTCGTCTCCTTAATCAGGTCAGTTTTTCTAATCACCGGGACAGATGGTCGTGGCCGAGCAGCCCATGTGGTACCTTTTCGGTTAAGTCGGTTAAAGCTATGTTAACCCAATCAGACTATACAACCCAAGAGGGGTTCTTTGGATGGAGTTACTGGCTTCCTTTGAAGGAGAACATCTTTGCGTGGCGCGCCAATCTTGAACGAATCCCGACCTTGAGGGCTCTTACCAATAGGCGAATCCAAGTCAATTCCACGATGTGTCGGCTATGTGGTGAAGCGGAAAAAACAGTAGATCATATATTCACCGGATGTTACATGACTACTATGATATGGCAATTTGTTAGCTCTTGGTGTAAACTCCCTCCAATATTCGTCTTTTCGTTGAGAGATCTTTTGGTTCTTCACAAAGGTACCTTTATCCCGAAACATAATAGGAGGCTTTTCCGGTAGATCATATTAACCGCTTGTTGGGCAATTTGGAAAGCGAGAAACCAGCTAATATCTATACTATATAATAAATAAAGGTTTTTAAGTGACACGTGTCGCCTCCATATTTATTCTCGTCAATTTTTTCCCTCATCTCTCTCTTATTTAATGAACTTCTATCTTTTAATAATAATATATATTTAAAGAAAATGCTAATCTATACTATATAATAAATAAAAATTTTAATAGGACACTTGTCATTCTCCTATGTATTCTCAGCATTTTTTTCCCGCCTCTCTCTCCTATTAATTACACAAATTTTCTAAATTGTTTTATAATTTTTTGTTTCCCGCTTCTCTCTCCTATTAAATAATGATAATTTCCTTAATTCTTTTTACAAAAAGTTTTTTTATTTAAAAAAAACAGGTTGGTTCATAAAATATTTTTATAAATTGAACATTTTTTCATTATTTTTATAAAATAATTGTATAACTTTTTCTAAAATTTGTATTAAAAAACTATGTTACATGTCATAAATATGTAAATCTTTATTTCTAAGTATATAACATTGCATTTAGTTAATAAACTCGTGTAATACACGGGGTCTAACCTAGTTCTCAAATATAAACATCTCGGTAGAAAGATCGATTGGAGAAATAAAGACATTGGGTTTTCTCTGGGTAAAAATAGGTGCAAGCATAACTCCTTGGAGTGGCTAGATTGGTTAGATTTTAATTTTAAAATCTAAATGTAATTGTTTTCTTTTGGTGTTCGTTTTTTTCTCTAGCATCTTGCTAGTCGTTTTTAATATATTCTCCCGTTGCCGTTCAAAAAAAATTTGTCCTTGGGCATCTTGTAGAAGGACAAAGATACCAAATAACAATGTGCCTTAATGGGAAAAAAATTCCTTGGATATCCTTGGCACATGCCTGAGTGTGCTCTTAGTTGCAGGTCTTAATTCAAGATATGGTATGTAAGCAAACAATATTACTCACCACAAAGCACACCATATCTTAAACACAATTCATCATGCTATTGCGAATTTGTGGGAAAATCATGAAAAATAGGCAAGTTAACAAAAAAAAAAATTAACAAAATAGGCATTGAATTTGTGGACTTTTAAAATAGACAACCCAAAACAACCAATCAGAGGAGCACAAATAAGCAGCGCCGGCACCTCCATAGCTCACACTCAGATAAGTCGGCACCTCCATAGCCCAGATTATGATAATCCGGCATCTCCATAGCCAACTTGAAACTAATATAAAAGTCAATGCCAAGCCGGCACCTCTATAGCCCACACTCTGATAAGTCACAGGGCCGGTCCCGAGAATTCTCAAAATGTTTTGGGCTCGGGACATGTAAAAAAAACGGGCCCTATTATATAAACTCAATAATCATATATAAAAAAACATAATACACGCTTTTATATATATATATATATATATATATATATATATATATATATGGAAAGTATCATTTCTGTTATCGAAAGAGAATTTATTATTAAAGGAGAAGAAATAATCTCTATGATTTTTCCTCCTACTCAACCATTTAAAATAGAAAAGGGTAATGAATTAAGATATTATCAAATCTTTCAAAAATTATTGGAAGGAGATACTCTTAATGTGACAATTTCCCATATAAATGGGCTAATTAAACAATAAAATTATACAAATATATATTTAATAATTCTGGGAGAACAATTCCAAGATCTATCTACAAAAATGGATAAGATAATATCCTGCTTTAAAGAAAAAAATATGCCCACCAAGCAAACTTCTCTACAAGAAAAAATTGCTACTCCAAGTATACAACTTCCACTGGAAGTTACAAATTTTAAATTAAAATCTAAGGATAGTCTTGTAGCAACTTTAAATGAAACAATGAATGCTCTTAAGAATCTTAAGATAAGCACTCTAACAGATTTCTTTGAAGAAAACTATCAAGAGGAGGTAAAAGATCAAATCTCCAAACTTTCTAAGTGGGCAGATAAGTCTACTCAGAGAAAGTACTATTATCCTAGACCAACCCCACAAGATGTCCTCATAGAAGAACAAGAGTATATAGTAAATAACTATTATAGTGAGAAAATGATCTATGAATGGAACATAGACGGACAGTCAGAAAGACAGATTTATAATATTGTCCATAGGATTCTTATGTATAGCACAATTTGCAATAATAATAATAACAACCATAGCTAATATGATAATATCAGGTTTTACTGGTCAGTTAAAAGGATGGTGGGACAATTATTTATCCCAACCTGATAAGGATAAAATCCTCATTATCGTCAAACAAGAAGAAGGTGCTAGTAGCAGCAATACTGAAAGTAATGGTGTTTATACTCTAATAGTGAATATTATAGAACACTTTACTAGAAGATGGTCTGAAGATTCTGAAAATATTAGAACTCTTCTCCGGAATTTAAGATGTAGAACTCTAACATCTTTTAGATGATACAAAGATACTTTCTTATGTAGAGTTATGGAACTCCCAGAGGCTAATAATTCTCATTGGAAATCAAAGTTCATAGATGGTCTTCCTCACTTATTTACAGAAAGAATTAGGAACAAATTAAGAATAGAAGGAGTCATAATTTATGATAGTTACATCTATGGTAAACTAATAGGTACCTGTGTCCAAGAAGACATAGGCCTTTGTAATGAAATAAAACTTAATCAGCAGATTAAGAAACATTCTCTAAATGAGAAAAAAACAATTAGGAGATTTTTGTGACCAATTTGGCATAGAAAGTAAAAATGACAAATTTATTAGAGATAAAAGAGATGTCTCTTCCCTTTCTAAGAAACATTATAAAAGAAGAAAAAGATTTAAAGAGAATAATTATAAAGACACTCATTATAAAAGAAAGAGGTATAAGGAAAGAAAAGAACCTCCTTCTGATAATTTTAAGAAATACTTAAAATGCAAAAAATGTGGCAAGATTGGTCACAAAGCAAAAACATGTTGGGTTAGAAAGAAACTTAATAAGATAGAAGATAAAGAGTTAAAAGACAGAATTAATGAAGTCTTGCTAGGTAATAACTTAGAAGAAACTAATTCTGAGTATTCTTCCTCAGAAGATGACAATCTAAATATTTTAGATTATGATAGCCTTAGCTCCTCAGATAAAGATGAATATCAGTGTCTGGCTAATTGCAATAATGAATGCTGCAAAGACCCTTCAGAAATTTCAGAAAAAGAGCTTTATCAAATTATTTCTCAGTTTCAAAATATGGAAATCAATGTTTTAAATAATGAAATTTTGGATCTTTTAAAAGTTATTAGTGATCCTCAATTAAAAGAAAAATTAATTTCTGAATATTTGAATAATAAAAGATTACAGGAAGCCTCTTCCTCAAATTATCCTCAGAAAAATCTAGAACCATTCTCTTTTGCTGAGTTAAAAAAACAGCTTGCTCAAAGCTCAAAAATTTCTAGACCTGTTAATATACAGGATTTAAAGAAAGAAATTGACAATATGAAGACTGATATTAAGATCATTCATAAGGATAGTAGAAATCTTGAGGAAAGACTCATAAGACTTGAGACCCTATAAGAAAGAAATACTGAAAATAATTCAAGGATATTTTTAGAAAGTATTATAGATATTATAACCACCCAAAAGTGGAATATAAAAGTAAAAATTCTTATTGAAGAAAATTTCTTCATTACAGTCACTGCTTTAGTAGATAGTGGTGCTGATCTAAATTGTATTCAAGAAGGAATTATTCCTACTAGATACTTTCATAAAACCTTCCATAACTTAAGTTCTGCCGAGGGAGAAAAATTAAACATAGAATACAAATTACCACAAGTTTACGTATGCTAAAATGAAACCTGTATTCCTACTAGTTTTGTTCTAGTTAAGAATTTAACTAGCCAAGTTATTCTTGAAACCCCTTTTCTAAATAAAATCTTCCCTTTAAAACAGGTTGATAATAAAGGAATAACTGGATATTTCCAGAACAAAGAAATATATTTTCCTTTCATCACAAATCCTTTTTCAAGAACTTTAAATAGCGTAAAAAATTCTTTTTTACAAGCGAAAATAAATCAAATAGATTTCTTACAAAAAGAAATATTTTCTTTAAACATTCAAGAAAAGATTAATAATCCTAAATTACAACAGAAAATAAAAATGATTTATAATCAATTTACTCTTCAAATTTGTAATGATCATCCAAATGCTTTTTGGGATAGGAAGAAACATATTGTTTCTCTTCCTTATGAAGAGGATTTTACTGATAAAAAAATCAACACTAAGGCTAGACCTTGCCAGATGAATTCTGATTATATGGAATTATGTAAAAAAGAGATTAAATCTCTTCTTGATAAAAACATAATCAGGAGATCAAAATCCCCTTAGTCATGTACTGCTTTTTATGTAAATAAACATTCTGAAAAGGAAAGAGGAACTCCTAGACTAATTATAAATTACAAACCTCTAAATAAAGTTTTAAAATGGATTAGGTATCCTATACCTAATAAAAAAGACCTACTTGATAAATTATACAATACTATTATATTCTCAAAATTTGATTTAAAATATGGGTATTGGCAAATTCAGATTAAAGAAGAAGATAGATACAAAACTGCTTTTACTGTCCCTACAGACCATTATGAATGGAACGTCATGCCTTTCGGGTTAAAAAATGCTCCTTTAGAATTCCAAAATATTATGAATGATATTTTCATCCCTTACAGTGAATTCATAATTGTCTATATTGATGACATCTTGGTCTTTTCAAAAGACATTGAAACACATTTCAAGCATCTTTATATATTCAAAAATATAATAATAAAAAATGGTCTAGTTATTTACAGACCAAAGATGCTACTTTTTCAAACTAAGATAAGATTCTTAGGTCACAATATTGAAAAAGGAAATATTATTCCTATTAATAGAAGCGTTGAATTTGGGTCTAAATTTCCAGATGAAATTTACGATAAAACCCAACTTCAAAGATTCTTATGAAGCCTAAATTATATTCTTCCTTATTACAAAAACCTTGCAGAAGATACTGCTATCTTATATGATAGGCTAAAGAAGAATCCAAAACCTTGGTCGAAACTTCATACTAAGGCTATTCAAAAGATTAAACAAAAAGTTCAAACCCTTGCTTAATGATAGCAAACCCCGAATGGGAAAAAATTATTGAAACTGATGCCTCGGATATAGGCTATGAAGGAATTCTAAAACAAGTTTCTCCAATAAATAAACAAGAAAATCTTGTAAGATTCCATTCAGGTAAATGGAACACTAGTCAAAGAAATTATGCCACTATTGCAAAAGAAATCTTGGCAATAGTAAAATGTGTTTTAAAATTCCAAGACGATTTATATAATCAAAAGTTTATAATAAAAACGGATTGCCAAGCAGCAAAATATATGTTTAACAAAGATTTTAAACATGATGTTTCAAAACAGATGTTTGCCAGATGGCAATCACATTTAGCCCCTTTTGACTTTACAATTATTTATAAAAAGGGTAGTGACAATAGTCTTCCTGATTTTCTTATCAGAGAATACTTAAACTAATGTCTCATTCAAAAGGCCCATTAAAGAAAGCTCTCCTTGAAATTCAAGAAGATATTGAATGGCGTACTTTTCAACTCATATGTGAAGAAGATCATTTAATTCGGATTCAAGAAAATCATCCATTTTTAACTACTAAAATCAAAAATAGCATGATTCATAACACTAAAATAAGAATTTCTTATTTCAAAGAAAAGTTATATTTTTTAAATCAGAAAAAAGATAATTATATCATGTGGATAACTTTTTCAGACATGATTCCTTGGGAGCAAGGAAAAAGAGGCAGAGGAAGATCTTCTTCCCACAGAGGAAGAGGAGGATACAATCCACATCCAAGGGTCATATCCCAAATTGGAAATCAAAGGCTTATAGCCGAAAACATTGCTTCATCATCTGGTTCTTCAAAACCAGAAGACATCCTTTATAAGGAATTTTTGGCTTATAAAGCCTCTCAAGAAAAGCCTAATAAAGACTCATCATCAGCATCATATGCTAAAACTGTTTCAAATGAAGCAGATGATGATATCTCTAATTGGGCAAAAAACCCAGAAAAAGAAGTAATACTTCTTTTGGAGAAAAAAGATATTAAATGGAAAAATGATTCATGGTTGTTAATAAACAGATACATGGACACAGGATTTTATCCTACTGAGGCTTATAAGCCCAGATATTTCTATGAGAAAATTCTTAAAAAGAAAATTGTGAAATAGAACATTATCATGCTGGTCAGCCTGACGTTTATAACTTCAGCAAGATCATTGTCAAACAGATCATATCTGTAGAGACCTGGGGAACTTCTCCATTAAAGGAAAGGGAATTAATACATCCCCAAACGAAGGTTCCAATAAAATATAATTATTGGGACTACAAAAATGTTTTTTATAAAACATTTTTATATGAAAATCCCAAGCAGAAACATTCCTGGTTTATAAAAATCTGCTCTCATATCTACGGACAGGATATTCCAGTCTGGTTTTACAACTGATGGCAATCTTTTGGTCCTTCAGTTAATATTCTCCTAGATCTATTCAAAACCCTTTATAAACAATGGGCAGAAGTATCTCTAGCCCTCATAGAGGCCCAACAGGAGGATAATTTTATAAAAAATTAGTCTGCTTTACATTTTTATGTTCAATTCAACATCCCATGGATCTGGAAATGGACTCCTGAGGTTGACTATGATAACCGTAATATCCTATGTATCCAAAGAGTCTTCTATACAAAATTCTGGAAGAAAATGACTCTTACAAATATCGATGGCATCATAGAAAGCCATGACACCATAAAGAAGATCGATAAGACGATTGAAGATTATAAAGAACAAATAAACAGTCTTCCCCAGAAAGAGGTTCCTAGTCCTTTTAAACACATTATAAGAAAAATTTAAACTCTTAAAGGTACTGATCAAATCAGTAATAAAGAGATTATGGACTTCTATCTTTTTGAAATGAAGAAGGATATGATGAAGAATTTCAGAAAAGAAGGAGCATTTCCTTCAACAATGTCTACTTCCTCACAGGCTGAAGAAGATGAAGATAATCTTACAGAAGAAGCTCAGATCAATGATTATGATCCAATAGATGAAGAATATATCAATAATATTCTTATAGAATACAAACAAGAATTCCAGCCAGAAGAATCTTCGACAAAACAAAAATTCAAGAAGCAATAGGTCCCACAAGCACGTGAAAAAAGACTCCAATAATTAATAAAGTGGCCGACAAAAGTTTGCTCTCTGGCTTCATAATTTTCAGATACTATTACCTTTATAAAATGACAGCAAAATAATTCCTGGTTACTGTTTTCTTTTTGACAATATTGTCTTGTAGGTCCCATGAAGAGACCATTGTTTGTTTGTTTTTCTTTTTCCCCATCTATATAAGGGGACTCTAGTTTTTGTAAAATGTACCCCGGAGAAAAACTCCACTCCTCTCTCTCTCTCTCCTAATAATATTTGAAGTTTTTCAAGTTTGAAGCCTGATGTTCTCAAGACAGTCTGGTAAAAATTTATAGTTTATTTATTTTAATAATTTTTATCTTATGATTGCCTCCTTCAGATGCTAAGTCTTTTAAGTGTTGATATGCAATAATAACTAGAACAAGCATGTAATAAAAAAAAGTATAAAATTGAAAATATTTTCTAAAAAAGAGTATAGAAAGGTTAAGAACAAAATAGAATAATAAGGTGGTGGTTGAATTCTTGGGGACCTTGTAGCCGCTAATGCCAGGATGTGCGAAAAGGCTTTTTATGGTCTGACATTTACTAACATCATCTTAAAATTCTATGCTGTTTTTGTAATAATTTCCTTTGTTCTATATTTCGTTAATGTTTTTAATCTTATACCAATATGTTTAAATAATTTTTAACTAGTTATTTTAAGATTGTATAAAATATTCTGAAAATAGATTTTTTTTTATTTATTGGTTTTCGGTTCAGATTTATAAACAAATGGGCTTATATATACATTTAAAAAAAACATTTATATAATATATAAATTTTTTTAAAACTACCTGCCCCCCCTAAGGGTCGCCCCTGATAAGTCGGCACCTCCAAAGCCTAGACTCCGATAAGGCGGCACAAAGTCAATGCCTATTTTGTTGATTTTCTTAGTTAACTTGCTTATTTCGATGACTTTCCCTTAATTTGTGTATACAAACGTACCAAAAAATAAGGAAATCCATGTATGTATTGGCAGCCACTTGCACGGATAAGGAAAGAGATGCTCGAATAGGGGGGAGATAACGTGGGATTTGGTTCAGTGGCTTGTCACAATCTCGTAACCAAGCATGCTTCGTTTCTTTGGGGACTTGTGTAACAGAACCATAACTGGACCCATATGCTAGCGACATCACAAACCGGTGTTGGAACATATCCAATGACCCATCAGTTTTGGATTCTACCTAGATTAACGTACGGCCTACAACTAACAAAATAAATAATCTAAGGGTACAAGGGACACAATCTAAAGTACTTAAAGTGGTCCTATCAATGAGGGTGTGTCATCTTATTTTTACCCAAATTGATAGGGGCATAACCCAAAAATACCCTAATACCCTAACTCTTTCTCTCACGGCTAGCTTTAACGGCTCCCTCACTTTCTCTCACGGGTATTTATACCCGAAGCATGTACCCGCAAGGGGTACCCGATGGCTTTGCGGCAGTGTACCCGAGGTACCCGCACTACCCGATGGCCTTACCCGAGATACGCCACCAGCACCTAACAATGTGATCACCTAACAATGTGATCTACATGGGTTTCTCTTAGCTTGGTCCGCAATAAGACAATTGTTCATTAATGCATTAGCTCCAAAATCGATGCCACCCGTGAACCAAATTCTACAAAAAATTAAACTAACCATGACCTTATCCGTGAACTCCTATGGTTCTTGTGGGTGGACATAAAACACAATCTTGATCATTCTTGGAGCAGACTTTGCTGGAAGATATTTTATGTATGTTTTGGTGAAAATATTTCTTTAGATAATAATGAAGTAACTAAGTCATTTTGTCAAAACGAGTGAGTGTAACCCGCGCGTTGCTGCGGGATGTTAAAATTTGTAAGGCTTGGTTTCGACGACTCATACACTGGTATTAACCCCGTGGAAAAACTTCACGTCGAAACGCCGATTAAAATAAGCACATCATAAAACATCATGTTAGAATGTAAAGTCAAAGTCAAAGTCAAATGGAAACTTAATATGTCAACTAGCAAGTTAGTCAAAGTTTTGGGGTTAATTGTGTGTTAGCCAAAAGTTGGAGGCTATTCTTGTAAAGTTTCAAATTAGGTTGTTAATGGTTAGTTTGCATATTGATTTGGGGATTTAAGCTAGTGACAATTCATAATTGAAGAGGGCTTGATTCAATTCCTTTTATTCACTTTGTAATCGTTTTCGTTTATGATCATTAATAAGTAATCGTTGGTTGTTCTTGATTAAATTTCATTTTTATGGTGTTAATTTTACAACAATTGGTATTAGAGCCTGGTTAGGGCTTGATTCAGAGAAGGCTTCAATTGGGGGTGCAATCGAAGATCAAGATGGTTTCAACTAAGTTCTATCTGGAGAAATTCGATGGAAGAAATGATTTCAGTTTATGACGATTGAAGATGCGAACTCTTTTGGTTCATCAGGGAGTAGTCGATGCTCTTGCAGGTGAAGCCAATTTACCTGCAACCTTGTCTGATAAAGAAAAGAAAGACATTATGGAGAAGTCGCATAATGCGATCATATTAAGTCTTGGTGATTAGGTTTGAAGGGAAGTATCCAAGGAGACGACGAATGCCGGAGTTTGGTCTAAACCGGAAAGCCTAAACATGACTAAATCTCTGGCCAATCGACTATACTTCAAGAAACCTTTGTATACGTTCAACATGAATTCTAGAAAGTCATTAGAAGATCATACCGACGAGTTCAATAAGTTGGTATTAGATCTTGAAAATATATGTGTGATTTTGGATGAAGAATTATATTCTTAACCTCTCTACCACAATCTTATGAACACTTTTTTGATACACTAAAGTATGGTAGAAAGACACTTATCATAGAATAAGTATTAGCTGCCCTCAATTCTAAAGAATTGAAAAGGAGATCTGATCCTAAAGAAGGTTGTGGAGATGGACTGTATGTAAGGGGGAGGCCATATCAAAGGAATTTCAAGTCGAGATATATCAAGATCTAAATCCAAAGTCAAGAGAAGGTGTTTCGTATGCAATTCTGAGAAACATTTGAAGAGAGACTATCTAGAATGAAAAAGGAAGAAAGGGGAATCAATTGGCTCAAAGAACTTCAATGCTCATACTCACACTCCTCAAGATGATGTATCTGAGGGAAAACTTCTGATGTACTTAATGTTTCAATTGAAGGAATTCAAGATAAATGGGTAATTGATTCTAGATTCTCATTCCATAAGACACATGTTAAATAATTTTTTAAAGAATTCAAGAAGGAAGAGCTTAGTACAGTCAACCTTGGAGATGATAGGCCCTATCAGATTCATGGTAATGGAACCGTCACTATCAAAAATGGATAATGTCACACCCCTAAATTTCACTAACGGAGTTTTACCGTTTTAGAAGGTGACAAACCAGGATCTCAGACATCAGTTACTTCAAACGACACTATATGGGACTTAAAATGTCATAATATAAAAAGATCAGAGTAAATATGCGGAAGCGTTACAAGAGTAAATGCGCAAAATAATGCGCCCAAGTTTGAGTAATAACAGAAACATAAATAGTTTGTCATGAAATGATAATAGTCAAATGACACCATGCATGCCCTAACGTGATCCTGCGTAACGACCTGAGAAAACATGTAAGAAAATGAGTCAACACTAGGTTGGTGAGTTCACAGGTTTCAATCATTTGAAATAAAGTGTTTGCAGGTTATGTACATTCACTATGCATATCTATAGGTAGCTAACCTATGTTCATGTTTTACTAAAGTGCTCGCAACCGAAGCTGACTGATGTGTTTGATTGTTTGCCTCCGGCCAGGTCTATCAACCCTGACTAATGATTAGGTCAATATTACACCCGTTCGACCTCCAATCGAACTAGATGACTAGCCCGGGTGGGGTTTGTCAAACCTAGTAGTACTACCAAACATTACCTCACTAAATCTAACGGTCCGATGTGTGTGAGGACTTTCAATGACAGTGTTACGCTTAGCCTCAATAGTGATATCATATGAAGTACAATAACCCAAAATAGTTTGGCATGTTCTCTCCCCCAAATAAAAACAGTTAAAGGGGCCGTGAAACTCACCTGCGTTGCGTAGTAGGTAGTATCACACAAGTAAGAGATTTGGTACACAAGTGTTATCCTGCAACGGCTCACGTATGCCCTAGAATTATAAACATAACAATTAGGGACACATTGGGATTTGTGACGACGACACGGAAGATAGAACGTCTTAAAACATTCTAAGGATTTACGAGTAGACGAGCGTGTCTACAGGAAAATAGGTTTCTTAATAAATAAGATGAGTGTGTTACGTGTCGAACGTTAATAACGAATAATATTAAATAAATAAATTCGTGTGTTTGTATCATTTAATAATGATCTAAGAAAATAATATAACATATATATTATTTTTGAACTCGTAGAAAATATACGATAATCATTTACGTGACCAAAATAATAAATATATATTATTTTTATTCGAGATTATAAACGTGAGTAAATAATATTAATAATTATATTATTAATTTGTTTGAAACGTTACACGGGATTAATAAACGAGGTGAAATAATATAAAAATATATATTATTTTATACTAGGAGTCACGGGTTGAAAATAATATAAACATATTATTTTATTCGAAGTCGTGGTTTGAAAATAATATAAATTTATTATTTTTAAAAGTGGAAATAATATTAATTATGAGTTATAAAACCAAACCCGAGCCTACGGGTAGTTTTTTTCGGGCTAAAACACGTTAATATATTAATATAATAATATAGGGTTTGATTTTTATATTAAAATAATAACCAAAAAACGGATTTAAAAAGAAATGGGTGTGGAGAGACTCGAACCCGGGTCTCTCCCACACATGCACAAAGCTTTAACCAGTCCCGCCCGCTAGGGTATCGCAACAAAACCCGGATCAAAATGGTTTTAACACTCACGCACACAGAGTTCTTCCCCCTTTGCGAGACCCGATCCAAACCAGTCCCAATTCCCATGACATAGGGGTTTTGTTAATCGAGTCATTGCGAATCTGAGGGTTCGATTAATTGCAAAAACATCGTGTTTTGGATAGTTTAATTTAGGGAAAATGGGCCGAAACCCTAGATCAAGAACACAAGATTGATTTGATAAAATCCGATATTAAGAGTTGTTAGAATCATAGGGTTTTCACTGAATATGTCATTGCGAATCTGATGGTGTGGTTTGATTTGATTAAAAATGCGTTTAAGATCAAAAACCCCAAATCGTTTCAAGAACAAACCCTAGATTATGGTTTAGGGTCAATTCGATGTTAATTGATCAAATTAGCATAGGGCTTTAGTTGGTTTAGGGGTTGCAAAGCTAATGATATGGTTTAATTGGATTTAAATCAGGTCCTGAGTAGGGTTCGATTAAACTGGAGAAGTATGAACCCTAGAATCTAGGTTTCGATCGATTTGATGTTATGAGCCCCAATTGACATAGGGCTTTCATTCTATGGATAAAAACGAAGCTATAGGTGTAAGTAGTTACCGGATTGGATGGCAGACTGATGGTGTTCGAGTATATGCAGACCTGGCGGCGTGTTCTTGTTCTCCGGTGATCCTGTCTGCTTCTCTGGTCGAATTGGTGTGTGGATTTGCTTCTGAGACGTGAGGTAGAGATGCGTAGATGTTCAGTTGTGAGGAAAACAGACGAATTGATGTGAATTTGATAGTGGATGATGAGGGTGTCGACGGTTTCGACATGATTTGCCATTATTCAGTTTAATTCAACAGTAATGATGTTTTACTCGGCAGTTAAGGTTGTTAATAACACCATAATGCGATACCAGTTTCAAATTCAACAGAAATCCGTTTGGAAATTTGAATTTTGATCATATATGCGAGTTTGACTTTTCAAAAGTCAAAGAGAATCAAGAATAAGTTAATTACAGGTTTAGTCCCTTTGTTTTCATGCTTTAGAGTTTTGGAAATGGCAGAAATGATCCTTGAGTTTTGAGATGATTTAAGAACTTGGTTAGTTGACTTTCAAAGTCAACAGAAACTTGAATATTGAATTTTGACTTTAAAAAAGTCAATTAGAATTGAGTTTAGGTTAATCACATAACTAGTCCTTATAGTTTCAGTTTTATATTAGACAGAATTAGTCCCTAGGGTTTGAGATAAGTTAACTAAGTTAAGACTTAACAGAGTTATATAAGCGGAGTTAATCTGGAAAGTCTGGATTATCACAGATAATGGCATTGAGATTGATCTTAAAGACGTCAGGTATATTCCAAATCTTAAGAGAAGTCTTTTGTTATTAGGGATGTGTGAAATACAGGATATCATGTAAGTCTAAAGAATGGAAGGGTAAAGGTTGTTAAAGGATCAATGGTAATACTTTCTGGTACTAGAAAATACAATAACATTTATCTTTTTAGATGGAAGGTTATAATTGGATCAGTTAATATAGCCTCAAATGAAAGGGATAATATTGCTTTGTTATGGCACATGACATGAGGTTAGGTCATATTAGTCATCAAGGACTTGTTGAATTAAGTAAACAACATGTGCTTGGTGATATAAGGAACTGTAACATCAGTGAAAATTATGTGTTGGGTAAGCATCATAAGGTTAGTTCACAAGAGGAATGCATCCTACAAGAAGTGTCCTAGATTATGTACACTCTGACATGTGGGGGCCAGCAAGAACCTTATCTCTAGGAGGGGCTAGATATTTTCTATCCATCATTGATGATCATTTAAGAAAGGTATGGGTATATGTGATAAAGCATAAGAGTGAAGCTTTTAGGAAGTTCAAACTTCAAAGAATGAAAGCATTGATTGAAAATCAAACTAAAAGGAAAGTCAAGAAACTAAGAACATATTATGGTTTGGAGTTTTGCAGTGGAGAATTTAATCAATTCTGCAAAGTGAATGGAATAGTTAGACACTTGAAAGTGAAGGGACACCTCAAGAAAATGGCCTTGTTGTAAGAATGAACAAGACTTTATTAGAAAAAGTGAGGTGCATGTTAGCTAGTTCTAGGTTAGCTAAAATTTTATGGGGAGAGGCAATAACCGCAATAACTTATTTAATAAATAGATCACCTTCTAAAACTTTGGGATTGAAGACTCCTATGGAAATCTGGACAAGCAAGAGGCAAGACTACAATAATCTAAGGGTATTTGGGTCATTAATGGCCATATTAGCCAAGGAAAAATAGAACCACGTGCCTAAAAATGTATCTTTATAGGGTATCCAGAAGGTGTAAAAGGATATAGGCTATGGAGATTAGAAGATGTCAATCCCAAAGTAATTGTCAGTAAAGATGCTTTATTCAAAGAAGACATCTTATACAAAGACATAATTGGTAATCTAGACAGGGAAAAAGGTGTAAGAAGTCCAAACCAAGAAGAAGTTCATATTGAAGTGGAGTTTATTTCAGAAGAAAAGGAAGATGAGATTATACAATCTAACGAGGGTTCTAATGGTAGAACAAATCAGTATAATCTAGCCAGGGATAGGCCAAGGAGACAGATTGTACCTCCATTAAGGTTCAGAGATAATGATAATGTATATGCCCTAGCTTTCATTGCTACTGAACAAGAATGTACACTTGAATCATTTTCATACATTGAACCTATTATTTTAGTAAACAAATAGAAGTGGTATAGAGCCATCTGGGAGGAAATGGAATCTTTGCACCAAAATGGAACATGGGATTTGGTAGAAAAATCTAAAGGACAGAAGTTTCTTTCATATAAATGGATACACAAGATAAAGGAATGTATATCAGGGGTTGAGGCACCTAGATTTAAATCTAGGTCGGTAGCCAAGGGCTTCACTCAAAAGGTTGGAATAGACTATGATGAAATTTTCTCACCAGTTGTGAAGATCTTGAATTAGAACAATTAGATGTAAAAACTGCTCTTTTACATGGTAACTTGGAAGAGAAAATTTATATGAAGCAACTTTTAGGGTTTAAAGAGAAAGGGCAGGAAGACAAAGTTTGTTTGTTAATCACTTTATGGTTTGAAACAATCACTTAGACAATGATACAAGAGGTTTGATAATTACATGGTAACTCATGGTTTTTCAAGAAGTAAGTACGACAACTGTGTTTATTTTAAAGAATATAGCAGGAGTAATTTTGTTTATTTACTCTTGTATGTTAATGATATGCTGGTAGCATGTAAAGATAAACATGAAATTGAAGCTACTAAAGAACTATTAATTTATGAATTTGATATGAAAGAGTTGGGAGAAGCTAAAAAGATTTTAGGCATGGAAATTAGAAGGAACAAAAATCTTAGACGGTTAATACTTACTCAAAGTTCATATGTGCAAAAGATATTAAGCAATTATGGATAACAGTAAACCAGTAACAACTCATGGTTGCACATTTCAAATTGTCAATCAAGGACTCACCCAAAGAGTGTTGAAGAAGTTGCATACATGGAAAAGGTACCTTATGCAAAATGCGGTAGGAAGTTTGATGTATTTGATGGTTTGTACCAAGCCAAATATTAGATATGCAGTAACTGTGGTTAGATGGTACCTAGCTAATCCAAGAAAAGCACATTGGGAGGCTGTTAGATGGATACTTAGGTATTTGAGTGGTACAAAGACGGTTGGTTTGATCTTTGGTGAAAATTCTGATGACAAAATTGGTTATTGGGTTTGTGGATGCTGATTATGCAAAAGACCTTGATAAAGGTAGTCCATTACCGGTTATGCATCAAGTGTTGGGAAATGTGGTTAATTGGAAAGCTCAATTGCACCATGTAGTAGCTCTATCTACTACAAAGGTTGAGTACATAGCTTTGACAGAGGCAATTAAAGAAGCTTTGTGGCTTTAAGGCTTTGTTTCCGAATTGGGAATCCAATTGGATGGCACACTGGTTTATTTTGATAATCAAAGGGTTGTGCCGTTGTCAAAGAATAGTATGTATCATGAATAAACAAAGCATATTAATGGTAAATTGCATTTTATAAGAGATGTGGTCAATTCAAAGTAAGTAAATGTTGAAGGAATTGATACAAGTGTTAACCCATTTGATATGCTTACAAATACCAGGACCTAATCTTGACTTTTGTATAAGTTCTTTAGGAATTGGTTAAAGTTTTGATTTGACTTTTAAGGTGGAGATTGTTAGAATGTAAAATCAAAGTCAAATGGAAACTTAATATGTCAACTAGGAAGTTAGTCAATGTTTTGGGGTTAATAGTATGTTAGCCAAAAGTTGGAGGGCTATTCTTCTACAGTGTCAAATTAGGTTGTTAATGGTTAGTTAGCAGATTAATTTGAGGGATTTAAGCTAATGACAATTCTTCATTGAAGAGAGATTGATTCACTTTGTAATCGTTTTCATTTACAATCAATAAAAAGTAATTGTTGGTTGTTCTTCATTAAATTTCATTCCTTTGATATTAGTTTTACAACACATCATATTTTAAAGGTTGAAAGAGAAAAAAGAAAGTAAAAAAAGACATGTGGAAGCAGCTTCGACGGCTTGTACACTGATCATGCTTCGATGTCTTGTAATTTTTCACGGAACTCGGTTTCGTTTGAGATTTATATCAAAACGTAGATAAAAATAAAAAATTCACAACTATACATTGGGATCTAAAAAAAATCATATTTTTAAAGTTGATTAAAATAATTAAGAAAAATAAAAATAAGGCTGATATCAGTAGAGGCACCTGTTGCATCAATTGTCGAACCGGAAAAGGGGGGGGGGGGAGTAGGGATGTTTAAAGTCGGATATGCGAAAATTCGGATATCCGAAATTTTCGGATAGTGGATTTTACTATCCGAATCCGAAATTTCGGATATACGAATTTCGGATATCCGAAATTTCAGATATACGAATTTCGGATATCCGAAATTTCGGATTCGGATAGTGAAACGGATATCCGTTTTTTTTTTGTTTTTTTTAAACTTAAATATATTTTTTAAGTTAAAATCTAAATATATGAAATATAATAAATAAGCATCATCTTTATGAAATAATTAAAAAATCAATTTTTAGTAATTTACGAAATTGCGACGCGAATACGTTTTAGTTTTTAAAAAAATAAGAAGGGTAAACTCATAACATAAAAAACCATATACTTCATATATATTGTTTTTAAAACATTTTCTAGGAAACAATATATAAATTTGGCAAAAAAAAATATAATTTTCGAAATTACGACACGAATACGTTTTATTTTTTTTTAAAATAAGAGAGCTAAACACATAATATAAAAACCATATATTTTATATATATTGTATTCATAACATTTTCTATGAAATATATCTTAAAAAAATTCGGATATCCGAAATTATCGAAAAATGCTATCCGTATCCGAATCCGAAAATTCGGATATCCGAATTTTCGGATTCAGAATTTCGGATATTTCGGTTTCGGATATGGATAATTTTGAACACCCATAGGGGGAAGGACTGCAAATCGAACCAGTGTCGCCCGGGTGAAGAGGTGTGGCAAGGACCATTAGGCGAGCCAGCCCTCTTGTTTTACATTGTGGCGTACAACACACATCTAAAAACAGTTATTTCAATGAACAATAACCCTTTTCACAGCGCCGACAACTATATATAATTCACTACTACAAATTAGGTAATAATTTCCTGATAATATAACCTGGTTCTATTTAGAAACGACTCCTAATTACCTCACGGTATGGGTTAGATGATATAGAATTAACCATAAAGAGCGCATCACTTATAATTAATCCCTACACCTGTATCTATATCTATATCTATATCTATATCTATACTATATAATAAATAAAGGTTTTGATAAGACACTTGTCACTCTCTCATGCATCCTTAACTTTTTTCTCGTCTCTCTTTCCTATTAATTATACAAATTTCTTTAATTATTTTTATAATTTTTTGTTTTCCGCCTCTCTCTCCTATTAAATAATAATGATTTCTATAATTCTTTTTATAAAACATTTGTCATAAATATGTAATATGTAAATCTTTATTACTAATTATATATAATATTGTATTTATTTAACACGTGTAATACACCGAGTTTCTAAAGTTTAACATGAATTAACATTTATCAGTTACATAAAAAAATTAATACTTAGCTACAAAAATGTTTTAAAAATTAATTTAACAGAATTTATAAATGTCACGTAAAATTTTATTCAACCCGTGTAATACACGGGTTTTTAAAAACATAAAATTTTTATTACTAAGTATATAACATTACATTTATTCAACTCGTGTAATACACGGGATTCTAACCTAGTTTATAATAAAACAAACCTTATTCCCCAAGATACCTAAAACCTTAAACTAGGAAACCAAATAACATAATAATCAAAACAAAACTCTTCTTCAAAACTCTCCCTTCTCGATCCTTCTACATTATTATGGGAATCCAAAACCTACGATTCAAATATAAGGTTTTTAAGTATCAAAATCAACGTTTTAATTTTTTTTTGAACGACAACACCTAGATATTCTAGGATAATTGGGTTTTCCCGGAGCAGCCCACCACAGGAGGAACCCCCTAACTGGGTAAACTCTCTTACCAGGCCACAAACCCTTTTTTTGCTGTGGCTAGGATTTGAAACCAATACCTCCACTATGAGAAGTATTGGGGCTACCATTGCATCAAACGGTCAACAGTCAACGTTTCAATTAGTTAGAACCTTATTATTACAAGTATATTCAATGCATGCATAATTTGATGCATATTAGCTTCCTTCGTATAAAAATTGACCTTGGCGTCATAGGTTAAAGATGCTTGATATGTTCTAACGATATCATCATACATATTCCATCCACTCTCGTATATACAATCCATATTCATGTATGCCTCATATAACTAACTCGTAACTAACTGTTTCACATGTGAAGAGCCGAATGATGTTCTCTATTGGATTCACACGCATCCCTCCATTTCAAACATAAACTGACTAATTAAGTCAGATCAGACTTCTCAAGCTTCAGCTTGGGTTCATTGTAACACATTTTTTTCTCTACCTCTATAACACTAGAGCATAGACCACCTATTAAAGAGCGGCAACTGACTATGAACCATTCTTCAATCATTTCGCATATCAATGATGCTTAAGTTCGTCCTTGTTACATGTAATATGTAATTTATTTTTGTTTCGTAATTTTCAACTTACAAAGAGAACCAGAGAAAAAAACTTTGGCAATATACAATATACTCAAATTTTTACCCAATTACACTAAATAAAAAATAAAACAAAAAGTCTATAAACATAAAATCTTCAACAAAATAGATATTTCATATTTTGACTTAAAATACATCCTTTCAATTAGAGGTGCACAAATAGGTTTCTGGGCCCAAACCGGTTTGAGAGGGAGGTTTTGACCGGTTTAAAATCAGGTTGAAACCCGTGTTTAAGGGGTTTTGACTGGTTCAGTTTAGGTTAAACCAGTTTCAGTCTATAAGGATTCAAAATCGGTTCGGGTCGGTTTTTGAAGCGGTTCGGATTCCCAAACCAGTTTTTTTCCTCTCTACTTTCAATAAGTATTGTAATTGGGCCTAGTCCATTATGAAGGGCCAGCCGTTACGTTAGACATGCTACATTCTACAACTAAACAGGCCTATAGGCCCAATCGATCTCAACAGCTATGACCGTTGCCCGTTGGTGCTATTAAAGCAGTTGAAACTGCGACTTCAAACCCTAAATCAAGTTCCTCCAGAAGACGATCTCCGGGACGGTTCTGCTTATGACAACCACCGTCTCGGCACGCTGTCTTCCAGCTGGAAATTGGAGGAACACATATCAACAGAGGCACCTCAGAAAGCCATTGCTCTGCTTTAATCAGCTTATGGCTCGCTATGGTGCCTACATCTTCTCTGTTTCACACCCACACACTGCGATTGATTTTCAATCGAATTCAAGTTATCGTATTTCGTAAATTAACAATCACTTGTGTCAATTTCCCTTAGAAATCGTTGAGATTTAGGCCTATAGGTTTCAGATCTCATAAATCCTCTGAATATATGTTTTTGTTTTTAAAATCACGAATATGCTTAACATATGAACTGAAACAAATCAGATCTATATAACAAATAAGGAAAAAAATCACTTCAATCTGAGTCCTTGCATTCATCATAATCTTTGAATTGCATTGAAATGAGATTAAATCTGGTGTTGAAGTGGTGTTGGAAGGGGAGGGATCTCTGATTGTGCAGCCATTGCATGTTGAAATTGTTTGAATGAAATAGAAGGAAAAGAATGTATTTCTGGTGTTTCTATGTTATCCCAGTTTTTCACAGGGTTAGTGGTCATGGATCCATCATATCCTATGTGTGTAACATGCTTTACATCTGTAGGGTACCCTATTTCCAGTTCTATCTCCATTTCAATTTCCTCCACATCTCTGTATCCTGAAACAAATAGTATCACCAAATTTGTCATCTGTATCTGTTATCATCAAATCAACATTGATCCCTAATTTGCCACTTTCTAAGGGCCATAATCATGTGCAATCTTTCAAGGTGTTTGGTTTGCGGAATGTTTTGGAACCGGAATGTAAAGAATTCATTTAAAAATCCATAATGTGTTTCGATAGAATTGGAATGTAAAAATTACATTTTAAAATTAACAAATATTGAAACTCAATTAACTTTTAAATAGAGAAGAAGATGGAACGAAAGGCGGCCAGGGTTGTTTGTTATTAACAAATATTGAAACTCAAATTATAAATATTTTTAAAGGTTTTTTTCAAAATGCAAGAGATTCTGAATTCCATCAATCGAAAGATTTTATTGAAATTAGTTTCAATTCCTTTTAACCAAGCATGCAAATGAACAGTAATGTTTGTTACTTAGAATTCTTGAAAATCTTTGGAAAGTCTGCAAGATTAGCCTTTGAATTCCTCTTGAAATGTTGGATCTGCTTACAATCCCCCAAGAATTCTTGAGTTTCACTCCTGATGACCTCTTTCCATCTTGCATACCATGGGAAAACAAATTCATGCCAACACCATGTTATCATACAAATATATAATACTCCTTATGTATATGTGTGTGTGTGAGAGAAAGAGAGATTATACTTGTTAGTTGATGTTTTGGTTGAGGGTTTTGTGCCTTGCATTTGGTTGACTCAACTGCACCTGTAGTTGACTTTGACATACATCCCATAGAAATGGGAAGAACCAGGAACCTTTCCATAACATCTCTCATGACTTTGGATGTAAATTAAACCAACCACCACCAAGATATAAGAGTTTTCTGATTTAAGATAGATTGGTTGGCAAGTTATAATCATGGTACATGACTACAAATGTAATATATACATCTAGACACCTTTAACATTTCTAGACACAGGATTATGATGGTGGGTTTGGTTTGGTGTGGTGTGGTTAGTAGGTAGGTTAAGCTGTACAACTCAACCTATCAGGTAATGATTGGTGGGGTAATTGTGGGTTGAGTTCTTATGAACCCACTAACCAAACTATTTGTCTTTAGGCTTTTGGTTCCTCTGACTTTGCATCTAATTCATCATATGATTATATGTCTAATTCACATGGGACATGGGTTTTTGACCATAATATTCTAAACCAAGTGATGTTGACTCTAATCCTTTTTTTAATTAAATTCAACTTTTCTTTGATGAAACGAGCGCTAGCTTTTTTTATTAAGGCTGGGTTCATGGTGAAATAGTCTTTGGCTCGCGTTGTAGCTTGCTAAGCTTGAAAAGTTGCTGGCTTGGGTTCGTCTCGCCCCACTTGTATAAACAAGTATAACAATACTACATCAAATCTGAGTTTCTAGTTCATTTTATTCTATTCTATAAAATTGGGTGTCCACGGTTCAATTTGGTTTGGCTTTAGCTTAACCAAAAGTTTTGGTTATTGGAAATGCCTAACCGATCAATTTGAATAATTTCAGTTTCTGGTAAAATATATGAACTAAAAAAAATCATATTCCTTCATTCAAATCTCAAAGAAAAAACTATATCTGGTTTGATTTGTTTTTGAAACTTCAAAATAATGGTTCAGTTTAATTCAGTTTTGTGGACGTTTGTAACTGAAACCGAACCAAAAAAATAAGTTACCCAAAAGTTTATTCATGTCCTTCGGTTTTTTTATTTGATCTTTTTGGGTTTTTTTATGGTATGATTAATCGGTTTTTATGCTCACCAGTCACCCCTACCCCAAATTCATAGCACAAAACAAAACATTCCTAGCGAACAAATGCACAATCAGTATACGAATGATGTTGTAAATAAAATCATTATAAAACATCATAAGTTAATTTGTTTCAATCAACATACTTTTTGTTTTAAATTCACAAACCCATAGACTATGTCAAGAATCAAGATGTTATCTAACCAAATCAGTTATTCTAAATGCACCAGATGAACTACATAAGACAACAATAGATAAAAAGTTAAAAGGCAATAGACTAGATCATTTGCTTGGGATGATCAACACTCACAAATCCAGTTTTGTTCTTAAGCTCCTTGAGTAGTTTGACAACATCAAGCATAGTGGGCCGCTTCCTAGGTTGGTCATTTGTGCACGCTTGCGCGATAGCAAGCACACCTAACATCTGATCCTTCCACATCCATGAACCATAGAAGCACGGGTCAAGCACCTCGGACTCCTTCCTCTTTGCAACCATGGCTCGCACCCATCCAACAAGATTCTCCCCCTCACCATCCGCCTGTCCTGTTGGTTCTCTTCCGGTTACTAGTTCTAACATCACCACACCGAAGCTATAAACATCCCCTTTCGTTGTCGCCACCATTTTCTGACCATATTCTGGTGGGATATACCCAAATGTACCTGCAAGCATTGTACTCACGTGACTCTCGCATGCACTGATTATCCGGGCCATCCCAAAGTCAGAGACCCTTGGCTCAAGCTTGCTGTCCAACAAGATATTGCTTGATTTAATGTCTCTGTGAATGATATGGGGAACGAACCCGTGATGTAAAAAGGCTAGCCCGCGAGCTGAACCAAGGCAGATTTTGAAACGGGCTGGCCAATCAAGTGCTTGAACTGCATCTGCACGGTTTCTCAACCAAGCATCAAGACTTCCATTTGCCATATATTCATAAATCAAAAACCTCTCATCTGCAAACACACAGTATCCCAGCAAAGGAACCAAATTCTCATGTTTGACTTTCCCAATTGTTTCCATCTCAGCTAAGAACTCACGTTCCCCGTGCATTCCACCACCGTGGAGCCGCTTGACTGCAATAGTTTGACCTTCCGGTAGTAATGCTTTATACACTGTGCCAAAACCTCCATCACCTATAATGTAGGTTTTGCTAAAATTCTCTGTAGCAGATAGTATATCCTTCGGGTTCAACCGTAGCAGAGATTGCTCAAATGTTGCAATGTTAATGCTTAATGGTTCTTTTGGTCTTTTCATTAAGAGCCCATATTTTGAATTTGTATCGGTTGGTGGAATCTTCTCAAGAACTGCAACTTCTTGTTTAAACATCTTTTGTCTCATAGCAGCAATGAACAAGACCATGAAAACGAATGTTGCACCGAGTGAAATCCCCAAAACAGAAGCATGAGTTAAAGTGTGTGCTGACATGTAGGTGTGTTTGGAAGGATATGGAAGACATGGGCTGCATGAGTTTGGTTTTTTGCAAGAATCAGGAACCTGGCCAATGAATTTGTTGCCATAGAAATTAACAAATGATAACCCTTCTATTTCACAAATGCTGCATGGGAAAGAATTCTGAAAATTGTTTCTTGAAAGGTCAAGATAAGTCAAAGCAGTAAGGATGGAGAGAGAAGGTAAACTACCGTTGATGGTGTTGTTATGAATGTCTAAAATGGTAAGGGAGGTCAGATTGGAAACAGAGGGATCAAGTGCACCGGAAAAATGGTTATTGCTGGCATTTAGGGAGAAAAGAGAGATGCTGCTGCTATGGTCAAAGGAGAGTTGACCAGAAAAATGGTTCATGCTAACATCCAGGTATTGCAGACTACTGATACTGAACACAGATGAAGGCAAAGAGCCAGTGAAATGGTTATTTGATAAGTCTAGCTTAACTAAACTTGGCATCATTGATCCAAAATTATTAGGGATTGAGCCACTTATCTGGTTATGTGAAATGATCAAACCCTGAAGATTTCTCATGGAGAAGAACTGAGGAAGAATCGGGCCTGTAAGAAGATTAAAAGACAGATCAAGTGAAGTTAAGTTGGTTAATCCAGATATTTCATGAGGAATGGGCCCGTCAAGTTGGTTCCTTGATAGTATTAGCTGTGTCACAATGATGCAGTTCTTGATGGAAGTTGGAATGGGCCCAGAAAGCCTGTTGTTGGAAAGATCAAACATGCCATAGTGCTGGACAAATTCAGAATCGGGTAGCGCAACTTTCTGAAAACCCGAACAGATCTCATTTGGTATAGGGCCCGAGAGTTGGTTGTTGGACAGAACAAGGTTGTCAAGCAATTCTAGTTGAGATATGGATTTTGGTATATGACCCGTAAGTTTATTTGAACCAAGGTCCAAAGAGACCAACTTTATACAGCTGAAAAGCTCCAATGGGATGTTACCGATCAACTTGTTACCATACAGTGACAAATTGGTCAAATTTTTGAGTTGACCAATTGAACTTGGAATAGTTCCTTCAAAGAGGTTATTATCCAACTGCAATCTCTGAAGTGTGGAAGCCTTTGCAATTGCATCTGGAATATGGCCTTGAAGCAAGTTACCACTGAGTGAGATCTCCATTAGGGTTTTAGACTCCCATAGCTGATTAGGAATTGTTCCAGAGAATCGATTCTTCGATAATTCCAATGTTATCAACTGAAGTTCTCCTAAATATGCCGGTAACTCACCATAGAAGTTGTTTCCAGATAACACCAGATCTGTGAGAATAGAACAATTCTTGAAACTGCTGTGTAAGGTACCATTGAAGTTGTTATCAGATAACCATAGCATCCCTAACGCGTTGTTTTGACAAATTCCAGCTGGCAATTTACCGGAAAGCTTGTTGGAACTGAGATCAATGAAGGTCAGTGATGGGATGTTGAGTGGTGGCAGAGGTCCGGTAAAGACGTTCTTTGACAACATTATGGATTCTACACATTTCCAGTTGGAAAGCCACTGCGGCAAAGGGCCAGACAATTGGTTTGAATTAAGAGCAAACGAGTCTATTGATTCAAGATTAGCAAGACTATCAGGTAACGGGCCGGATAATGTGTTGAAGGAAAGATTTAGTATCCTCAACTTCTTGCAGTTTCCCATTGTTGATGGGATTGGCCCGCTTAGTCCTGCATTGTTGGCAAGAAAGTAAACAAGGTTTGCCAGTTCACCAAAGCTAGAAGGCAATCCGCCCTCGAAATAGTTTTGTGCTATGTTCAATGTGGTTAAGTTAGTCATCTTTGAAATCTGAGCAGGGATGTTTCCAGTAAACTTGCAATTCTGGAGGTTGAGAAGCTTGACATCTGTAAGAGCACCAATTGTTTCCGGTATAGGACCAGTGAAGGAGTTCATAGAGAGATCAAGAGTCAAAAGCATCTTCAAATTCCCAATTTCTTGAAATATTGGTCCTGTAAAGCGGTTATGACTGGCATCCAAGTACAACAGCTTAGTAAGACTACCTAATCTTGAAGGAAGAACCCCAGAGAAGAAATTAAGACTGAGATCAAGAGATTTCAACTTCTCTAGGTACCCGATTTGAGATGGAAGCCTGCCCGAAAACGAATTTGAATGAACCGAGAATTCGGTCAGGTCTTCGAGCTGCCCGATTGTCGGTGGTAAACTTCCTGAAAAGCTATTGCTATCAAGTACAAGAACTCTGAGTTTCTTCAGATTTGAAATTGCTAGAGGCATCACCCCTGATAACCTGTTGTCACTCAGGTCAAGTGTCTCCAAGTCTTCTAGAGTCCAAAAATCTGAGTAAATATGACCATTAAACCCACAATGACTAACATTGAGATGCTTTAAAGATTTGAATTCTTTTAGAATCTTGGGGAATGGAAGACTTAAAGGTGATGATGTACACGATAGCGATATTTGGTGAACTACAGAACTCTCACACCTTATGCCAGTCCAGTTACATGGAGGCATATTTGAACCAAACCAGGTTGATTTAACATCTTTCCTCTGGAGAAGAAAATTTCTAAGAGCAATCAATGATGATGTGTCACTAGAAAAACCCAAGTGCACAAAACAAAGGAATAGCAGGATGAGGGGATGGAAGACTTTCAATCTTGAATTTGACTTTGACATTGTACACTAAAACCAGATGATTAGGAGGTTATTGTCTTCTTTCAAGCCCAATTGTACTCTTGAAACTCAAACTCTGCAAGTAAGGAAAGTAAAACATGTTGGGTATTTTAGAACATTACTAAGATTAACAACAGACTACTAAATGTATGGAATCACCAACTTTAGAAACTACATAACAGAAAACAACAGAAAAATGTCTGCAAAAGATCACAAAAATATAAGGATAAATAAAAAACATGAAACAGTTTTGACAATTTAAAATCATACTTTTGTTTCTTAGTTGCAAGCATGGTGTTGTTCTTGTGAGTGGTGCAGAGCCACTAATGCTAGCATTCTCACAAAAAGAACATATTATGCAACTTATTTTGCAAATTAATGGTGTTGTTCTTTTGTTTCTTAGGCCTTGCTTCTATATGCAAATTAAAAGCCCTTTAAATTACAAACAGAGGCTGATAGATCAACATTCCAAAGCATGCACTCACAAATGAATAAAAAATTGGCCCTTTTGTTAGTGGTAAGAAACCAACAAAACCAAGGCAGTGGGCTCAAGAAAGATTTCATGGACATGTATGCATGCCCATTTCTTTACTAGAAAAACTATAATCAAAACATATTACAAAGCATCAAAGTCACATCATCATAAAGCAAATCCACTATAATTCACAAAAACCATTGTATTTTAAGTCAAATCTCCAATCAAAAACCATGATGATTCAAAAAGCTAAACAACATTGTTCATCTATCTCCTTCGGCTATAGAACGTGCTGATAAAAAGTAACATAAAAAAGGAATCAAAGCTACCAAATGTTGTATAATCTAATTAAGCTACTAAAAACCATTTTTAAATTAAAAAAAATTGTTATTTCAACTTTTCAACCCTATTTTTACAGAAAAATAAAATAAAAAATGTTGTATAATCTAATTAAGCTACCAAAATCCAATTTTTAATTAAAAAAATTGTTATTTCAACTATTCAGCCCTATTTCTACAGAGAAATAAAATAAAAAATGTTGTATAACTAATTAAGCTACCAAAATCCAATTTTAAATTAAAGAAAAAAAAGTTGTTATTTCAACTTTTCAGCCCTGTTTTTACAGAAAAACAAAATAAAAAATGTTGTATAATCTAATTAAGCTACCAAAATCCAATTTTAAGTTAAAAAAAATTGTTATTTCAACTTTTCAACCCTATTTTTACAGAAAAACAAAATCAAAACCTAAATTTTTGAAGGATGGGCATCGAAACAAGCAAAATTACTAAAAATAGAAAATTTACTGTTCGATTCGGATTAATGACGCTGAAACTCAACGATTTCCAACGCAGCAAACAGGAAAACAATTCTCGATGCTTAAAATCTTCAAAACTTAGCAATTCAAATCATCAAATCAATGAATGTACCAGTAAAACACGTTCTTCCATAAGCCAAATGATAATCAGAGTTTCTCTCTCTACAAATTTTCATCATCACTAGCAATCGATCACAAAAACACACACTAATTTAGATTCAGACGTTTTGAATGTATACATACCTAGGGATCGACGGTGAACTGAAGAAGACGAAGAGCGTCTGCTACGTGCCTTGTTCAAGGCTTTAACGCCATGTCTTTCCGTACGATGTGCTTTTAAAACACACACACCTTTCTCTCTCTCTAGAAACTGATTGTGTGTTAGGTTTCTCCCTCTAGAAATAGTCTCTCTGTGTGTCATAATATCTTTGTGGCAGGAGGAGTGTGAAAAGAGTGGTATGGTACGTCGTCGTTTTGGCAGGGTGGCGGTACTGGTGGTGGCGCGGAAGGTGTGAGCTCTCGGCTCCTTTTGAGTTTTTTTCCCTTTGCGTCTTGCGCTACACATGCAAACAAAATTAGGCGGTTACGATTTGATTCGCTGGGGAATCCTACGCGTGTGTGTGGGAAGTGTTTCGTCATCTCCGGGTCGGGTTTTGGTGGACCCTCGGTGGAGATGGCGCGTGGAAGAGAGTGGGTAGGTACGGGAGTGGTGGAAGAGAAGGATCCATTGTGGGTCCGATGGTACGCTGGGTAAGAAAGAGAATATATATTTGACCCGAATCGTATTTTCTGCTCGTATTTGTTGTACCCGATTTTCTAATCATAAAATTGGCAACGTATTTTATTTACAAAAGAAAAAATATTAACTATATTATGTTAAGAATTAATAAAAATGATATTATTGTATTTATTATTATTAGTAGTAGTTATTACTATTTGATCTCATAAAATATTTTTGTTTTATAATAAATAAAAAATAAATAAAATCTGGCTTAAATCTAAACTTTATTTTAAACCTGAAAAATGTGTGAGGCTAATCTAAGGTAATTTAATAAATGGGCAATTTCATATATACCTTTATAAAGTTGAAAAATCTATACTATATAATAAATAAAGGTTTTTCTATGCCACGTGTCGCCTCCATATTCAATCTCATCATTTTTTTCCCATCTCTCTCTTCTATTAAATGCACTTTCATCTTTTAACAATAGTATATATTTAAAGAAAATATTAATTATATCAATAAAACACATTTATTTTAAATTATCATTTATAAAACTTTGAAAATCTAATTATGTAACTTTAATTTCCAATCAAATAATAAATAAAAATCAAATTACATTAAATTAGTAGTTAATATATTTTCGAAATCCAATTATATATTAGTTTTTACATATTTTGAGTTTTATTTTTTATCCTTAGTATATGATACATTTTTACGCTTGTAAAATATACACATAAAAATTTAAAAATTTTATTTATTGATATTTTTCATCCCGTGTGTATACAAGGGATCTAAACTAGTATTATATATACCCAACAAAAACTAAAAATATCATATATATATATATATATCCTTACAAACATGTAATAATATCATATATACCCATTTCATTAAAAACTATTTAAAAGATGACAATTTTACCCTTATTTCTCTAAACTTTAATATTTTATATTGGTCAATTTTTAACATTGAAATTTCATATTTACATATTTTCAACTTTAGAATTTTATATTTAACCATAAAAAAAATAGTTTTCTCAAAATACAATTTTAAATTTTTCTCATTTTTTTTATAATTTTACCAATTTTCTTTTATAGCATTAGCGTTTTGTAACTTTTTCTCAATCATTCCTTCTGAACCGATGCCTTCTGAATGGGTTTGGAGAATCATGATAGTCGCCATAAAAAATTAGAGAACGAGTGATCTTTTACATATTGGATAAAACAAAAAATTAGGTTATAAAAAATCATATAATGGATAAGGGTAGAATGATCATAAAGTAACAAATTATTTAAATTGAGTATATATGATATTTTTAGTTTTAGTTGGGTATATATGATATTTACCCATATTTATAGGGGTATATATGATATTATCCCTTTAATAAACGAGTTCGGGTCAAGTTTTATATATCGAGTTTAACTAGAGCTTGGGCTCTATTAAGTTCATTTACACCTCTAACCTTTACCATTTATGTAGTGTCAACAAAATTTTAAAAGCAATAATTTCATAACACCAAAATGGCTAGTGGGACTGGGAAACTAACAACACCTCAATTACAAGCCATCAGATCAAGAAGAACAACCAACAAAAGAAAGAATCAAAGAGGAAACACTCAACAAACCGAACAAATTACATCTTAATCAAACTGAATGTAGGACCTCTCACCCAATTCTCCAGTCGAATTAAATGTTACTCCCTCGGTTCCGAAGCCAGTTGAAGGATTGAATCTGTATATTTTATGTAATGTTAGATGTTCCCAAAAAAATGTGATTTATATTATAAGTCACTTTGTAACCGAAAAACAATCACTTCTTTCAAGTTTATTCAATTTTATTGCAAGAAACTATTTTTATAAGCTTATCCGTAGTGATTTCATTGAAAAGTGCATTTACACTCTGCCATGTCACTGTCATGTGAACACAGGGCCAATCACTAACCTCTGTAATGGTTTAACTACCACGTCACCTATTGTATTAATGAGTGGACTTTTTTTTAAATCATTTTATTATTTTTTTTAAACAATTGACGTTAGTTTTTTAAAACAATTAGTTATCATCCGAAATGTCGATCCAAACATGTTATAAAACCACTTATGAGATCAAAAATAATTTTTTTAAAACAACTCTGTTTTCGCTAAAATTTATATTGGGATGTTCAGAAAAAAATATACAAAACCTGTGTATTTCGTTTTTTTTTTTTAAATTACGAAGCACGAGTTATTAAAGAAAAAATAAATTAAATCTTAAAGTAAAAATGTAATTAAAAAAATGAAAAAAATGAATTAACAGGTGTTGAAGGATAATTGGTGAGTGACTGATTTATTAAATGCAAACAAAACCCTAAAATGTCTCATGCGCCGGTGAAGCCCCTCACGGAAAACACCACACGTCCTAAATCACAACCCAAAATGCGGTGTTTCGTGCATGTGATTGAGCCAGGTGGCTCACGCCACCACCACGATGGCCTAAAGTTTAAATTCAAAAAGTTATGAGTATTGTTTTGTTGATATTAACGGTTTCACTTAAACAATTGAGGTATTAAATGCTGCATTTATTTTTAGACGAAAAGTGGATCTATCAGTTTTAGATTTGTTCACATATAATTGAAGTCTCACAAATTACTAACTACATGTTTTCCTTTTTTTATTTAAGTTGAATTTACAACTTGCAATTAGTAAGACCATGTGTACTGGTCACATGAGTATGACCAAAAAGTCATGTCATATAGGCATCTACTGGGTAGTGGCTTTGATCATACTTACACTATCTAAGATCATCAGGTATACTAGCGTGATCCAAGTGATGGATGATGTGATAATGAAGGGTGTGACGTAGCGTCACGTGACATGCACTTTTCTATCATTTGAGACCTCTATCATTTGGGTATACCCTTTGCTCTAAGGTGCGTGGTGCTTTAGTAAGTGTGACCAATTTGTGTAATCATTACTTAATCATTAATTTTTTTTTATTTATTTATTTTTATATATTTTTTTATTTAAAAATAATACTAATAATTATAAAAAGAACGTAATAATACTAATTTTTTTAGTATTACAAAATGATAATTAAAATATAATAATAATAATAAAGAAAACATAATAATACTAAAAAAATATAATGGAATACTAAAACTATATGACATATTTCTCCTTAATTTCTTGTTTCATCTTCACGTATTGTTAATGTTCCTCCTCCAAATAGTCGATCATCATAAAATACAGTTTCATATCCATGGTTTTTTGTCTTGCTTCCCTTTGTTGGATCTTTTTCTCGGTTAGTTCATTAAACTTGTTCATCTGATCCGATATATTATCCAAACTTAGTTTGTAGTCGATCTCTGTAGAGGTTGTTACCCATTTACCTTTGTTGTTCCTTATGGGAGGGCGAATTTGTTCCTTGGGAATTTCAAACTCATCGTCCGTGTCATTGAGGTAAATGTGACTATACCCATCCAAAGTAGGTTGACTATTATTTTCGTTGTCGGATGAGATTTTTGATCGTTTTGATGATTGTCCCATCAACGGGACATTCGTCCACTGGAACAATTTCTCAAAACCTCCCAAGGATTGATTATAGTACACGCCACATCCATATCACTTTTATATTCCTCACACGATTCCTAAAAATATTCATGTCACTTGTAGCACGACGTCAGTTGTTTAATTTGTTATTGTAGATACAACCAAACTTCCCAACCTTTAGACGGATATCCCTCAATTTGGATGATATCATGTCGGATGTACGGTATTCTACCCGACCCATTGCTTGAAGAAATTTTTCTCGAATTCGTGTAAAAAAAATCGTGTGATTTTCTGTTCATTCCTATAACAAATAAAATATACATTATTAATAATAATATAACATTATTAAGAAAAGTATAATATTATTAATAAATATACATTATTAATAAAAATATAACATTATTAATAAATATATATATTATTAATAAAAATATAACATTACCTATAACAGGATCCTCGGACACGCCGGGCGTGCTAGTTCCTCCTCCAGGGTCCACTTCCCACATCATGTTCGTACGGTCCTTCGGGTGAGGAAGTTGTAGCTTGTTGCTTTTTTTTTTTTTTTTACTTTTATGGGATCCGGTTGCTTTTTTTGTTTGAGATTGAGGTTGGGTTTCAAAAAGAAATTCGGGATCCACTTATATTTCCGAAATAAAGTTAGGTGTGGGCGGAGATGAAGTCGGGTATTGACTCCCAGGGGCGAAGCATAGAAGGGGCCAGGGGTGCCCCCCCCCCCCCCCGTTTTTTCCGTTAGTAATGTAAATTTTCGCGTTTTCGTCCGAAAATTTTTATGCGTATCGAGCCGGCCCCTCTGATTTTTTTTCTTAAAAAATTCTTTGCCTCCTCTGATTTTTTATCCCTAAAAATTTCAGTTCAATACTTTATTTAGATTGATTCGATAAGTTATTAGTACGAAATTAAAAAAAAACGTTTGTGCATTTAAAAAATAAAAGTGTAAATTTAGGGGGAGTGAAAAGTTCAAATCATTCACCCTAAAAATCTTGGCCTCCTCTGCCTTTCATAGATCTAGTCCCGCTTCCCCCAAACACACCCAAGGCCAAATCTGAAATCCCCTTCACTCCTTCACCGCTTCAGTGGCTCTCGCCGTCGCTGCCCGCTTGCCGCTCGCTACTTCTTCACTCCTTCACACACCCAATTCTTGGTAAGATACTAACTTAGAATTGTTACTTATGGATTATGATTCATTGATTTGATAATTTGAATTATGATTTATGGATTGTTACTAACTTAGAATTGTTACTTACTTACTTAGAATTGTTAATTATTAGGGTTAGAAACTTATAGATTATGAATTTATGATTCATTGATTTAATAATTTGATTTATGATTTATAAATTAAGATTATTGATGATGAACAAGAGAAAAGTTGCTTAATACAATCCTATTGTTTTTTTTTGTTAGGCATATCATGGGAAAGATGAAAAGTTTAACTATTGATTCTTTTTATAAAAGAATTGATGATGAACAATAGAAAAGAAATGATGATGAACAAGAGAAAAGAAATGATGATAAACAAGAAAGTAAACGTCACAAAGCTTCAACAAGTGAGCTGCAAGAGCATGAAAATCAACAACTGAATCGGGCTGAGTTGTAATTCTTCTTCCAGGTACATACCATTTTTCTCTTGCATCATCATAAATAATTAGATATTTAGAGATATTTATTGTTGATTTGTTTGACACCCGAATTGAATCACCGACCCGAACATACAACCCGAAACATAGCGATAGGAAAAAAAATTCGGGTCTCATGACTTTCGGACCCCGCTACTTATTTTTTCAAGCTCCGCCACTGTTGACTCCAATTTGCAAACGTCAACATTGGGTTTCGTTCAACAAATTTATAAAAAAAATAGTAATTTTTACTAATTTTTATGAATTTGTACTTATTTTTTTTTACAATTTTTTACTTGTTTTTATAATTTTAACTTATTTTTATAATTAAGTTTGCAATCGTAAGTCACATGAATTGTATATGAGCTAATTTTTCATTAAAAACTAATTGGTATTAATGTCAGGACTAAAGGCACAACTAGGTCACAAACATTTGAACTAAGTTTGCAATTTTTAAAATATAGGGATGAAATGTGCAATTTGAATAAACCACATGAGCCATTTGTTCAATTAACTCTTTTATTAATTAGAAAAGTATACACTAACAAGAAATTATTTATGAAATTTAATAAAGTTTTATAAAAAAAGGTAACAAAAAAAAGTTATATTTTTAGTGTAGAATTTTGAACGCCTAATTTTTAATTTGAGTTTTAGAGCTAAAACACGTGACAAACTCAATTGTCAATCACACATGAAAAAAATACATGACAACATTCTTGATGATTTGGAGTGAAG